>OX411752.1:30273940-31473940 GCA_948252205.1 Orthosia incerta | reverse complement strand
CTGTTAAAATACTTTGAAATGAATAAATCCTCTTCAGTTTTACTCTCTGGTATCTTGCCTCAAGATAATGTACATGAAAATTAATTGTGCAAACCTGTGGCGATCTGGTACACTACAGGCATCACAGTCTATGCAGACACAAAGCTAAAATATCTTGTGCATATTATAATCAAGTCAGGGCCTTTAAGCCTTTCGGTAAGCATTTTGCTCACTTGTTATGCACGAGTTATCCATAGAACAATATTCGCTCTGTTGTGACAAGGAGGATCAGCAAATTGCACGGAGCAGGAGTGCGCACCGGGTCAAACCGTTGAGAACGATTGATTGTTGAGCGGGATTGATAACCTCAAACCCGCAGGCTTCCAGGATCACTATTTTGATGCGGGATTGGATGCCCTAATTGCGTCACAAGTCGTTGAGAATTACTTTCGGAACAGGTAAAAATTATAAGATCGTGATTTAATTAAAGTTTTTCTAGAAAGTACGTTAACATTGATGATAGATTTTCTTTTGTTATCTAAGAAGTAGAATGTTTAGAAACTATAAACTACCGCATAAATAATGTCGAGACACGAAGTTACCTTTTAAAAACGTAACTGCTAGGTTGTCATTTATTTTTTGGTATAATAACAGCGATAGAGTAACGCGTACCATTAGTGTAGTATCGTCGAGGTAACTGGTACTCAGCTGAATCCGTTTAAAGTTGATTTCTTGGAAAAAAGACTTGGCAGATAAAATACTTTTATCGAGGCACCTCTCCTGATACAGTAAACGTTACCTTGGAAACGGTGATATTGTTCTCGCGGCCACACGTGCTAGTGCTGAGCTGGACCTCCCAAGTTCGATTCCTAGGTCGGGGAAAGTGATATTGGGTTTCTATTCGGATTTTTTCAGTAGTAGCCCAGAGTTTTCAAGTTGGCTGAGTGACACCCCGGCACACGTTAAGCCGCTGGTCCTACGTTTGGTCTCTCTCCGGTCATGTCGGATTGTCGTCCTATTGGGCTATGAGAGTGAGGGAATCAAGAGTGCACCTATATTTCTGCACACACTTGTGTACTATAATATCTCCAGCGGCGATGACCAGTCTCCGCTGATATAGGTTGCAATGGACCGTAAAAGGTTTTAATGTGAAGCAAGTTAAATGCCATGTTACGTGTTGTGTTGGGTTTTCATAAGACTAACCAAGTGTTTCGACAATGTCCAATTTGTGAAGTTTATAACTGCGTTATGTATAAAAAAATTATATTTTTAGAAGACATTAAAATTAATCTTTAACTATGGTCTTATTTTATTGATAACGCTACTCTGGATGTAATAATTATGTACTCTCAAAGTCTACGGTACATTTTTCGATATGTAGATATTACTCTCATGTTATGCATCGAGAGATGCAACCTTCGTTCTTGTGACAGTGAAGCTACTGAGCCACTCACCCGGCCACAAGGAACAGGTGGAAACTAAGGCCCAATTGCACGAAAAACTTAACGCAGAGTTAGTCGCTAACAGGAGGTAAATAAGACAATATCGTATGACAAACTGTCACAAGTTTACTATCTCATGGAACTTTCTCAAAAATCTAAGTCAAGCAATGTGGTGCTACTATTCAATGCTAAAAAGCACTGTGAAAACAAAACATGGTATTGATATCAAGTCATACTCCGACTTGCTGGCATTTCTAAAAAGACGCTCAAATGGCCATGTGAGTAAAAAGTCGAAAGTATTTTCGGCTGACAATGTCAAGAAGTTCATAAAAGAAGCGCCGGATTGCCGATATTTGGCAACAAAAGTCAGTTGAAACTAAATTATTGTTATTAACTTCTTTCACGTTCGTATTTTTTTACAATATAGGTGTTTTGTACGCTATTTTTCTCTTTTCAGGTTGTATTAATATTCGGTTTCGGGTTTGGGGAATAGTTAAGAAATACGAAGCACTTCGTTCAACAAAAGCGATGTCTAACAATTTTTTTCAAAATTACCAAAATGGAAAATGAACTAGCCAACCCATTGGCATAAATAAATTTGAAGCAATGCCGAAACAAAGTTCCACTTTCTTAAATTTGGATGATCCACATGAATACACAGGGCATAGTTTCAGGAGGTCCTCGGGTACATTGCTCGCCGATTCAGGTGCGAACTTATTGACACTAAAACGCCACGGGGAGGGTAGTTTTTGGGGTGGTATGGGATCTACCTCCTTGCGGTCCACCCCGGGCAACGGCACCACTGGCTTGCCTGTGGTACGGCTGAACGATCCCAATTAAACGGTGGTAGGCTCCGCAAGGGGCCGCCTGGCTCGCGACCACCATCCCACCGGAGTCCGGCGCCAAGCAGCTTGCTGTATTCCGTCGGTGTGTGGGAGTGCCAGTGCCTTTGGGGGAGAAGGAGGTTATCAGTTACGTTGTTCAGAACCGGTCTTGATCTCTGAGAATAACTTGCCGGGTAACTCATTCTGGAGGGTAGCAGGATCCGAAGCACGGTGCCAGCCGTTGACCGACCGCAGTCAGTAGGGGGGCCAAGAAGCACGCCAGCCACGTGCCAAAGGCACGTAACATCAGGGGGTTGCAATCCAACCTTGATCCGGTCCACCATCACCATGAGACCGAGAAGCCGCACTGGTTTTACCAAACGGAAACGAAGATAACAATCTCGTCGGAAGTGGCGTACCTCAACTACGCGGGTTACTCTCTTGAACACAAGTTCAAGAAGCAAGCTAGGGTTTGTGTGTACGTTCGCGATGACATTTGTTGTCGTCGTGTCCGTTGCTTTAAGAAATCGGGTTTTTCCGCCGAAACTTGTGGACACAGGCGTGGAGAAATCTAATTACATCGGCGTATACCGATCACATACCGGTGACTAGGAGTCAACAGCGCTCTTTAATAGCCTTGTAGAGTCGACTGATGTAGCCCAGCAACGATACCCAACAGTGAAGCATGTTTTCCTGGGGCATTTCAACGCCCATATCCCGTACCAGAAAACTGACCTTGCTGGGTTGGAGGCGCGCAAGTTTGCTTTACGCTAGATCTTACCCAGTTGGTGAATGTGGCAACGCGGGTACCGGATGTAAACGGCCATACACCCAATTGCTTGGACCTCCTGCTGACAACTGATCCGGACAGTCATTCAATATCGGTCTCAGCCCTACTGGGAACGGCTGACCACTGTCTGGTAAAATCCGTTTCTTCCAGATGAGAGTCCTAGAGGCACGAAGCGAGTATGGCGATACAAGTCAGCAGACTGGGATGAGATGCGGCAATTTTTTTGCGTCCTATACGTGGCGGCTTGTGTGGTTCTCCTCGGGTGACCCCTCGTGCTGTGCTGACGTGGTTGCGGACGTGATTCGGCAGGGAATGGAGTATTTTATTCCATTCTCCGACATCCCGCTCGGTCACAAATCCCGGTCTTGGTATAATGCAGAATGCGCCCACGAAGCCCGGCCCGAAAAGAGTCTGCCTACCAAGCCTGGGTCAAGGCTCGCGACCGCAAAGTTAGAGCGCGTAGGGTTCGCGCGAGGAAAAGAACCTTTAATTCTGCCACCAAGCTCTGCAAGTGGGTTCTGCATGGGGCACGTTTTGACCATATTGGACCTGTCGGGGTCAAGCTGGCAATGCACCCTCTGGGTAGTAAACAGTTTTGGTCCCTGTCTAATGCAGTTGAAACTAATTTCTGTCGTCCCACTTTACCTCCAATGCTGAAACCTGATGGGTCGCTGGCTCACTCTGCAAGTAAGAAAGCAAATTTATTTGCATCTCTCTTCACGTCTGGATGCTGGCTCTAAGCAAACCACAATTATACCTCGTTGTGACTCTTCGATGCCGGAGATCGCAGTTCACACTAAAGAGGTTCGGAGTGTACTGTGCAGCCTAGACGTGAACAAGGCCAGCAGGCCTGACGGCATTCCAGCGAGAGTATTGAGGCAGTGTGCGCCTGAACTCTCCTGTGTTGACACGCTTGTTCCGCCTCTCTCTTGAAAAAAGAACAGTGCCATAATCCTGGGAGCTTGCAAATGTACTAACAGTACTTAAAAAGGGCGACCGTGCAGACCCTGCCCAATACCGTCCGATAGCCATTACCTACATACTATATAAGGTTATGGAAGAGGTACTGAACAGTAAGTTGCTGACCTACCTTGAAGACAATGATCTCCTCAGTGACTGTCAATATGGCTTTCGCCGGGGACGGTCAACTGGCGATCTTCTTGTCTTTGTCACGCACTGCTGGGGCGAAGCCATCGAGAAACACGGTGAAGCACTTGCCGTATCGCTCGATAAGCCGTATCGCTCCCCTAATTATAAGAACTACTCTATATTCGAGTCAGTGATGGAAGATGTTTTGGCAAAACTTGCAATGGGTAATAAACTAATAATTGTCTGTGGTGACTTTAATATTAATATTCTAGAAGATAATTCAGACAGCAGTAGGTTAGTAAATCTCTTTAAATCATTTAATTTGTCACATGTGTTTATGGAACCAACCCGAACTACACTGACTTCTGCTACATGTATTGATAATGTTTTTTGTAGCTGCAACTACTTGGACAAGGCCATTATAAATTATCTGCCTTCGGATCATAGTGGGCTACTGGTAGCCTTTGAGTCCATTATGCTAATAAAACAAGTGCAGATTCAATCAAGACCAATAACATCCGGTAAATTAAATAAATTTAACAGCACTTTAATCAGTAAGTTAAGCAACCAGGACCTCACAGTGAATGATGGTAATATTTTGTATGATGAAGTTTTCTCAGTGGTTCAAAAAGATTTCAATAACACTTTTAAGAAGAAAACTAAAACTATATGCCCTAAGTTTTTATTCAGTGACTGGGCGACTACAGGACTTAGAAAAAGTAGGGAAAGACTTTACGAGCTATATGGCCTTAAGCCCTGTATTAACACTGAAACGTTTAATAAGTATGTTGCTACTTACTCAAGAATTTTTAAAAATACTTGCAAGGCAGCTAAGGTCTTGTACATTAGCAATAAGGTTAAATTAGCAGAAAATAAAATCAAGACGGTTTGGAAGATTATAAACAATGAAACGAATAGGAATAAAAGAAATAGTAGTGATTACACGCTTGAGACCACACACGGACTTATTAGAGATAACAAAAAAGTTGCGCAAGAATTTGTTAATTTCTTTACCAACATCCCAATTAAAACTACTGAAACTTTAAATTCTTCGCCCTCGCTTGCTTTTGGATTATTAAACGCGAACGTTTCAGCCTGCCCGATTGTATTTAACTTTTCACATATAAACCCCATGACAGTAATAAAAGCTTTTAAGCAAATCAAGATCAAACCGACTGAAGATCTGTGGGGAATGTCCATCAAAGCTTGTACCTCCATAATTCAGACTATAGCGCCGTACTTAGCGTTGATTTTCAATTTGTGTGTGGATCAAGGCGTTTTTCCGGATCTAATGAAATATAGTAAGGTTATACCACTTTTTAAATCCGGGGACAGTAAAGACACAAATAATTATAGACCAGTATCCGTGTTGCCGGTTTTCAGCAAGGTTTTTGAGAGGATAATGCTAAATCAAATGCTCATTCATTTTAATACGAATAACATCTTGCATGATAGACAGTATGGTTTCACCAGAGGACGTTGTACAACTGACGCTGGTGTCGCTCTATTAAAACACATCTTTGATGCGTGGGAAGATTCGCAGGATGCCATAGGTATCTTCTGCGACCTGTCGAAGGCGTTTGATTGCGTTAATCATGAAACATTACTTCTGAAACTTGAGCATTACGGGCTAGGTCAATCAGCGTTAAGTTTGGTTAAATCTTATTTGAATGATAGACAGCAATTAGTTCAAATAAACGGTGTGAATTCGTCCGGGTTAAACGTTAAAATGGGTGTACCCCAGGGCTCAATTTTAGGTCCTTTCTTATTTTTAGTGTACATTAACGATTTACCCCGTTTATTGGAAAACAAACTTAACATGGTGTTATTTGCTGATGACACATCTTTAATTTTTAAAATAAATAGACGTACATGTCAGGTTGACGACGTAAATAACGCGCTACGGCAGGTTCAGGATTGGTTCACTGCCAATAATTTAGTTTTAAATGGTAAAAAAACCAAGTGCGTAAAATTTTCCTTGCCGAATGTCAAAAGTACTGATTGTGACATTATATTAAACAAGGAGAAGCTAGAATTCGTCGATAAAACGGTTTTCCTGGGGATCACGCTAGACTTGGGGTTGCAATGGGGTCCTCATTTGGTATCCCTTGCGGGGTGGCTGAGTTCGGCGGCTTATGCTGTTGGAAAGATTCGTCGGTTAACGGATGTGGATACCGCCAGACTAGTCTATTTTAGTTATTTTCATAGTATAATGTCTTACGGTATCTTACTATGGGGAAGGGCTGCAGACATTGAGTCAATTTTTATTCTGCAAAAACGAGCCATCAGAGCGATATACAATCTTCGCCGGCGCGATTCTCTAAGGGAACTGTTTAAGGACATTAACATCATGACGGTTCCTTGTCAATATATTTATGAAAACATCATGTACGTGAAAAAGAATTTACATCTTTTTAGTAAAAACGGCGACAGACATGATTATGTTACTAGAAATAGGGACCAATTAGTTCAACCAGGTTTCAGACTGGCTAAAGTAGCCTCATCTTTCATGGGGTACTGTACAAAATGTTACAATAAAATTCCTCCTCACATTCTTGAACTGAATGAGACGAAATTTAAAACTTGCATAAAACGCACACTATGCAGGCTGGCATATTATAAGTTGGGGGATTACATCACTGATAAAAATGCTTGGCTAAATGCTAGTCCAGCTCCACAGCCACTAGGCCGCAAAAACAAGTGATATGCGGAACATTATTGTTTTGAATTATTGTTGGACCTTCTGAAGACTGTATAAGTATATTTGTAATTGTATAAACTCAATTTCATTCATCAAGGTATGTACTTATGTACCTAAATATTGTATTGTTTTTTTTAAAAGAGTAAGTATGGAGTTTCTTGTGCATTCTTCTCCATTACAAGCTACTTTCCGAATGCACGGTAGAATCAATTATTATTATTTTAACGTTCAAAAGTGCCGCTTGGTGGCCTACTTGAAATAAAATATCTTTGTCTTTGTCTTTGTCTTTGTCTTTGTCTTTGTCTTTGATATCTCGAAGGCCTTTGACAGGGTCTGGCACGCTAGCCTAAACAGCAAACTTCCTGCTTATGGCATCCCAGCTGGTTTTTGTAGCTGGATATCAGACTTTCTCAGTGAACGGTCGATCCGAGTAGTCGTTGACGGCTGCTCCTCTGATCTTATGGCTATTAATGCCGGAGTTCCTCAGGGGTCTGTTCTCTCTGCAACTCTTTTCCTGCTGCACATTAATGACCTACTTCTGTCTGGTATTGTTGGGTACGCAGATGATAGTACTTTTTCAGAGAGTTACTTGTTCAGCGCAAAAACCGGCGCGGATGAAGTTCGTTCCTTGAGAGAGGCTATGGTGGAACGTACTGATTTGACCTGCCTTGTCTCCCGTTGGGGTGATGACAATCTGGTCTCTTTTAACGCCACCAAAACACATGCTTGTTTTTTTTACCGATAAAAGGACTCATTTCATCCAAACGCCTACTTTTCGGAGTGCATCTGTTTCTGTAACTGATCGGCTCGAACTCCTTAGCTCCTTGGCATGGAGTTGACATCCAGTCTCACCTTCGGCGCCTCCATCGAGTACAAAGAAACTGACCAAATTGCGGCAAAGAAACTGGGCGTCCTAAACAGAGTGAAGCAATACTTTATGCCTGGACAGCTATTAACTCTTTACAAGGCGAAGTCCGATCCTGCTTGAAGTATTGCAGCAACCTTTGGGATGGCTCAGCTAAATATCAGCTTGCCGCGCTTGACTCGGTGGAACGCAGAGCTAAGAGACTAATTGGCGACGTCAAACTGGTGGATGCCAAGATTCACAGCTTAGCTCATCGCCGTAAGGTTGCCTGCTTGTCGGTCTTCTACAGACTGTATTTTGGCGAGTGTGCTCATGAACTTCACGACCTCATCCAATCGGCCCTCTTCTACTATCGGACATCAAGACGCAATGCAAGTTACCATCCTCACCTAGTTGCCATTCCACCAATTCGCACCAAGCGCTTCCAAACATCCTTCATAATGCGCACAGCAAAAGAGTAGAACTCACTGCCTGCGTCTGTGTTTCCGAACGCATACAACCCGAATCTCTTCAAAGTTAGAGTGAATAGGCTTCTTCTAGGTAAGCACACTCCATCGTCGACTGTGTCTTTGTCACCTCTGAACTAGACTAGAGTCAAGAGCAAACCCATAACAAATTAAAAAAAAATAAGGAGGGTGGCGGTCGAACAGTGTAGCCGAGGGCTACATAGATGACTCGATGAGAAATAAAGAAGAAATTAGCTCCCGCATTACAAGGAATATAAATTTGGAGCCAAGTGTTGACTCTCGACCATCTACGAGCACACACGCGTACATTCCACCATCGTCGCCGCCGCCGCAGCCGCCTCCGTTGCCGCCACCGACTGCAGAACTCTGTGGTCTCCTTTAATAATCAATTTTACAAATTATTGAAATTTTTCTAACTGCTTTAACAAGTGATTAAAATTTATTCGTTTAAGAAAGTCAGAGTTTTATTTAGTTCCTCGCAACTATGTTATAAAACGTCGTATGACATACGTGCGCTTTGATAAGTACAGCCTCTGCTTTCTTGTAACCCTCGCCTACGGCTCGGGCTAGCAGTATCGCCTTGGCTGTAATTTTCAACTTACCGCACTTATATTATCATAATGTACTATTACCTCATCACATAATTTTTAACACACAGATGGCGACTCGATTTTCTCAATGATAACTCTGTTTTGGGTATAAGATATCTCGAATAGTTAAATGACCGTGATGACGCAAATTTAATTAAATGGTTCCAATGAAAGTAGTACCATTGAACTCCATCCTCCATCAATCCGTAATAAAACAATATACCCCAGTAATGTTTAGGCTTGTTGAAATTGTTATTAGAGGCCCTCTGGCTATAAAACTATTTTCTTGGTAATACAAAATACCCAAACCAAAAAAGAAAAATAAAATTATTTCAAACTTTTTTCGGCAGTCGGTTTAATTTTTTTGTTAAAAAGTTTTGTACGAAGTTCACGAAGGTGATAAATGCCCTCGACCTGTAAGAAATAAATGTATTGGCTTAACATTTACTCTCCTTGATCGTACGTATGTACTTCAATAGTAACTGTAAAAGTAAATGTTATTGTTATGTTTTTGACAATACGATCCTAATAAAATTCAAATTTTACTTTTTGTTGGACACTTAATTGAAAGTTTTCCTCTCTTGTCCCTAAATTAAGTAGAAAATTATTGTTGTTATAATACGCCTCACTGTTTGACAGTAGGCTACCAGTATTTACAATAATGTCCATTGTGGTGTGTAGGTGTGTTTTATGACCACATTAGTGCGTCAACTTTAACAATCATGTTGGTGGGTTGGCACTACACGGATTGGAACCTAACTTAATAAGTTATGTAAAAACTTTATAATTACAACATTCTTCGAGAACGTTTGACTTTTTGGTATTCTGGAATTCAAATATTCCTGAAAACTTTGGTTAGTGGTAAGACACTTAAACATTTCCCTTTCATATAGCTTCAAGACTTTTCACCACACATATGATCAAATCAGCGTCTACTGCTTAAAAATCGGGTTTCGGTGTGGGTATATGGTGGAAATCCTACCCACACGCACTAAGCGTTTTGGGAATACACTCATTGTGCGAACAGCTTCATGTCGCTGAAAGGACGGTCTTTCAAATTTGTTTGCCCAAAACTACGCCACCCCTACGGTGTGCTCCATGACAGCGCATAGACAAGGAGTGAAATGCCGGAGTCTGTTTCCCGATAGCAAAAACCTAGAGGTCTTTAAGTTAAGAATGTGTTGGTTACTTCTGGGCAAGCGTGCTTCACCGTCGACCACATCATCGCTTACCATCAGGTGAGATAGTGGTCAAATGCGAGCCTATCAACAACCATAAAAATAACAACCTATCGTACAACAGCTATAAACTCTATTCTATTGCAAATAAGATTCTATTGTTATTATTTGTAGAAATAATATCTATTTTAAGAAAAATTGTTACCAAAACCTTTTCAAGCTTTGAACCTACGCTACGACCTCATCGCTGGCTAAGAACTCGAATGACAGCGTGTTGACTGTCGTAATTATTTTATTTTTAACCTATAATAAGAAAAAAACCTTTCATAAACAATACAGTTTATTTATGGCAGACGTAACCTTTCTTTATCCCTCATCAAAGGTTATAACATTGTATGAATGTACCATCATTATACTAATGATTGGCGAGATTTTTTTCCACGCTCCTTTCGTGTATTACTGAAATAGGAATTACGAACAAACATGTCAATAGTAAATTACTACGCTGCTCCGTGAACCTTTAAAGATAACATTATATTGACGTCTTTTTATTCGAAGCTTGTTAAATTGATGCTGGGTGAAGGTTGATCGACGTTGGTTAGTAAAAGTTATTTCTTGTTTCTTTGAAATAATGATGTGAGATTATATTTTGGCTAAGTTTGATTATTTGGTAAAATACTATAAATATAATTCGTTATCGTTTAAAAAGTGTTTAGAAGTGCGAAAGTGTACGTTCAAAGAATTCTATAAGTGACAATCTTTAGTAGGTATAACTTAGGTAACGTGCCAAAAAACATAGTGTGCCTGTTTGTTTACAAGCAAATTATTTCACTACAACTGTTCAGTTATTTTTGTATTGCTCATGGAAAAAAGAAGTATCTTTGTCGAAGCATGCTTCAAAGTCATGTATCTATTCAATACGGGGAACTCCATCTTGGATTAATTTATCAAGTTGCCCTCTTCAATAACTGACACAAACGATAAGATAAACAACAAAACTATTATTATATTCCTAGAAAATTTTCTGCACAAGACTGACACTCAAACTCAAACCATTTATTTTAATTGTGGCCCAGTGGCTAACCAACAGCGTCAGGCCGCTGGCCGCTCAAATGAACCGCCTATCCCTATTTTTACAATGTAGTGCATACATTTTATCACGATAAACAAATGACAGTCAGCGAGCAGTCAGCTGCATGTGTTGGCGCACAGTCGTATTAATTCATCCACGCGATGTAAGGCGGCAAAAAGTCAACTGTCTATTGCAAATCCCTTCATCATCATCATTTCAGGCGAAAGACGTCCAAATAGGCCTTCCCTAAGTGTCACCACGCCGACCGGTCCTATGTGTCCTGTCCTGCAAGTCCCTTACTACTATTTAACTACGGGTGAATCCTACAGAACGCACATCCTACATACATTTAACGTGTCACTTGGACTCGACTTTTGAATATTCAAAATCATTAAACAATAATTTAATTCGAACCTTTGAAACGACGCAGCATTACGGCCGGTACAATTGACCACATAATAACTTAATAATGTACAGACATGAAGTAATCGCGATGTGATAGACCGCAGTGCCCGCAGATGTACCTGAAACTGCGATGATGTATGTTACTATTAAATGTTATTAAAATGGCCCCTTGTGGATTGCAATGCAGGCGGATATTCGATTAATGTGATCTGTATAAGTTTTCAGCGCTTGGACTGAAATTGTGTAATTGCTTCAGTAAGATTTTTTTGTAAACATGAAACTGTCTTTTGTCTCTTTGGAAACTGTTAGAGAAATATCGGTTCCTAAAAATTATTAACACATCGCGTAACCGTCCTATGTCGTTTGACATCTAAGAAAACATTTTGTAAAGCTACACAACACAACGGCGAATAGGAAAACGATAGATCTATTCAAGTTATTAAAAAAATGCTCTTCTTTGAGTATATAACGAAAGGCTCTCCCATCAATCCCTTCGGCCTTTCATCGCACCTGGACATCAAAAGCAAGCCCAGTTACACACAGAAATAAAAGCCTCTCAACACAGGTATTCAATTCATTCCATTTTACGGCACTAGCGTTCATTAACACCAGCGATGCTCAATGGGTCGGACAGCCCCCCCTCCCGCCACTCTCCCCTCGATCCCACACGCCTCGTTAACGACAACCTTTCATCTGATTAACTGCTAGCCTTTTAAATACCCCTCTGTTTCACAGTTTTATTGGCGGGATTCCGACATGTCACGTCATGTGAGAGATGCGATGAAACAGCTTTATTGCATCCTCTACTCCGCACTCAATAACCATTACATTAAAAATCAATGTAGGTATGAATAATTATGCATTCGAATTGTGGTTCGTGTTTCCGTAATGCGTGCCCATTGTGGATATGTATGTCTGTTAGCGGCTAATTGGATTCACTGTCATTACTAAATTAAAACATTCAAAACAATTCCACTTTAATGTGAGTGCTTTTCGACCGATTATATCACCGAAACGTCGAACATAAAATGTATTGGCGCCTAGTAGCAAACAAACTAAATGGTGTACATAAACAGACTCCCTTATTTTATTAAAAGCGTATATATTTCCAAGAATTTATCGCTTTGAATACAGAAACAATTTTACGAATGAAAAAGTGATATTTATTCGCCGAGGTATCTTTTATACCCATTACTTTCTTAAGGGTTATATCGCATTTTATGATCGACAATTTTCTTATCTAAAAAAGCGTCGACATAAGAAAGTGTATCGTAACAGCGTGTAATAAAATTGTCTGTCTCTGAAACTTGTAATTTCAGCAAAAAGAGATGTTAACATTTAGCGAACGGCTGAACGAGCGACTTTCACAAGAACAGGAGACGAGATTTTTGCTACTAATGTCGCTATTATCACGCACGATCTAATGAACATATAAAAACACCTTATAAACTTACGCTTCCCAAGCTATCGTATACCTAAACTCAAATACATAGAGTTTAATTCAGCGTAACAACTAGATCCGGTTATTGAATTTCTTGCGCCCTCTGGGTTCGCTCACGTAGTTCGTTTTCAGGCAGTTTGTGAGATGTAGCCAGGGCTATTTATCTAATATATACTGGACACGATCTAATTATGTCGTGAACACAAGTGATTACAATGATGCGAGATACTGTTATTGACTGCTACTGGGCCTCAGATTCGGTCTCTCCGGGAGGCCATGGTTGAACGCTTGAATCTGTCCTTGAAGGCGGTCTCCGAATGGGGTGATGCCAATTTGGTCAGTTTCAATGCTGCGAAGACCCAGGCGTGTCTTTTTTCCGCTAAAAAGAGCCAATTCCACCCGGCTCCTTCTTTCCGTGGTGTAACCGTGCCGATAACGGACCATCTCGAACTTCTCGGTGTTACGTTGACATCAACCCTCAACTTCGGTCCATTCATTGAGGCAAAAGCTCAGTTAGCTGCAAAAAAGTTGGGGATTCTTGCTAAGGTGAGACGGTACTTCACGCCTGTACAGCTGCTCAACTTGTATAAAGCGCAAGTTCAGTCATGCATGGAGTACTGCTCGCACCTCTGGGATGGATCTGCCAAATACCAGCTTGATGCACTTGAGTCGATCGACAGACGGGCCAAAAGGCTTATTGACAACGATGCACTGGTCGCCTCAAAGCTCCAGAGCCTCGAACATCGACGCAGAGTTGCGAGCCTGTCGGTTTTTTATCGGTTACATTTCGGGGAGTGTGCGACGGAACTGCACAATTTGATTTCGCCTAGCCCTTTCCATCATCGGACGACAAGACGTACGGCCATGCGCCATCGGTACATGGTGGACATCCCTCCCATACGCACAAAGCGTTTTGCTAATACTTTCATTGTGCGTACAGCTAAGGAGTGGAATTCCCTTCCGGGGTCTTTGTTCCCTGATAGCTACAACCTTGGGGTCTTTAAGTCAAGAGTGAATAGGTTTCTTCTAGGCAAGCGTGCTTCACCGTAGACCACGTCATCGCTTAACATCAGGCGAGATAGTGGTCAAACGCGAGCCTATAGATTATAAAAAAAAAAAAAAAAAAAAAAATTGACTGATTTTGATTTGATAAAACGTCTTTGCTTGCTCGGAAAACTGAAAGAAATGCTGTACACTGAAAAAAATTGGTGGGACTTGCGATTTTTTTTCTTACTAGCACCAAAAGTAGTTTTGCATTATTTTATTGAAGTTTATTTATAATCTAACGCTTGCTTATATTTATATTTAGTTATAACCGATCAAGTTCTGAGACTTAAAAAAAACAAACATTGGTATATAGAAAATAAACTTTAATAATATAATACAAAGACATGTGACGTCCACCAACCAGCACTGCGCCCACGTGGTGGATTAAAGGTCATGCCCTCTCTCACAGAGAGGAGGCCTGTGTCCCTGCAGTGGGCACATTAAAAGGCTGATAGTGATGATGATGATGAAAATAATACAAAACTATTTTTGATGTTAGTAAGAAAAAGTTCACAAGTTCCAATTGTTTTCTCAATTCAGTTTACTTATGAAAAAGAATGTCTATAGTATCATAAACTGTTTGTCAATTCACAAGAAACATTTTCAAGTAGGTATAGCACTAGTATTTTCAAGCCACAACAAGTTGAGCACTCAAAAAGATTAATTAAAACACTAAACCCTAGACACGATATTCTTAAGTTTATATCCAAAAACAAAGCGTACTTAATAGTAATACCTCTGGAATTACAACTAATGAGAGATACGATCAGGAATAAAACAAAATTACTCACGTACTGTGCATTTTATGTCTGTTGACGTAGAATAAGGATTTACAGAAGCGACACACCCGCTCCAAACGCATTGTAAATGCCTAAAGCAGAGTGAGTTTTTATTTATTGGCAAAATGAAAACTCATTCAATCGACAAAATATTGGAGAACGGGTGATTTGGTCTCGTAATTTCAGGGGTGGTCCCATAGTGAAAGTTATTCATATTCACGAGTAGGTTTTGTCACACGTTAGTGGTAAAGAAACCTATATAGGTCTTCCTATAACTATATTAAAAGTCTGCTCCACGCTAGATCAGCTCTAAGTCAAAGTTTGACCACCTGATTTGTGGTTAGCTATACTAACTTTAAAACTTCCGCGTATTCACCTGCGGTTCCATGGTGGAGGCCGATGGCCATCACGCTTTGAGTTGTCGTCGCTGCTCGGGGAGGTTTCCGCGTCACCATGCGCTCAATGATAATGTGCGGAGGGCACTGGTGTCGGCAGGTGTCCCCTGCGTTCTGGAACCTCCGGGTCTGTGCAGGACTGACGGCAGGAGGCTGGATGGACTGACCCTGGTGCCTTGGAAAAACGGAAAGTGCTTAATATGGGACGCAACTTGCGTCAGCACTGTTTCCGCCAGTCACCTTGGTCGCACCGTCCTCTCGGCGTCAGCAGCGGCGGAAGACGCCGCTGAGGGGAAGAGGGTGAAGTACGCACCGTTGGGAAACCGGTACCATTTTGTGCCTATTGCCGTTGAGACCATGGGCGCTTGGGCCACTGAGGCCAGGGAGCTCATTAGTGAGATAGGGCACAGGCTCCGTGACAAAACGGGTGACCCCCGCTCCGGCTCGTTCTTGGTGCAAAGGTTAGCCATTGCCATCCAACGTGGCAATGCAGCAAGCGTTATGGGCACCTTTGCGCCGGGAACAGTTAGGGGTGGGCTATTTGACTAGTAAGATAATGCTTTTTTATTTGAATGCTTTATGACGTGTCGTTGTGACTTTGACTTGAATTTTTTTATGTATGTTCGCGTATTTAAAAAATATCTATAGTATCGCATAGTTGAAAAACAACATATTACGGACATTTAACGCGATGATATCGATTATTTATTTACCTATTTCACCCGACGTTAAATACTCGTGATATATTGTTTTTCAATTGCGGTTAGCTGTTCCTACAGTCGGTTTGTAGGGAGTTTTGTCCGTTGCAATATCACAAATGTAGCCAACACCAGAATGGAAATTAAATTACCTAAAATAGCTTAAGTAAGTTAGCTAAGTTTTTCTTGTAAAATAGATATGCGAAACTTTTATGGTGTACAATAAAGTCTATTACATTTCGAAACCGAGCCTATCATTTTGTGTGCCTATATCTATTTCAATACTGGTGCGATACCACACAATAGTTATGCAGAATCCTTTTTAGTTCAAATATCAATTTCAATCTGGATACCATGACGGTTCAAAATGATTGTTGTACCATTTACACTGCCGAACAATTGGGGTTTGATATCCAAAAATGTTTTGCGAATTGAATACTTCAAAAATAAAAACGTTAAATTAATACCTGCAATCCCCGAAACGTACGGTTACCTAAAATTGATTTTATTTTGACGTGAGTGTGAATTCGTCGTTATGAATGGACGTTTTATGTAAATAAAACGAGACGAATGTTAAAGTAATATTAGTAATATTAGCCATTGTATAATATTAAAGTAATATTAGCCAGCAAAACTTCGCAGATGCAGCTGAACGGTTGCTATTCATGTACTTGATTATGAGTATTTTTTTATTTAGCCCTGTTTGCCCTACTGCTGGCCAAGTCTTCCCCAAGTCCTTCCAGGAATTATTTTTCTGCACCATCTCGTACCGTCCCTCATGCTACGCGTCTAGGTCGTCTCGCCACCTCTTTTTAGGGTTCCGAAGTCAACAAGGAACCCTTATAGTTTCGCTCTGTCCGTCCGCAGCTTAGCTCAGAGACTCTAAGTACTAGAAAGCTATAATTTGGCATGGATATACATATTAATAATTCCGACAAAGTGGTAAAATAAAATCATGTTTTTTTTTTTTTTTCAGGTACCTCTCATAATAGACGTAAAGTGGGGCAGTATTTTTTTCTAATCTGTCCAATGGTGTGGGGTATCATTGGATAGGCCGTTCAAAAACATTATGGGTTTGTCAAGATAATTTCTCAATTCAGAGATCCGATTGCGTAAAATTAAGCTTTAAATTGCAAATTTATGTTAGAGTCAAGTGTTCCCCCCCCTTGCCAGCAAAATGGTTGCTCTTGGCTATGCGAAAAAAATTCTCGGCAGTAGTAAATATAACGAAATTAAAAGGAAAACTATCACGGATAAGTAGGCTTTACAAGTTTACGTGTAATAGTCGATTAACTTCTAAAATGTACTTGGAACAGTAAAAAATTTGTACCAATGCCATTGAAAAATTACTTAAATAGCGTTGTTAGCTGTTTAAAACAGAGTAAATATATGCTTATGAACCATGTAAAAATAAACAAAATCATAACAGGCTTTACAAGTTTACAAGTAATAGTCGACCAACTTATAAACGCGCGTGCGCGCGGGGGAGTCTATTTTGTGTTAGTGCAGAAGTATTTTTCGACGTGTTGTAATCTAAAGTCAAATTAGATTCGATTGCCAAGCAAATTACTTAATTTCTTTTGTCGATATACATCTTTATAGTCAATATTCGACCCGACTACATCACTAATTGATTAGCGTAAAACTTTCCAGAACAAAATAGTGAATACCGTAGATAGGTGAATACATAGGAAATTTTTCGTTTCCGAAAGAGAAATAAACGAGGAGCGTGCGCGCAAGGATCCAGGAACGAGCCATACTATTCCCCGTGGCTCTAACGCGCGCTCGTATCGGCTTTTTTCGCAATTCACACCCGCGGTGGTACTCAAATAGATAATATTTTACTAACTTCAGTTGTGAAGTTGGATTTATAACTCCTTCTTCAGTTACCAGTTCTTAGTTATCAGTCCTTATTTAGTTTAAGTCCTTCTGAGAAGGCTTTGGTGAGGAATGTATCGTAAAGATATTGTATTTAGCTTGTGGCTTGATTAGCCTGTTGAGGTGACTTGCTAATGTTTATTTGTACTGAATAGGTTACATCTAGACAAGCGTGCTTCACCGTAGACCACATCATCGCTTACCATCAGACGAGATAGTGGTCAAACGCGAGCATAAAGATTTAAAAAACGTTATCCTATGTGGGCCCGTTTTTAGACGTTGTGTGAAACCGTTTTAATGTTCATGTAACAACAACAAAACCTCTTTCTTAGTCCGCATTATTATGCAACTTCGGAACCCTATTACAGCGCGTGACCCGACACGCACTTGGCCGGTTTTTATTTTGTGTTATGTTCGTCATAAAGATATCACGACCGCCCATCTCATCTATGACTTTCACTGGCTAACTTAATTTGACTCCCGTATAAGTTTCGCTTCTACATTAATAGTATTTTTATTCTATGCTTTAGTAGTAGTAATGTCGGCACACGCCACCCCTATCAATCTGAGATCGTATCGTTTGATTGCTGTTCAAACTAATAGTGTATTTCAAACTGCTGTTTGTTGCTGTACTTATGTGTATTATGTACAAGTGCTGTTTTGTACTGGCGGCACTTTCATATGAATAAGTTTGTGCTTTGCATTAAATTCACTTTTCAGCTTTTGGTTAAAAGCACTAGTTTCATTCACAAATACAAGGAAATGTCTCTTGCCACACTTTTATCTTGCTTTAGGTATAAGTAATGCTAACTACTATTCTGTAAAAAAACCTTACCGTGGTGAATTAGGTCAAGTGAATTCGATGTCAATTCCTAGCGCCATCAGTTGGAATGAAACCTCGCTTCGAACTATATACTAGGAGGGATCAAAAAGTAGTGAGAACGACGAACTCCTTGGTAAGAAAAAAAAATACTGGCAGGCATAGCTCAGATTCTTGTTGACATTGCTATTTTTATTTGATTTTTATTATTTTGTTTTGACATTTACCATTTTATTTGACTATTGTACATAATCTTTAACTGACATTCTTTATCTTTCAATTGTTATTCTGTAGCATCATTTAATTTAAAATTAATCTTTCTAATTATCTAACATTAATTGGATTAACTTATTGTTTTGCTCAATTGCTGTACCCGACAGGGTCCATGTGAACTATATTGCTATTTATAAGACCTTGTTAAACACATGTGTTATGCAATAAAGATTTGAATTTGAAAAAAAAAAAAAAAAAATACATATTTGTAATATTAATAAAGAAAAAAATCTTCGATTCTCTTGTTTTTTTTTTTTCTGAATGTAGTCATTTGTTTGCTTCGTAACGGACGTAACGAAGTGCGAGCCGTTATTAAATACCTCTGTTTAAAAAAGTTAACGACGCAAGAGATTCATTGCGATTTGGAGGCAACATTAAGAGAGTCTGCGCCGCCGTATTCCACTGTCGCAAGGTGGGCTTCTCAATTTCGAGTAGGGAGAACGAGCACGGAAGACGAACATTGTTGCGGCCGTCCATCGACGTCAGCCACCCAAGAAAATGTTGAGAAAGTTGAGAAAATTGTATTGAGCGATCGAAGAGCATCCGATACTTAATTAAAGAAACGGGCATTTCATATGGAAGTATTCAATCCATATTGAAACTATCTATATCTTTGAATATGAGAAAATTCTCCGCAAGATGGGTGCCGAGAATGTTAACTGACAGTCAGAAACAAAATCGACTTGACATTTCGAAGATATTGTTGGACAAGTTTCAAGAAGATTCTGAAAACTTTTTGTCTCGTTTCGTAACAATGGATGAAACATGGGTCCATCATTTTGATCCCGAGACAAAATAGCAATCTTCGCAATGGAAACGGCCATCATCACCGACCCCGAAGAAGTTTCGTGTCGTGGCATCGGCTGGCAAGGTTATGGCTTCAATATTTTGGGACTCAGAAAGGATATTGATGACCTGGAGCGTGGAACCACTATTACAGGCCAATATTATGCAGCTATAATTCCCAAGTTGAAGAATGCCATCAAAGGGAAAAGGAGAGGGAAACTTCGAAGGGGCGTGCTGTTTCATCACGACAACGCACCCGCGCACAGGTCATCAGTTGCGAGGGCTGCCATTCAGCAAGCTGGCTTCGAATTGGTTGACCCCCCTTATTCACCAGATCTGGCGGCTAGTGATTTTTATCTGTTCCCTTAATTGCAAAAATACTTAAGGGGAAACAAGTACGAAGACGATAACGAGGTGATGGATGCCGTGGAGAGCTTTTTGCAGGACCAAGACAAAACTTTTTTTGTGAAAGGGATTAAAGCCTTGGAAAAGCGCTGGACTTGGTGTGTAGAGAGACTCGGAAACTATGTAGAAAAATAAATGATTAAGTTATCAATAGTCATTATATTCTATCTCATTCTCACTACTTTTTGATCCCTCCTCGTATATTGTCATTTTTATTTTCAGATACTAAATTGACAGCTGCCAATGTACTTATTTTTTAGGGTTTTGTATCCAAAGGGTAAAAACGGGACCCTATTTCTAAGACTCCACGATCCGTCTGTCTGTCTGTCTTTCCGTCTGTCACTAGGTTGTATCTCATGGACCGTGACAGCTAGATAGTTAACAATTTCACAGAAAAAGTATTTCTGTTGCCGCTATAACAACAAATACTAAAAACAGAATAAAATAAATATTTAAGTGTGGCTTCCATACAACAAACGTGATTTTTTGCCGTTTTTTGGGATAGTGGTACGAAACTCTTCGTGCGCGAGTCCAACTCGCACTTGACCAGTTTTTTTACGTTGTAAGCGCGTAGCATAGTGTTGTAGGTAAGGCTCAATCATAAGTGATTCATACAATTGTTGTGACAAGACTCCTCAATAAAAATTTACTATTTGGTGTAAATAAATGTTTTTATATAAACGTAATATAGTCTACAGAATCAACTGCTTGATTTGTGATCATTCTTTCTGTAGACATCTCAATGTGATGACTTAGGTGTAATCTCTGATTTTTATTACGTAGACAAAATTGACAATTGGCAATGAATTGTCATTCCAATGATTTTCGTATATTCTACGGAATTACCATAAGGATTTATGCGACAATGCGACATCGATGCGATAGCGTGTTAAAAAACAAGTTCGGATATGTGAAACAATTTCAGTAAAAATACGCTGTTGCAATATAGCTTCTTTTTGCGGAAGCCTTTAAAAGCCGTAAAAACACCCAATAAAATGAATAAATCCTTAAAGTAATTTCGTTGAATATATATGAAAATCTTAAGTTAAGATATAAAAAAAGAAAGTAATCTAGTTTTATAACAAAACACACATCATAAAAGCAAACATGCCAATGACTACGGCCAAACTCTCAGTATTTGATAAAAACATAAAAGAATGATTGTGTGTGACACGCGGATTGGGCAGGGCACATTGCACGCAGAACGGATGCTCGTTGGGCCGAAAAGTTCTGGAGTGGCGATCGCGTACCAGGAGTCACAGCGTTGGAAGGCCTCTCTCTAGTTGGATCTGGTCAAGGCTGCGGGAGTCCGGTGGATGCGAAACGCACAGGACTAATCAATGTGGCGAAGCTCGGGGACGGCATATGTTCAGCAGTGAACGTCTGTCGGCTGAAATGATGATGACGACGACACGCGGTGCTTAAAGGTTTAATAAATAGTAATTAGGTTCTTAGTGGGTGTCCCCGTTTATTACGCGTTGCCGTGACCGACATGGAATACTGTAAATAGATTCTGCACTCAGGTCGGCCGCAGCAAAGACAACCTCGGCAGTTGGGGATTCATGGATAGTTTCTATAGTCAGTGTGTGTGTGTGGTCCGCAGACCATGGCCCACCTTTCGTGATGTACCGCATGCCCTATGATCTGCAGGCTTGGAGACCTTATGGCCGCGTCAGCGAACAGTGTTGCCGTAGCTGAATACTGGGCCAAACATAATATCTAGCAACTGTATTTGCCGTAGACACGCTAAGAAGAAAAAGAAATGGGTATCGTACACGTGCTCAATTTACATGTTTTTCTAAGGGAAGGTGACAATAAAAAGTCAAATAATATATGTAGGATGGATTTTGTGAATCGTGATAAATGCTGTTATACATTGCACATTGAACAAAACAGATTTTATAAACATGAATATGAAAAGTAATTTAGTAGTCATTATAACGCACACAGTAACATACGAAAACCTACGATACTTACTCGTGTAGAGAGAGAACTTTCAATTACTTTTTGAACAGTATTTTTACTGTCTAGACATACCATTAAGCATACCATATCATTTCTATAATTTCCAATCATTCACATTCAAACGACAAAATACACCTTATAAACAAATCTCATTTATCAATTCAGGCACCTAACATTCAAAGTATTGACTAAAAGGTCCTTTTACTCCGAATAGTAGCCCAAAGCGCAAATCGAATTCAAATTCAGGTAATTTTTTAAAACCTTTCATCAGTGGAGTCCATTTGATCGGGATGAGAACGTTCTTAAAATGCGTAGGATAAGGAATTGTAGGCTAAGTAAGTAATGGATTATATTGATGACATTATGTGGAGAGGGATTTAGAAGGATAGGTCGGGACTCGTCGGGCCTCGTCGAATCTTGTTGGGTCGCTTCGGGTATAGGCTTTCGGGATTGTGCTAAATTGTTTAGGGTAATTCACAGACTTGTTAATTTGAAAAGGCTTTGAACGTTGTGCTCATTATTAAAGTGCTTTAGGGCTATTACTGATTTAGGGCTCGGCTGTATAATACTCGTATATGGAATGAATTCAGCATTCTGTAGGTAATGGGTCTTTGGTTTTCTGTGCCAAAGTTTCAACCTCGGAGTAATTTACTTCGTGATTTAAACGGAGCTTACGGCAGTGTTTACAAATTATTCATGCCTACTTTGAAACAAGATCTTATAAATGAATGAAAATCGTGCGTGTTTACGAATTAGCTCAAGAAAACCTAAAAGAAAACTGATCATCCATAAAGCCTCAAATCATGTCAGAAAAAGGAAAACCTAAAAAAATATGTGTTTATAAAATGCAAACCATCGGTGAGGGATGTCCGTCCATCACATCCGTTCGCAATAAATCGGGATCTGTCGCATCCGTCAGCGTAGGGCGGACCGGGCTCGTACCTAGCCGTGACGCCGGCGAGCGTCAATAATTTATGTGAAACAACGTGCCGCTAATTGTGTTATGGACACACACTCGTGTTACTGTTGACAACTTCATAAAAATGAACATGCTTTTTCGTTTCGAAAATAGTAACTCAATGGCTGATGGAATGAGAAATATATTAAACATGATAGCTACCAAAATTCATTCGAGTTCATATTGTATTTTATTTCATTTTCATGTTAAACCCTTATGGGTAAGTCAAACTACGTGAAATATTTCATCAAATGGAATTTCGTAACACAAACATTAACTTCTAATAATAATTAATACGAAATTATCTATTATTTAGCCCGTTATTTCAATTGAACGGAAAACCAAATCCCATTTTTTTTATCCGGAACGGGCAACTCCATGGTTGACACAAGATTCCTCTTTGTCATGTTAAAAAGCTTTTTATTTAAATACGAATTAAAATAACGTAAAAATAGATCCAATTATTCATTATTTATATCCATTACCTGACTTTCCAGCGGCGGTTACACAAATAAAATTAACGTTAAAAGGTTTCTGTTTTTAAACGACGCTTTGATATTAAATGAAGTGCACACATCAGTGCCTAGTGTGGCGTTATAAAAAAGAAGAAAACCTCTTAACGCCGCATCAATACGTATAATTTTGTTTTAAAATATAATACACCGAAAATTTATAAAAGAATACAAAAGGTTTAACCCTTGATTATTAAAAATAGAGCAAAATCGCAGGTTGATATCGAGTTAGTTAGAGTTTGACTAGGTTTGAAAGTGTTGCGCTGAACACACTTCCCGTCCTCAACGCAGTTGCAAGGTTGCAACCGGTTCAATTCTGGCTTATGCATACATGTGTAAATAAATTCTTAACAACGTAAAACTGATTTTTAATCTATAAAATTTTAAAAGATCTAACCATCAGATACTTGCTAGGTTATTTCTAACACAAATATATGTAAAAAAAAATGTATACAAAAAATCATACGTTAGCCACTCGTCGATGTTCCACGCCTGACGAAAAAAGCTGCCTTCAGTAGTACCGCTGTAAAGCTGAATTTACGGCCAGCTACAGCACCGCAATTCTGTTACCAAAACACATGCCGTTGTGAAAACATGAAGTCTGCAGGCTCACTAGGGGTCGCGTGTACGGAAGAGCCGGAGTCCGGCTTCTAGTTACTGAAATCTACAGACAAAGAAATGTCTAATCAAAACCACATTACAAAAATAGTTTCAGATATCAGAGAAAGCGAACCTCCAAAGAAAAATAAGGAATAAGCCACAATACATACCAGTTTATTCTTTATAAGTACGCTTACATGATCTGCGCTATCTTCGCGGGACGGCACGATCACACACAAAGCTTAATTTGGCTTATAAATTCACCAAAGAAAAATGAATTGTTCATTCTACCACGATTTTTCTTATAATGACGGTTTATTTTTAACAGAAAATTTGTCTTATGTTTTCTTGCAGTCGAAATTTGAAAATTCGAATAATGTAATCATTTTGATAAATAAAAAAAAGGCGTGATGGTGATAACTTCTTATTCTTGTTCGCTATACTATGTAGCACAGTTTTGTAAAAATACGCTCATTTACAGTAATTCCAGAAAATATTATATTTATATGCGCTGGATGATTTTAGTGACATGAGGCGATGCCGATGTTCAATTGCCTCCACATGTCATTTAGTAGTAGTAGTGGTAGTGGTAGGGACTCCCTTTTCCGCACTTAGACTCCCATTTGGTCCGTTGTGCGTGGGGGCTGTACTGGCTAACATGGGCAGCCTAGCTCCGTCCAAAAGCACAGAAGCTTCCTGGGAGCTTCACAAGCTTCTGGGAGCGACCTCACTGTTCCGAGGATTTCTTCGCGTTGAGATGCCACGGCCTCGCATTCCAGGATTACGTGGGCGGCTGATTCTTCGACGTTAAAACAGCCCCTGCAAAGTGGGCTGTCCGTGGCGCCTATGTTGAATAAATGTTTGTTAAGAAGGGTGTGGCCCGTTATTGTCCCTATAATTATTTTGAGGTTATCACTGTTGTAGATGTAGGTATTAAAGAGGATTTTTATAACTCTGATCATCTGCCCATATATATTGTATCGGATTTAAATATAGTAAGGTCAGAACTGGTGACTCGGACAGTACCTCGTAACGCGATTGTATGGGGTGAAAGAAACAGTTCTGAAATTGACAGATACCGGTTTGTGTGCAACAGTAAATTGTGTGATATTGATCTCCCCCAGGAACTTACGGAGTGCAGTCATGGGTCATGTTGTTTGCCTGAACATAAAAATGTATTGGATGATTTGTATGATCGGATTGTGAACGTGCTTTGTGAGGCAGCTAAGCAATCTAAAGAGCTGAGTAACTGTAAACCTCCCAAAAAATATCGTCCTATGTGTGGCTGGAATAAACATGTACATGATGCTCACTACGAGTCTAGGCTTAAATTTAAAACCTGGATAGAACACAAATGACCGACTGATGGTTACGTTTATGAACAAATGAAAGAGGCTCGCAAAATTTTCAAAAGTCGTTTGAAATGGTGCCAAAATAATCAGGAGCAAATTAAAATGGACTTGTTAGCAGAACAAAGAGCTACTAAAAATTTTGGTAATTTTTGGAAATCCACAGGTAAATTTGATGTTAGGCCTAGCCTCGCGGTGAGTGTGGAGGGGAAGAGTGATCACGGAGATATTGCAAACATGTTTATGAAACATTTTCAGGTGCAATCTACCCTTGGTCCCTCAGCTCCTTCTGCTGGCGCCGAGTATTGTTGTCAGGAAAAGGAGACGCTTGTGCATTTCTCTGCCAAGCAAGTCAATAGCGTCATACAAGGAATGAGCAGAGGCAAGTCTCCTGGTCATGATGGACTCAGTATTGATCACTTGAAATATGCAGGAGTGCACATGCCGAGGGTCTTGTCACTGTTCTATGCGATGTGTTTAAGCCATTCATACCTGCCAGAAAATTTTATGAAAACTATTGTGTGTTCCGTATGGTGCCGGACGTAAAGAATTTCACCATCCCATGTCTTCCCGTGGGTGTCGTAAGAGGCGACTAAGGGACAAACCAGAGAATGGGCAGCAGCGTTCTCTGTGCTTCTACAACAACCATACTGCGATCGCCAACCCGCCTGCCAAGCGTGGCGATTATGGCAAAAACCCCCCCATGAAAAGCACTTATAAAAGATGGCCCCTAGTGCCCGGCAGCCTGCCTACCCTTGACTACGGTAGCGGTCGAGGTTACGGCATGGCAAGGGGTGCCAAGAATCTCCGGACGAGATCCGGCTACCCAAATAATTACCGACGGCTGTACCTGGCAACGTACAACACGCGCACACTTCGGACCGACGAAAAGATCACCGAACTCGAAGAAGAATTGAGCAGGTTGCGATGGAGTATTATAGGGTTATCTGAAGTCTGAAGAGAGGGGGAGGACTCGATAATCCTCAAATACGGTAACCTGTTCTATTTCCGAGAGGGTGACCGGCAGTCCCAGGGTGGTGTCGGGTTTATCGTCCACAAGTCCCTTGTGAACAACGTGGTGAAGATCGAGAGTGTGTCGACCAGGGTGGCGTGCCTTATACTCAGAATATCCTCAAGATATTCGCTGAAGGTCATACAGGTCTACGCCCCAACCTCGGCACACCCCGACGACGAGGTAGAGACCATGTATGAGGATATCTCCAGAGCCATGCATGGTTTCAAAACTCACTTCATCGTTGTCATGGGGGACTTCAACGCGAAACTGGGCAAACGAGACGAGGATGAGCTGCAAGTGGGGTCGGAGTCTGTATTTCCTGTTGGCTACAACCTGGGAGTCTTTAAGTCAAGAGTGAATAGGTTTCTTCTAGGAAAGCGTGCTTCATCGTCGACCACATCGTCGCTTACCATCAGGTGAGATAGTGGTCAAACGCAAGCCTATCAACAATAAAAAAAAAAAAAAAAATGGAGTTGGACGACGGAACTACCGGGGTCACCTACTGGCCAGTTTTATGGAGAAGGAGGGCCTCTCTATGATGAACTCCTTCTTCAAAAAGCGTGAACACAGGAAGTGGACCTGGCAGAGCCCCGATGGTGCAACAAAAAATGAGATCGACTTCATCATGTCAACAAAGAAGCAAATGTTCAATGATGTCTCTGTGATCAATTCGGTAAAAACCGGGAGCGATCACCGCATGGTAAGAGGCACATTGAACATTAATATTAAGCGAAAGGTCTTGACTGATGAAGTCCACGCTCCGTCCAACACAGATCCAGGTCCAAAACCCCGAGAGCTTTCAGCTCGAACTCCAGAATCGTTTCGAGTGCCTAGGGAACTCCGTGGACGACTACGCCGACGGGTTCGTGGAAGCTGTCCATACGGTCGGGTCTAAGTTTTTCAAGGCCCGTCGTACAGATAGAAAGAAAAAGCTCTCTGATCATACCCTCAAGCTTATGAAGGAGAGGCGTGAGATGATCCTGCAGTCTTCAGATGAGGCGTGCAAATACCGGCAGCTCAATAGACAGATTTCTAAATCCTTGAAAAGAGACCTCCTCCGCTTTAATACCGAGCGTATTAAAGACGCGATTGAGCAAAATAAAGGCTCCAAGGTTTTTTCAAGGGATCTGGCTATTGGGCAGAGCCAGCTCACGAAACTGAAGACCGACGATGGCAGGATCGTATCCGCCAAACCGGAGCTTCTGAGGGAGATCGAGACTTTATATGGGCAGTTGTCCACATCAATCAGCAAACCCGTTGCGAGTCTAGCAAACGACCCAAGAGCTAGATTGACCCGACACTATACCGAAGATATTCCGGACGTCAGCCTGTACGAGATTAAGATGGCTCTGAAACAGCTTAAAAACAACAAGGCGCCGGGTTATGACGGAATCACGGCTGAACTCCTGAAGGCGGGTGGAAAACCGGTCCTTAAGGCCCTTCAGAAGCTGTTTGATTCCGTCATACTCGAGGGCAAAACGCCACAGGCATAGTGCAGGGGTGTGGTGGTACTCTTCTTCAAGAAGGGCGATACTGCCCGGCTGAAGAACTATAGGCCCATCTATCTCACTTCTTAGCCATGTCTACAAGTTGTTTTCAAGAGTCATCACGAATCGTCTCGCGCGCAGGTTTGACGATTTCCAGCCTCCCGAACAAGCCGGATTCCGAAAAGGCTTTAGCACCGTAGACCACATACATACGCTGCGGCAGGTTATACAGAAGACCGAAGAGTATAACTGCCTCTCTGTTTAGCGTTTGTGGACTACGAGAAAGCCTTAGATTCGATCGAGACTTAGGCTGTACTGCAGTCTCTCCAACGGTGCCAGATCGACTACCGGTACATTGAAGTGTTGAAGTGTTTGTACAAGAACGCCACTATGTCAGTCCGTCTTCAGGATCAGACCTCGAAATCAATTCATCTCCGGCGCGGCGTAAGACAGGGAGACGTCATTTCTCCGAAACTGTTCACTGCTGCGCTGGAGGATGTCTTCAAGGTTCTGGATTGGAAAGGGCTTGGCATCAACGTTAATGGCGAGTACATCACTCACCTTCGGTTTGCCGACGACATAGTGGTCATGGCTGAGACCATGGAGAGCCTCAGTAAAATGCTCGATGACCTCAGTAGAGCTTCGAAAGAGTGGGTCTTAAAATGAACATGGACAAAACCAAGGTCATGGTGAATGCCCATGTTACACGCACTCCTATCAAGGTCGGAGAATCTACACTCGAAGTTGTGGGCGACTATGTCTACCTGGGACAAACGATCCAGTTGGGTAGGGCCAACTTCGAGAAAGAGGTCAACCTTCGAATCCGACTCGGCTGGGCAGCGTTCGGAAAGTTGCGCGGTATCTTCTCGTCCAACTTAACACAGTGTCTCAAGACGAAAGTCTATGACCATTGTGTGTTGCCAGTGATGACATATGGCTCTGAGACGTGGTCGCTTACAATGGGCCTTATCAGGAAGCTTACAGTCACTCAAAGGGCAATGGAGAGGGCTATGCTCGGAGTTTCCTTGCGTGATCGAATCAGAAATGTGGAGATCCGCAAGAGAATCAGGGTTACCGACATAGCCCGAAGAATTGCCAAACTTAAGTGGCAGTGGGCAGGGCACATTGCTCGCAGAACGGATGGCCGATGGGGCCGAAAAGTTCTGGAATGGCGACCGCGAACCGGAAGACGATACGTTGGAAGGCCTCCCACTAGGTGGACCGATGACCTGGTTAAGGTTGCGGGAAGGCGCTGGATGCGAGACGCACGGGATCGGTCAATGTGGCGATGCCTGGGGGAGGCCTATGTCCAGCAGTGGACGTCTTTCGGCTGAAATGATGATGATGTGGTTCCAATCGTTAAGAACAGGGTAGGGGACGTATAGAATAAGGACAATTATCGACCGATTTCCTTGGCAACGATCATGGCTAAAGTATTGGACAGTCTGTTTGATTCATATTTGAAAAAAAAATTAAAACTTCATGAAGCACAGTTTGGGTTTCAGCCCGGACTGTCAACTGAAACTGCCATCTTAAGTCTGAAGCATACTGTACAATATTATACCGATCGTAAGACGCCGGTGTACGCCTGTTTCCTTGACCTCTCAAAGGCCTTCGATCTCGTTTCCTATGATGTGCTTTGGGATTTTCTCGTTGCTCTGACTTAGTAAAAAATACTCTTTTTAAGGCCTTCTGTCAGAGCTTTTACACGGGCAATCTATGGGTCAATTACACCAAACGATCGCTGGATGTCCTGCGCGTGCAATACAATAATGCTTTTAGGATGTTGTTGCGACTGCCCCGTTTCTGCAGCGCATCGTCAATGTTTGCTGAGACCCACACAGATGGCTTCCAAGCCATAATGCGCAAAAAAACTGCATCGCTGCTGTGCAGAGTGCGGAGTAGTCGCAACTATATCCTGAGAGCTGTGGCTGAGAGCTATACTCCAGATATCCGACATTTTGTGCGGAGGGTGATCAGATAAGTAACATGTGTTCCTGGCTGGTCATCCTCGGCACGCAGTGTTTATAAATGTGTGTGTGTGTTGGCTTTAAATCAAAACTAGACTATAAATTATACTAACACTAGAATTTAAGGTTTTTGTAATACTAACCCAATATGGATCACTGTTATCTGAATTAAATGAATTTGAATTTCTACTCAGGCTGAGGATTTTTTTTTAGTAAGACGCGGGTGTACGTTTGGCAAAGCCTTTATCGACTGTCTATTCCCGTGTATAGTCTGTTGCCCGTGACCATCTGTTATTATGTAGTTCTGTTGATCTTTGGCGAATCCACGTACGAAATTGCGAGAAGGGCAAGGGGATAAGTGGGTACGGGCCTAACACTACCATCACGGAGCCCGTTTTCACAAGCTCGTCTGCAGCATCATTGCCTAGGGATCCACTATGCCCCCTGATCCACTGGAGGGTGATTCGATTGGATTTCGAATACTCTCCAGGGCAAGGTGGCATTCAAGTTGTTAGTTAGTTTATTTTCTAAAGCTTTGAGCACGGCTAGGCTATCCGATAGGAAACTGACACCGTAGTTCTGGATGCCCAAGCGCATTACGGTTTTTGCAGCTTGTGTTAAGGCGACACATTCACATTGAAATATCAAACTATGTGTGCCGAGCAGTATGTGAAATTTAATGTTGGGGTCAAGGGAGTGTACGCCGTTATTTGTTTTCGAGCCATCTGTGTAAATTCGTACTTCATTGGCTCCTGACTGATCCTTTTCTTCCTCTATTGTTTGTATGTTATAGGTTTTGTTAAACATAGGTTGTTTTTGAATTCTGTCACACGGGGCAGCGATGAGAGGTTGATACTCAATCGCCCGGTCCAGGATTTTAGCGTGTGGACTGATGAGGTTTTTGCCCCATATGCCTAGATGCATTAGCATGATGGCAGCTAGCGCCGCCACTTGCTGTATGTACAGGTCCAGGGGTGTTAATTGTAGGGCTATCTCCATGGCTGCTGTTGGGGTGGTTCTCATGCAGCCAGTGATAGCTGAACAGGCCTGTCGCTGAAACCGTTGGAGTCGGGTGATGGTGGTCGAGAGTTCTGTTCTCGTCCACCAAACCAGAGCGCCATAAGCCAACATTGGCCTGATCACCGCTGTGTATAGCCACAGAGTAATCTTTGGAGAGAGCCTCCACGTTTTTTCTAACATTTTTTTACACTGGTATAGTGCAATTGTGCATTTGTTGAGTTTGTAGTCAAGATGCTTGTTCCAGAGCAAGTTGCTATCAAGGATCACCCCCAAGTACTTGACCTCTTCTTTTAGTGGTAATTCAGTGTTGAAAAGTTTTGGGAGCCTATGTGGTCCAAAACTTCGTTTGTTAGTGAACATTATGAGTTCCGTTTTTGAGCGGTTAACCGATAGTTCGTGCTTTGTGCACCAGTTCTCGATTATTTTGAAGGCTCTTCTCGTGAGATCACGTAAGATGCCCTCAAATTGTCCCGAAATTAGAATTGCTATGTCATCTGCGTATCTTCCCGAGAATAGACTGCTGGCGTTGAGCTCTGCAATGAGCTCATTTACGACCAAATTCCACAGAAGTGGTGACAGCACCACAGCCTGTGGGCAGCCCCTACTCACGATTCCTCGTGTGGTAGTGTTCACAGAGAATTGAATATCACGGTTTTTTAGCATGTTGTTAATCCATTCAACGAGCGTCGGTGCAACACCGTGCATGGCGAGTGCTTGCCCGATGCTAGTGAAATTAGTTTTGTCAAAAGCACCTTCAATGAAAGCGGCTAAGGTTGGATTTTTGTTTTTGAGAGCTCTTCCCACGCGTGAGACTACGCTGTGAAGTGCTGATTCAGTTGATTTGTCTACACAGTAGGCGTGTTGGTTGGAGTGCAAAGGTTTTTGTACCGAAGTCTGGTTTCTGTTCTTTCTGTCCCCCAACCTCTCCAATGTCTTCAAAAAGGTAGCCATGCCATGAAAGGTGGGAAGGTGTTGATTGCCCACGTTATTTTATGTTTGTCAATTGCTTTTAACGCCTCCTCCCAATCCAGGCTACTCGTGGCCCTTTCCCTGTACAGTTCCCAGCTTTGCTGGATGTCGATCAGGCAGCCCGGGGAGTGCGTTGTTAGAAGTAATTCGCTTGTTTCTGCATCGTTTGTTATTAAAGTCGTTTATTAGTAAAGGTGTTGTCTGGTTTTTTCAGGCATCCTATAGAAAAGTCAGTCTCTTGAGCAAGACAGGTTTTGACCCTTAATATCATTTTATCAGATAATTTAGTGAATTATAATAATAGATACACGCGTTTCTTTGAGACGACAGATTACGTTGTTAACAGCAAATAAGTGGGGTACATAAATATACATAAAATTGTTCATAGGTAGTTTTTCCTGCTTATAGGGGCTTTAGGAATCAGGAAATTGACATTGCACTTGGTATTTTTGCGCTAACAACCCAACATAAAAGAAAACCTTTTGAATACTTCCAACTACTTCCAAGTAACTGTCTTGTCATTTCTCTATAGTTTTCCGACTACCAATCGAAAGTAATAGTTCAAGGTTTAAAATCTATTGGCAAATAATAAAGCATATTATCTCCTTTATTTATTTACATTCTAATTGAAAAAAAAATTAAATGTTTAGAAAAGAAAACTTAAAAAAAACATTTAAAGATATAAAAAATAGAGGACCACCGGTATCGGGAACAGCGTCCAAGCTAGCTAGGGCTCCAGAGACAGGAACCTCCTCACAATGCGAGCCGTATCAAGGAGTACTGCCTTCTGTATCATGCCCTTGATCCAACCGCGCAATAACAGCCTCGACAGATGGTCATCGAGGCTATTGGCCATCAGGCCGTTAGCCGTATCGACAATCGGCATTATGATCGCCGAGTCCATATTCCTCATGTGGACAACCTCGTGTGCTAAGTCGAGATAATAATAATAAATAATAAAATAAAAAGTTTTATTCGTTAATAAAAGTTGGTTTAACAATATTGAGGTTGACTTCTCCTTTTAAGTGTAAAAACACCTGTGCCAGGAGAGGCCGCTCTCCCGTTACTTGATTACATTTATGTATCTAAATAACTTATATTGAATCTATTTGATTGTGTTAATAGAACAATTTACTAAATGTATGTGAGTGCGCATGCAATAGTGCGCACGTGTGTGTGGAAGTGTGAGTGTGAGTTAGGGTGTGCGTGTGTGTGCGCGTGTGTGTGAATGTGTGTGAGCAAATATATAACGAGATATATATTTATTTATTTAATGTTTTATACATATACTCATTATTTTTATTTATTTATATATATACACTAGCGGACATATTACATACAAAACATTACTACCTAATAATATGAATAAAAATATAATATTTTCAGTATCTTTTTTTATTTTTAGATACTTGATTTGTTTCTCTTTCTCAGCTTTCACGAGGTTCTCCTCATGTGGGATGGTGACATCGATTACCATTGTGCGGCACGCTAATCGGTCTATCACCGTAAAGAAGGCTTTTGTATATATTTAAAAGAATTCAGTCTGTAGCTGACAAAAGTACTTTGAAGATGATCTCCCTGGCCTGGCATTTAAAAAGCCTCGACCCCCACATTTCCGCGGGATGTAAAAGCATTTTTCTTTTTTTGTGTGTCTCGGGACCTTAGGGTCCCGGTCTTTTGAAAGGCGTCTGAGGGGCCGAAGCCAACTCGTAGAGGCCCCGTTAGTCATGTATTAGGAAATTTGACACCAACCGACGATTATCCCTGTATGCACTCCACAACTGCACCCAAGGACAATCCCCGGTTGGTGCAGGACTATTGCAAATTATGGCGGAAAATGTATTGGGCTATGGATTTTGTAGGTTTAGTGGATCGATAAAGTATATTATTATTATTTATCATGAACAAATGAGAAAACAAATATACAGTTAATTTCTCTTCCAATTCTCTGTAAAGATATTCAAATTACTTATTTATTTATGTACACACAAAACACTTAACAGGGAAAAAAGAATATAGATAGAAGAGCACAAAGGTACAGCTTTTTTCAATAGAAATTTCTTCCAGCAGACCTGCGTCAGGAAAGTAGGATAATAGACGAAGACACAGTGAGTAGAAAGAAATAAGATAACTTATAATCGACTATTATAACTCTACTAATTATATATAAATTACACATCTACCTTAACTGTATATTATATAGAAGATAAAAATACATACATATAATAAATAAAATTATAAGATGGTGGAGAGGTAATGTTTTTGACCTGTTTTTTGAATAACGATACTTTTTTAGAGTCACGGCTTTTAGGTGGAAGTGAGTTCCACAGTCGTACTGCATGAACAGAGAATGAGTGGGATTTAGAAATAAGTATTGTGAGAGGAGAAGTTTAGATGATTCTTTAGGTGGAATCTACACTGGACATCGGCAGGACGAGTAAAAGAAAAGTGATCACGCAGGTATCCAGTGTACGTAGGGTTAAAAAGGATGTTAAAAGGAGACATAATACTCGAGTGTTCCTGCGAAGACAGATAGGGAGCCACTTGAGATCCTTGCGGAACTGAGAGACATAATCGTATTTCCTCAGACCAAAAACAAAACGGATGCACAGATTTCGCAAGCAAGTAATAAGCTCAAGCTTATTTAAGAGCTCCTCCGTGGCATCCAGATAGCAGGCATCAGCGTAATCGATGATCGGCTGAATTAGAGCTTGAGCTAGATAGGATTTCGTTTGAAAGGGCAAAAGGTTTTGAAGGGGTTTCAACGAGTGAAAGGAAAAATGCACCTTACGACTTACCACATTTACTTAAGCTCGCCAAGGGAGATTACTGACAATTGAGATACCAAGGTTCTTAATTATTATTACATTCATGAAATATGGAACCAAAGAATTATTTCATGCCAAAACTATTCAAGAATCCGCTAGTTAATTCACATAGGAGTCAGTTTGTTAATACCTTTTCACACAGTAAAAAAGCTACTGAGCGACCCCCACTCGACCTGAAGCATAATAACAGATTTTGGTCTAAATTACTAGATGAAAGCGTCACTATTCAGCGACAATAAGGCCTCCACGACTTGTGCTAACCAACCTAATTCTACTACCGAAACATTTCAAAATGATCCTTAATGCGAAGCTCATAAAGTTGGAGCGGGTGAAAGTGTTACTTGGCAGGTCATTAGTTCCAGGATAGTGATATTTCGCCGGTCATGCATCACCCTGATATATGACATAATGAGGATAGGAATTTAGTGTCATAAAAGAGCTTATTCGGACATTATTACACACACATTCGAGCCATGTTTTGTTCCGAGCTATTTTAATATTGTACGAGTATATTCTTACTTCTAACAAAGAATAATTAAAATGTTGGAGTTTCACAGAATTTAATCGCATTTTAAGCGAGTTCTTTGTACTGAAACGAGAATTCATTATTGTTTTTATTTCATACTTACATAATTTTATGTGTTAGTAAATGGATATGTATTTTAGATTGGGTAGTATTTAAACGCAAATCAAAAAATATCCTTTTTCTATGCAATAAAATTCCGAATTCTCATCAAAATTACTGATTGCGCAGCAAAATATTCAACGCAAAATATCACTAAACACACTACAATTTATTTTCGCAGCGTACAGCGATTTTTCCTAAAGTCAAAGCTTTTTTATTAATGCACAGCTAATAATCTTAATGCACATCATACATGTTAACTCTTTTTCTTTTAAATCCATGGTTAAAGTTTTTACAATTACTATTTAACGACAATGTCGACGGAGCCCCGCTGCGCGGGGCTCCTATTTCTGTCTAAAGGGTCTAAAGTAACCTAACACGAAGAAGATGACGGGAGCTGAGTTCGCTCGCTTTGCTCGCTCACTTCAGCTGCCGTCATCTTTTCGAACCTAACCTGTCCGTGTCGGGGTGCCCTAAGTTCCCGAGCTCGCTTCGCTCGCTCTTGGACTAATGACTTCTTGAAAATTAGGAGAAATGTGATGAACAGGTTTTGTTGTACTTACTGGTTAATATGCGACTGAGATAGTTATTTTGCTACGAAATATGGAAAATTTGCTGTGCAGTTAGTATTTCTGCTATGTATGTAGTATTTTTGTACAAAAATAAATTTAACTGTATTGCATTATGAGGAAAAAAGTAATGTCATATTGATGTATAATTTCGAATTATCTGCAGTTTGAGTTTTGCTAAACATTTAGTTTATTTGTAGTGAAGTAAGTTATTTGATGTAAAAAAGAATATAAATGATGAGTATGTATTGATAGACGATTATTTTATTTGATATGCAATTTATAATATCCCTTTTAGAATTTGTTCATAAAACTCGCGCTACTTCAAAAGATTGTGTGAACGTTATTTAAACTGAATTTCACGTTTGCTCACTCATGAATTTCCCTCACTTCTTGAACTTGCAATATCGCCTGACGTCACAGTCAGCAGAACGTGTAGAATTTTAAATTGTCGTGCAGTGGCGGGTGGTTCCGCGGGATTGGGTCAACGTGTTCCCGCGGGTGACATAAAAGGAGTATGTGATTCTATCAGGTTGGCTACTCTAACAATAGCTGCATTCAGTCTGGTTCCCATAGATATTCAATTGTTATAGAGAATTTTAGCTGTGTAACAAAATTATGAAAAGACATTTAGCGGCAAGTCACAATAGTAATATCGGTGGGGGAGTCAATAAATTCGACAAAAATATTTTGGTATAGAGGTCTGAATCTCTACTGGCACACCACGCTCGGCAGTAGAGCTTGCGACCTGAAGGCCCTGAGGCACTCGACAAAGTGTTATTCTGTCAGCAAAGGCGATGATCAAAATACTAAATTAAACAACCAACATTTCTAGATAACGTCTATAACAATGAAACCGAAGGCCTATTAAATGATGACTCAAGTACCATCCCACATATCGCTAAACACCCTATACACATTAGTGGTGACGTAGACCCCAGCATTTACATTACCATTCACGCGGTGCCCATATACCAGTGTGGCTGCGCGTCGCGACGCCCTGAATGCGAGGAGTTTTTAATAAAGAGCTCTGAGACGATATGCATGCCGTGCGAGCTTGTGTAGACGACTGCCATTTATAACGATAAATGGCACTGCAAATATAATGGAATGAGTGAGTCAATACGACATAGGAAGTTAGGAACTACCGATTTTTTATTGTCATCTAATGTTTTACCAAACTTTACGTAAGTATCATTCAAACACACGATTTACGTATAAATCAACTCGTAAAAAATAAAAAAAGAAAAGCTTGTTGATTGCGAAGAAAAATTTACCGAACAACTTTTTTTTTATTTTTTTATTCGAGATGGGTTTGCTCTTGACTCTAGTCTAGGTCAGAGGTGACAGAGACAAAGTCGACGATGGAGTGAGCTTACCCAGAAGAAGCCTGTTCACTCTAACTTTGAAGAGATTCGGGTTGTATGCATTCGGAAACACAGACGCAGGCAGTGAGTTCCACTCTTTTGCAGTGCGCATTATGAAGGATGTTTGGAAGCGCTTGGTGCGAATTGGTGGAATAGCAACTAGGTGAGGATGGTAACTTGCAGTGCGTCTAGATGTCCGATGGTAGAAGGGGGCCGGTGGGATGAGGTCGTGGAGTTCATGAGCACACTCGCCAAAATACAGTCTGTAGAAGACCACACACAACTAATGGCTTTTATTTATTTTTAAGCGTTGATTTTTCTGTTTGATACGAGTATCTAATATTCGGTATTCAATAGTGATAGAAAATAATAGAATAGAATATGTACACCAAAAATAAAAAAATACAGTTTAAAATATATATTATTACGTCTGACGAAAATGACGACAGCTGAAAAAAATATTTGGAGACACCTACATAAAATATACAAAATAAGCTATAGACTCCACAATTCTTGCGGAGCTAATCATGGCGTTTCCCCAATGAAAATATCCACAAAATAATCATTTTCGCTGGTAATTATGTATAACGCCCACATGCTCTTTTAATTGGCATGATTTGCACGTGGGAAGATATATAAGTATAAATGGTATATTCACAAAAAGAGTATAAATATTTATAGGCTTTATGGTTCTTTTCATTTATATCTATGTGATGTATACTTAATAGTTAGAAGCAATTTTCTTTAGGTATTCAAATAACAATTTTCTTATGATAATTACAAGAACACCACCATCTTGGACTAAATATACTAAGGAACATTAATTCATTCTACGACCCATTTTGCGTATTGTTTAAACATTTCTAAGCACACAAGTAATCAAGGACAGTATCTCAGAGAAGGAACACGAGAGGAACCCCATTCGTTAATAATAGTCGGTAAACGTATGATTCCCCTGGAGGCGTGTTATGTAGCCAATTGTTCCGGAAAGAGATACCACTGTAGAAACACGAAACAGTACAGAAGGCTGGTTTTATACAACAAGGAACGAAATCAGATGCACACACACATAGATGGACATGCGGCGATCTCAAACAAATGCGGATTGCGAGTAAGCTTGCACTAGGTGTACGTGAAGCGTGTCGTCTATGTGTGCGTGTGTTGCCGCTTGTTATACGAAGTTATGCTTCTGTACGTAACTATTCTGTGGCATCCATTACAATAGTAGGTAGGTGAGAGGCCTACTATACATCACTATGAGCGACACTCGATTATCTGGCAGCCCCTGGGGAAATTATGGTCATTATATTTTACTTATTAGGTAATGCTGTTTTGTACTGCATAGGGTGCGGGATAGTATATGTTGTGCCAATGGAGTTTCCAGATAGTATTGGTTCTTTTGATTGCTAGAGTTGTTTTCGCGTCCATCTTATTTGAGAGTAAGCGTTGCCCTTTCTGTGTTGTTTATCTGTCAGGTGCCTTTGTTAGTTTTTATCAGTGTCTTTCTGTGTTATTTGGGTTTCCTATAAAGCGTTATTCTGGACGACGACACTCCGTTGATTAATCACAAAATAAAAATGGAGGTGCGCATAATCTATAAGCCCATATTGAAGAAAGTCACGTTGTTATTATTTTTTTTATAGACATTTGGTGACCGCTCGTGGAAAAGATTTAAAAGAAAGCCATAAAACTAGGAAAACACAATGTTGTCCAACGGACCCGCACTGAAGAGTCTTGTCCTATATAATGTCTCTCAAATATTGACGCTGGGACTCTGGGCTCAAACATTATTCTTTCATCGAGCCAATGTTTGTACACTTGCCTAGCTAAACAAACTCGCCAACGTTTTTCAATGTCCCCTACGAAATCTGGAGACATATGAAGCGTGAAATTGTTGCCGAAAATATGAACAGGTACTGGTAAAAGGTAAACGTTAGGATTAAATGGGTTGTTGACTATTTTCTGTGTTTATTTTATAATACAGGCTGCTCTGAAAACGAAACCTCGTTTAGATTTATTTGAGCTTTTAGTATCGTCTTTGAAAAATGGAACGTTTGAAAAGAAAAATAAAGAAAAGTTTTCAAAAAATCCGAATACATTCAAATATTTCTAAAACAACGTCGATATAGAACGAGCGGCGGCAAAGATAAATGTCAAAGAATTCACGTCTGCCGGTGGTTTCAAATAACGGCGCGTTTGACGTCGGCTATCAAATGTCGCCACGAGATTGACGTGCCGCACGCGTTCGGCCGATCTTCGCACCCTTTGATCTCACTTCCTGGGGAAATGTAGAACAAATTCAATTATGTTTTAACAGTAATTTGATTTTGATTGAATTAAATGTTAATTTGGTTTTGAAAGAGTTTCCTTTTGATTTGGAATCATCTAATTTTTTTTAATCATTCAATTATTTTGTTTACCTCTAATTTACGAATATATCGTTTGTTTGTTCAAGGGTACCTTACCTTACCTTTTGAAGAATTTAGTATCTATTTTCAGTTCTACATCAATCCCTCATTTCCCAATTTCAGATCCACTTTATATTTTATATACAGCACGCAGGCTGTCTAAAAAGATCATGGCACGTGGCTTGGGGCTCATGGCTCGTGGCTCGTGGGCACCCCTGTGCCGCCAATAAATTCGTAAAGCTTTATGTTTGGCGACGATCAATCATGCAGGCATTAACAGGAACCTGGCTTCCCTTTTATTTCATCGATGTCCTATAGGAACTGCTAAATATTGAACAATCGCTGCATTCATGCTCTTTCCTTAGAGCCTTAAGTTCGAAATCAGGTTATAGTTTTGGTATATTTTGAGGGTTGACTGTATCAGAACTTTGAACGTACGACGCGAAGTTTGTGCCCAAAAGAGATAAACTGCCATTGGGTCCGGTGAATGTTCTCCTGCGGTTAAACCAAGTATTATGAGCAACAAGTTACTAGAACACGATTACAAAGTTTACGGCCAAGTCCTGAATATATTGGAACAATATTGGTCAGTAGAAAAAAATAGCATACGTAATTGGTCCTTCGCAACGCGCCAAAGACCGGATAATCGTTCTGACCCAAGTTTGATCGATCAAAGAAACTTTATACAATTTTCAAGACTTTGTAAATCTTTGTTGGAAACTAAAGTGTAGCCCTTGTGAGTTCGTTTGGATATTGCGAGCATTTTTATACGAGCTCCATTCGTTCTTGAATATTAGAATATTGTGTACATACCTTATAAGAAATGTGCAGAAGCCAACAGGGATGTATTATCTTTCAGAGAGAAGCACTGAAATGAAAAATCTGCAATGTTACAAACTGTTTCGTGTAACATCTATTTTATAAAAAAACTTTTTTACAAAAAAATACTACCGACTTCCAGAAAACTACAAAGTGAAAAATAACTTCATTTTTGGAAGTCGGTGTCTTTCGTACGTACCATTTTTTTGCGTTATGGACACCGACTTCCAAAAATGAAGTTATTTTTCACTTTGTAGTTTTCTGGAAGTCGGTAGTATTTTTTTGTAAAAAAGTTTTTTATTTTTCTCTTTTTAGTTGTACCTACCTAATAGGCAAGTTGTTTAGTAAGTTTCCTATAACGCCAGAATAGATTACCCGAATATCATGAAACTTGAACAAAACCGATCAAATGAGAGAACTGCTTACTCCTTAAGAGCGTACTGGCGTGATGTTATGTTATAAAATGGTATAAACAATAAACAGACACGCGATTTTAGTAGTCCCGAGAGATTTGCCGTTATTTATTGAAGAGTTCTGTTGTATATCTTCGAAGTTCTTCATCAGATCTTCACCAAATTAAAATGGGACCAATTTCGAAACATACTCTTTCAAACAAAAAAAGATTGTTTTAAATCGGTCCACAATTGACGGAGATATCGGTGAACATACATAAAAAAACATACAAGAAGTCGAACATAGAACCTCCTCCTTTTTCGAAAGTCGATTAAAAAGAGACTTTCACCTTTTTTGCTCTCAATGAAAACATTTTGACGCATTGTTTACTTTTTGAATTTACAAACAACTACTTAGAGGGGCTGCTAGGGGCACCTGTATGTTATAAACCACAAAAAAGCCTAGAAGGTGAAAGCCAACGTTCTTGTGAAAGTAATTGGTTCCTAAATTGCAACGGTTCGATTTTTCTCATTGAAAAATGTCAATTATTTTTTTGTTTTTGCTCCTTCCTTCGCTAAATATATTCCGTTACATCCCTAGAAAGCTGTACCTACTAGAACCCAACTAGTCACGCTTACAACTCCAACAACACAAGGACATAAAACAAAGTAGATAAATGCGCAACATTTCAAGCTCTGACAATACGTGGAAGCAATAAAAGTAGGTAGGTACACGATCATTACTCGAGCACTAAGCATCTGATCCCAAACTGCTGACCTGTCGTAAAGCCGGGCTGAGCGACTCTCGTTAAAACTTGACTTGTGACCTACACTCCAAGACTACAACGAAATATTACCAAATATTCCACTGGCATTTTGGGTAGTCTGAGTTTTAAGTTCCTGTTCCTTTTTCAAAATATGACGGACGGGACTGGAAAATTAAAGAAAACAAATTAAATGAGCCACTCATTTGTTTTTGTTTCGATTGTCGTGATAATGTTTAGAGTTCCGAAGTCAACAAGGAACCCTTATAGTTTCGCTATGTCCGCCTGTCCGTCCGCAGTTTAGCTCGGAGACTCTTAGTACTAGAAAGCTATTATTTGGCATGGATATACATATTAATAACTAGCTGTGCCCGCGGCTTCACTCCCGTTATCTGTCTGCCAACCCTATCCTAATTGCATCCCTGCCCTACATACCTACCTCCCATTGTTTTGGGATATTTACCATGTATATTTAGATTTTGGTTTACAGCTCGATATTATATTAATAGGACAACTGAGACAGTGGCAGACGTGACTTCAATAATTTAAAAAAAACGAAACGATAATAGTTGAAAAGTTTTAGGTAAAATGAAATTCGGTCAAATATTTTTTAAACTTATGATGGGTAACCGGTAAGCAGGTATATACTTTATCTACCCACCCAATTGCATACATATAGTTATAAAAATAAATAAATTGTAGTTCTAAAAACTAAAAAACACGCTTTAATGGTAAATTGAACTAAAAAGTCGCTAATCCTGAAGTTTAAGGCTAATGGGACAAACAATTTAAATGCGCACGGTAAAATCAACTTTTATTACTTGTAAATTTTAATTTTTGTTTGACTTTCAAAAGTACTTTGACTTTGACTAAATTATTGCATTGTCATCGGTCCTTGATAGGTGTGCAAAGTTTCAAATCAATCCGACGTTTTGAAGTGGGTGAAAATCACGTTCAAAGATTCCGTTACATTGATACATAGATACATAGATACATAGATACATATATACATAGATACATAGATACATAGATACATAGATACATAGATACATAGATACATAGATACATAGTTACATAGATACATAGATACATACCAAGCTAATAAAAGCGTGTTAAAAAATCACGTTCAAAGATTCCGTTACATTGATACATAGATACATACCAAGCTTATAAAAGCGTGTTAAAAATAAACAGTTTTGTCGATCATGGTCTCTTCCATTCACACCTGTGAAAACCATAAAAGCCTATAGCCTAAAAGCGACTGAGAGGGCGATATCATTCATAAACAGTAATAAATATTGGACAAGAAAGTTGTATAGCTGTCTACAATTGATTTCAATAAAACCTAATTTTATAAAATATTTGCTTAAAAGTTCTAAAGTGTTGAGTTTTATGCTCGACACTTTATAATAAAATGAAGTGTAAAACCCTGGGTTTAACTAAACACAGGGAATGTTTACGACGATTATATTGTAAACACAAACGTTGCTAGGAATTCCTGTCATCCTGCAGAGGGAACCAGTTTGCCGATTATTGCATATTACCGCGTACGACCAACATTCTCAAACTGTTCTCGAGAACAGTCTCATTAAAATAATATAATTATTGTTATATAAACTGGGGCTCGTTGACATAAACCAGCGTCCATAACAGATTTTTGTTACAATCACGAACGTTGTACTTAAACTTTAATTTTATCTCACAGTAATATTCTTTCTGTGAAGTTAAAAAAGAGCGGCCAAGTGCGAGTCGGACTCGCGCACGAAGGGTTCCGTACCATTATCGCAAAAAACCGCATAAAAATCACGTTTGTTCTATGGGTGCCCCACTTAAATATTTATTTAATTCTGTTTTTAGTATTTGTTGTTATAGCGGCAACAGAATTACATCATCTGTGAAAAGTTCAACTGTATAGCTATCACGGTTACAGCCTGGTGACAGATGGACAGACAGACAGACATACAGACAGACAGACGGACGGACAGACAGACAGACAGACGGATCGCGGAGTCTTAGTAATAGGGTCCCGTTTTTACCCATTGGGTACGGAACCCTAAAAACGGCTTTAATTTGGGTTTTACTTTGTGGATCGTATTTTCCCCGAAGTTAAGCACTGGCCCACCTTCCTGACTTCCTAAAATACTGTTGCTTTTAACGTTATGAACCATTTAGTAAAAATGTGTTTCTAGATGCCTAAAAATTAGAGCCATCCATCAACTTGTAATATTTCTATTTAAATACAAAAATATACCGTAAACTTTTCAATTTTTCCATTGGAATTGTATCTAAGGTATACGTTTTAACTTTGCTTAGCAACAACAATTAAACTTAGATAATGACTGACACATGAGGTAAGAAAAGCAGTTACTACAAGCACAAACCACAGCCAATCTCTGTAACACTTGAAAATTCAGACTGATGTTAAACAGCTGACTTTCACAAGAAAAATGTGATGAAAAACGCTCCAGTTCTCCTGTACAGAATCAGATCTCGCAATATCTCATACATTTTTAAGTCTGCCAGTTTAATGCTACTCTTCATCACAGCCCGTGAATGTTTCATGCAGACAGATAATTTAATTCGTCGCTGTGAATTATTCAAGGTAACGCCCGAAAAGATTGTAGCGTTCCAGCCCTTGTTGTGCTCGGATTATTGTCTTAATCCGGATGTTAAGTCTGTGTACTGCGGATGAGGCTATGTTTCGGAGGATGGTTCTGTGTAGGAGTTCAAAAGGTATGCATAGATGAGCATGTTTTATGTCATTCATTTTATAAATAGCTTTTATATTGGTCTTATTGTTCAGAAGGAAGTTCGTCCGTATTTTGACCTAGAGCTGGCTGAACTTAGTTCTCAGTAAAATACTGGTTTTGTTATCACAGTCATTGACGATAATTAGGCCGGTGTTAAGATAAATGTATTAATTTGAATAAAAAATAATAGACAATCATTTAGTTTAGATTTATCTGATAGTTTTACTACTTACTAACATGAATGTATTTTTCCTTTTTCTACAGATCGCGATCTTATTCTCTGGCACAGTTCCAAGCTAATAATTGAAGATATTTTAGCTGATACCTTTTGTTCAGTCTGGCATTTAACACACCTTTTTTGCTGACGATTACAGTTTTTGTCAGCACCCTCCTGTAAGATACTTCGAAAACTTTAACAAGTAGAAGGCGTGTTTGCACTCTTCGCCCAGTCAGGTGGTAACGGGTCATCATATTCTCGAACAGACCCTCCGAACAAAAACTTCACCATTAAGGCCAGAACAAAGGCACAAAGATCAAAAACCATTATAACTCTTAATCCATTTTAAGATGGTCCATTTTCTTTTGCTCTGATAAACCTCCGTAAAGCAATCATCTTTTAATTTGTTCTGTAAGTTGTTTGAAACTGTACAATGGATGAATCGAATTTATTCGAAGTGTTTCAATTAAAAACGGATCAAGCTAAAGAAAACTTGTGAAGCTGAATCAGTAACTCCTTTTAAATAGCTCCGGACAATGTGTTATATTGACAGCCTAATGATATTATTCAGTGTACCGATTCGGTCCTTCCTTGTATTTTCCCCTGTTTGAGATGTTGCTCATTTTTTATTTCGCCAGTTTTTGTAATCTTTTCGTTCCTTTGATGCAGAAAAATCTTTCCGTTTTCCTCTTCATATTTTCCTTCTGAAACATTTTTTTATTGCAGATCGAAGATTGTCCTTATCGGGTTTGGGATACAATGGTATACATTTATATTGTATGACATAAAGGCGTCTCCTTGCGCTCGAGCTACGATATCATTTAAATATTGCAATAGTGCACAAGTGAAAGCTTTGTGCTCGACTTTACGAACAGTGACCCACTTTCCTTTTCCGCGGGAACAAACAGCTGACAGACTACTTTTCCCTCAGAAAATCATCAAAACACAAACAAATACTTCTAATGTTAGGCCATAGTGTCTTTATCCCAAGCACTTGATATTTTATACGTAAAGTTTGTCGGAAGTAATAAAACGAAGTTGGTCCTTAGGCTAGTTTAGTGTTCTCTTCAATAATTCTCACAAATAAACAACTTGAGGACAAAGTTTTCGGACAAAGTTTTCTTGTGGAATATTTGATGTGTTTTGATTACGTGCGACACAGCTAATGAGCTGAAGTTTTTCGTCTCTTTTGTATTTGTTGCTGTGATTAATTCGTAAAGCGAAAAAACTTTATGTGGATTTGTACGAATAATTTGTTTTTCCTTGAATCACGACTTACCTGCCTCATTTGCTGCCACTTTCTCAGACACGCCCCGTAAATTATGTGTCATTACGGCTTTTTCTTTAGAAAAAAAATCCTAAGAACTTCGTAGTAACACAAAAAAATCAGTATTACAACTACAGCATCAAAACTAGGAAACAAAAGTATTTGTCAAACAAGTTTGCAACAAAGGCAAAGCGTCACCAAGTTGTCTCATCTCTGTGATATGAACAACCTGTGCTCTGAACTGTCTCAAAACAGATAAATACAGAAGATCAACTCTATTTCTCTTCTTTTTGCCCTCTAGCTGAACTGCAGTTTGATTAGCCTTTTTTTTTTTATAGTGGTGGCATAAAATGAAATTTTGTGTTGACAAATCCATCGCCAGTGTTTTGAGCTTGATATGATTTCAGCTCTCTAATTCCATGGTTGGTTGATGGTTGGTTGACTGTTCTTTATATAGGCTGATTAATTGATACAATTTGCTTGTTTTATTTCTTTAATTTAATACAATTTATTACTCACATGAAAATGTGTTGGCTTCGAGCCCACAGCGGAAGATAAAGCTTTGACAGCTCTTTACAACAGATCATAAATATCATAGATAAAACTTAAAATATTAATAACTTTTTGTTGCCATCAACAGTCAGTAAAGCTTAGACTAGAAATTAAAATATTTTGTGCGCCTTTTTTGCTCGTTGTATTGAGTTGGGCTTCTGCATCTATCTATTCTGTGGCACTGTATCGCTTAACATCCGCAGTCCAAACTAGTTTTGAGCTTCCTAGGAACAGTAGCGAGCTAACTAATTAATAAGGCAGACATTCGACTGCTGAACTCATGTCACTGCTGTTTGGTATTGAAGCATTTCATGCGAACGTACGATATTACTTACTTGTTAGTGAATAGTTGGGAATTCGGTGTGGTGGAATATCTAGTACCTACCTAACTTATAGGAATAAAGTCTATACAAACAGTCCAGTTGGGTAGGTCTAACTTCGAGAAAGAGATCAACCGTCGACGGTTTCTCTCTTTCTCGAAGTTAGACCGACTCGGCTGGGTGACGTTTGGGCAGATACGCTACCGCGTATCTTCTAGTCCAATTTACCTCAGTGTCTGAAGACAGAAGTCTATGACCAGTGTGTGTTGCCAGTAATTTCCTATGGGTTTTCCTGTGGTCGCTCACAATGTGCCTCATCGGAAAGCTTAAAGTCATCCAAAGGGCAATGGAGAGGGCTATGCTCGGCGTTGCCTTACGTGATCGCATCAGAAATGAGGATATCCATAGGAGAACCAAAGTTACCGACATCGCCCGAAGAATTGCGAAATTTAAGTGGCAGTGGGCAGGACACATTACTCGCAGAACGAATAGCCGTTGGGCCGAAAAGTTTTGGAGTGGTGACCGCTAACCGGAAGTCGATGAGTTGGCAGGCCTCCCACTAGGTGGTCCATGACCTGGTTAAGATTGCGGGCATTCGCTGGATGCAAGACGCACGGGACTGGTTAATGTGGCGATGCCTGGGGTAGGCTTATGTCCAGCAGTGGACGTCTTTAGGCTGAAATGATGATAATATATTATATTAAGTCGCTATGTCTGGAGCCTAGAAGGTTTTTTATCCTAATTTTTTAATTTGCTTTCCAAACTGTTACCCAAAAGATGCATGTATCATTTGAGCATTGAAATAATGAAAAAGATTACAATGCCTTTCCAAGTTCGTTGAAACTGGGTAACAATCTATGTTAGATTGTTACCCAGTTAATTGTCAATGGACCCAAACAACTTTAAAAACAAACGGACAATATCTTCAGCTAAAAACTTTTCCGTTCCACTATAAAATCAATCCTACAAGCCCGTTCTCATTCAACAGTAGCTACATACTAGTCAGGAGCGAACTCCAAGCCGTAGTACAGTAGCAGTACAACGATGCATTTATGCAAATGGCGCCGCAAATCTGATGAGCCGCGCTTACACCGGCGGGTAATCGCTTTGGCGCCACTGCACGGAAAATTTGCAATTTCATTAAATAAGCTGAAAAGTCTTTAAATGTTTGGCTTGTTCGAGAGTTCTGAGTTGACGGGGAAGAGGATTACGGTTGTACGAAATATGCTAGTGGCTTGCCGCTGTAGATGCAAAATTGGGGAAATATTTTGTGTTAAAAGTGCTTGTAAGAGGATCTGCATGGGATTAGCAAAAATAAAATAGAACATAGGTTGTCCAAATAGTGATTGTCCTATGCAACTCTTTTTGAAGTCTTGTTTAAATCGTCTATTCCGCATGTGTCTAATTAAGTTGTGATTAAAGTTTTACTGCTCGGCAAAAAGCCTTCCACTGTTTCCTATGTGTTATCTTTTTCAATTAATCCATCATAAACGCCTCTAAGTTCTCACGTCAGCGTTTAATAGACCTCACCCTTCGAAAACCCCCGTCATCTGGCTTCCAGCAGTGGAATAACATAGATTGAAAAAAAAGTGTGTTATAACTGCAAAATAATATTGCTAATATTGATAGTAGATATTAACGATACTGTAATTTTTGTTCATTCAGTAAAACATCAGTTGCCCTGCATTAACCTGTACTTGTGAGTTTGCGAAATCTTTCAAGCTCTAGTTGAATACTAAACCGAGAGCAGATGTACTGAAAGGAATATGAATAAGAAATGGTTTTCCGATACCTGTGTTATTTGGAAACTGGATTATTTAAATAGTGTATTTGATAAATTATGATCTGCTCTAAAAGGGATTTCGGAATAGATTTTATTCGTTCTTGTATTTACAGTTATGTTTCTGGCTTAGCCAATAATTACGTCCTATTATTTGTGTCTTTGTTTACTTGGAGTTTCTAAAATATTACAGCTTAAAAAAATAATCAACCTGGGTTTTAACTGAAAATAAATAAATTAAGTTATTTGATTCTTTCGGTTTTGGTATCGAATGTTTGATTTTAATAATTAATTAGAAAGTTGTAAATTACAAAATATAAAATGAAAAAGTGAAAGTATTATTAATATCTAAGATATTAATGTTGTCCGACCGAAACTGGTTTTTACGACCAAACAGTTAGCTTCGGCCGAAACCGAAACCGAAACTTCCTTACAATGACCATGTTTTGAGGGAAAAATAAAGAAAACTTTATTATAACTACCTAGTGAATATAATTTATTGCACTGTTTGCACTTAGCTTTATATAAATCAGATAAACTTTTTTCGAAAAATAGCCAAATGCTGTTTTTCAACGACATTTTCCTTTCATCATCGATGATTGAATACTACAACAAAATAAAGATTGTCTAATAGGTGTAATTAGAACTTAATTTGTTTTAAATTTAAGTATTTAAATTCGTTGAAAATCATTAATTTTATTCCACTCGATTTTAGTTTGGGGTAGGTAATAAGGTTTTAAAAATCGAAAATATAAATGAAATATTAATTTTATTATACGAATACTAAGGTAGGTACATATGTAAATACCTACTCATTTAATTATAAGTGTGTTAATTTTATATAAAAAAAAACAATTAGTAACGTAGGTAAGTATCTAACTGTACTTGCCACTTGAATACCTTGGTAATAAGTATTAAAATGAATTTTGAAACCCTGAAATCCATAATATTATGACCACTAATGAACTATAGTAAGTACCAAGTACCTAACTAAACACATCAACACGGTCTAGGGATATTTCATACTCAATTAAATAGCTCGAAAAGTACTGGCCGCATTGGAATCTTTTATACACCGATTTGTTTGTAATTTATCTCAGACAAATTCCAAATTAAAATTTTTGAAAATTCTTTTGTTTCGGTGGCATAAAAATGTCTTGATGTGTAGGAGAGGGAATTTTCATTTGTGCGAAATTCAGAAAACAATACGAATTACGTTTAGTTACAGTTTTTTTTCATTTTTAAACGAAAGATAAAGTTAAAATTGAGGTATTGTAGCCATGCAACGCCAACATTTGACGAGGGCGGAGATGTTACGAGCTGTGGGAATGCTGGAAGCTGGGTCTGTTCAGCGTAATGTTGCTGAGGCCATAGGGACCCACCAAAATGTAATTTCAAGATTGTGGACACGCTATCGTGCCACAGGTGAAGTAGCGGAGAGGCACCGGGGGCCAAGTCGCATCACTACCCCCAGACAAGACCGATTTTTGCAAATTACTGCGCGAGCTCAACCAAATGCAACGGCGACTCAATTGGTCCAAAGGCTGCGAGTGGAACACCAAGTGCTTGTGAGTGACCAAACTGTAAGAAGGCGACTGCATGAAAACAATCTACGCTCTCGTAGACCACTCCGAGTCCCACCTTTACGGAGAGGCAATCGTGGACGACGATTAGAATGGGTTCGGAACCACGTGGACTGGGGCCGTGAGCAATGGTCCAATGTGCTGTTCACGGATAAATCCAGGTTCGGCTTTCATCCAGATTCACGAAGGACGCGTGTTTGGTGAGTTCCTGGACGATGGAGCCGTCTTCAGAACCCTCAGGAAGTTCACCCATACCAAGGAGGAACAATTATGGTATGGGCAGAAATTCGTCTTGGAGGACGGACGGATCTCGTTTGGGTGCGGGGCAATATGACGGCAGAACGATAGGTCCAACAGGTGCTGGGGCCCGTAATCTTGCCCCACAGAACACAAATGGGGCAAGATTTCCTGCTCATGCACGACAATGCCCGGGCACACACGGCGAGAACGGTAGCAGCTTGGTTACATACACACAATATTAGGGCCTTAGACTGGCCTGCTCAATCGCCAGATCTAAATCCCATTGAGCATGCGTGGGATATGCTGCAAAGAAGAGCTCTGAAGGAAGTTCCTGAAAATCTGGCTACAGAAGATCAACTTTTTGCGCAGCTCAGAAGGACATGGGACAATATTCCGCAGCAAGACATTGACAACCTTGTTCTGAGCATGCCGAATCGTTGCCGATGTGTTATGAACATCATGGGCGCTTTCTCAGACTACTAAATTCAAGTTTATGAACACAAATTAAATGATTTTTCTATTTTTTTCAGTTTTTACTCATAAATTAAAAGTTAATTCATATACGGTTTTCGTCTATGCTTAATTTTTTTCCATAAAATCCTGAAATTTTAATCGAAGTACCTTAACCATTATTAAAAAATGGTAGAATATTAAATAACGTATCTTTTAAATATATACTTAATAATTAACACATTGATAGTAATTCGCTTTTTTAAAAATATCCCTAGACCGTGTTGATGTGTGTAATATTTGTTTAGGTATAGCATTAACGAGAGAGTTAAATCAACCAAAAGAATATTTTGATAGTTATTTTATACATGATTCTAATAGAATCTATGTATTAGTATTTTTATAATTAATTATTTTTTGATGTTTACAACCTACTCTTATGCTATACCACGTAATAAAACTTACCGAATTAAAAATAAATCACATGCAAACTCACAACAAACAAAACGAACTGCAAACACAAGCCGGTCACGACATGATTAGGTACGTGGACCCGGCAAAATGTATTCGTCGCTTACTCGCTTGGATGGAATTTAACGCGCCGATCATGACCGATCACAACGCGAGAACTTCTGAATTTTGGCAGGTTTGCCGCCGAAACTGAAACTAAACCGAAACTCGACTTTTTGCCGAAACTCGACCGAAACCGAAATCGAACTTTCGGTCGGACACTAAGATAATCTTTCTTATCCGCATACAAATTTTGTTATCAAAAAAAAACTACAGTACAAACCCTTCGTTTTTAAAAGCAACATGAAAAGCAATGCTCTTACAGAAACATTTTGATCGCATTTCAAGTTGATGAAACATTTTACAACCTGCCATTTGATGTTGTTTGCTGATACATTATTTAGAACTAGCTGTTGCCCGCGACTTCATCCGCGTCAAACCCGTATACTAAAAAAGATATATTTTATTTTTACTCATTGCGATATTTGAATTTTTATCATTACTACACTCATCATCTGCCTAGCCTTTTCCCCAACTATATTGGGGTCGGCTTCCAGTCTTACCGGATTCAGCTAAGTACCAGTGTTTTACATGGAGCGACTGCTAAGCCAAGCGACTTTTATCATTACTACACTGATAGCCTAAATTAAATTATAAACTAAAAATAACATTCGTATATACAAACGCGTATAAAATGGGATGGTATGGGTATTAATCTTTTTGCGTGGTTTTTTTTTTCAAAGCAATAGTACTCAAACATTAACATCAGCTATCTGCCAGTAAAACGCCTGGCATAATCGGCCCAGCAGTTTCGGAGATTAGCTGGCACTATTTATTAAAAATCTGTTATGACATTACAAACAGACACTTCAGTTTTATTTATTTGCATAGATTTGTACAGATGTTTGACATAAATATTAAATATAAAGAGCTCCAGACTTCGTCCTTAGAACACAGAGCAGAGAACGTAAAAGTGCAGGAAATCGGATTGCGGTCACTTGCGGTCGCTCCGGAAATAGACACGGAGCGACAGCGACGGCTCCATTTCAAAATAAATTGTGTTTTGGTTTGTATTTTACAATGTTGTTATTGATTTTCTGTGTCTATGTAATATCTTATATTGTGCAGGGGAAAAGGGATTGTTTACAAAATCGATTTCTATTTGAATTCAGACAGTCATGACAAAGTCGTTGGTCATTGGTCGCTAGCACTAGTGCTAAGTATATGGTCCTAGGGTCCATACCCGGCTCGGACAAAGGTTTTTCCATCTGGAATTTGTCAGTAGTAGACCTCGTAGTTGCCCAGTAGGATCTCGATTAGTGCCTAGTTGATGGCAATAGGCTAGCTCCCTACTTGGGACTAAGACATATTTTTTATTTTATTCATCACCATCATCATGATGATGAATAAAATATAAAAACACAAATGAAAAAAATTAAGATATTTCTTTTTGTAAAAAACTTGTTTGACATCTACTAGATGTGAATCTAACATGCACGTCATAATAGAAAACACTTACTATTTAGGAAATCTAAAAATGTGTAAACGCATAACAGATGATACAATAAATACGGAAAGGGAAAAACTTTAATTATAAAGGCAACCAAAATCAAATAGAAATTAAATTAAATTATTATTTTCTAAAGCAAATTAAAAGCAAATATTTGACGAAATGTGAATGTAGCACATTGTTGCATATCAGGCCTTTTCTTATGTTGCGAGTAAGATTAACATTCGATAGAAAAGGTATCTTACTACAGTCATACAACTTACTCTCAGCACTACTTCAGTTCTAACAGCAAACCCGGTCAGTGGGTCGTCTTAGGGGCGGCGTTGCAAACCCCACTGATTGTAAAAACAAACGACCTCAAACATTTATGAACTCGGAAGTGTCGTCTCCTTAAAGCGCGACACAACTTGTATCATATCTTAATAAGGTACTAGCTCTCTTCATAAACTGTGCGGGTAGTAAACTTTTACGTCTGACGTAAGCAACAGTGTTGCTACCATTAGCTAGTGCTTCTATAAAACGAACTGCCAGTCAGTAACATTAAATTTAGTAGGTATCTGTGTGGCCAGACTGCGAGCTGGCCATCATGATATTTCCCTTGGGTCGTGTAAAAGATGGAATTATTATTTGGACAGGATTAGTGGCTGGAAGTGACTTATGGCGATAGTAAATGTTACCACCGTAACATAACATCCTAATATCCTCAAGGTTATAGGCAGAATTACATAATTCTGCCCGCGGTTATTCTGGTCGTCCTTAGTAACTGGAGCTTATAAATAACTGGCCATTTATGGGATGCATGAAACATTCACTTGAAATCCTCGTTTGGCTAGTTATATTTAAGTTCTATGTAATAAGCGCAAGCTTGTTGTCGTTATTGCAGACTCTATGGTCAGAAATTAGTAATAGAAGAACCAAACAATACCTATATTTATATCTACCTTTTTTATTACATTGTGACTTTTATTGCATCTGTCTTTGATTTGTCAGAGATCCAAATGAAAAATAACAAACCTGGAAATTGAAAACGCTGAAAGTATCTTGACAAAAAACTAAATATTATGAGTAGCTATCAAAAACAGTAAGCAAAGAAAACACGAACACTTGCCACAGTTTTTACAGCCAATATACCTTTACGGTAGTGATGTGATAAACTGCTTCTAGCACACAACTACTCGACTAGTGAGGTAATACCACGTCACACATACGTCACCTCCAGACTTACGGTACGTCATCCACTCGGTTACGTGTGTGACGTGTGTGTTGGCATACGGAAGACGGGAGCGACGGGAGTGACAAATATAATCCGTAACAATAACAGAGTCGACATCCGTCATATCCTTATTGAGTAAAAACATGATTGTATTAGTATTAATTTAGATTAGTATTGTTATAGATTAGTTTCGATGATTTGATAATTTTTCGGTGACAACCTACTTCCTAATAATTACAGGCGCTCTGGAAGACTGGAATTAGCTTTCCGTGGGATCTAACCAAAAGATTATAATAAATATAAATAGTACTTACATGGTGCAATTGTTTTTTATACAAATCAATATTATCCTTTCCTTACACATTGTTCTGTATCTGTAATTTCACACACGTCACAAATTCGCGAGATGAATGTGAACATTGTTGCTACTCTTATTTCTCCCTGTTTGTGTAAATGCTGAGCAAATTATGTAGATTGCCTCAAAATAGTAGTGTGGTTCTATCTTTGTTTACTTGACTTGTGAAAGCATGGTGCTCAGCATGTAGCTATGTTGTATAATTGTTAAAAACTAAATCAATTTCGTCTATATTTAGATGTGGCTATGATTATCACGTCAAACTTTAGCCAGGTGACACTACTGGGAATTTGAACCCTCCTCAAACTTTTATTTCGCCGAAAAAATATAAATTGATGTTAAGAAATATGAAAGATGGCGTCTTTCGGTGGCAACGTAAAATCACGCCATTTCCGTTAAATTAAAAAATATTTGCGGCATCATTACGGTATCGAACATAAACCCATTGTCTGAACCCCGAGCGAGAAATAAAGGGAGCTCAACGTAAAAAAAGTAAAAATATTTTTTCTGCTTAGTCACCCTTGGAGGGTTGCTAGTAGAAATTCTATTAAAGAGCTTAGAATAATTCCATTAAAAGAGTTCTAACAATAGAAATCAGGGTGGGTGCAACCTCGGAAAACAATTGCGTCACAGTTTAAGTACCACGGAATTAGAAGAAATTGTAGGGGAAGAGAGCGAAGAAAGCCAAAAGCTATTAATATAGGAGGACGTTAGAATGTCTGGGCCATTGTGCAGATAAACAGCAGTGCAGGGGTGGGCAGCGACGCGTGGCTCCAGCCAATTAAAAATAAATTAAAAGTCATACAAATCGCCGAGACCTTTCCGACTCTCTAGAATAAATTGCTATAACATTGAAGAGGCTTTTTTGCAAAAATAATGGTGTTTGCTTTCCAATTATGAGCGGCAAAGTGGCTGACTTAGAATGTCTTTGACTTGTGTCAGGTTGTGTCTAAATATAGTTTCCTTTTTGGGAGTGCTGATAGTGTTACAATATACACCTACAAGTGTGAAACCTATAAAGTTGAATCTGCCGCACGTGGATGGTAATATTTTGACCTTTACCTGGCTAAGCGTCATCGTGTAAAGTTTCAATGGAGTAAGAGACCAATATACTCTAGTTTTTCACTAATGACGTGCGGCCAATCGTCTTAATTCCCTGCTTGGTAATCCGAACTGTTGCTATTCTAAAGACCAACTCATTCATAACAAAAGAGCTACTTAATAGTAGCGAAAAAATTCTTACATCGACCTTCCAAGTATCCTTACAGGACCGTTTCTATTGATAGCCAATTTTATCGTTCCAGATTCAATAAACCCTACCTTCTTGCTAGGTCATACACTCTTTGAGTTCAAGGCAAGAATGAAACACGTCGAGTTGTCGGCCTTCACGCACGCTCGCACCCTTCCGATGCTATCTCTGACTGAGATAGATCGAGCCTCACCAGTCCTCGTCATCCATCCAATCTGAATACTGATGAGGCACATAATATACGCGATTGATCAATGGCAATACAATTACATATCAGTATGAGAATGAATTCCTTTGCGAAGAATGGAGGAGTTGGAATAGGAAGGAGAAAAATTTTCAGTGGAAATATAAAATAATATTACGCGTGTATCCCCCGAAAGGTTAAGCAGAGATGAACCTGTAAGTATCTACAACCACATTTCGCTAGTTATGTTTAAGTCCCATGTAATAGCTCTGCTGCGGAGAAGTTCCAGATGGAAAACCAAATTACACTTTGCATGACCTGCGGATGGAACCCAACACCTCATTCTCAGCAGTGACGCTTGCGACCACTAGATCAACAAGGGAGAAGAGAGAGTTTACTACTAATTTTGTATTAAGTACACTTCGAGAATAACATATTCGCGTAACTGACCGTAAATAAAGACATTCAAAATAAACTCTTCCACGAATTATTTATGATCCTTCATTAACAGAAAGATTTAATGAAAGCCGTACAAAGCCTGGTAATACCAAAATTAAAATCTAACATAATATTTCACTGCAGCACTGAGTGGATTAAATCCAGTTTTGATGAAATCCACGAACCTATCATTTATTTTTCCACAACTCTCAGAGATCGTCATCGGACGGTTTCTGTTTAATATTTAATGTACACAACTCTCTTGGAACGTACCGATTCTGAATTAACTGAGACTTTTGTATTATTAAGTCCAAAATTTGCATATCCGTGTTGTTGAATGAAATGAAATAAAACCTCGGGCTCTAAGACCGGAGACATTTTGATTTCATTGTGACTCGTATTCGTTTAAAAATCTTAAATCGAAAATGAAATTACTTTTTCATAGCAATTATTTCGAGTTTCATTCCGTCCGTAACCGCAAGTGCTGGAAAGTACTTAAAACGTGGGAAAATGTTAAAGGTTAAATACAACGTGCTTTAATTTGTAAAAACATCGTAAATACTTTTTTAATTTGTTATATATTGTGCTAAGGAAATGTTTGCTTTATAAAAATGGTATGAGATTCTAGTATTTTGGTACCCTTCTATTATTTTAAACAGAAAGAGGTAATTAATCAAATTATAGGTTCTATGTTCATTCGTATACTAGTACTGTTCGTATCTACATACACATACATAGGTGCAACCAAACAGAAATATGAAACATTTATTCATACACGGCTCGTGTGCTTTCGCCACTCAAATCATCAGTTAGGACGCTTCGAATTAATTCCACAGGCCTTCAATAAAAGCTTTGTTAAATCGTAACAAAAATCCGGCGAGTTAGCCAGAGCATTAAATTGGGATTTGCAGCTCCAGTCTTTTGTCAAATTAAATCGTTAAATAACTACGAGGATTTCCCACACTTAGCATCGAGACTATGAATGTTAATAGTAGGAGAACATTTATTATTACATGTCATGGTGATCTAGTGGCTAAGACCTCGCTTCTCGTGCTTGAGGTTGTAGATTCAAATCTAGGAAAGGAACAATGTGACTTTATCAAATTCATATGTACTTTCTAAGTTTATTTTGGACATCACAGACAACGGTGAAGGAAAACACCGTGAGGAAATCTGGACTAATAGTTAATGTAAGTCTAAAATCGCCGACCCGCCTTGAGCAAGCGTGGTGATCAATGCTCGTGCCTTCTCTGTACGAGAAGAGGCAGTTGGACTGCTACAAGCTAGTATTATTATCATAATTTATTACTTATTTAGTTTTTATGACATACTAGCGTTTGCCAGCGGTTTAGCCTGCTTGATAGTTGAAAATGATCCCATGGCGTACCCATACTACCCAGATAAAAGTATTCTTTGTCCTAATCTAGGCCATGGACTACCCATGTTCCAAGTTTTTCAGTTCATACCAATTCGTTTAGCCACACATTTATATTATCAGTAGAATAGCATTTTATGGTTGTATAATTTTCATCAGACCGTATTACAATTCTAATACCTAATTATATTATTTCGATTATTATTTTCATATTTAATCCTGAAAAGATACTTATTTTTTAACTGACCATTAACTAGAAACTTGATCTAATAATAATATTTCTTTTTACCCACGACACATCGAATTTTACACTTAAACCTTTCAATAATGTATACTAACTTTTTCTAAAAGCGTTTATCCAACATCAAATACATACAAGATTGATGTAATACAGTTATGTACATTTACATTAAAGATCACTTAAAACTCGGGCTCTTCTAATAGGATCTCGAAACGCCCACTCTGTCTGATGTTTGTACGTTACTCGGAGTACGTGACATCTGTTAGCAGCCATTATGGATAAAGTTTTAGGTTTCGAAGAAGAATATGAAATACCAAAGTTAGTTAAATGAAATGGAGAGAGCTCGCGTAGGCGCGTTCAGAAAAAGTAAAAGATAGCGGCTATGTCTTTTTTACCCAACTGCGGAAGGGTAATTTGTAATTTAAACTTTGGTGTTTTTTGAGCGTATGTATGTCCATTTCTATAACTCGCTCTACAGCCCAAACGACTTGACGGATTGTGACATATGAGGTATTGTTGGATTCGTCTCAACTGTCGGAGTGACATAGGTTATACCATTTTTAAATATATCCCCCCCTCCCAATCGAAAAAAAGGGGGTGATACAATTTGGTTTTCTTTGTCATAACAATATGGACATGAAATGCAAGCTACTAAATAGATAATTCAAAAAAATATATATCGTAACACTTTTATGTTACTCTTTTGGTACAAATGCAAGATAAGCGTAACTTTGAAAGCAAAATAAACTATCTTTTACCACATAACTTATTTGGAGAACTCTTTCATTAATAAAATTAAAAAGTCTGAAATAAAATAAATTATTATATAAACAAAAACCTGTCTGCTAAAAAATAGTTAACTGAAAAGAGAAAAAGGTAGTACTAAGTGTTGGGTCAAGCAGTGCCACCTATCGGTTCTCATTGCATCTACGATCGATAGACAGTTCGAAGCGACATCTGCTGTTCAACGGCAGAGGACGGCTCGCTTGCGACGAACGGGAGAGAAATCCTCCGACAGCCCGCGCGCCCCGGCAGTGTGTTTTACAAACCAGGACCGTTCATACATGTACACAAAATTCTCTCAAAATTATAAAATTGTAATTAAAGTAATAAATCTCAGTGTAAACCATATTCATCGAGCCTTATTGAAGAAGCCCTGCCTGCCTCCTGTCTTCATTGCCAAATCACTAAGTATAATTTATACTTTAAATATAATGAGGTGCTGCCAGCGCGAGCGGTGACAAACAATAATTATAGAAAACTTTGAGATCTGGCTTAACAATTATAATAGCAGCATATTGATGCTATTATGTTCACTTTTATATTCATAAGCAGCAGAATGTTCATGGAATTGCTAAAGGTTATGACATTTTCTAAATGTTTCAGAAACAACAAAAAATCTAGCATTTGCTTTCTAAATCCCAAATTAAATAAACGACTTTCCCAATAAGCGCCATAATCCAAACGACCATACATTACCGACAAACATACCGTTTCCTAAAATACCTCAAGGCATTTATGCGAACAATAAAACATTGTCTGACGTAGGATAAGCACACGAGGAAAACGCTAAAGCACAAAATGTTGGCAAACAAACGTACGTAGAAAATGCCATATTTAAAATAGATACTTTTTAGGGTTCGTACCCAAAGAATGCCAACGGGACCGTTGTTAAGACATCGCTGTCTCTCTGTTTGCTGTGTTCGTGGTCCATTCCAAAGAAATCGTGCATTTTGCCGAGATGCTCACACAACAACATTCAAACGAACTGTAGCTTTCTATTAAGGAAAAAAAAATCGGATCGTTTAGAGATTAAATATTTTTTTCAATGTTATGTACAATTAATTTTACCTCTAAAATATCAGTGTAGATGAGGTTATGTTGATGCCATATGTAAAAGTTAAACTTTAGGCGGTACGGAACCGTTCGGGTGCAAGTCGGACTCGGACTTGACTAGTTTTTTCCTTCTTTTTGTCTTTACATCCTATTCAGAGCTCGTCAATTACCCTTTTATGGTAAATTACAATGCAGCGAGTTGGAAAAGTTGTGGTCTGTCTCTTATAATGGATCTTGTTATCCTTCTGAATAATGTCGACGGATCCACATTACAGTTAGGGAAGCCATTTGTTTTATGTGAAAGAGAGCGCGGTTATTGGCTTTTTGTTACGTTTCAATATGGTAATTACGTATGCGTTGATTTCGTTTGATTAAAATATGAATGGAAAGGGATAATTTAATCTAAAATAAACTTTGTTAATTCCATCGTCATTTCGTGAATGCTAAATCATTGCCTGCTTTCAAGTCATAATATACACGAAAAAAATTAGGTTACCATCGTTTTAAGCTGGTATTTGAAATATATTTTGAGCGATCCATCTCGTTAGGCAATTCGATTTGATTGAATTTGGGTAAAATTGTATGAAGCAGCCCGACAGCACTCATACGTACTTTAACAAGTGAAAGGAAATCGAAATAGAATTGATTTGGAGAGCTTCTGGTTGAAAAAATACGAGTATTGATAATAAAGTAGAAATTCTTCATTTCGTATTTGATTAAAAGACAACAGCAGAGGAAATACACCCAATCACTCATGCATTGATCGAAATTTGAAATTGTAATAGTACATTGTGATACAAGGATGGGAAGTAGGTTATTGCAAACGAGCTGTCATTAACAAGCCCGAGCCGAAGGCGAGCGTTTTTAATGACACGAGTTTGCAATAACCTACACACCCGTGTATCACACGACGTTTTTCAATACAGTTGTGAGAAACAGTAAAAACAAATCAAAGAATTAGATTTGTATATTCACAAAAAAAAAAATTTCAATATGGCGCGTTTTTGCAACTGGACATATTTTTTTTCAAAGAATACAGCCTATACAGCCTATTCGATTTTTGTCAAACGTTAATGTGAAAATAATTAACTTAAAACTGTTAATTAAACATATTAAACAACTTTAAAAAAAAATTGAGAATTCAATGCTAAAACGTACGGAATCATTAATTTTTCCTCGTATAAAATCGTATCCCATTTTATTCTATGTATGAAAACTCCTTGCTACTAAACTTTTTTAAATTGACTGATGGTGCGTTTTTGCAACTGGACTTATTTTTTTTACAACGATATCAGCCTATATAGCTATACAGCCTATTCGATTTTTGACAAATGTTGATGTGAAAATAATTAAATTAAAACTGGTAATTAAATATATTAAACAACCATTTATAAGACTTTTGAGAATTCAATGCTAAAACGTACGGAACCATTCATTTCTCCTCTTAGAAAATCTATCCCATTTTATTCTTTGTTTGAAAACTCCTTGCTCCTAAAGTTTTTTAAATTGACTTATAAATTTAAAACTAAACTGCAAACATAATAATCGAGCTCGTAAACAAAAGTCACGACCGCGTAACAGAAAGATGCCTATGCGTAAGATTTAACTTTCGAATCATAATTATAGCCTCTGAAAGTACGCCATGTTTAACAACTGTATTGAAAAATAATATTTTCAAATGCGAAAGCAATTTGAGTTCTTTTTATAAACAAATGCTTTCGTTCGTTTTAACCTCTTGAGTGCTTGAAACGTGGACCCACGCGAGACACAATGGCTTTTTAATTGTTTCGGTAATTACTGACATTCAACCGGTTAAACAATATGCACACAATTATTCTTTAGGAATTGCATCCCCAATATCAAAATCTCTTCATCAAAAACCAGTTGTTTCGTCAGAAAGTGGGTCACTTTCTCACCGTGGATTAGAATCGCAAACACAGTCGTTACCCCACCGTATGCTCGCATTACCCCACCAAATCCACACTTACCCCACCGTGCTCTCATATTGTCTTTGAACTGACGCTGTGCGGATGTAATACCGAATACCAAATATTTGAACGGTATCATCGATACAACATACGTATAATATGATCTGTGTATACTTACTTACATAATTTCCGTAATACGTGGGAGATTGAACAACTGATCTTGTGAAATAATAGCATTGAATTATGGATTAACTGACCACCAAAATTTGTGTCATTGAAAAGTTAAAAATACTTTCAAAGTTGACATGGAAATTAAAAAGAGTGAAAAGGAAAACGCTGAAGAAACGCCTATAAAGAATAAAAATCAAAGAACGAAGACAAATATAGTCAGAGATAAAATAGAACTGATTTTTGAATTGTCGCAAAAATAAACAAAGTAAAAATATCTAAAGTAAGTGGTTTATACTTGATAAAGTTACAAAAAGACAGCCCTATTAAGGCCAATAATAATATTAGCTTCCCTACTAACTAACCCTATCCTATGTCCCATTATTTTAAAACCCGACATAAACAGGTCATAAAAGGCTCAGTTTACAAGACCCACAGCGGGCTCAAAAAGCAAGTGGGCATGTTGTGCCGTAACGAGAATAATGAATAGCATATTTGACAATACACACTTAGGCCAAAATTGGCCTGTGCCTCATTTTTGGGCGTGATTTATGCCCAGGCCGGGACGCCTCCGCTCAGATTTATCGCCGCTCTACAAACATTTTATTTCTCCGCATTATAACCAACAGTCTGTTTCGTACAGATTATCATACATTACAGTTTACTCGTGACTTCTGTAAATGCTATAAATTGTTGACTTACCTGTTGATTGGATTAGAGTAAAGATTTTGTAGTAGTAACCCTTATAATTTGTAGTTATTTTTTTTTAATAAAATGTTTTTTTCAATATATCGCCGCTGGATTTGTTACGCCGTCCGACCTACTGAACCTAATGCGTTTTTTGCCATTACGTGCTAAAAATAAACCACGAAGTCCTAACAATTATGACGATTTCAATCTAAAAATATTGCCTCGTTTCTCGCTTTTTCGGTAGGTATAATGAAATCGTTATTAATTCATCATTGGAGATTATATTTATCTCCAAAGATTCTATAGCAAGGCAGCCTGAGGCATTATTTGGAATCACGGTTTTTGAGTTTACCACATTTTATTGCGAGGAATATTATAATTTTCTGTCGACCTAGATTCTGTTTGTTGGTATTAGGTACACTTATTTTCTGGGAAGATATTAAGGTGATTACGAACGATGCCAAGTTGATTATGACTTTTCTCGTGTTCTTTTCGGAGATGTTTAATCCATTATGTAATACCTACGTAAAATTACCTTAGAAATCAATATTACTTTAACACTGCTTTTTGTAACAGATACACATACATTTTAATTCTTACTCCATCAGATCTCACAATATTCATAAAAAGCAATGCATAAAATGTCCGTCTATCACTTTGATACAGCGACAAAGATAAAGCGGTGCACAACTTTGGACAGTTTAAAGAGGTCGTTGAACTACTAAACGAACACCACGGATGATGGGCACGTTATATACAGCCGTCGAGCCAAACAACTTCATCGCAACTTAGACGAGACTTAGCTTAAATTGCAGACAGGTGCGACGATATAGTAACAGTTTTTTTTCCGTCTGTAGCAGAACGTTGTCACTGGTTGTCACATTGTCGAATCTAATCAGTAGTTTTAGCGTAAAGGAGTAACGAATATCCATCCACACAAACGGAAAGATTCAGGCAATCTGGCTCTTTTAACTAACCTTTGACAACTAGAATTTAAAAACGTCTTTACAACTTTTCTGGTCTTTTTTTATGTCTTGGCTTTTATATAAACGGAAAATTAAATCATCTTCACAATCCAATAGAACATTCATTTTCAGAAGCAATCAATGTTTGGAAAACTACGGTCTAAAACTTTGTTTTAATTTTAACTAATTAAGCTGGTTTAGTGAATCCCAATTGGTAAAATTTATTTGATACAACGAATAAAACAAACAACAGATGTTTCAAAGCAAATCATTTATTTAAAGATTAAATTACAAATATCTATAATATTGTGGTATCGTTAAGGTTACCACAGTCAATAATACGCTATATTTATATTGCATTTCACGTTTATTCACATAAGTTTCATATATTTACCATGTTTTATCAAAAAACACGCGTCTAACGGCGCGGCGTTAGACACATTTGCAGACTTTGTGAAAACTATTATTTTTTTATTTAGATATTATTTATAATAATATTATGTACGAAATCAACGGGATTCTTAAGCATGTTAACATCTAGATCATTTTGGTGTTCAGATGGAACCACAACTAGTTATATTTACGGTATTGCTACATGGTTCTCTGCAAGATAATCAGAATTAATGGTGATTTTTAGAATGGACCGATACATAAATGAGCAGTGGTGGCCCAATGGTATTGGCCGCGACTTACAAGATGTAGGTCGTGGGTTCGAACCCAGGCAGGCGCTTTACTTTGTGTAAAGTATTTCATCACCGCTGCTCTCAAAACAGTGAAGGAAAACATCGTGAGAAAACCGGCATGTCCTAGAACCAAAAATTCGAAGACATGTGACATCCACCAACCCGCACTGGGCCCGCGTGGTGAATTACGGCCCATTCCCTCTCACAGAGAGGAGGCCTGTGTCCCAGCAGTGTTATCCTTCCACTTTTATAAAAAAATATCATTTCTCTACGTCCTTCCCTACATCTCCTGTTAGCTCCCTTTCAATTTCTTCAACAGTCTTTCCCTTTGTTTCAGGCAGCCCAAGCAAGGTTACAGCAGCTCCTAACACGTTGATAATGACAAACATGAAGAAGCCCACGTGAGCCCCAAAGTTGCTGGTCAACGCACTGAAGGCAATGAGCTGAACGAAACTCATGAACCATGCCAGCATCACCAGGTAACCCATCAGTTTAGCTCGGATCTGGAAGAGAAAACAGTTGTTCAGATAACACACAAAAATTAAATGCACTATTCGGCAAAAGGGGGATTTCAGGAACCGTCCGAAGCCCAGAGAGAGGTAGCTGATCAAACCCTGATAGGTACTTATTAGTCTGTTGCTGGAACACCCCAAGTTTAACATATTTTTGAGTAACCAATGAATATGGCTAACGTCATGAGCTACCAACCCAAAGTAATGAACATAATATACAATTGACTATATTTTTACGTAAAATTTTCAAACTACTAATAAGATAGAGAAAAAAGACAATGATTTAAGTTTTTAGGGTTCCGTACCAAAGGGTAAAAACGGGACCCTATTACTAAGACTCTGCGGTCCGTCTGTCTGTCTGTCACCAGGCTGTATCTCATAAACCGTGATAGCTAGCATATTTATGTGGGGCTCCCATACAACGAACGTGATTTTTTTGCCCATTTTTTGCGATAATGGTACGGAAACCTTTGTGCGCGAGTCCAAGTCGCACTTGGCTGGTTTTTTACAGTATCAGACACAACATTAATATTTTTTTACTCACCTGGAAATTAAATATTTCAGGCATCAAAATGAATGGCACGGGCATGACGCCTCCGCCGTAGCAGCATACTGCGACCATCATCATGACAACGTTGATCCAGCCAGGAGTGGCCCATTCGTACTGCTTCAGTAAGGTGGAAGTGGCTAGGTATATGAAGGTAATGGCTGTAGCACCGAAGGCTGTTCCCAAGATCGGCTGTTGAAGAAATAAACGTTTGAAGGTTCCAGAGGACAAAAGAATTTGGACTTAATTCACAACCTTGACATATTTTTTAGTAAAATCATTGAGCAGATTTGTTAAAACGAGTTCTGTATCATTCTTAAATTTATCTGATAGATTATGCCTAACCGGATTTTGATAAACATATATTGCAAAACACATTTTTGTACTGTTACTATACGTATAAAAAATTTCATAATTATTTTCTCTTATAGGTAAAGTTCTTTGCCTCACCTTCCTACCCAGCCTGTCTATACAAGCAAAGGTGATCAATGATCCAACTGTCATGCAGATAGGAATGCTGAGAGCCTGTAGATCCGGACTGATTGGCACTCCTGAGTCTGACAGCAGAGTCGCAGCGTAGTTTATTATAGAAAAGCCTCCATTAGTAGCGTGTGCCAAAATCACCATGATCATGATGAGGAACGCTTTTCGCCATGCTTTTGTTTTGACTGTGAAATTATAATATTTTTAAATTTGTGCTTATGATATAATTAATTAAAATCAGCTCAAGCTTTGTTCTTGTACATTATTTAATTACTTCTATCTAAACTATCTATCTATCCCATCTTCCTGCTCTTTTCCCTTGTTACTAGGGCTCGGAAAAAGATTTCTTCTTCCAGACCGTTCTGTCTCCCGTCACGCTATCACTGACTTCCTCCTCTTTTATATCACTGCTATCTATCCATTTTTTCTTTGGCCCTCTCTTCTCTCCATCCATCCACAATTATATTCATAACTCTTTTAGTTACATGCGTTTCATCCTTCCTCATCACATGACCTTAACAGTACAAAAAGTTTTTTTTTTTATTTTCTGTCACTGGCACCACTTTCAGACTTCCTCTAATCTCTACATTCATTTCACTAATAGTAACAACTAATGGTTATAACAACAAAATTAAATTGGAAATAAAATAATACTCACAAACAGTTATAATTGAAATATCGGGGATGGATCTAAAATATTCATCAGCTTGCGTGATCGCATTAATTTCTTGTTGAATTTCCTTGTCATCGACATCCATTCCTCTCAACAATGCTAAAGTTGCAGCCGCTTTCTACAATTCAGAGAATTCCTACTCACAATATGCACAACAAATTAATCTGTAAACAGTAACAGAGAAAAACAAATATTGAAAATATCGAATTCCAACCAATTCATATTGTTTTATTCTAATCACAAACGGGTAGTCATCACTTTATTTCGACTTACATCTTTTTTTCCCACCTTCACTAAGAATGAAGGAGATTCAGGAGCTTTAAAGAAAAGTCCAAAAGTAAGGAGTGGGAGTCCAACAACAGCCCACAACACCGTGTGATAATCCAGCAATCCTCCCAACGCATACATTAGGAGAATTCCAGAACTTTGACATAACGTAGATACAGATGCCAGAGTGCCCCTGATGTTGTCCTGGGCAATCTCCTTGACATACATGGGAGCGACGTGGAAGCAGCCACCACCGGCTATGCCGCAGAATACTCTGGCTATGATGAGGCTTGTTGTACTAGCTGGTACCATCGTGACTATCCACACCATCTGTAAGATTAAAACATTAAGTTTGAAATATAACTTTGTGTTCTAATTAACAAATCCATTAAATGAAAAGTTATGATATAATTGAAATTGAAGTTTAAGATATCAAAAGATTGGAAAACGAAAACATACTGCGCCGATGCCATTATACGAAAAGACTAAGGCAGTCAGAAGAGCAAAATATTTTATAAAAAAACTTACTGCTTGGAAGATAAGCATGATCATAAGACTTATCTTCCTTCCATATCTATCAACAATTTGCAGGAACATGAGGACTCCAAGGACACCCGCCAGGGATGGCGCACTGGCTATCCATGATATTTCACTGTCAGTTAGTGGTCTCCCAGTGGGAGATTTGTCCGACTGCAGTACTTTTGTCATGGGCGACATCCAGCCGCATTGGAGACCGTACGTGAGAATTGACAAGTTGCCTGAAGAAGAAACCCAAAACTTGAATTAAAGTCTACAGCAACCTAGATTGTGAACTTCCTAGGATCTGAGATTCTAAACAAAGTGTCAATCTATTATCGACGGCGATTTCAAAATGCCAAAATATAAGGTGTTGATCACGTGACTTTTTGATACCACTTGGCAATTCCATCATCATCGTATCAGCCGAAAGACGTCCACTGCTGCACATAGGCCTCCCCAAAGGGCAACCACATTGGCCGGTTCCGTGCGTCCCGCATCCAGCGGATTCCCGCAACCTTCGCCAGGTCATCAGTCCACCTGGTGAGAGGCCTTCCAACGCAACGTCTTGCGGTTCGCGGTCGGCACTCCAAAACTTTCTGCCCCATCGGCCATCCGTTCTGCGAGCAATGTGCCCTGCCCATTGCCACTTAAGTTTGGCTATTCTTCGGGCTATGTCGGTAACCTTGGTTCTCTTGCGGATCTCTACATTTCTGCTTCGATCACGCAAGGATACTCCGAGCATAGCCCTCTCCATTGCCCTTTGGATGACTGTAAGCTTTCTAATGAGGTCCATTGTGAACGAACATGTCTCAGAGCCATATGTCATAACAGGCAACACACATTGGTCATAGACTTTCATCCTGAGACACTGTGGTAAGTTGGACGGGAAGCTGCCACGCAACTTCCCGAACGCTGCCCAGCCGAGTCAGATTCGACGGTTGACATCTTTCTCGAAGTTGGCTCTACCCAACAAGATCGTTTATCCCAGGTAGACATAGTCGACCACAACTTCAAGTATAGAATCGCCGACCTTGATAGAAGTGGTATAACATGAGCATTCAACATCACCTTGGTTTTGTTTATGTTCATTATGAGACCCACTCTTTTGGAAGCACTACTGACGTCATCGAGCTTTGTATTGAAGTCCTCCATTGTTTCAGCCATGACCATTATAGTGTCGGAAAACCGCAGGTGAGTGATGAACTTGCCATTGACGTTGATGCCTAGCCCTCTCCAGTCCAGAACCTTGAAGACATCCTCCAGTGCAGCGATGAAAAGTTTCGGAGATATGACGTCACCCTGTCTCAAAACTCGCTGCAGAAGGAAAGGTGCCGAGGTCTGATCCTGAAGTCCAACTGTCATGGTGGCGTTTTTAGGGTTCCGTACCCAAAGTGTAAAAACCCTATTACTAAGACTTCACGATCCGTCTGTCTGTCTGTATGTTTGTCTGTCTGTCTGTCTGTCCGTCTGTCACCAGGCTGTATCTCATGAACCGTGATAGCTAGACAGTTGAAGTTTTCACAGATGATGTATTTCTATTGCCGCTATAACAACAAATACTAAAAACAGAATAAAATTAATATTTAAGGGGGGCTCCCATACAACAAACGTGATTTTTTTGGCCTTTTTTGCGATAATGGTGCGGAACCCTTCGTGCGCGAGTCCGACTCGCACTTGGCAAGTTTTGTATTATTACTTCAACTCTTTGATGTACACGTAATCGATTTGGCGACGTTGGAGAGACTACAGTACAGCCCAAGTCTCGTACGAATCGAAGCTTTCTCGTAGTACTCTTCGGTCTACTGTATAACCTGCCGGAGCGTATGTTTGCGTTCTACGGTGTTGCAGCCTTTACGGAAACCGGCTTGTTCGCGAGGCTGGAAATCGTCAAAACTGCGCGCGAGACGATTCGTGATGACTCTTGAAAACAGCTTGTAGAAGTGTCTAAGAAGTGAGATGGGCCTGTAGTTCTGCATTGTCACCCCTCTTAAAAAAGAGTACTACAACACCCCCGCACCATGACTGAGGCATTTTCCCCTCGAGTATGACGGAATCAAACCGCTTTGGAAAGGCCTTAAGTACCCGTTTTCACCCGCCTTGAGGAGTTCGGCCGTAATTCCGTCATCACCCGATGCCTTGTTGTTATGCTGTTCAAGAGCCATCCTAATCTTGTACAGGATGATGTCCGGAATGTCTTCGGTATAGTGTCGAGTCAATCTAGCTCTAGGATCGTTTGCTAGATTCGTGACGGGTTTACTGGTTGACGTGTATAACTGCCAATAGAATCGCCCGATCTCCCTCAGAAGCTCCGGTTTGGCGGTTACGATCCTGCCATCATCGCTCTTCAGTTTGATGAGCTCTGAAAAGACCTTGGAGACCTTATTCCACTCAATCGCGTCTTTAATACTTTCGATATTAATAATAGTAGTTGGATCAGAGAGGTTACTTGTTTCTATCTGTACGGCAGGTCATGTAAAACTTAGACCCACCGTATGGACAGCTTCCATGAACCCATCACTGTATTAGTCCACGGAGCTTCCTAGGCACTCAAAACGATTCTGGAGTTCAAGTTGAAAGCTCTCGCGGTTTTGGATCAGGATCTTTGCTGGACGCAGCGTAGACTTCATCAGTTTAGATCTTTTAAGCTTGATATTAATGTTCAATGTGCCTCTTACCATGCGGCGATCGATCCCGGTTTTCACTGAATTAATCACAGTGACATCATTGAACATTTGCTTCTTGGTTGACATGATGAAGTCGATCTCGTTCTTAGTTGCACCATCGGGGCTTTGCCAGGTCCACTTCTCCACGTGCTCACGCTTTCTGAACAAGGAGTTCATCATATATAGGCCCTCCTTCTCCTTAAAACTGGGGCGTAGACCTTTATGACCTTTAGCGAACATCTTAAGGATATTCTGTATATAAGGTACGCCAAACTCGTCGCCTGGTCGACACACTCTCGATCTTCATCACGTTGTTTACAAGGGACTTGTGGAAGATAAACCCGACGCCACCCTGAGACTGCCGGTCACCTTCTCGGAAATAGAGAAGGTTACTGGATTTAAGGATTATCGAGTCCTCCTCCTGTCTTCGGACTTCAGATAACCCTATAATACCCCATCGTACCCAGCTCAATTCTTCCTCGAGTTCGGCTATCCTCTTGTCGGTCCGGAGTGTTCGCGTATTATATGTTGCCAGGTCCAGTCGTCGGTGTTTATTGGGATAGCCGGGTTCACTCCTGGGATTCTTCGCACCCATTGCCACGCCATCGCCTCGAACGCTACCGTAGTCGAGGGTAGATGCGATGCCGGGCCCTCAGGGCCGTTATTTTGGTTTGGAGAGTTTGCCGTAATCGCCATTTGTTGTTAAAGTACATAGAGAAAGCTGCTGCCCATTCTCTGGTGTTTCCCTTAGTCGCCTCTTACGACACCCACGGGAAGATATGGGATGATGAAATTTTAACATGCGACACCATACGGCCACACCATATAGCCCATGACTGGTTTGCATCATATTTAAAAGGCAGAGAGCAATTTGTTGAGATTGAATATTATGATGAAAAAACAAACGAAACACAGCTTATAAGATCAGATGGTAGACCAATACACGCTTCCATTCCCCAGGGAAGTGTAGTGGGCTGCCTCTTATTCCTTATCTACATTAACGACCTCCCCAAAACCATAGACGAGCCATGTGTACTGTTTGCGGATGACATTTCTATCATCACCTCATGCCAAACAAACGCTAATATTAACGAAAGACTGACCAATATTCTTGATATAATAATAAACTGGATGGGCGAACATAATCTCGAAATCAACTTCACCAAAACCAAACTAATTACCTTCCACCCCCGGCAAAAAAAACCGAATCAATTTAAATTTTACATACAATCAACAAAAAATAGAAGTAGTTAATGATTTCACTCTCCTAGGTTTAACAATAGACACACATATAAACTGGAAAACCCACATACAGAAAGTTATATCTAAAATTTCAAAATTTCATATGCCCTCCGCGAAATTAAAAAGAACACCAGCCTGCAAACCGCACTAGTAACATACTACGCGTATGCCCACGCTTGGTTAAGCTATGGCGTAATCTTATGGGGAAATAGCACGGACCACTCTATTCATCCTGCAAAAAAAGCTGATTCGTATAATTACTAACATAGATCAGACAGATAGTTGCAAGCCTTACTTCCAGAAATACAAAATCCTTACTTTAGTTAATATTTATATTTTAGAATTATGTAAACTGGTTCGGAAACACCCAGAGTCATACAACACAAGAGAAGACATGCAAACAAATTATTCGTTGCGCCACAAAAACAGACTAGATCTACCCTCCTCCCGTCTTAAATTGCACTCTTCTAGTCCTTATGCTATGTCGATAAAGATATATAATAAATTACCGGAAAGCATAAAACAAGTAAATAAAACCAATATATTTATAAATAAATTAAAACAATTCTTAATTAATAAAAGCTATTACACTATAATGACGAATATCTGACGGATAAATTCAATAATAAATAAAAATAACTGATAACTCGATAAGTAAATGACATTAATTGACTCAAAATATAATATGGACATGTTAATTATTAGTTTTAGTAAAAATAAAAACAATTATTAGTTAGATTAGTAAAATAACATAAAGAATTAATTGACTCAAAATATAATATGGACATCGTTATCAGATACTAAGTATTAATTTTATTAAAATGAATATAATTTTTAATTCGATAATTTTATTAAATATAAACTATAAATAAACTAATTGGAATCCAAAAATTTATATCAAATAAACTAACTGTGATACAAAAATTTAAGCAAATAAATTAATAAGCAATAATAATTCATAAATTAACATGAACATAAAAAAGGCACACACATATTAGTATGTTAAACCAAATAAAAGCAGCTAGATAAGAAATGGATAACTGAAATTTTAATTACAAATAAAAATATTAAGAGCTATTCCTCTCTCCTAGACACTAAATGTATCTAGAATGTTGCTGTGCCCGACAGGGTCCATAATTGTTTCTGTAACTAATATTTACCACCTGTATGTACATTATGGTTGCAATAAATTTAATATGAATATGAATACCATACATTTCCAACCTTTGTCACTTTTCTAGAGGCTCAGGGCCCATGCACAAAAAATATTTTAAAATTTGCACGTTCAAGTAAACTAAACCAATTTAGATTTTAATATCCAGAATACGTAGTTTCATTTTCAAGTAAAATCTAATTTAAGATCCGTGTTGGAAATAGTACATTGTTATCCTAGGGGTGAAAGTAACTTATTTAGTCCCGAGACGGGGTTTGGCGCCCGGAACGAAGTGAGGGCGCCAATAGTTCGAGGGACTAAATAAGTCTTTAACCCGAGGTAAACACTGTGCTTTTCATTACAAATACAAGGAAATAAAAAAAAAAATGAATTAGCTAAAGAAAAAATGATTGCCGCTTTCCCGCCTATTTTGTCTGTTTTTTTTTCTGTGGCCGGCCTGCTATTCAGCCATTATTTTTTATTTTCATCATTGAAAAAATGGTAAATATTTTGCCCAAATCTAAGTTATTTTAAAGAAATTGTTGAAACTAAATTATAATAAAGTTATTTAAAAAATATATATTCTTTAATCAATACTTAACTTTAAGTTATTTCAATTTTACTTCGTGGTTGTATAGAAAGTTGGAACATGGTTCAATAGATATGTGAAAAGGAACTAGTTTTTTTTTTAAATAATTTGACAGCTGTCAGTTGAAAGCGATTCTCCCTAGGGCTGAAAAGTATTACTTTCAACCCGCTCCTCAAGCAACTTCAGACCTACTTTCCGAGTATGAGTAATGAAAAAACACTTGCGCACTAAACTTACATAAAATCGTGACCGCCCATTGCACTTTTGTGTGCCCTTTACGCTCTGAAATTCCACTGAAAGCCATTGTGACTTTTTTATAAGAACTAGGATTTAGTATTGATTAAATTATTTCAAGTGCGTATTTAGAGCACAATCAGAGCTCTCAGCTCTTAGTGTGGAATGTGAATGGTACTGATCAATTTTGCGAAAATGGGTGTATTATAACCGTTAGTTTACGTTTAGGATGTTCTACAATTCCGGCGACTTCTGTTTGCAGACTGATATTTAGATGAAATGTTTGATTATGATTTTTAAATCAAATAAGTACATGTTTTCGTAAGCTGCGTGATATGATTTGCATGAGAAGATAATATATGACGTTATTTATTGTTGACTTTAAATTCAAAGCTGTCACTTCTGTTGATCTGTATTATGCTTTGGAAAGGAGTAAATATAGTGTTTTTTGCTGGGTTGTCAACGGTTGCAATTGCGATAAGCGCAATAGTATTTTGAGTGTTATTAGTAAACTGCGGGGGTACCGCTCTAACAGCTTATGGTCACCCCCCTGGTCATAGAAAAGTTATAAAATTTTCAACATATTATTTTGAATCGAATTTCTCACTTTTGGAGTCGAATACTTATCAAGAGTTAAAAATAATACTTGTTGGAAAGAACTACAATAGCCTAATACTTATTGAATTTACTTTCATTAGCTTAAATTTTCATTTCAGAATTGCTTTCCTTGCTATGCTTCAACTATAGTCAAGTTAATATTTGTTTATTTTTACTTAACAAGTCTAAATTGCGTAAGCCTCATGATATTATAATAATAATGATAACAACCCCACCGCCGTATCTCTACGTTGACGACGTGGTGGGGCTTGCGTGCTCCAGTGAACCCTAGGTCTGTGTCGGTAGAGGTAACTTTGTCGAGATAGATTTAGGGTGAGGGGCCAGACTAAGAGAGATACAAATCCAAGCCAAGGTCGCGCATGCCGAGGGCTGCATGGCTAGGGGAGTGCTTCAGTCGCTAGTGCGCCAACTCTGGATAATTGGGGACCTCCAGTTTTATTTACCCTTGCCACAGTGAACGCAGGGCTCTGCTGTGAGTCGACTTCTTAAGTCCCTAGCTACTCGTGGGAACATAATGATAACTAGATCTAGAACAAAAAAACAACTTCAGGCAAATATGCCTCCAATAATTGACGAAACTTCACAATTCTCTTCGTCATCTTCCTCATCTCTTTTTTCATCAATTCCATCATCTTCACAATCTTTTCGCGGCTCTCCGACGCCATCATCATCATCAATCAGTATACAGTCAGCGGATGTTGTACAGGAGACAAATATTGTCGACGATACTGTACCCACCACTAGGACTGCAACAGCTCGTAGGAAATGGAGTAATGAAATGAACAAATTCATCCTACGCACTTACCTTCACCTTACTAATATGGATACAGACAAAAACGCATACCTTCTATCACTTCACACGAAGTTTTTAGAAAAATACCCAACTATGCAAGTTAGCCGACAAAGAAAAGGTGACCAGCAAAGAGCAATAGTACAAAAGAAGTTATTATCACAAGACACAATAGATCAGATATATCAGGAAGTTAGGGCTGAACTACAAACGGTACACACTCAAATACAGCAACACTCCACACAATCTAATACACAAACGAGTCAGCGCATGAGATGGACGAATGAGTACAATGAAACACTAATTAGAATATATTACACTGTCACACAATTATAATCAAATAAAACAGCCTATAGAAAATATTTACATGAAGAATTCACAAATAGATATCCAGAATTAACAAATATAACAGAGCAAAGATTATCTGACTAAGTGAGAGCGATAACAAACGGATATATAGACAGCAACAGATTAGAAGAAATCAAAAACCAGGTAGCTGCAGAATTCAAGAATAAAAACAGCAACATTCAGAATATTGATTATAACGATTTAGTTAATACACAATCGCAAAATGACTCCGAACCACCTGACAACATTACTAACTTTACTGACACGCCCAGAAATACCCTTACAACGGATGTATTTATAAATACCAGCGTAAATTTTAATATTGTTCCTCAAACTATCGTAAATACAGACGATGACAATTTCTTGAACAACATAGAAATTGGTAACTACGAACCTGCGCAAACAAATGGTAATATTATCAATCCTGAAATCGAAGCCATATTTCAAGAAGCTGAACAAAATTTTACTGACACAGATCCCACTAATAGGCCTTACATTCCCAAACAGAAGACATCTAGGAAGTTTTCTGCCATAGTCACATATATAAATAATGTCATACTCCCTAAGCACGTAAATATCGAAACTGAATTCATCGAACTGCAGACAATAATTTATTGTGCAGCATAGACGGCAGTTAAATACAACGGAGCCAAAATATCAGCATCTACACAAAATGAACGCGGCACATATAAACCAAGACAACCAAAGTGGCAAATTAGATTAGAAAATAAAATCAAAAGTTTAAGAGCAAACATAGGTAGACTGACACAGTACATTAATGGCAGCAGAAGTCAAAAGTTAATAGCTGCAGTAGAACAAATAAAAATAAAATACCAACTACACGCACAACACGAGAATTCCAATACACTGTTAGAACACTTTTTGGACACCTTAAAACAAAAGTTAAGCGCAGCATCTAGTTGACTTAAAAGATATATTACTTGCACGAACCGCAAAGTTCAAAACACAAAATTCATAAATAACGAAAGAATATTTTATAGAAATCTTACATCTAATAATAGAGACACCACTAGCCAATCGCTAGAAACACCTCCCCCCGAAGCATTACGGGAATTTTGGGCAAACATATGGGAAAACCCAGTATGCCACAATAACCACGCCAACTGGATCAATAACGCAACACCAGAAATCCCTGAAATGGACTTTGAATTCATCCCAATAAACACATTTATAGACGTCATCAAACGCTCTCACAACTGGAAATCGCCAGGCACAGACAACATTCACAACTACTGGTATAAGAAATTCACTAGCATACATCCATTCATATTTAATCACCTAAACACCTTCATTAAATCACCACATTTGCTCCCAACATACATAACACAGGGAATCACATACATGATTCCTAAGGACATGAATGATACCACAAACCCAGCCAAATACCGACCAATCACTTGCTTGCAAACGCTGTACAAAATCCTTACAGCCTGTGTAAGTGAAGTAATTTACGAACACTTAAATAAAAATGACATTCTTGCAGAGCAACAAAAGGGATGTCGTAAAAACAGCCAAGGATGTAAGGAACAGCTCACTATTGATGCGATTGCTATGAACAGCGCAGTTAAAAACAAACAAGATATTCATACCATGTTCATCGATTACCAAAAGGCATTTGATTCAGTTCCGCATAGCTGGTTGTTGCATGTCCTATATATCTATAAAATTCACCCCACACTCAGATCGTTCTTAGAATCTGCCATGCAAAATTGGCAAACTGTACTCAAAATAAATCAAGCCTCCATGGCTTTATCAACTGAACCTATTCAAATAAAACGTAGAATATTTCAAGGCGATGCACTAAGTCCTTTATGGTTTTGCATGGCTCTCAATCCTCTCTCACAACTCTTAGATAAAGCTAACACAGGATTTACCTTGGCAAGTAGTAACACCCAATTCACCTTAACACACCTTATGTATATGGATGACATAAAATTGTACGCAGCAGATAAATACTCCCTTTTTCATTTAGCAGATACAACACAAAAAATTTCAAACGATATTAGTATGCAATTCGGGGTAGATAAATGCAAAATTATGACAATAGTTAAAGGAAAAATTCAAAATAACAGCTACACACTCGAGTCAGGTAAAATTATTGAGCCTATGGATGAACAAATAACATACAAATATCTAGGTTTCAAACAATCCAGACAGATAGAACAAAAGATAACAAAACAAGAACTGCTCAAAAAGTTTACATATCGTCTTAAACTAATCTTAAAAAGTAATCTAAACTCCAGAAACACAATTAAAGCTATCAACACATTCGCAATACCCATTCTTACATATTCTTTCGGAATTATACGAAGGTCAAAAACCGATATAAAAAAACTACAAAGAACTATCAATACTCTCCTTACTAAACATAGGAAACACCACCCGAAATCATGCATACAGCGACTTACTCTACCACGCCAAGAAGGAGGAAGAGGATTGATTGATATACACAATATACACAACAAACAGATACTTTCACGCAGATCATACTTCCATAATAAATCAGAACATTCACCACTACATAATAATGTAACAGAAGCAGATAAAAAACTTACACCACTCAACTTGCAAAATAAAAACACTCAAATTAATGAAAAAATTATAAGCATACAACAAAAAATTGCAGCATGGGCTAGAAAAGCTTTACACGGAAGACACCAAGCTACCCTGAGACAGCCACACGTCGATAAATTAAAGTCGAACGAATGGCTCAAACGAGGTGAATTATTTCCCGAAACAGAAGGTTTCATGCTTGCGATCCAGGATCAAATAATTGCAACACGTAACTACAGAAAGCACATAATGAAAGACTCTAATCAACCGACTGACATATGCAGACATTGCAACAGTGCCTCTGAGACCATACAACACATAACAGGGGCCTGTAAATCTCTCGCACAGACAGATTATAAACACCGACATGACCAAGTTGCTGCCATTATACACCAACACCTAGCACACAAATATAATCTTATAGGAGAGATGATTCCATATTATAAATATAAACCTGAAATAATTTTAGAAAACAGAAATCAGAAAATTTATTGGGACAGAACAATAATTACAGACAAAACTATTCATTATAATAGACCTGACATCACTGTACATGACAAAGTAAATAAAACAGTATACCTAATCGATATAGCTATACCTAATTCACACAACATCCAATCAACAATATCCGAAAAACTCAGTAAGTACCAAGAACTCGCCATTGAAATTAAAACCCAGTGGAAAGTACAAACCGTCCACATAGTCCCTATAGTACTACATCTACCGGTGTAGTACCAAAAGCTCTCACGCAAAGTCTTGGTACTCTACACATGCCTTCTCACACACTATACATGCTACAAAAAGCCACCATTCTCAATACTTGTCGCAAAACCCGGAAGTTCCTGACTTCCTCTACCTTATCATCCACCTTTTCAATTTAATTATCCCCTCACACACTTGGTCCTGGCCCGTGTGTAAGGTCGTATACTCTCTTATAAGAGAAGAAAAGTAAAGAACTCTATATAATAATAATAATACTAAGTGCTATTCGGGATTATCGCTACATGCCGCTCGAACTTAGGCCACGATTACCTCGTTTGCCCATGCATAACAAAAATAGGGCACTGGTGGCTGTTCTGGATTCGCAGTTGTCAAACTATTTTGATAACTGCGAAGACCTCACTGATACACATTCGATCATGTACTGCGCGGCTGTAGCGGCATGTCGTGTAGCCCACGTCAAATTTGTTGATGACAGAGCTACACGACCGAAACCAGCCGTACCAGCTTGGCAGTGCAGGATCGAACGTCGTATTGGTGGGGCCAGAGCACTCATCGGCAAACTAATTTGTTTCAGGGAGGGCAATAATCGGCCAAGAGTGATGCGCTTTGTGAGACGGGCGTTTTCGGGGACTGATGTCAGCCCCCAAGACTATATATCCCGTGTCACAGAGCGCATTGACTTCCTGAAGCAAAAAGTGTTTGCATGGGCAAACCGTATTCGTAGGTATAGGCGGAGAGTGGAGCGATACACCCAGAATCGTACATTCCAAAGTAATGAAAGGTGGGTTTATCGGGCTTGGGAGCGACCCGACCAAGGTGTGACTGATACGCGCCTGCCGGATGATGACGCTATGTGTTCATTCTGGCGTAGCATCTGGTCGGTGCCTGTCAGTCACACCGAAGGTGAATGGACTCGGGAGGTCGAACGAGCGTGCGATCCAATACAAGAAATGGGGGCTATCACGATCAGCCCCCAAGATATAGCCCGTGCAGTCCGCCCGTTGCCGAACTGGAAATCTCCAGGGCCGGACGGGCTGCACAACTTCTGGATAAAGTGGCTACAAAGGTCGCACGCTCGTTTGGCATCTCAGTACCAGGCAGCCTTGGAGTCTGGTTCGCTACCCAGGTTCCTTACAACAGGAATAACCCACCTGCTCCACAAATCTGGTAGCACCGCGGAACCCAAAAATTATAGAGCTATTACATGTTTACCAACGGTCTATAAGGTTCTTACATCCATTTTGAGAGTTAAAATTAATAAACACGTCGACGATAATTCGATCATGTCGGTCTCTCAAAATGGATGTAGGAACGGGTCCCGCGGTACTAAGGAGCTACTCCTTATTGATATGGCCATTAGCCAACAGGTTCGGCGTTCCCGAAAGGATCTGTCGACATGTTGGATAGATTATAAGAAGGCCTATGACTCGGTGCCTCATACATGGCTCATGAGGGTGCTAGAATTGTATAAAATAGATACAACTCTACGCACCTTCCTGATGTCGTGTATGGGGCAATGGAGCACAGTCCTTCGCTATCCAGGATGTCGAAATATCCAGAGGTAAGGATCGAGCGAGGTATATTCCAGGGCGATAGTTTGAGTCCACTTTGGTTTTGCCTAGCCCTGAATCCTCTAAGCATGCTGCTGGAGAATTCAGGGCTAGGCTATCGGTTGAAGAGAGGTGGTCAGGTTATATCTCACCTCCTTTACATGGATGATCTAAAGCTCTTTGCCCCCAGCAATCTTCAGCTGATGGAGCTACTGAAAGTAACTGAAACTTTTAGTAACGCCATCAGGATGGAGTTTGGTGTGGACAAATGTGCGGTCATGCATGTAAAGCGAGGGGAGATTGTGGAATCCGTAGGAATTCAATTCGCGGATTCCATAAACCTGAGATCCCTCTCTCCAAACGAAACCTATAAGTATTTGGGTATGTCGGAAGCGTTAGGTATCAGCACTACTGACATGAAGCAATCGTTGAGGGAACGCTTCTTTGGCCGCCTGAAAAAGGTATTCAATAGCCTTCTTTCAGGCGGAAACAAGGTGCGCGCCTTCAACGGTTGGGTCATGCCGGTATTGATGTACTCTTTCGGCATACTCAAATGGACTCAAACGGAACTCGACGCCCTGGATAGGCGGGTCCGTACACTGCTGACTGCAAATCGAATGCATCACCCACGATCGTCAGTCATGAGATTGTATATCCCGCGGAAGTGTGGAGGCCGAGGCTTTTTAAATGCCAAAAACCTCCACAACCGCGAGATATGCAATCTCAGGGAATATTTTCTACACACCGACGTAGGTATGCATCGAGATGTAGTAGCAGTGGACAAGGGACTCACCCCGCTCTCCATGGCGAATGAGAACTGGCGCAAGCCTGTAGTGCTTGAAACTAACGACCGTAGGGAAGTATGGCAGAGTAAGGAGCTTCACGGACGCTTTTTCCGGGCCCTACATGGGTCTGATGTAGACCAAGCAGCGTCCGTAGCCTGGCTGCGTTTCGGTGACCTCTTTGGGGAAACCGAAGGTTTTGTCTGTGCAATTATGGACGAAGTTATCATGACGAATAACTACCGGAGATTTATTGTGAAGGATGGCACGGTTGACATCTGTCGGGCATGTCACCGCCCGGGTGAATCGATCCGCCACGTTATCTCTGGATGTTCTCGTCTAGCTAACGAAGAGTATTTGCATAGGCACAACCTTGTAGCCAGGATCATCCACCAGCAACTTGCTCTGAAATACACTCTTGTGGCATCGGAGGTACCGTACTACAGGTATGTGCCCGACCCAGTTCTCGAAAATGGCAATATCACATTGTACTGGGATCGGTCCATCATCACTGACAGGACTATTATCGCTAACAAACCTGATATAGTGGTGGTGGACCGAATCGAGAGGCGTGCAATGATTGTTGACATAACTGTCCCGCATGACGGGAACCTCGTGAAAGCCGAGAAAGATAAACAAATCAAGTATCTTGACTTGGCTCGCGAGGTTGTCGACATGTGGGATGTGGACACAGCGATCATTGTACCGATAGTCGTGTCAGCCAATGGCTTAATAGCCACGAGCCTCGACCAACATCTTAGAAGGCTCTCGTTAGGCGGCTGGGTCAAGGGCCTGATCCAGAAAGCAGTACTGCTGGACACGGCTCGTATAGTTAGGAGGTTCCTCTCTCTGGAGCCCTGACCGCCGGTAGCTTGGACCCTGTTCCCGATACCGGTGGGCCTCTATTTTTTATATTTTTAAATGTTTTTGTTTTTTAATTTATTTTATAAAAATATTTAAAAATGTAAATAATAAGAAAACTGATTAATAAAGGAAATAATAATACTAAAGCCTTTTATTCGGACAAAAGATATACAATTATGTTTCTTAAACGACTGCACTGTTATAAATTAATAACTGTTATAAATTGTTACAAATACGTAAATAATTTTACATAATTAAAATCATTCACGTATTTGGTGCTTTTTTACTTTCTGTAAGTCCGTTTGCCAGTAGGCAAAGGCCTCCTTCAACCTACTCCATTCTGATCTCTCTCTGGCCACTCTACTCCATGTTATGCCTGCAACCTGCCTGATATCATCGTCCCATCTTTTTTGTTGTCTGCCTCTTTTCCTTTTCCCTTCTCTTGGGTACCATTGTGTAACTATTTTGCTCCACTTGTCCTTTCCTCTGATCATGTGTCCCGACCACTTCCATTTTAGCCTTCTTATTTTAAGGTTACGTCCTGTATTTAGGTCTTTTTTCTAATGTTGATGTTTCTTATTCTATCGCACCTCTTTACTCCTAGCATGCTTCTCTCCATCGCTCGTTGGCAAATGGCAATACTATTAGTTGTTTTTTTTTGTTATGGCCCATGTTTGGCTTCCATACATTAAGATTGGTAGAATGCAGACATTGAATAATTTGCTCTTTGTTGTTATATGTAGGTTTTTGTCTTTCATTACTTCCTTCAGGCCCCAATACCTTTTCCAACTGTATGCTATCCTTCTTTCGATTTCTTTGTCTATATTATCTTTAGGTGAAATCAGCTGTCCGAGGTATATATATTCATCAACATAGCTAATTTGTGACTCGCCTACATTTATGCTACTTTTATTTCCATTGGTCATTACTTTTGTTTTTTCGGGATTTAATTTAAGTCCTACTTTTTCACTCTCAGATGCTAATTCGTTTAACATTATATTTAGATCTCCTGGCGTTTTTGCGAATAGCACAATATCATTGGCAAATCTTAAGTGTGTTAGTGTACGGCCGTCGATATTTAAACCCAGATTTTCCCATTTAAAGCTTCTGAAGATCATTTCCAAAACTGCGGTGAAAAGTTTTGGAGAGAGAGAGGATCTCCTTGTCTTACTCCTTTTTGTATCTTAAATGAATCTCCTTTCTTTTCTAGCTGAATGCACGCCGAGCTGTTTTTGTATAAATTTCTAATCAATCTTATATATTTATGTTCTATCCCTTGTTCTCTTAACGCCTCCCAGATAATTGTATGTATTAACGAGTCGAATGCCTTGCTATAGTCGACAAATGCTAGATAGTATATGAGTTGATATGCCGCATATTTCTCGATGATTTGCCTAACAGCATAGATATGATCGAGAACTGAGTAGTCTCTTCTAAAGCCTGCCTGCTCTATTGGCTGTTGTTCGTCGAGTTTTCCTTCCATTCGTTTGAGTAACATCTTTGCAAATATTTTATACAGGTTGGACATCAAACTTATGGGCCGGTAGTTTCCGATATCGTACTGATCACCTTTTTTGTATAGAAGGATTATATTAGATTTAGTCCATTGCTGTGGAATCGTTTCTGTGTTGATGATATCATTGAAGATTTCTTTGAGAATAGGTGTTATTGTCTGGTTTGCTTGTTTCAGTTCTTCGTTGCTTATTCCGTCGGGTCCTGGAGCTTTATCGTCTCTTTGGGTTTCTATAGCGAATTCTATTTCTTCTTTCATGATGCTGGGTACGGATGAGATTTCTAACAATTCAATTTCTTTTTCCGCTCTGTTACTTTCGTATAGTTTCTTGTAGTATAATGTAGCAATTCTCAATATGCCTTGCCTTCGATTCTCCTTCAATCTATTACTATCTTTCATCTGTACAATCCAGTCCTTATTGCGTAAGCCTCATGATATTAGGCTTACGCAATTATTCAGACATAAGATAGTCCATTTTTTACGCAATTATGTTTATTATTATTTTAATTTTTCTTTGCCAACCATAAAATGTAATAGATATAAAATTAAACAAATATTGACTTGACTCTTGTAGCTGACGCATCTTAATATAATGAAACATTATAACGGCTGTGTTTAAATTCACACAATAGGTAATTTTATTGCTCTATCTTGTTTGTGTTTGGTCAATAGTTCTGTTGTCATAATTTATCACGCGACTGAAGTGTTACTAATTCACCTTCGGTAAACGGGTTCCCTCTATCTGGCAGAATCTTGATGCTCCGAAATTTATTTGGCATAACACACTTGGCATAATCTTCTTTAAACGAATACTTTTAAGGCATAAAACTTATTTAATTGAGTTATTGTTTGACCGAATGTTTGTATGTCCGAATTAACAATGGCATACTTTTAAGATGGCAGAATTTTATTTGGCATATTATGAAGACAAAGACAAAGATATTTTATTCCAAGTAGGCCACCAAGCGGCATTTTTGAACGTTACATTAAAATTTACAAATAATAATAGTTGGTTCTACCGTGCATTCGGAAAGTAGCTTGTAATGGAGAAGAATGCACAAGAAACTCCAAACTAACTCTTATAAAAAAAAAAAAATTACAATATTTAGGTACATAAGTACATACCTTGATGAATGAAATTGAGTTTATACAATACAAATATATTTATACAGTCTTCAGAAGGTCCAACAATACTTCAAAACAATAATGTTCTGCATATCACTTGTTTTTGCGCCCTAGTGGATGTGGAGCAGGACTAGCATTTAGCCAAGCATTTTTATCAGTGATGTAATCCCCCAACTTATAATATGCCAGCCTGCATAGTGTGCGTTTTATACAAGTTTTAAAATTCGTCTCATTCAGTTCAAGAATGTGGAGAGGAATTTTATTGTAACATTTTGTACAGTACCCCATGAAAGATGAGGCTACTTTAGCCAGTCTGAAACCTGGTTGAACTAATTGGTCTCTATTTCTAGTAACGTTATTATGTCTGTCGCCGTTTTTACTAAAAAGATGTAAATTCATTCTCACGTACATGATGTTTTCATAAATATATTGACAAGGAACCGTCATGATGTTAATGTCCTTAAACAGTACCCTTAGAGAATCGCGCCGGCGAAGATTGTATATCGCTCTGATGGCTCGTTTTTGCAGAATAAAAATTGACTCAATGTCTGCAGCCCTTCCCCATAATAAGATACCGTAAGACATTATACTATGAAAATAACTAAATTAGACCAGTCTGGCGGTATCCACATCCGTCAACCGACGAATCTTTCCAACAATATAAGCCGCCGAACTCAGCCCCGCAAGGGATACCAAATGAGGACCCCATTGCAACCGAGTCTAGCGTGATCCCCAGGAAAACCGTTTTATCAACGAATTCTAGCTTCTCCTTGTTTAATATAATGTCACAATCAGTACTTTTGACATTCGGCAAGGAAAATTTTACGCATTTGGTTTTTTTACCATTTAAAACTAAATTATTGGCAGTGAACCAATCCTGAACCTGCCGTAGCGCGTTATTTACGTCGTCAACCTGACAAGCCAATAAACGGGGTAAATCGTTAATGTATACTGAAAAGAAGAAAGGACCTAAAATTTAGCCCAGGGGTACCCCCATTTTAACGTTTAACCCGGACGAATTCACACCATTTATTTGAACTGAAGATGGCAGAAATTCATTTTGAATAATTTTATTAGGCATTTCTATAAAATAGGATTTTTAACCTTCAATTAAAAGTAAAATATTGTCTTAAAAAGTCAATATGTTGTGTTATAAAAGTTAGTGACAGAAACGAATCGCTTTAAAACCGACTCCACGTAGTCTTGTCTGCCCTACCCCTAGAGTGTAATTTAAGCACGCGTAAGCGCGGAGGGGCGAGGTGGCCCGCGATCTGAGGAGCAGGTGGTGTTAAAACCATCTGAGACGATAAGCTCGCGTGGGACCGCCGGAGCCCCGCAGCGCCAGAGCCGTGACAGAAACCATGCCTGCTGCATGCTGCACGCTCACTTGCATGCTTGCTTGTATGTTGCATGCTCGTTGCATGCATGGTTTATGCTGCTGCATGCTTGCTGCATTTTTTTTCAAACTATGAATTTTCTGTAATGTGATAGATGAGTATTTCAATTAATATGGATATAAAATGTATGCCAAAAGACGATTCTGATTGTAAACTTACTGCGAAATGAAGTTTATACTGTTACGAGCTGGGGCTCAGGGATAAATTATTTAAACAGCAGACTTCAATTAATCACACTTTATTACAAAAACACTTCTTAAACAATTCTATTACTTCGCACTATTTTCCTTTTCTGATCGCTCTGTGTCGCTTCCGAATCAAAACTGACTCACGACGAACCCGACCGCTCTTTTTATAGCAGCGAAGATGTTTCTAGACCGTTCCACACTGTTCTAGATATTTCGAGAAACTTCCAGAACAATCGACTTTCGAACTCACTGTTCCCGAAGAGACTAGAAACTTCCAGAATGTTCGGTTCGAATGTTCTGGAAAATTCCATTCGACACGAGAAGATTAGTTCCGCTATTCGATACTAGATGGCGCCACTAGTAACTACATAATTCTTCTACTCGTCACTAGATGGCGTTGCCCTATCTTGTAACATTGCCTCCCTCTTAGACATGCTCGTCCCGAGCATCGTTAGACCCATGGTAACGGGCCAACCGATCCACATGAACGACCTTTGATGAACCTCGGGGTCCCTTCTGAATTCGGTAGGTGACGTCATTAATCTGGGTAACTACGCGATACGGTCCATCCCATTTTGCTTGCAATTTAGGCGATTTTCCTTTGCTGCGTACCGGGTTATGTAACCATACCAGTGATCCTTCATCGAAGCCCTTATTGTTCGCCTTCCGATCGTAGCGAGTCTTCATCCTCTCAGACATCTGTTGACCTGTCTCTCTGATGTGCTCATATACATCATTCATCCTGTTCCGTAGTTCGTTTGCATAATCTGTTATACTGCGTGGAGACTCAGGTGGGATGCCAGTGATGAGATCTGCAGGTAATCGTAGTTCTCTGCCGAAATTAGCAAAAGCTGGTGTTACTGTTGTGGTTTCATGAACAGCACTGCGATATGCCATGAGATATGGTTGAATGTGTTTGTCCCAATCCTTCTGTCTGTTTTCCACAACCTTTGCAAGATATCTCTCTAGTGACTGGTTGAATCGTTCAACCATCCCGTCTGATTGTGGATGATAAGCAGTTGTTCTGGTTTTGTGAGCACCCATCACACGACACGTCTCCTTGAACACTTCTGACTCGAAGTTCCGGCCTTGATCACTGTGGATTTCCAAGGGTACCCCAAACCGACAAAACACTTCGTGAACTAACTTATCAGCCACCGTAACGGCTTCTTGATTAGGGATTGCAAACACTTCCGGCCATTTTGTGAAGTAGTCCATGACGACCAAGAAGTACTTGTTCCCGCTTTGGCTTTCCGGAAATGGTCCCGCAACATCTAATGCTATTCGTTCCCACGGTGCACCAACATTGTAAACCTTTAGTGCCCCTCTGCTTCGAGTTTGTGGTCCTTTCACAGCCGCACAATTTGTGCATTTGCGGCACCATTCCTCAACGTCCTCTCGACAATGGATCCAGTAAAATCGTTCTCGGATCTTGATTAAAGTCCTCTTAACTCCCATGTGACCCCCTGAACTTTCATTGTGATAGAGCTGTAAGACCTCCGGCACCTTAACTTTAGGTACGACCATTTGTAGATGACACTGGTCACCGCGAGCATTCTCCCATTTCCTGCACAGAACTCCATCCTGGATAACCAAGCTTTCCCACTGTGCCCAATAACTCTTGGTGATGGAACTGGTTGCTGCGACATCACTTCAGTGAGGCCTAGGAGCACCTGATTTCTTCCATTCAAGGATTGGTTTTATGTCTCTGTCTTCCTGTTGAGTACTCTGCAAGGTTTCCTTCCACTCTTCGCTAAGATCCGTCCTCAAAACCCGCACTAGTGTTACCTGCTTAGCTTCTTGTCTCGCACAATGTTTACATTGGTCTGGACATGGTCTTCGCGAGAGAGCATCAGCATTACCGTGCGACGTTCCGCTACGATGTCGAATTACGAAATCAAACTCTTGCAATAATTCAATCCATCTTGCTACCTGTCCTTCTGGGTTCTTAAATTGCAGTAGCCATTTCAGTGCAGCGTGGTCCGTTCGCAGGAGAAATTTCCGCCCCAACAAATATTTATTGAAATGCTGCAATGTTTTTACTACAGCTAGAAGCTCCCTTCGAGTGACACAGTAGTTCCTTTCAGGTTTGGATAAGGCTTTGCTGAAGTACGCAATTACAACCTCCTGATCTCCTTTTCGTTGTGACAACACCCCGCCGATTCCAGTATTGCTGGCATCTGTGTCAACTATGAATTCATTTTCATGGTCAGGATAGCCTAGGATGGGAGCATTGCACTGATGTTCTTTCAGCTTCTGAAATGCGACGTCACAGCTCTCATTCCAGCAGAACTGTATCTTGTCTTCAGTTAGTTTATGAAGAGGTCGGGCAATGTCAGCAAAGCTCTTCACAAACCGTCGATAGTAGGAGCACAAACCAAGAAATGCCCTGACTTGCGTTTTGTTCTCTGGAACTGGCCAATCCTTGACGGCAAAGAGCTTATCCGGGTCCGTTTGAATACCTTTTTCGGAAACCACGTGTCCTAAAAAGTTCACTTGCCGCCTGAACAACGCGCACTTCTTTGGGCTTAGTTTTAGATTGGCTCCTCGTATCTTCGACAGCACTTGCTCCAGATTGCGGAGATTGCTTCAAAGTTCCTACCCACGATGATAATGTCATCCAAGTAGACAAGGCAGGCATCTCCAATCAGTCCAGTAAGCACCCGCTCCATCAATCTCTCAAAAGTGGCAGGAGCATTACACAAACCAAATGGCATGACGTTGAATTGCCACAATCCTTTTCCTGTGGAGAATGCTGTCTTTTCTTTATCTCGAGGGTCTATCTCGACCTGCCAGTAGCCACTCTTCAGATCTAAGGTAGAAAACCACTTCATTCCCGTAAGCGTATCCAGCGTGTCGTCGATCCTTGGCACCGGATAACTGTCTTTTTTAGTGATGTCGTTTAGTCGGCGATAGTCAATACAGAAGCGCATGCTGCCGTCCTTCTTCTTCACCAACACTACCGGTGAACACCATGGACTGGATGAAGGTTCAATCACGCCATCTTTCACCATACCCTTGATCATGGCGTCAACTTCACGTTCCCGTGCCACTGGCACACGTCTTGGTCGCTGGCGGATTGGTGCCTCATTTCCTGTATTTATTCTGTGTTGAACTAACGCAGTCTTCCCTATGTCGGCATCATTTGTCGAGAAAATATCGGCGAACTTGTTCAACATCTTCTTAGCCTTGTTCTTTTCTTCTTCCGATAAGTTATTCTGGGAGTCCTTCAAAAGCGAAGTCACGTCGTATCTTGCACTTTGAACTTTGGCGTTGGTAGGGTTTTCGTGGCATCTACGCATCCAAACCACTCCTTCACAAGTGCCTAACATTGTGCCTTTCTTGAGTACTAGGTCCTGATCACTTGTGTTGAGTGCACGTACGGATGAAACTCTAGTTCCCCTTACCAAGGTGCGTGCAATCTTCCATGAAGCATCGTTATCTAATCCTTCTATAAGTACACATCGGTTTTCCCGACCAGAATTTCCTGGTAGACAAACTGGTACGATTGTTTCTGACCTTGGACGAAGAATAACTTTCTTGACGCAGTACACCTTTCCCGATGATGCACCTTCCATGAAGACTTCCTCTGAGCCACACTTCAACACTCCTTGATGAACGTCAATCTCACACTGATGTTTTCGCATGAAGTCCAAACCCAGAATGCAGTCGTCCACTATGTCGGCCACGATAACATTGTGGCGATAAACTTTGTTCCCTAACTTCATGTCAACCTCCTTCTCACCTCGGACGGATATGTGCTGACCGGTGGCTGTTCTCAGATGTACACCTTCATGGCTCCCGAAGAAGTCCTCAAGAAACCGTCTTGCTAATTGGAAACTGACAACTGTCCGAGAAGCTCCAGTATCCAATGTCAGCTTGCAAGGTGTTCTGTTAATTTCGCCCACGATGATCAGGCTGTTCCCGTCAAAGGATTGTGAGATCGAGATCCTTGGGGCTCTTCCATCACCAGCCAGCACCCGCCCCTTAGTCCTGGCGTCTATTCGTTTCCCTGCTGCTGTTGCCCAGCAGGGACGTCTGGTGAACCTTTAACTGGCGGCTGCTTATTACCGTGGGGTTGCCTTCGCTTCGGGCAGCTCAATCGGATGTGGCCTCTCTCTCCGCAGCCATAGCATCGGGGTGAAGTCGCAACCTCCCTGATTCGGTGACTTCGTTCGTCCCGCCGTACTGCCTCTACCTCCAAAGAAAGAAAGAAAGAAAGAAAGAAAGAAAGAAAATACATTTATTTGTCACAAGCCAAGCGCAAGCAAGCAAAGCGCAAGCAAAGCGCAAAGCGCAAAGCGCAAAGCGCAAAGCGTGGGCAAGGGCGTCCTTAAGGTTCTTGAAATGCCCTAGCCTTACTGCAGCCCTAACCTCAAGGTCGCGGATCCCATCCGTGAATGCCTGTACGAGGTTCCCGTCGATCAGCACCGGTGATGACTGGTAAGCCTTTCGGACCAGCTTTTCCACATCAAGAGCCCACTGCTGAAGAGTTTCACCAACCCGTTGCGATCGGTCTTTCAACTGGGCCCGAAACACATGTTCCAGGTGTGCGTCGCCGTATCTAGCTTCCAATGCTTCTAGAAGCTTCTCAAAGGTGACGTTGTGTCCAAGCGCTTCTAATACAGACAAGGCCTGGTCGCGGAGGCCCAAAGTTAGAGCAGTCAATGCCTGTTCGTTGGTCCACCCATTCGATTTCATCACGGCCTCAAACTGAATCTTGTAGGCGGACCATGACGAAGAGCCATCGAATGGTGGCACTTTAAAACCACGAGGCGAAGGTGCCACTACCGCAGCTGCCACGGTCCCGCTTCCAGACTTGAATCCACGTATTGTCTTTTCCATCTCGACAATGCGGGTCTCATGTTGCTGGACCTGGTCCTTTACTTCTTTCATCTCCTTCCCGATGGCTCCGCGGAGGTCCTTTATCACCAAGAACTGCTCCTCTTGACGGCGAGCCTGCTCCTCCTTGTCGCGCTGCAGCTGCTCCTCCAAGCGCCGCGCCTGCTCCTCCTGACGGCGAGCCTGTTCCTCTTGACGGCGAGCCTGCTCCTCCTTGTCGCGCTGCAGCTGCTCTTCTATGCGGCGAGCCTGCTCCTCTTGACGGCGAGCCTGCTCCTCTTGACGGCGAGCCTGCTCCTCTTGACGGCGAGCCTGCTCCTCTTGACGGCGAGCCTGCTCCTCCTTGTCACGCTGCAGCTGCTCTTCCAAGCGGCGGGCCTGCTCCTGCATAAAAGCCATAAGGGCGGTGAGGTCAGGGGTCACCGGCGATTGAGCGGGAGCTGCTGCAGTCGCGGAGTCTCGTTGTCCACTTGATGATGGTGAGGGAGCGTCTCCAAAGCGACTCTGGTCTACGTCTTGCTGGCGCTGACTTCTGGTGCGCATTCCCTCCGTTTCTTCTTTTGGTAGAACCGGCATAATTTATCCCGCACTTCTGACACCAATTTGTTACGAGCTGGGGCTCAGGGATAAATTATTTAAACAGCAGACTTCAATTAATCACACTTTATTACAAAAACACTTCTTAAACAATTCTATTACTTCGCACTATTTTCCTTTTCTGATCGCTCTGTGTCGCTTCCGAATCAAAACTGACTCACGACGAACCCGACCGCTCTTTTTATAGCAGCGAAGATGTTTCTAGACCGTTCCACACTGTTCTAGATATTTCGAGAAACTTCCAGAACAATCGACTTTCGAACTCACTGTTCCCGAAGAGACTAGAAACTTCCAGAATGTTCGGTTCGAATGTTCTGGAAAATTCCATTCGACACGAGAAGATTAGTTCCGCTATTCGATACTAGATGGCGCCACTAGTAACTACATAATTCTTCTACTCGTCACTAGATGGCGTTGCCCTATCTTGTAACAATACTAACCGTTGTTATGCATAATAATATTATGACATAAAAAGTTCTGCTAAAAGGTGGACCCTCGGTAAACCACATATTTTTCCTTAAAATCTCACGCTTAATATTTTTTTTTTCATTACATACTTCCATCTCGTGAGATTGCGTGGGGTGATGGCCCAGTGCCTTGCCTTTAGTTATTACGGTCATGCGTTTGAAACCGGGCAAGGAGCAATGTGACTTTTTCAATTCTAAGTTTTCCTTAGACATTGCTGACATCCACTGGTGATGGAAAATGCGGCTGTTATCATTTAGCCAAGAGTCCCCCGCAATCACTCATTACCGTGCATTTAAAATAGATGATCAAAATAATAGAAAGCGGCGTAGGTGATTTTGATTAAAACTAAAAGCATACTCAACATAGGAGTAGATTACTCAGTAGTTATAGTTACGAAAATAAATGGTAGGGAATCACCTCGCCTGTAATTGGTATTTCACCAATTAAATGTTCGCGAAGTGCTCCTGACGAACGCTTTCTTGGACCGAGTGGATTAGTATTAATCGTCACTTTAAATCCGTTTGACTTGCTGTAGCCTACATTTGTTCTAGAAGCTAGACGGTTTTACTATCAATTACATACAATACGGGTATAAACTAGCTGAGTGGAGAATTGGTTTTGAATTGGTATTGGTTTTGGTTTTGCGTGTTGTTATTTAGTTGTAAAACAAACATGAATTCTCGAGCACAAAATGAAAAGAAAATGAAGTTTCATCGAGCAGTACAAATTAAAACATTATTATATTGATGTAATCATAGCAAATACATTTTAGCTTACTAAATAGAGCTAGTGAATTATGTGTCTACTGTCTGAATCTTATTGAGAAAAAATATCGTTTAGTATTTGCTAAATCATAAGATAATGATTTAATTGAAACCTAATCAAATACTCATCAAGAGGTTATCTTGATGAGTATTTGATTAGACTTGTTACAGTTTATAAATAAATGAAACACAAAGGTCTTTTATCAAAGCGAATTGGTCTCAAAATCGACACGAAAACAAGAACAAGAGGAATTATTAGTCATCGTACTAGTTACCAGTTAAGAAAATGTTCACTTGAAACTGGAATATTCTAGGAAATAGATTACGATTATAATTCTTTGGGTTGGTTATTTTTATCTTTATTAATATATTCTTCGTTGTTTTTGATTGTTGTATAATCTTCAGCACACGGGACCTTTGTTTAGTATATTGTGGGATAAATATAATCCCACAATATACAAAAAACTAATGTAGAAAATAATTGACCAAGAAATATTATTTACAATCTTGTTACTACTTTACCCAAACGAGTTTATAAATTACTTCTTATTTGCATGTAGATGTTTTATTAGGTTTATTTAAGAATCATGTTCTTTATTTTATTTTTTAGTCAACAGTAATTCAACAGCTACTTGGGTGGCAGATGCGTGTCAGTTAAAATAATTGTCTGGGTGTTAGCAAATACGTGTACAGTTTAATAAATAGGATATACATAATATGTGTGTCAGTAGATATTGGCATGGTTATATTTCCAATGGTAAAGGGTTAAACTTCGTTATTTACTCTGCGTGTTCTTTATTTAATTCAAGTAATTATTTGCATCTTCACAATCCAATTGGACATTAGTTTTCAAAAAAAAAAGTTAGAAAACAAATTCTAAAATTTGATTTAAATTTTAATTGATTAAGCTGGTTTAAACTCTAATTGGTAAAATTATTTGATATAGCAGTCAATTATTATTAAATCATAATCAACGAATAAAAAAAAAACACCAGAAGTTTAAAAACAAATAATTTATTCAAATATTAAATTACAAAAGACCTTGTTAATTCTAATGTGTTCCTTTTCATACCAAATAATAAATATATTGTCATAACTAATGCTTTTCGGTTATTCTTCGTCGACTTATCAAATTTTATTTCTCTATGTTCTTCTCTATATTTCCTATTAGCTTCCTCTCAATCTCTTCAACAGTCTTGCCCTTTGTTTCGGGTAGCACTAGCAAGGTTACTGCAGCTCCAAACACGTTGATAATGACAAAAATGTAAAAACCCACGTGAGCCCCAAAGTTGCTGGTCAACGCACTGAAGGCGATGAGTTGAACGAAGCTCATGAACCATGCCAGCATCACCAAGTAACCCATCAGTTTTGCCCGAATCTGGAAAGAAAAATACAAATGTACCATTCAGTGTAATGTGAAATTTAGGCCTGTCTGGACATGGGCGTCGGGATTCACAAGCCAATTCCCGGCCACCGTAGGCGCGGGCTTGCGGACGGCAAGTAATGGGTAGCTCACCGTCCAATAAAGACCAGGCCCGAGTCAACGGCGCGTAGTGTTCCACGCGTGCCTCAAAGAGATGTCAGCAACAACTGACGGGACCGCCAGGGCCGATGCCTGTCTGGGCCGCGAATAAATTTGAAAGAGAGTTACCGCGGCCCTGGCTCAAGTAACTGAAGGAACACGAGTGGGTTTTAGTCGCCTTCTCGCTTTACCCAAAGTGGGAGAAGTCATTGGATGAGTTCCCAACACAAAAATAAAAGGCCCTTTTGAATCCTAGTGTGAGCTAAATGATCAAATATGTTGGCTTGATCTGTTGCTGGAGTTACACATACTAAACTTTTTAGAAACCAATGAATACCACTGATTGAATCGAAAAGAGAAATAAGAAACTTCAATCCCCTCGTTTAGGTAAGACAGGGAATGAAGAAAATACCGATATTTAATGATGATGATGTTTTTATTTTCTCATAATTATACAAAATATTATTTTTACTTACCTGAAAATTAAACATTTCAGGCATCAAAATGAATGGCACGGGAGAGACACCTCCTCCGTAGCAGCATATTGCGACCATCATCATAACTACATTGATCCAGCCGGGAGTGGCCCATCCGTACTGCTTCAGCAGCGTTGAGGTGGCTAGACAAGTGAAGGCGATGGCTGTGGCACCGAAGGCTGTGCCCAAGATAGGCTGTTAAAAAAAGGTTACAAATTGAAGATTGTAAATAGCAAAATACAGTTTTTCATCATATTCTTATTAGATGCTAGTTTACTCATAGGTTTCATTGTTTCATAAAAATCCTAATCATCATACCAAAGCACGGTCGCTCAATTTTTACAATTTTTACAATTCGTTCGTAATTGAACAACAAAAAAACACCCATATCTGGGGGTTGACCATAAGCTCTTAGAGTAAGGTTATTTTGAGATCGCGTAAGTGACAGATGTATACAAGTCATATACATTTGTCCCTTACATACACTCAAAATAATCTTACTCTAAGAGCTTATGGTCACCCCCCAGTAGATCCATTTTCGAGGTTTGCAATTAGAGATTTTCTGATTTTTCTATGAATAGCATAGTATTTTATTATTTTGTATATTTTTACAAATTAATACACACACTGTGTAACTCGAATGACTTGTATGAAATTATCTCTAGATTTTTATTATTTTGAAACTTTGTTTTTCGACCTATCCATAAAATTTATATACGCATTATGTAGCTGTGTTATAATAATTGTTTATACAACTGTTGTATAATAATAAAGCACGAATGTGAGTTTATTACATGAGGCGAAGGCGAGTGTGATAATAGTATCACATGAGTGTTTTAATACCGAATTATGTACAGTTGCATACAAGACTTTATCTACACCCCTGATATGAATCCTCTAAAAGTAATAATTTTTGCAATACTAATATAGAACAAAATGGCGGGATACGACGTCAATTCGAATAATCTATAAGTTTATCTTTTAATAACGGCGCTGTGGTAGTGAAACGCGCATGCATGACAATGTTTTTTTTAAATTCAGTTAGATACCACAAATTGGGTATTGAGAATGTGGCTGTTTGATGAGTAAGGAAGGGATCGAAAGAGCAAAGGAGTTGCATATTTAAATTTAGTACAAAATTATAACACTCATTTGGATGATATTATTGCAACCACTCGTATGACTGTTTTCAGAAACTTTTATAGAGGATTTATAGCATGGGTATAAAGAAGATTATTGTTTTGCTCTCTACCACAGTCTCCACAACTACGGCACTAATACCTACTCAGTATAATACTCATGGCACGAATACACAAGAACACATACACTATAAATTTACACTGCACATAAAAACCTTTGTTCTATTTTTTTTAAGTTTAATATTTATTTTGTATTTTTAAGGTTTTTTTAGATTATTGCATTTAATTAACCCACTAGCTTCATTGTTTACAAATCCTTTTTGATGTCTTTAGAATACATGTCCACATACCCAATTAATACTTTAATGTATCTAATCATAACTCACAAAGTAATTTCCTTACAACAGTAGTTCAATATCTTAATGTTATCACAACTCAGGTCCCCAAGATAAAGGTTCTGCCTAGTTTGGGGATCACCGTCCATACAAACTGTTTATTTAAAAATAGTTACAGATAAGATGATTATGTTATTGTTTTAGGATTCACTATTTAACATTGAACAAACAAACTTAATTCTTATTCTGAAATGAGTTTCCTTACCTTTCTCCCTAGCTTGTCTATACAAGCCATAGTGATCAACGAACCCACTGTCATGCATATAGGAATGCTGAGAGCCTGTAGATCCGGACTGATTTGTACTCCTGAGTCTGACAGCAGAGTAGCAGCATAGTTCAGTATAGAGAAGCCTCCATTGGTAGCGTGAGCCAAGATAATCATGATCATGGTGAGGAATGCTTTCCGCCATACTTTTGTTTTGACTGTGAAGTTAAAATTTTTGTTTAGATTCTTGGTTTGATTTATTAAAATCAAGTCAACATGGGTTTTTGTTTACGTGTTTAGGTAAATACATTATAGTGTAGGATAATTTTAAAACTCAAGATGACACGTAAATCAAAAATATATTAAAGGGTATCACATCATCACATCATCAGCCTATTAATGTTCCCACTGCTGGGACACAGGCCTCCTCTCTGTGAGAGGGGAAAGGGCCGTAATCCACCACACGGGCCAAGTGCGGGTTGGTGGATGTCACATGTCTTCGAATTGTTTGTTCTAGGACATGCCGGTTTCCTTACGATGTTTTCCTTCGCCGTTTTCAGAGCAGTGGTGATGAAATAATTTACAGAAAGTAAAGCACCTACCTGGGCTCGAACCCACGAACTACAACTTGTAAGTCGCGGCCGATACCACTGGGCCACCACTGCTCTTTAAAGGGTATACTCACAAACAATTATAATTGAAATATCGGGGATGGATCTAAAATATTCATCAGCTTGCTTGATCGCATCAATCTCTTGTTGAATTTCCTTGTCATTGACATCCATTCCTCTCAATAGCGCTAGAGTTGCTGCCGCTTCCTACAATTCAGAGAATACCTACTCACAATATACGCAAATAATTATGCTGTTAAGTAAAATACAGAAAAAATGTTTACCAATTTATATATACTAATTTATAAATTCTAACACATTTATTTCAACTTACATCTATCTTTCCCACCTTCATTAAGAATGAAGGAGATTCAGGTGCTTTAAAGAAGAGACCAAAAGTAACGAGTGGGAGTCCAACAACGGCCCACAACACTGTGTGATAATGTAGAAATCCTCCCAACGCATACATAACGAGAATTCCAATACTTTGAGCTAACGCAGCTACAGAAGCCAAAGTGCCCCTGATGTTGTCCTGGGCAATCTCCTTGACATACATGGGAACGACGTGGAAGCAGCCACCGCCGGCAATGCCAACAAACACTCTGGCTACTATGAGAGTTGTTGTACTAGCTGGTAGTAATGTAACTATCCACACCAACTGTAAAAAATAAACTATAGTTAGTAAACGTAGAAAGACTGTCCTAACAATGAATTGCAGTCCCATAACGGGCAAATTCCATAAGTGATGGAAAAGAGATGACAAAAATAAAATGAGGATGAACGATGATTTGGCGGCTAACACTACAGAGTAAAAAACCGGCCAAGTGCGAGTCGGACTCGCGCACGAAGGGTTCCGTACCATTATCGCAAAAAAGGCAAAAAAATCACGTTTGTTGTATGGGAGCCCCCCTTAAATATGTATTTTCTTCTGTTTTTAGTATTTGGTGTTATAGCGGCAACAGAAATACATCATCTCTCAAAATTTCAACTGTCTAGCTATCACGGTTCACGATATACAGCCTGGTGACAGACGGACAGACAGACAGACAGTCAGACGGATCGCGGAGTCTTAGTAATAACTAAGACTCCCGCGCGAACCCTTCGTGCGCGAGTCCGACTCGCAATTGGCCGGTTTTTGACCCTATTGGGTCCCGTTTTACCCTTTGGGTACGGAACCCTAAAAAGGCAAAAAAATCACGTTTGTTGTATGGGAGCCCCCCTTAAATATGTATTTTCTTCTGTTTTTAGTATTTGGTGTTATAGCGGCAACAGAAATACATCATCTGAAAATTTCAACTGTCTAGCTATCACGGTTCACGATATACAGCCTGGTGACAGACGGACAGACAGACAGACAGTCAGACGGATCGCGGAGTCTTAGTAATAACTAAGACTCCCGCGCGAACCCTTCGTGCGCGAGTCCGACTCGCACTTGGCCGCTTTTTGACCCTATTGGGTCCCGTTTTACCCTTTGGGTACGGAACCCTAAAAAGGAATAATGACAGGCATAATAAAAACAAATAAATGCAAGGCTTACCGCTTGGAAGAGAGTCATGATCATAATACTAATTTTTCTCCCGTATCTATCAACGATTTGCATGAACATGAGGACCCCAAAAGCCCCTGCCAGGGATGGTGCACTAGCTATCCATGATATTTCACTGTCAGTCAGTGGTCTCCCAGTGGGAGATTTGTCTGACTGCAGTACTTTTGTCATGGGGGACATCCAGCCGCATTGGAGACCGTACGTGAGGATTGACATATTGCCTGAAGAAGAAACAAAATCTTAAATTTTAAGTTCACAGGAGCCAATATGCCAGACTGCCGAGGGTACTCTAAGAGTCCTCCTTGCACAAAGGAGGCATCTGACAATAAAATAAAAAATGCCCGCCCAGCAAAATAATCCAATACAGATTTTGAAACACAATATACGTAGCCTTATTTTTATTCTAAGTCCAATCCAATTTGAGATCCTTTTTAGGAATAAAATTACACACGCTGAGAGTTTTAACACTGAACCATAAACTTACATAACATCGTGACTGCCCATTGCACTTTCATGTGTCCTTTAGGTTCTGAGATTCCACTGAAAGTCATTGTGACTTTTGTATATGAACTATGGATTTATTGATATAATTATTTCAACAGTGTGTATTAATTAAGAACAAAGTCAGATAATAATGCTACATTCTGGCGTACAGCTCTTAGTGTTGAATGTGAATGGTACTGATTAATATTGCGAAAATGCTTTTATTACAAACGTTAGTTTACGATTAGGGTGTGCCACAATTCCGGTGACTTCTTTTTGCATGCCATTGTGAGATGAAATGTTTGAATTAGATTTTAAATTAAATACATACTATCGTGAGCTGCGAGATACGAATATGGTTTGCTTGAGAAGATAATTTATGACGTTATTTATTGTTGATTTCATTTTAAAAGCTGTCACATTTGATAATCACATTATTTACATAAACAGATTTTTGCTGGGTTGTCATCAGCTGCAATTTAGATAAGTACAATTTTAATCATGTCTAATATTAGTGTTAACACTTGGAGAAGTTTAAAGTATTCAACTTTTCTAAAATTATATTTTTAAAATTAAAAGAAAATAAGCTACGAGTACAATGGTCACATACTAATACAATAGTTAAATGTCATACTGGAAAGAACTGCAACTGCTAAGTACCTGTTGAATAAACTTTCTTCAGCTTAAACTGTCGTCATAGTTTAAGCAAATCCATCTGTATTGTGTTCATTGCTTATGCTTAAAATAATGAATGAAACGAAATTCAGACTTAAGACAGTCCATTTTTTCCTTTTGACATAACTCCTGGGCAAAGGCCTTCCTCCTTGGCGATTCCCGCGCTTCCTCCTTTTTAGTTCTGGCAAAATCTGTCTAGTTCGTCCCGGGCATCGTGTGTATTGTGATTTTAATTGCCTTTGACAACCATAAAATAAGATAGATAATTTTAATTAAAATTAAACAAAAATATTTATTCTACATAGTTGACGAATCTTAAAATAAATGGAACATTATACTGACTGTAAACATTTATATAATAGGTAATTTTATTGCTTTATCTTGTTTGTGTTTGGTCAATAGTTTTGTTGTCATAATTTATCACGAGACTGAAGTGTTACTAATTAACCTTTGGGAAATCACCTACATCTTTTTCCTCAAAATCTCACGTGTCATTTTATTTCTGTAATTTATTTGATTACACATTTCTGTCTAACATCAACTCTGTGACATACCTCCTTTTTGATGTAAACTGTTAAAACTTCAGGCAAGTTTTACTGAGCCAAAAAGGACTAAGTAAAGCTTGTAAGCCTGAAGCTCTTAGCCCTTAGATTTTTAATCTTATAAGTCGGCAAAAGAATATTTTGTAAAAAAAGTTGTAAATAAAAAAAGTTAATAAAAAAATAAAAATAAACCCGACTGCTTATAAAGCGAACTAAAAAGACGTAAACAAGAAGAAATTGATGCTGTGCAGTCGGAGCATACATATTCACGAGCTGGCTGACCAAAACCAGATGTATCCTCCTTTTTAGTTCGCTTTTTAAGCAGTCGGGTTTTTTGACTTTTTAATTAACTTTTTGGATTTTTTTTTTTAGAATTAGGTACATTTAACCATATAAGTGTAATATATTTTTGAAATCACTTCTTAAAATCCTTTATTTTGATACAACACACGATGGGTTTAGAAGGATAAAAAAAACGCACAAAATGGCGCCCACTAGACGCCATTTTTTTCTTCTCCAATTTTAATGACACCAGTGACACACGCAGGGTTAAGATGAATCGATTGACGTAAGAATCATCAAAATCGGCCAACGCGTTTGGTCTCTAGAACGCCACATAGGAACAAACATACATACATATATACTGATATTAATACATACATACATAGACTGATAAACACATTACCCTTTTTCGGCAGTCGGATAATTAGTGTTAAAGTTTAGTGCAATCTATCGAGAGCGCAACGTGGCGCACCACAAGTGCTGGTATTTGGTCTTCTCATGCTTGTTTTTGTTGGTCACATAGTATTTCCGTTTCGTCTGTTTAGATTTTTCAGTTTCTTTTGTCTTTTATTTGAATACACATTTCTGTCTTATCTACTTTGCTTTTTTAGGGTTCCGTACCCAAAGGGTAAAAACGGGACCCTATTACTAAGACTTCACGATCCGTCTGTCTGTCTGTCTGTCTGTCTGTCTGTCTGTCACCAGGCTGTATCTCATGAACCGTGATATCTAGACTGTTTAAATTTTCACAGATGATGTATTTCTATTGCCGCTATAACAAAAAATACTAAAAACAGAATAAAATTAATATTTAAGGGGGGCTCCCATACAACAAACGTGATTTTTTTGCCGTTTTTTGCTCGATATTAATAACGGCAACAGGTAGACGCTTGAAATATTCACAGAATATTTAGTTGTATATTCACTTCAAAAAATAATAATTATTAAATTAAAATAAAATAAATTAAGGGGGGCTCCCATACAACAAACGAGATTTTTTTCCCGTTTTTCGCGATAATGGTGCGGGACCCTTCGTGCGCGAGTCCGACTCGCACTTGGCCAGTTTTTTAAATCATATTGTGGTGTTGGGTTTAACACCAGTATTTTACGTATAGTAATTGTCTTTCAACATCCATAAATAAAACAAAAATGTGGAGTTTCGGTGTGTAATGGATGATCACCCATCTACGCCATCCACGGACTGACCTCAGCATCTGTTACTTAATCTACATAAACTTGAAGATCGACGAGTGTGGCTGTAATCGTTTAGCCACGATCCTTCAATCATATTTCTTTAGTTACTTGAAATATATACACGGGGCGTAGGTGAATTTGATTAAGACTAAAAGCATACTAAACGTAGGAGTAGATTACTCAGTAGTGCATCGTTAGTTAATTACGAAAATAAATGTTGGAAGTATAGGCGAGGATCCGATCCACCGCCCGCCTCCTAGATGTTCGTATTAAATGTTCGCTAAGTGCGCCTGCCGAGCGCTTTCTTGTACCGAGTGGATTAGTATTGATCGTCACTTTAAATCCGTTTGACTTGCTGTAGCCTTCATTTGTTCTAGAAGCTTGACGGCTTTACTATCAATTATCGACAATACGAGTATAAGCTTGCTGAGTAGAGAAGTGGTTTTAAATACCATTGTTTAGTTCTAAAACAAACTTGAACTCTCGAGCACTAAATGAAAAGGAAATAAAGGTTAGTCAGGAAGTACAAAATAAAACATTATTATATTGATGTTAGCATAGTAAATCTATATATATAAAAGCGAAAGGTCACTCACTCACTCATCACAAAATATTGAAAACTGCTTGACGTATAAACGTGAAATTTGGCAGGGAGATTCCTCAAGTGACGTAAGTGCGCATTAAGAAAGTTTAGAAGTTTAGTTTATAATTAATATTTGTTTCGGGATATTTAAAAATACCGTGATAATCGAGCACCGCAAACCAGCTCCAGGAGACGAGATCAGCAACGCCAAGTAAGTGCATGTGATTCCATCCTTCCAGGCAGCTGCCACCCATTTTTTCTACTATTTTTCCTCGAGCAGTTGTCTATCCTAAAATATTGTACAAGTAAACCATACCAAAACAGTCAACGCCGCAAAATTGTTTTATAAAGAGAATTCTTATTAATTTCCCCAGCAGTTTATATAATTTGATTAAAATATTGTTACATACGTCTTGACCAACTAAGTGTTCATAGATAAGACGCGTTAAAATAAAACAAACATGGTGGATTTTTTGTTGACTATAATTATATCCATTGTTGTGTCCTGTTAACAGCGACTAATTTCGAGATGGCAGATTGAATGCAGTAATTGTATTATGTGTAATATCCATATCTTACCCTTCAATCACTTAGGTTGGACTCTATATTGAGTATCACTCATCTATATATAGGCTATTGTAGTTGTGCCCTGTAGAGTGTAGGCCTCAGTTCTAATACTAACAAAGCTAGCCTGCTTGAAACTTGAGATCCTAAGCAAAGCCATGAATGTGTGTGTCTATTATTGTCATACCTGGTTTGTCATAGAACATCCCTGTATATTACGTATGGCAGCAATAACATTTTGTGATTGTTTCCACTATTTACTATCTGTGCAAAAAATTCCGATTCAGACTTGTGGTGACGCAAATCCTCTTTATTTAAATAAGCCTACGTGATACAGCCACCATTCTGTCAACAAAACTACCAAAATTGTTGCGCATGAGTTACGTGATTATTTCTGCAGATATTACTTACATGCTGTAAGTAAATATTGATAGAAGTCTGGATATTATGTCTAGGTAAATATTTACGGACTGCCAGAGGCATGATAGGAATCTCAATGTTGTGGTGTCAAAACGGAGACGGTTACGACTGAAAAAATGATCGTAAAGAAAAAAACAAACTTTACTCCGAGTAACTCGAAGAGGTTAAACAATCTAACTTATTTTTAATTAATTCCCCAAATGATTGTAAAAAAGGATTCTACCTGTTAATGAAAGAAGTAAAAAAAACTCTTTAATTTAGTGACGAAAAAGGATCAGAAACAATCATTTCTACTGAATTAAAAAAAGAAGAGTATCGGAATCTATTATAGATTTATTTCAGCCATTAAAATAATGTTTTGATGTGAAACCGTATTTTCGCTTGGAGGGAAGGTCGATATTTTTAACCGGAAAAATATTGTTAGATTTGAATCGTTAATTACTACCAGACTTTTAATGCTAGAGAGATAGTTGAGCATGAACAAAAGATAATTTACAACAATTTACTGGTAAGATTTCATTTGATTATGACGTCACCTAACGCTTGCGGGCGCATTTGCGCGACCCTCTATATTTATATCCTTAATAATTTTCCACATGTTTTCATCACAAACACCAACCTAAGATTAATGATAACTCCCTGATCAACCTGTTCTCCGCTCCGCCCTGCTCACAAATCGCGCCATATGTGTCGTTGCGCCGCCACCAATATCCCGTCTCCCCCGATTTCCCTGATAATTTCCGGAGCTAGTCGCATATTGCAGTCGTGAGCCGGATACATGAGCTTCACGTCTGCTGCCACTCTTCATGGAAACTGTTTGGGGCTGCTCTGCAAAGGTCAAGGGTGAAAAAGGGATTTAGAGGTTGGCGAATTGCGAAGAGATGTTTATTTTCCTTATTTATTGTGTGCTAAGTCTGCAGCTACAAACGCCGGTTAAGTTTATGTCTTTTGTGAACAGGTACGGTCGTCCTTCGAAGGTCCTTAGAACTATGTTGAAGTAGGTGATAAGTACACTTCAGTTGATATGTACCTATAGAGCTTAATGAGGCAAAGTGTTTAATGTGTTTATAAGATGAACGTAATTGAGTAATTTTCATGTGACGTTTCCATTATAATAACTAGGATAAAAATTACAACTAACACAACCTAATATTGTCTAGTCTTGAATAGCTTTAAAAATATCAGTAACTAGGTAGTGTTTTTCCTTCTTGTTTATTATATTTTATTTTAGGTAGGGAATATACCTTCAAATGGCGCCTGGACTTTTGAGGAAAAGACCCTGGTCTTTTGCCCAAAAGACACACTCCCTGGAGTGCGGGCTTTTTACCTCACTAAAACCACTCCGGTGATCACCATCAGCACGTAGAAGGGGCCCCGTGACGTCTTAAAAGACCACCCCGGATCCCTCTCTGTACAATGCTTGTTATGGCACATCCCTGGAGAGACTGAAAGAGCGTCTCCTGATCCTGGAAACCAACACCTGCCATTCAGAGGCCCACACAGAGCATTCCTCGAGCGTGTGCTGTGTAGAGTCAAGGTCTCCTCCGCAGTGGTAGCAATTAGCCGTGGTCTCTCGCCCAATCCTAAGGTAGTGTTTTTCCTACAGAATAATATTACGTATCAAGTTTCTGGAAAGCGGAAGTTGTGAAATTGACTAAATTAATAAGCATTAAGTTCGGGCCGAGGGCGTCTGCCTGTGACTGCATTGCGACAATATTATAGATATCGGGACGGCTATGACGTGTCCAATTTATTTTAAAGTTTTATTTCATCTATTGCTGAATCTATAAATATAAATAAATGTTAAAAATATTTATAAATGTTTTGGGGTTATTCAGAAAATAGGATTAATAAGTCTACCAGCTCGGGTTAGTCTTATTTGATACTTCTGTCTCTTTTTAATAAGTACAGATAAGTGTATTAGGTATGTTAGCAGCGGTCGTCAGTCCTTGAATTAGAAGCTTTTCTTAAAGAATATCAAACAGACCTAATTGCACATTTAGAATCAACTATGAATGTCTTTTTTTTATAATATCCGTAATATCGTCTCTTCTGTTATTCAGAAGGGAAAGGCAGATCTTTAATTGTAACTAGGTAAGCACATCCATATTGATTTTTCAGTTCAATAAAACTCTATTCTTAACACTTAACTCTTTAGATAATTTATGCCCTCTATTAATTAATGAAGACATACAAATGACTCTATAAAGCTTAATTACACTCCCTCATAATTGTTTGAGTGAAGTGTTTAAGTGCAATTTTAGCACTTGTGAATAAATTGGCTACTTGAGAACTGTTTGTATTGAGGTACCGTAGAAATATCAATTAAAACTTTTACTTTTAACGTGCCCATTAATATTCACTTTGAATTGGTAATTATAAGGTATCTGTTTAATAAAACTTACGCAAAATTTATTGCGAAAACAAGCTGGAATATGGATACTTACAAGAAAACTAATGAAAGTTATTAAAAATCAAATCCAAATCCTTGATTTCTCATTCAAAAATTTCATAGCATAGATTCAAAAAACGTTCTGAGGAAAGTTTTGAAAGTATTGTAGTTAGTATTTGCCAGCGGCTTAACTCGCGAATTTTCCCACGGAAACAACTGCCGGGATAAAAATAGCCTATATATGGAATAGCACTTCCAGACAATGACCTATCTCAGATCTATTCAGGCATTCTGGCGAGATTGAGTTACAAACATCACTCAATCCGAACTTATAACTTATTAGAATAGTAAGATGAATGTGGATGAAGAAGTCCAAAGGAACGATTGTTAGACAGTGTGAAATTAATGTGTCTAGAAAGTGGATGGCTGCTGAAATGACAACTAATTGAGAAGTATGGCAGAATAAGACGTGTTGAAGCCATCTCAAATAAATTGGGACAAGAGAGCAGTGGTGGCCCAGTGGCGTCAGACAGTGGCGGCGAGCATAGCTCGCTCTATTGTCCCTTGGATGACATTAACCTTTCTGATGAGGCCCATTGTGAGCGACTACGTCTCTGTCCCGTAAGTGATCACTAGCAACACACACTGGTCATAGACTTTCGTCTTGAGACACTGTGAGAAGTTGGACGAGAAGATGCCGCGCAACTACTCGAATGCTGCCCAGCCGAGACGGATTCGACGGTTGACCTCTTCCTTGAAGTTGGACCTACCTACCTGGACCATTGGCCCAGATAGACATAAACGTCCACAATTTCGAGTGAAGAGTCTTTGAGCTTGATAGGAGTGGGTGCAACATTGGCATTCAACATCACCTTGGTATTGTCCATGTTCATTTTTAGACCCACTTTTTCGGAAGCTCTACTGAAGTAATCGAGCATTGTACTGAGGTCCTCCATGGTCTCAGCCTTGACCCCTATACCGTCGGAAAACCAAAGGTGAGTGATGTACTGCCCATTGACGTTGATGCCCAGCCCTCTCCAGGCCACGATTGAACCATGAAGACCACCTCGCTGCAGAAGCAAGGCAGGCGCTTTACTTAGTGTAAATTATTTAATTATGTCATTGCTCTCGAAATGGTAAAGGAAAACATCGTGAGGAAACCGGCATGTCCTGGAAACCCGCACTGGGAACGCGTGGTGGATTACGGCCAATTCCCTCTCACAGAGAGAAGGCCAGCACTGGGAACATTCAAAAGGCTGATGATGATGATATGAATCGGTTCCACCCAGTTTGGGTGCAGATACAAAACAAAACACCCTTCTATGGATCCCCCATATCATATGCCATACGTTTCTCTATCCGTTGATAGACACAGTTGGTGGCAAAGGTTTCCAATAACGTGGCATAACTCGCGTATCGCTGTTACAATCGCGGCCAATCCGCATTGTTATCAAATATACACAGTCACAATCTGATTGATTTTATTAACGTTATGCACGGAACTGTACCATAATATCGCACTAATCAGAGCTTTATTTTGTAACTATGTTGGACACGATATTAATTTAATATTTTAATTGTGAGCTTCATGCAATTGTAGTAATGTTATTTCTGTTAAATTTCAGGTAGGAATTGATTACTTTTGAGAGAGTGTAATTACAAAAGAGATCCAGACTATAACCTTCATTTCCAATACTTCTTTAGCTGATTGATGGAAAGAGAGAAAGCTATGCCAAAAAAGAAAATGCAATCTAAATAGTCAGTTTAAAATCTTAGTGAAGAGTTGATCTCTTTAGAATAACTGCCAAAACTCACACCACAAGCAAGATAATTATATGAGTTAGTTATATACTTACAGATAAAACCTCGTTAAAATCTAGCTAGCACCAATGGGGTAATAGAAATACACAGACCAACATGGAGCTCATACATGCGTCGTAAACACAATAATCAAACAATATCATAGGATTAAGTAACTAGTCAGTGAGAGTGACATTATCAGTTTACTTCGACTACGTTATATGCATTCAGTAAATAAAAGCAGATTTTAAAATAACGTAGGTATTTCATGAGGAAAACGTGTGAATTTGAGTTAGGCTGCTTGTACATATACGTTTTTTTCGTGAAAAACCACGGTTGGTTAGCAAATCAACAGTGGTTTTTCACTAGTTCTCCTTGCCTAAATACAGCGGTATTTTGCCACGGTCGTCAGTGTTGTATAATTGTGGAAGGTTGTTGACATAAATATCTTTATAACAAGAACATTAAACCAACTTTTATAGCATAACAAATATTTGTATGGCCTACAGATAAGTGCCGGATCTGAGTGTCTTGTGTATGTGAGTTTAAATGTTTGTAAATGCACCGACGATACAGGAAGAAATTCCTAGTGTGGGGCACCGCATTAAAAAAAAACTCTACAAAGCGAAAATTAACTTTGTTTTCCGAAGTCGATGTTGAAAAACGAAAAACAATAGGTACCAAAGACACCCGACTTCGGCAAACAAAGTAAATTTTTGTTTTGTAGTGTTTTGCTTTAGAAGTCGGCTGATTTTTTTTCAAGTTGTTTATTTTACTCTTTCTAGTGTTGGTACCTCATTTTACAATGAAAATAACTTATAGCCAGAGTACATCTAATTTCAATTCCAATAAGTCAAACACGACTAGGATACATTGTTTTATTACGGAGTACCAGTGTCTACCTTCCGGCTTCATCACTAGATCAGTTCGATAGTACCATTTTCATCAGTACTAGTTATTTATAGGTATTTGATTTATCACAGTCGCTTACCTATTCGAGATATGTTAGCCACTGTTACCCATGACATACTTATTAAGGAGTTCCAGTGGCAATCTGTGGTCTTTTCCATCAGTTCCACTTCATCAAATGATACTTTCTTAGTGCAAAAGCTTGCTATTTTATTGAAAATACCAAAATCGCTATTATTTATTTATGAATTTATTAGTTTATCCTCACACTAGATTTCCTTGCAGTAATTACACCAATGGAGCACAATCAATACATATTATAAATCTGTAGAAAAGTCGTTTTTGTACACAGAAAATATTAAAGAAAAAATTGCCAGGGTGTTAAAGGAGAACCAACAGAACCCATTACCGGCATTTTTTGAATTTTTGTCTGTTTGTTTGTGCACGCATCACGTAAAGTGTACGAAACCAATATAGATAACTTTTATACATAAAAATTGTGCGTAACTTGAAGTATTACTTAGTTTTTGTTTCATCGCAATCGGTTCACTCTATAAAAGTTAGATGAATTTAAAGTGTTCAAGAAGTAAAATATCGCAACATACGCAATTCAGATACTTGGACTATTAAACTCCATATTCGATATATGGCGTTGTGCATTTCGCGTCATTTTCTGAATGGCAGTGTTAAGATTTTCGGCGGAAAAATTACCATAGAAAAAAAATGGTAGGTAGTTAGGATCCCTGAAACCCGCTCGCCACGACCCTGTGCGGGGACGCAGCGAACCAGGGGGTCAATTCTCTATGTCGAATCAACGATATACATTCAAGGGCTTTTTCAAGTGTGACTGGAGTAAAAATAATAATTCGGGACCTAATGTACAAGATTAAAAAAATACGTTTCATGAGATACGTATTTTACGTTGACGTGCGTGCAAAGTGGTTCGCAATTTCGAATCGCTATTGCCCGTCTGAATAGCCTAATGATAAACGTGATGGCCTACTAAACTTAAGGTTGCGAGTTCGAGTCCCCTGCTATGGATAGGTATTTTTGAACCGACTTTCCGAAAAGGAGGGTCATCTCCTTCGAACCTAACCTGTCTATGTCAGGGTGCCCTAAGCTCCCGAGCTCGCTTCGCTCGCTCTTGGACTGATTCATTGACCAACTACTTCAGGTTTTTGATAAAAAATCTGGATTTTTATAGGTTTATGATGAAATTGAGTTTAAAATGTGTCATCTGCCGGTTTTTCATCAAAAACCTAATTTTATGAAAAACCTGCGACATATATATCAAAAGTCAAAGTCAAAGTCAAAGCACTTTATTTCAAGTAGGCCAGTTACAGGCACTTTTGAATTGTCAAAAGACAAAATAAAATATTACAAAATTATGGTCCTACAGTCCCAGTCACAAGACATAATAACTGTGAAAGTACCGTAGATGCCCATTCCAAGGCGTAGATCTCTATGGAGAAGAACGGGCAAGAAACTCCATGGACACTCTTTTTCAATTAGGTAATTATTACAAATCATTTGTTACATCATTCATGTTGAGATTACACATTATGTGAGAACGATGTAGCAAGTTAAAAGTGTCCATAGTAAATATAAAAAGACAATTCAGAAATAAAATTAGAATCAATTAAAATAAACCATGGCAGCTAAGAGATGACCAGTCCCAACCGACAGCGCCCGTTCACGAACATGACACATGTATCAGCAACATTCAGCTCAACCATTTTGAAGGGAGCTAAATGATCCGACACACGCGCCACCATCGGCGAGACATTTGAGTGGGCATGACATACTCTCAACCACCGGAGTCATTCAAGTCAATAGAAGACGTAGGTATCTAGACAATGATAGCTCTGAAGTACATGGTACTCACACAATGCTGGCTATGCTGCTATATAATACTAGAAAGATTAACTCTATATAATGCAAAGATAGTAGCAATCCTCATCAGCTCTGACAATAACAGTAAACGATACCTACGACAGTCTTACCAAAAAATAAAATTAAAAAAATACACATAAAAACGAAATTAAAAAATAATAATATTTAACCTGACAGCAAGCTAATTTTGGTAAAAGAACACGAACATTGTCTTGAGTTCAACACAGCGACCAACTATGCTTATCATCTAAATAATCATTAATAGAATAGTATGCCTTAGAACAGAGATTAGCTTTTACCTTTGCTTTAAATGCGTTAAATGGGAAATCTAGAAAAGAAGACGGTAACTTGTTGTAAAAAGTTATACCAACCCCAACGAATGAACTATGCACCTTATGAAGTCGATGAAAGGGAGCTCGTAATTTGTCCTTATTTCTGGTGTTAAAGTTGTGAATATCACTATTGTTACTGTACAAATAAATGTTCTGCCTAATATATAAAATATTGGCGAATATGTACAGCCGCTGTGAGAATACCAATCTCTTTAAAAAAATCTCTTAGAGAAACACGCGCACCTTATTGGTAAATGGCACGAACAGCTCGTTTTTGAAGCACAAATATATTTTGAATATCAGCGGCTCTGCCCCACAGTAGAATACCGTAGGACATGATACTGTGAAAATAACTAAAGTAGACCAACCTTGCTGTATCAACGTCAGTGTATTGTCTAACCTTTCTGACGGCGTAGGCGGCCGAGCTAAGCCTACCCGCTAGGCTTGATATATGTGGCCCCCATTGAATTTTTGAGTCTACTGTTATACCCAGAAACACAGCTGAATCAACAGTTTCGAGCTTCTCATTGCCGAGCACAATGTTGGGACCCAGATTTCTAACATTGGGCAAAGCGAACTTTATGCATTTAGTCTTCTTGGCATTAAGAACAAGATTATTTGTTGTGAACCAATCTGTGACCATTGATAGTGCGTTATTCACGTCATCAAAAACTTGTCTATTCCTATCTACTTTAAAGATCAGAGAAGTATCATCCGCATACAGTACAACGTCGCAAATATCCTTTAAATAGAATGGCAGATCGTTAATATAAACCAGGAATAAAAACGGACCCAGTATTGAGCCTTGAGGTACACCCAGCTCAACAGGTAACCTGGAAGATTTAGCGCCATTAACGTCTACGCATTGGTATCTATTAAGTAAATATGACTCAATTACATTTAGGGCTTCGTTTTGAACACCGTAATGGCGTAGTTTACACAAAAGCGTATCATGGTGAACGCATATGACGGAGTTATGCCCGAAAAAACATAAAAAAGAAAACAATTTAAACATCCGAATTGAACCGCCTCCTTTTTGGGAAGTCGGTTAAAAAAGGAGCAGTTTTGTACGATACATCACTCGATCTTGCAGTTTCTACCTTGGTCTTAAGTTGATTGTCAAGACTTACTGCTTTGTTCTTAATCGTAAAATGCGCTGCTCCGATTTCTGAATTATGCATTTAAAGTTGAGAATTTCTCGAACGCTACTTTAGCCTGAAAACCTGTCAAACATTGACAGTAATGTATCACGTTCTTAACTCCAAATACTCAATTCAGAAAGCCGCCCTCTCTTTGTGAAGCCAATTCAAAAATGGAATAACTTTTTATGAAAATTTCTTTCATATTTCTGAAAATAATGTAAAGAATATAAAGGCAATTATAAAATAAACAATTCAGAGCTTTCTATTCCAACAATCATCTCAACGTACCTTTTTTATATTCTTCAAAAAACTGAAAATTAATTTAAGTAAAACCTTATATAGATAGCAAAATATAATACTAAAGCGATTCAGTTTCGAAACATTACGAGCGAAATAAAAATGAAAATAATATCTTATATCTTTAAGTCAAGAATGAATAGATTACTTCTAGGCAAGCGTGAGTCACCGTCGTCGCCACATCATCGCTTATCAGTGTGCTTAGTGCGAGTTTTTTAACGTACTCACTAGTGTTAACGTAAACGATCTCTTATGTCAAAATTTATACAAAAAAGAGGTTTTGCCTTGCCGTCAGCAGACGGCGCTTATCCAGTTACAATACAAATTGGCGTTAACGTTAACGCGATTGAGCGTGAGTAAAAACTCGCACTAAGGCCTCTGGTGAGATGGTCAGACGCGAGCCTATAGTAATAAAATAAACACAAGCTATAAAATAAATTCCTTCAACACAAAAATACTATTAAACAGTTGGGCAGTAATTTTGACGGCAGCAAACATAACGAGCAGTGTAAAAGTCAGCAATTACAACGACTGCCGGAAGGGTCACCCACTCGCTGAGCATAGCCCTCGATTAGTGTGTTCCCACTGTAGGTGCTATGGTCCACTGCAAACTATACTTTGTTTTCCAAGCTATACTTTTAAAATGAAGAGTGTTGTAGATAGGTGTTTATAGGGTTCCGTACCTCAAAAGGTAAAAAAGGAACCCTTATAAGATCACTCTCTTATCCGTCTGTCCGTGTTTTTTTTTAATTTTCAAAATATATATTGCAGAGTTTCAATTAAATTATAAATTAAGAACCACAGAAGCCGTTTATGGCTAAACGGTATAATTAATTCTGAGATAAACGATACTTACAAAATAATGATATGATAACTGTGAGTTTTACATTCGAGCGATACAAAAAGGAAAACCAATATCTTTAAGTACTTTATAATACAGGAGTTAGGTATACCAAACTAAAGTACATACTCATGATGTGTAATTTGCATAAAATGTTTTTTTAGTACATTTTTTGCTTGTCACCACCGATTTTCTCCGGAAAGGGTGGACCTAGCAAGTTGAAATTTATATCAGATACTGAGGTCTATAGTCCCTACTAGGTGAAAAATCAAGGTACTGAGTCAACACAATAAAAAGATATGGGCAAATTTAGATTTTTGCGAAAACTTGTAAGTACCAAAATGTACCTTAATTTTCAAGATTTTTATTTTTCGGTATTTTCCCTTTAATTGTGCTGTAAGACTTGCGTTTAACTAAAATTGACAATTCTTGGTCAACCGGAAGAACCCTATAGATTTTGGGTCGAAAACCCGTATGGTAGTTCCCGTTGACCTATAATCACGAAATTTCGCAAAAAGTTTGCGCGAAAATCTAAATTTGCCCGTATCTTTTTATCGATTTGATTATTGCGGTATAATGTGCAGCTACGGAACCCTCGGCGCACGAGTTTGACAAGCACTTGACCGGTTTTTTGTATTAACTGTAGTAACAAAGCAGTACGAGCATCATATTAGTTTATCAAAGATTATAACTGCACCTTAATTGCGTAACTGTTTTGACAGCACAAAGCACGCTCGTTTTCTTTAATTTTGACAACTCAACAGTATAATTGATTGCGTGATTTATGCGGTCGAGTTACGCATTTTTGAACATATGAAATAACTAGCCGTTCCCCGCGGCTTCGCTCTCATGGCCCACCCTGCAGGACCCATTTCGGGATAAAAAAAATTGCTTATGCAACTCAGGCATAATTTAGTTTTTTATTGGTGAAATAATTTTCGGTCCAGTAGTTTCAGAGCCTATTCGGTACAAACAAACAAACAAAAAAATCTTTTTAACACACATAATATAACGTCGTAGACCTTCAAGGGTTAGCCGTTAGGGCAAATACGGATTTGGTCATGAAGATATTTCGTTTCTTTTTGCAACCGTTTTACTTGTCAGGTAAACAGAGTTTTGTTTTTCAGGTCACCCAGAAGATAAACAACAGCCGGAAAGAACAAGAACAATCAACACTAGTCAACAACTTGACCTTCTTAATAAAGTTTAAGCAACAAGTTGTTCCCCAAGTTCTGCACTGAAGGTTTTAAACTGTCTTATTTTTCTCAGCTATTGACATATTTTGCTGGGCGACAAGTACATGATAGGTTATTTCGGTTTCCTCGCAGACTTCGAAAAGAAAAATTGGGGTTTTAACAATATAAGTTTGTGATTTATGCTCTGAACATTGTTCAAATAAAGAATGTGTGGTTTATTAAAAAGTTGTTAGCTGTTAATCATGCAATCTATTAAATATTCTGCTATCGACGATCTAAGCAGAAAGTATGAGTTTATACACCTTTAAGAAAAATAAACTTAGAAGAAATTTTAATGGTCCTGGATATCTTAGCCACGCTTTCATTACTTCACAGCCTTACAACACAGTATCAAAACAATAGGTCAGTAATGTCACCGACACTCTCGACTGGAATCCTTTGTGGTTAAGACCCCTGCCGGGGCCGGGCGGACACTCCAGTGGCCTATAAACGTTAGCTAGGCTATCGAAACTCTTATGGCACAGTTCTCTGTTAGCAAATCTTCAGAAACCCTCCCCAAATTGAGTGAAAACGTGAAGCATCATAAAAATAAAGTACTAGATATTCCAGTCTATAAGTATATCAAACGCCCGTAAAGCTCAAGATGAAGGCGTAAAATAAAAGTAGTCGTAGCAAGCTCTGTTGACAGCCCGATGCACTTAAATAAAAATAACGTAAATGGAAAGGAACGGGAAGATCTATTTTCATGCTGAGAACCTCATAAGATTCTACAGACTCACAATAGAAATGACGAAGCTTAAGGTTCTATAAATTATACAACAAATGTTTTTGTATTTGTTGTATAAATTGAAAAAAAATAACAAGAATAAATCGTGTGGGGATTATTTACCAAATTACATTACACATACGGGAATTAATTCCGGGTTTATTCCACGGATTGGGCACACAAAAAAGTGAGATTAAACGAATTCTCATAGAAATCGGGTTAATGCGAAAAAAGTAGGCATAATTGAAGTAAACACAAACGGAGGCACGAGGGATTGCGACACTTAATCCTTTTACATCTTCAGAATACGATTTCCCTTATAAACGCCTTTAGGGAATAAAACAGCTTTGCTTTTGATTGAATTTTAGAAGAGGGAGTTGTATTCAAGCAGTGTATTAAACTTGGAGTATAAATTAGACAAACTATGCACAGATTACTGTGATTTCATCAAAATCTAGAGTTCAAATACGAGAACAATTATTAAAACAAACGCACTGGTAGGCACGTGTATTTATATTTAATTTAAAAACAGTTACGCACACACAAAACAGTTATGAACAATAACATAGCTATTAAAAATCTCTTTATCAGATTCTGACTTATGATGATGGAACTATCACGAAAGAGTATCCCATTTCAAAGAGATTTTTTAGAATAGGTCCACAACTGACGGAGATATCAATGAAAATATACAAAAAAACATAAATATAATGGAACAGAGAACCTTTTTTTTATTTCATTTTTTTATAGGCTCGCGTTTGACCACTATCTCGCCTGATGTTAAGTGATGATGTGGTCGAAGGTGAAGCACGCTTGCCTAGAAGCAACCTATTCACTCTTGACTTGAAGACCCCTAGGTTGTAGCTATCAGGAAACAAAGACGCCGGTAGGGAATTCCACTCCTTAGCTGTACGCACAATGAAAGTAGTTTCAAAACGCTTTGTGCGTATGGGTGGGATATCCAGCATGTACTGATGGCGCATTGCCGTACGTCTTGTAGTCCGATGATGGAAAGGGCTAGGCGGAATCAAATTGTGCAGTTTCATCGCACACTCTCCGAAATTTAACCGATAGAAAACCGACAGGCTGGCAACTCGTCGTCGGTGTTCAAGGCTCTGGAGCTTTGAGTTGACCAGCGCATCGTTGCCGATAAGTCTCTTGGCCCGTCTGTCAATCGACTCAAGTGCATCTAGTTGGTACCTGGCAGATCCGTCCCAGAGGTGAGAGCAGTACTCCATGCATGACCGAACTAGCGCTTTATACAAGTTGAGCAGCTGTTCAGGCGTGAAGTGCCGTCTCACCTTCACTCTCCAACTTTTTTGCAGCCAATTGAGCCTTTGCCTCAATGAATGGACCAAAATTGAGGGTCGATGTCAACGTAACACCAAGAAGGTCGAGGTGGTCCGTTATCGGCAAGGTTACACCATGGAAGGATGGAACCGGGTGGCATTGTTTTTTTTTTTTGCGGAAAAAAGACACGTCTGGGTCTTAGCAGCATTGAAACTGACTAGATTGGCATTGTCCCATTTGGAGACTGCCTCCAAAGACAGGTTCAAGCGCTCAATCATGACCTCCCGAAGAGACCGAATTTGAGGCCCGGTAGCCCGTGCGCTAGACATTCTGAAATTCGGTTGAATATGACTTAACTCACTTGAAAGTAGCATAATCACGTATATAGATGATATATAGCGTTTGAAGTCCTTCAGAAAATACACATGATTTACAATTGCTACTCCTTCGGCAGATAATTATGTATATTTAAATCGAACTTTCATTGAAAATCAAAGTGCTAAGCACTTTGAAATCAATACATATCTTCTCCGGCTAAGAAAATCATGAATTCGGTCATATATCCGTTATAGCCTGGCTGTATCCATACTCCGCGACACAAAAGTCTAGGAGTGACTTTGTGCGGAGCTAAGGGAGTAAGTTTTATCTGTTCCCGGCGACAAATGATCGCTGTGACGTCACTACATCTTGTATTTTGGAGACACTCTCAGACTGTATTAGATTTGTGAATGTTGTGATGTTTGTTATGATTTTCTTTTTTTATTTATTAGGTAAGTAATAGACGGTAGGTATGGGTAGGATTATAGTATTCTTAATATTTTTTGTTACCGTCTAAGACAGTCTCGAAGGCAAATGCTCATCTGTTATGTCGCTACCTTTAAGTTATCTTCCGCTTATTAAAAAATATTTGTGCTTAAAGCTGCATGTCTTCTTCCATTTCTATTAGCGTCATTTCAATAATCACCCTCTGACTGTTGCAGAGAGTGACTTTTACTGTTAGACTAACTTTGGTCCTTTCCTACTTTAGTCACCTACATTCATTCGTCATCTATCTTTAAGACATCTTCTTCATTTCAGCTAGAATATTCAATTCCGAAAGAGTGTAGTATAAGTATCCTTGCACCGGAACCACAAGCACGAGAGGTGAGGTCTTAGTCACTGAGCCACCAAGAGATATATATATATAATGAATACTTGTGGTATATGCCTGGTATAGGTTTATATTGGTTTTATATTACCTACGCCGAACTAAACAAAATACTTGTATCTAAATATGTACAGGAAGATGTAAACAGTTATTACCCGACTGCGCGACTGTAATGTTTTTCGATAGTATGTATGTTCATTTCTATAGCATGCTCTACAGCCCAAACGGCTTGACGGATTACGACATAGGTGACCATGGAACGAGTAATTAAAAGAGTAACCATGGAGTTTCTTGCCGGTTCTTCTCCATAGGAAACGACTAACCCGAACCGTGCACCTTTTGTCGACGTTTTATAAGTGCCCATGTGGCCTACATATAAAATAAAAATATTTGATTTTGATTTTGGTGTCGTTGGATTTCTCTCAATTGTGGGAGTGCTTTACATTTTTTAAATATGGTGCAGCCCCAAAAATAAGGGGTTATACAATTTTTATTGTTGTCGTTACAGTAGGGGTATCAAATGAAAGCTACTAAATACACCATTCTAAAAATATATCCACCGTAACTCTTTTATGTTACTATTTTGGCACATATTCAAGATAAGCGTAACTTTGATCACACTAATATTATAAAGGCGAAAGTTTGTGTGTGTGTGTGTTTGTATGTTTGTTACTTCTTCACGCCAGATCGGGTTAACGGATCTGGATGAAATGAGATAGATTATAGTCGGGAATAGCACATAACGATAACTTTTTACAGCAACATATTCCCGGGATAATTTTCGACATCGTGAATGCGCGATGAATCGCGGGTGATATCACTGGCAGATGCTAAAAAAATATATTTTACCACATAACTTATTTGGAGAACTTGTTCAATATAAAACTAAAAACTCTGAAATAAAACAAATTATTGCAAAAACAATAAACCGACTGCTATTCTCTTTTCAGTTAATTAATTTTTAGCTGTCGGGGTTTTTGTTTTTAAAATAATTAGTTTTATTTATTATCTAAAGATAAGTTTACAGCAGGATAAAGACCTGCACCACATCGACCACTCTAACACATTTTACCAACTTACCACACACCACAACAACTTCCTATCAGTTTTACGGAAGCCAGAACCCTCACACTTCGACCACAAAAGGAGCAATCTAAATCACTCCCACCTGAAGTTCAGCAACTCGTATAAAAACCGGTTTTACTGTCGGACGTGATAAAACGTTAATTGCGTCTATTGTTGGAGGAACTCGTAAAAATTTGTGGTGCCCTTTGTACGAGCCCCGTTTGGAGCCGTTTGATGTGGAACCCTGTTGATACAAGTGTCGGGTTCTGTGTGAGTTCCTGTTTGGTTTTAAAGGATTGTTATATTGGGAGCAGATGTTTCGGGCTTTTTTGTTTGTTTTCTAGTCTTAATTTTCAATTATTTTTGTAATATTCGTTTGAAACTTTCCTAAATCCTTAGCGTTTTATAACAATTAAAAGCATTTTTTGTACCTAACTTAAATACAGTTTTAATGATAACTAGTGTAGTCAACATGTTAATTAGTTATTTTTCTCAAATAAAAAGTTCAAGTAATTTGAGGACACCCTTTGGGCTACAATTTTATTAAAAGAAGTTAAATAAAATAATACTTATTTTTTACTTTTCATTTAAAAAGTTTTATAATACAAACCTTAACTAATATTTCCTTTAGTATACATCAATTAGATGATCATAGAGCGCTTATAACTTTAATCTTCGGCATACAAGGTGGTATAATTTTAACCCTTATACTTTTGAAGTACGTTGATTGCATATACTAATAAATAAAAATATATACAGTCAAGTAACTTATTATCGCAAGCAAATAAGTTGACTTTCTCAGTAGCTGCAGTTTAAACATTGCCGCGTCGAATCACAACGTCGAATCCGTACTACGTGGCCCTGAGACGTGTGGACACGCGTGTAAAGTGATTCTGGGGCGTTTTTAACACCACGTTGTATGGGATGTCGTAAAAAACTATGTGAAATGTTGCATGAAAATGTTTTAGGACCCAAGAATGTCTCAGAGATGTTGCTTCTGACCAAGAAACAAAGATAGGAAGACTATGAACGGTTGTTTCAATTGTAATGCCGCGACATGTAAAAAACATGCGAATTAGATGTAGCGCAATTGTACTGAATATACACTAGATTTATATAATCATCAATACATATAATAAATCTGTCGAAAAGTCGTTCTTGTACATCGAAAATATTTCCAAAAAAAATAGAACTGCTGGAACAAAAATGCTAATGCTCAGAACCCATTTCCAGCATTTTTGGAATTGTTGTCTGTATGTCTGTTTATTTGTGCACGCATCACGTAAATTTGTAGGTAGGTAGGGTAGGCAGGACGATGAGTAGGGTAGGCAGTCAGTTGACGGAAGCGAAGCCGCGGGCACAGCTAGTAACGATTAAATTCACTCAAATAGCCATAAGCTATTGGTGTTAATTTTTAACTAAATATGTTAAATTTTAAATTAAAAAGTAAAATAATTGAGTTCATAGTAAGAAATATTTTTGTTAATTTTTATCGTGATATATTGTCAATTTCACGGCAAAGGTACGTAATTATTGAGACCGGATTATATGCATTTGCATATTTGCATATGAAATTGCATATTATATCTAATATCTAGTGATGATGCTATTTTCTCTATATTTATTATATTTTTCGGTAGGTGTAATAATAAACTCTTTATCCAAAATTTCTCCCATATATCAATCATAAAAATATTTTGATTGATTGAAGACATATACATTTAGAACACCTACCTACCTGATTGTTTACGTTTACAATAATTTTATATAATTTTTCGTTTTAGTGCATTATTATCGTCTACAAAATTGTAATATTTTGGTATTGATAATTTATGATTGAATAATTCAATAATCGTTGCTCTTAACGTTTTCAAAAAAAATTTATGTTGAATATTTTACAAATTTCCATGCATATTATACGCATTTTTCATGCAAATTTGCATGCATATTTCAAGCTTTTTATATTACATATAAGCCGATCCTTATTCATTATTTTGTTTATTTTATACATTTTTGTATTTTCAGCAGTAATGTACTTAACATAAAAAACGCATTCAAACTTGATTGGTTTTATGCACGCACATATCAGAGACAGTGCCTTGTGGATTTAATTTAACCCTATTTTTAGGAGTTGTATTCATGTTTTATGCATGTTGTTAAGCTTAACTAACCATTGTACCAAAGAATCAAAAATACAATGATTCCTATTTAGACAATATTGCCAACAGTTTTTCACTAACCATTTTGCTCAGTTACACATAGCCGTCGTTTTTCAAGGCCACAACCAATACCAACACGCATACAACCGAACTGCGACATAGCTACTCGCACCGCTCACGTCCGCTCAATCGCGACCCTCCTCACCAGACAAGTCGACATTGAATTATTTAGACAGATACCTTCACAAAGACCCTCAAATATACATACAAAAGGTCAGAGCAACAAAGACGCGATTGTGCCGGCCGATAGCGCCGCGACATGCCCAACAATGGCGCCGCCAGAAGAGTGCTCGATAAGGAGCCAGATACACCCGAAATGAATTGAAGGCAGTCCGGCAGGCTATTATCTGGCATGAGCAAAATGATAAATATTTTTATGCTATAATTGCTAATACATCGTTAATCCGAACTAAGTGTCAGGGAAAACTACACCATAGTAATTTTTCGACAGTGAGGCAATTAAGAACAATTAGTTAACTAAAATGTGAATTTGATCGCAAAGTGATCGCGCTTATTTCGTATTATTATGACAGCAGCGCGACAGCTATCGGCGAGCATATTAGCTGTCAAATTGCGATTACGTTTTCCTTTGTAGTTGGCTTATCGCTCCCAAATTGCAAAGTACAGAAGTTTTAGCGCTTTGGTGTTTTTTTTTAATTTGTGCTTTTATTAAACAGCGAGAGATTAGCAATCGTTTGTGTAGGACCAACCATAACCACACTGTAAGTAATCCCGACTTTTATGACATAAAGCGTTTGGTCGCGCGATGACTGCATAGTTATTGCTGATTGCTGTTTCATACATAATAAGCCTGCGGGAAATGCTGCCGTGGAGTGGATCCTGATAATTAACACCTACTTTTTATTTGGGATAGTAAAAGCTGGGTTTTATCTTTATCGTGGATTTGGGTTTATTGTATTGTGTTGTCAAGGTCAATAGCTGTCCACAGTGTCCACATAGGGTTGTTGTCTATTTCTGGTGTCGTAAAAAGTGACCTAGTTACTTAGGTTTATTGTTAATTCCTCAATAACGTCAGGGGAAATTATTAAACAGTAAAGCAGGCAAAAATGTATCTTGGACATCGAAGGAACTATTAAAATCTAAAATCGCCAAACTACTTTGATGCAAGTGCGGTGATTAACTTCGTGTTTAGTCCGTATGAGAAAAGGCCTTTGCCATGAAGTAAGATTATTACAAGGAGGTATCAGCAGATTTCAAAGTATAATTAAGGTTATATAGTAAAAGAAAAACATAAGAATATTTGTTTCCCTTTCATGTTAACGAGCAACCGATCTACTACAACCTGCACAACATTATAAAAACATTTCAGTTTTGTTGTAAAAATGAACTAATTTAATGGTCCCTACATAACTTATCCGTGTTCATAGTTCATCATAATTACGTTTGAGTCGAACAGTCGGGAGTCGGGCAGTCGGGACCGCACGAAATGTCACGAAGCCAATGAATTGATTTGAAGATTGCGTTAATTGAATAGGGCTTTCGTGTTTTATGAAAATAATATAGCCAGAAAATATCATGGCAGGTTTAACAAAAAGTTGGAGTATTATTTTTTAACTTTGTGGTAAACACAAGCGTGCCACCTTTTGTAGGCAATTTTTATTTATTTATTTATCACAAATAGATGAAAGAAAGAATTTTGCTTGTTAACTCTTATAGAAAAACAAAATAATGACATTTTTATTTATTTATTTATCACAAATAGATGAAAGAAAGAATTTTGCTCGTTAACTCTTATAGAAAAATAAAATAATGACATCAATTCTTTTCATCATCATCATATCAGCCGAAAGACGTCCACTGCTGGACATAGGCCTTCCCCAAGCGTCGTCACTCTGATCGGTCCTGTGCGTTTCGCATCCTGTAGACTCTCGCGGTCTTGACCAGGTCGTCGCTCCACCTAAAGTTAGGCTTTCAAACGCTGCGTCTTCCAGTACGCGGTTGCCACTCTAAAATTATGATGACAATCCATCAGATTCTGCATGCAATTTGCCCTGCTCACTGCCACTTAAGTTTAAAAATTCTTCGGGCTATGTCGGTAACCTTGTATCTCTTGCGGATGTCTTCATTTCTGATTCGATTACGCAAGAAAACGCCGAGCATAGTTCTCTCCATTGCCCTTTGGGTGACTTTAAGCCTTTGTTTGTCTTGCAGCACTACATGTCACTCATAAATCACTCATTAGAAACTTACTGAACCCCTTTGAGTGAATAACGAGGGTATTAAGAAACCACGATAAGTGTATTACGAAGAAGCTTCATGACGGCTTTATTCAATAAGCAGCCTTATCACCCTCAAGGGAGGTGCCCAAGTAAAGTTCACTCAAACTGTCTGTTATGAGGCTGCTGTATCTATGTTTATGTTAGTTTTATTGAGTGAACATTTCTTTAGTTAACATACTGAGTTATAGGTTACTATGGCTTTTGGCCGCTACTTCCTCTGCGTAGCAATAGTCCTTCGCAATTCTCAATATTGCGTTATAATATTGTGAGTTGTCTTTACTTGCGAAATTATTCGTTCACTATACAAACTTCCACCCCTTTTCCGCTCCCCTTAACGATGATTCCCGGGATAAAAACTATACTATGTCCTTCTCACGATTTAAAACTATCTTCACACCAAATTTCATCCAAATTTCGCACTTAGACAGAGTAACTTTCGCATTGATAATATTAGTAAGATAGTAAGATGGATGTTATGGTTAGGTTAGATGGAGAGGATGGACGGAGTCTGTGTTTCCCGATAGCTACAATCTAGGGGTTTTTAAGTCAAGAGTAAATGGGTTTTATCTAGGCAAGCGTGCTTCACCGTCGACCACTTTGTTTCTTTTTATTTAACCTTTGTATAGATTCTTTTACCGATTGTGAATGTGTGAACATTGTAGGCTTTCTAGATTTCTAGATGATTGTTAACATTTGTTAACTTTTTATTTCGTTTAACATTATTTTTGTTTTGTATGTTTTTTTTAATTTCGTACGACTTATTGTCGGACCTACGTTTTCCCCCCATATCCAAGTACTAATGCTGTAACATGGAAATATTGTAAACACATTTTTTTTTAAAGAGTAACCATGGAGTTTCTTGCCGGTTCTTCTCCATAGGAAACGACTAACCCGAACCGTGCACCTTTTGTCGACGTTTTATAAGTGCCCATGTAGGCCTATGTAAAATAAAAATTGATTTTTGACCACATCATCGTTTACCATCAGGTGAGATAGTGGTCAAGTGCAAGCGGCGGTGCTCCGCCCAAGCGGGGCAGACCTCCACCGTGACCTGCAGGCGGTCCACGCAATGGTGACACCCGGGCGTTTCCTCCCGCCTTATCCTGAACAGGAACCCCTCGAAACAGCCGTGTCCGGTGAGGGGCTGCGTCAGGCGGAAGGTCAGGACGCCGTGACGCCTCTCAAGCCACTCCTCAAAGAGGGGCCTTACCGCCGCAATTGTCTACGAAGTAATATTTTGTAGTTTGTGTTGAACGAGCCAAAATAAACAAAGTAACCAGAAGAAGTGTTTCTCTAATCATGCCCATCTCGTACATGAATGACCAGGTCAAACGAACAGTGAAAGGTAGTCATCAATAAGGCGCCGAGATCAATGGGAACTCGTATGTTTCGGGAGAATCAATGGGATCGAGGCTTGACCCACGGCTACTCTCAAAATGTATTCTTTTTCTAAATTGAATATCCGTGTTTGACCGGCATTTCGCCATTTGTCTTTCTGTTAGGAGAAAATAAATGTTTGTCAATGAATAACCTGTCTTTGTGTAATTTCTGAAAAGCCTACAGACATGCTCTATAATTATACAAATGGGACGACTGTATACAAATATTACTTAGTTGTAAATAACTTGCTATCATCATCATCATTTCAGCTTTAAGACGCCCACTGCTGAACATAGGCCTCCTACAAGCCACATTGACCGGTACTGTGCGTATCGCCCCCAACTGCATTGGCAAAATGTGACTGCGATACAACGCACTCCCCACCGAATAATATGGTAATGTTTTACGCATACATCTCAGTACTAACACCTCTGACTAGCCCTCAAGGCATAAACGCATGATAATATGAATTTAAGTACTAAAAACTAAGCAAAAATAAACGAAAATCGTTTCAAAACTGTAAAGCAAAAGTTCAATTTACGAGAAATGCAATCCTATGAATGCAATACAATGACTTCCCACTATACACATTCAGACTGCATAATTCTTCCACAAAGGCCTACTTTCTCACTTCTCGACCATTAGCTGTGCAATAATCATAGCTTTGCAGGCTGAAACCCTACAGGAATAATGCCCCATAGAGCTTTAGAGCGGCTAGAGCCTTCCTACTTGTATTTACACTGTCTCCCCAGTCTAGACGAGGCTCTTCACCAAGGCTCTTCCAAGAGCTTGATATTAATTTCTTGCTGCAAAAGGGAAATTATTTTCCGCTTTTATGAAAGTTGAGAGTTTGTAGTAAAATGTTAGCTGGATGTTTTTGAGTTGTATTACGAGTAGTGGAGTTATAAGGAATCAAGTTTTGTTGTGTATAATGTGGTTAAGATATCAAAACTGCTGTGTGTGGATCCGGTGATGTTATTGTATGAGGAAGTTGCTGCTCGAAACTTTTAAACCTTCTTATCTTTCGCGTTTCTGTAGTTGCTTGTTTTATCGAAACTTTTAAACTCATTACATAAAAAGGAAAAAAACCGTTTGTTTGTAAAAGGAAATATCGATTCAATTACGAACATTCTTTCACTGATCAAAAAGGGCTTATATTCGAAGCTGCTGAAAAAGGCTTGTAATCTATATAATAGTAATCAATGCTTTAGAAGAAATGTTACGCATGATTTAAACATAAACATACATATTTTACTTTGGGATATACATTATGGATCATGGTTCAAAATAAATCATTGAATTGAATTGAGCATAAAACATAATTCGCACCTTCGGTAGAACAAGGGCATAATTGCAGTTTTTGCTATGTTTTTTTTCAATTAATTTTAATTGAAAAGAGAGCAGTAAAAAGGCACCAATAAGACAGTCACTATTTTCGCCTAGCGAATTTTTAAAGGAATTAAATGACTGTCTTTGTTCCTCCAGTTCAAATAGCATTTTTAAGGCATTTCTGTATACATTACATATTACATTACAATATATGTGTGACATATTACATTACAATATATGTGTGACAGAATATAAAGACTAGATAAACGTGTGACCCACATCAATATCCGCGAAATAATGGTTTTTAGCAAAATTATTAAAAAAAAAAAGTAAGAAGTACTCGTACGTATGGGTATTAAATGGCTGTTCAGAGCAGTGGTGGCCCAGCGGTATCGTTCGCGACTTCAAGTTGTAGGTCGCGGGTTCGAACCCAGGCAGGCGCTTTACTTTGTGTAAATTATTTCATAACCACTGCTCTCAAAACGGTGAAGTAAAACATCGCGAGGAAATCGGCATGTCCTAGAACCAAAAATTCGAAGACATGTGACATCCACCAACCCACACTGGGCCCGCGAGGTGGATTACGATCCAATTTCTCTCACAGAGAGGAGGCCTGTGTCCCAGCTGTGGGAATATTAAAAGGCTGAAATAAATATTGAAAGGTGACTTTGCCGAGAGTGTTCTTAGCTATGTTTGAATAAAATTGGTTTGTCTTTGATCTTTTTGAAACAGGTGTGACCTCGGCAAAAAAGTGTTTATCTAAGGATTTTTTTAAAGCTTAAACTTTAGACTTTGTGTTTTATTTTTCAATCAAATTTTTAATAACTTTGTTCACATAGATAGTACCTGTAGCACTTATATTAATTTTGAAATATCTTAAGTGATGATCTACCTGCATGTTTTTTTAATTTTCGTCATTTTATTTTGTTTTTTATTTTGGCTTATTGGGCAGTGTGTATATTTTGTTCCACAGTACATGTATTGACAAGCTCTAGACGTGAAGACTTGGTATTGGCTGTCAGATTGTCTGACTATTAATATATCACCATTGTATTTAGCTGTAAGTCTTCCAATGTCTTTAAATAAATACATAAAATTTACTCGCATTTTACTCTTTGAATGTGGTTTTTTTCGCAAGACATCGTGTCATTATTACGTGTTTCGATAGATTGTCGATTGAAGCGTGTCTGCTACTAGGTATATTATATGTTGTTTAAAAAGCATGAAATAACAATTGAAATCAGAATTGATTTTTAAAGGAGACGGGCATTTCTGGGCCCAGCAGTTAACTAGTTGAAATGTGTATTAAAAAATCCGTTATATTTTTCTAAGGGAAATCACAAAATACAGTACCATGTTTCTATCTAGGAAGCGAGAAAAGTTAAATTAAGTTATGTAACTAAATAATCGATTAAAAAATCGGTAAAATCTTAAACTAATGTTTGAAAATGTAGTGACAAGTGATTATCAATCGTTTGGTGGAACGAATCATAGCGAATCGAGTTCCTTTAATTTTTCATCAGTTCGCAATACTGGTCACTGAATGCTGACAGACAGATGACAGGCAGAAAAAAATAAACCGGCACCTCGTTCGTTTTCTTTCGTTCTGAGTGCGCATGTATTTTCCATATTTTATTGTAAAACCCACGACCACGGCTTTGCATACTTTAAAGGACTATTCGATGGATCTTGCCATTTTGAATTACCTGGCTCTCTATTTTGGACAACTGATTACGACTATCGATCGGTTATTGACGAAATGGATCGCTGTGTAAATTGTACTGGCCATTGCAACTGGTCGCAATAATACTATTGGCAGAAGAGTCTTGGATGATGAGGCGATTTTATCAATTATTCGCCAGTGGCGTGCATCTCAGCCTGTAAGTACCTATTCAAATCGAACTTTTAGCCTATCAAGCGAACAAAACCAGACTTATGATGTACCTACTAGCGATTTGATTGAACATGATTAAAATAGTAACCTTATTTCAGGTTACCAGTGATAACTATGTATGCCAAGCATGTTGGAACTTGGCCCAAGACGTGGTTCTTGGGAGATGTCCGATTGAAGCATCACACCAAGTTGGTCATTCCAGTGTTTATGTCCGCTGCGGTCGTATACAATCCCGCCATATAAGTCGCAAAACATATTTTGTTTACATTTTAGTTGACAGTTGTCCAAGAGGACGATATTCAATATTAGGTTATTATTGTAATTGTATTGTAGGTAGAAGGACTGTAGGCTGCTGTGCCCATGGAATGTGCATAATATGGTATCTCAGTTGGGCAAGATACCAAGAAAATATCGTACCTGCTGCACAATTCTTAGAAGATATTCGAATAATTATTGAAGAAGAATTATAAATATTCTATACATAATTATATTGGTGTTTTATTTTACTTCCTCTTCTCAATCTGTCTAGCCTTTTCCCAACTATGTTGGGGTCGGCTTCCAGTGTAACCTGATTCAGCTGTGTACCAGTGTTTTACATGGAGCGACTGCCTATCTGATCTCCACAACCCAGTAACTCGATACCCCTTGGCAAGACTGGTGTCAGATTTGGGCGCACGGTAGGCGCAGTGGTTGAGCGATTGTGGTTGTGTAGTGGTTGAGAGACTGCTGCGCTGCGTGTCGCGGGTCCGATTCCCGCACGGAACAAATATTTGTATGACCTACAGATAGTTGTTCTGGCTCTGGGTGTTTGTGTGTGTGAGTTATATGTTTGTAAACGCACCTACGATACAGGAAGAAATTCCTAGAGTGGGGCAAAGTTTCTAGAAAAAAAAAATGCCTCAAGCTTCTGTCTACCCATACGACTGTCGAAGACCTTCAAATGACAGCCGGGATCAACGGCTTAACGTGCTTTCCGAGGCTCGGAGGCATCTCGCTATGCTGAAATGGTCACCCATCTACGAACCGACCTCGTCAAGTGTTGCTTAATCTTGAAGATCGACCCGTGCGGCTGTTATTATTTAGCCACGAGCTTCTTTTACTTTTTCATTTAAAAGGTAAGTACCTGCTGGTTCTAAGTGCAGGATATTGGCTGTGAAGACTTGTCTTCGACTGTCCGGCGTGCCAAACGTCTCAGATTTTCAACACGCTACATTCTACTTGCACTCCATACTTAAAACCATTACCAACCGAAGCCATTCAAAAATATTTCGCAAATAACATAAAAAATCTACAATGTTATATTGTAACCTCACTTTTAGTATATTTCATACAACTTGATTCCTGGATAGCCAAATTTCACCAAATTTTCAGCGAAGCCTTGTTATTATATCCTCTTACAAATAAGGCTAGTTTGATTGAGTTAACACCTGGGCCCAGAACACTATGGAGTCTTGCCCTTCTCCTTTGTAATTTTATCTTGTTAATTTAAAGTGTGTAAGTGCGAAAATATCCAAATCAATCAAGTGGGTGTTATAAGTAAGTATCAACAATACGTCGTAGAGGCACCCGTGCACCAGCGTAATTTCTGCACCTTGCGGTATGGAAAAGCCGGGCACACGCACCTCTCAACGCATTGCAGTTCTAGGTACAATGTAACACAAGTTATTGTTGATATCTGTACAATCGAACCTGTCATTACACAAACCAAGAAGCATCATGGCCATCAGTAGGCCATGACTCCAAACTTTGAACTTTATAACGCGTCAATAATTCATAATCTGTTAAATTAAAGCACTCCGAGTCCCCATTAAAAATGCCTTATATTTGTACAGTCGCAAGCATAGATAAGCAAATTCATTAAATTTTATAAATAGTTATCAGTAGCACAGAAAAGCAAATATTTATCACTAATAAACAAAATAAAAGATGACAAGATATTATGATAAGACAAGTAATATCCTTAAAATTTGGCCAAATATTACGTAATATTAAACAAATCCATACACAGTAAATATTTGATGAAAGAGGAAATATGTTCGCGTATCTCAGCCAAGAGATTTAAATCATGATTGATAACGAATGGAAAGGACATATTTGATGCACAAATAAAATATTTGCTCGGTTCTGTCTGTTTTGCAGACAAAGTTCTGAACTTTGGAACTGCTTTAATTTTTGTATAGTTTTCATTTGAATTTCGTGTCAGAATTTTTATAACTGCAAAGTTAATCACTATGTTCTATGTTCGTTTACTATACTATTTCCTATTTTCATCATTTACGTGGAAAGAATTATAAAAAACTGTCCGTGTGGTATGAATTAAAACTTTTAGAACTTTAAAATGATGCCATATTCTAACAACCTTAAAACAAAATCATATAAAAAGGAAGAGGAGAGTAAGGACCTCAATAAGAGGCAGTCGTTTCTGCCTACCCCTATTGGGAACAATCTTGACTTTATTTATGTATGTAAAATCCATAACAAACGGTTACTTGATGTGTGATTACATAAATTAGCTGCCCCAACTTTTTCACAATCATAACTCAATCACAATTCAATGACTTCTTTATTATTTTCCACGTCAATACCTTTTTTCTTGGTTTGGTCACGGGGTAAACCTTCAAAAGGCGCCTGGACTTTTGGGGAAAAGACCAGGGAGTGTGGGATTTTTACCTCACTAAACCTCCCCGGTGATCACCATCAGCACGTAGCCTGTATTCCTGAGCCTCGCTGTGCACGGCGGCACGTGATCACTGTGTTGCCGTCTTTCCTGGAGTCACTTGGTGGGCGGACAGAGTCCCCAATCTGTCCACCCGCTACCCCGGAGTGCTGCCTACTTTTGATGCAGGTGGGGTTTTAGTGTTTTAGTCATCGAGGCGGTTGCCTCCCCGACGCCTTCTTCTCCGAGCGGGATCGGCTCGCTCGCGATCCCGCTCGGCGGCCTCTTTCTGGACCATCACGGTCTCACAGAAGGAGGCCATTTCCCTCAGTTTTCTGTCTCTGACAGCATGGCCCTCACAACTAGTCGGTGCAACACATTTTCTTCTTCCATACCGTCCTGTCCCCCGTCACGCTATCACTGACTTCCTTTTCTTTCATATCACTCCTCAGACAGTTTAACCATCTTTTATTTGGCCTTCCTGTCCCTCTCCATCCATCAACATTTATATTCATAACTCTTTAAGTAACATGCGTTTCATCCCTCCGTTTCATCACATAACCATACCAGGACAAATGGTATCCTTTCAACTTTTCTGTCACTGGCGCGACTTTCAAACTGCATTTCTCACTTTATCCAATCTCGTCACGCCGCACATCCATCTCAACATTCTCGTCTCTGCTACATGCAATATATTTTCATCCATCTTTTTCACAGCCCAACATTCTGATTCATACAGTATGACGACAGGTCTTATCATGGACTTGTAGATTTTCCCCTTTAACTACACTACCTACACGTCATAATACTACTATATTCCCATATAACTATCGATATCAGTCTTCAACTCGTCCTCTTACCAGTGATGAGTGACTCATAACATCCACTCGTACATTTTTAACAGCTCTCGATCCTCATCTCGATGCCGAGATTGAACTGAAACTCAAATAATAAAACTTTTTATTGGAGCCTGAGTAGTTGGACCTTTAAAGGTCCAACAAAGGTCTGGCAAATTCTTCAAATGTTTTCATTGTAGAAACTTTCATAATAATATTATGTTGGCTCTTTGAGATGCCTTTTTGATTTAGATTGGATGGTTTTTCATCTATGAATTTGTTATGTTTACATATAAAACAGTCAGAAGGGTTGATAGTCAATTTAGTTTTTATAGCCAACGCAACGTATAAAATGGAAAAATATAAATCTGCTCAAACTAGCGCAAGCGCAAAACTTGTAGTCTACACACGGCGTTTTTTTTTTGTTGGAGTTTTTTTGTGTCACCTCAAAACTTTTTACTAGTTAAACCGATATTGATGATTATATTTTTATTTGAAAACTATTGCTTCTCATATGGTTATTTAAATTAAATCAAGATCTGATGAATAACTTCGGAGATATACAGCAGAACTCTTCAATAAATGACGGCTAATCTCTCGGGATTGCTGTAAACTGTCTGTTTATTGTTTACAGTAATGTTATAACATGGTGTAAACTTTACACCATTTCATAACATTACATCACGGTACGGTCTAAAGGGGCATGCAGATGTGTACAGTTCACCCTGGTACACTCTAATTTCATCGGTTGGGTTTAAGTTTCATGTTATTCGGTTAATCTCCCTGACACTACTACTGGAGTCTCACATCACGGACTATAAACGAATTGTAATTAATATCCAAAATAATTTCCAAATTAGACGACACTCGGTAGCTAAAACCTTCACAGACATCCCTAAAGTTAAAGCAGACCTGGGAAAAATAGATTTTACCAATTTGCTAGCAATTAATGATGCAAACTTGGCTACAAACATTTTTCTATCTATGATCTCTCACACAATTTCAACTTATGCAACTACAACCAAAATCGCCAAAAAAATCCAAACTGAAACCGTGGATGACGCTCGGTCTAATTATATGTATCAGAAATCGAGAGTTTCACATAAAATCCAACAAATTCCTACTAAACACTCTCTCTGACTCTTAACATTACTCACACTAGGTATCGCAATTATTGTAATCGCCTATTGTGAAATCTAAAAATAGCTTCAAAAGCTCAATTAGAAAAGCAGCTAACGCCGCAAAGGCCCTCTGGCAAGCTATCAAAATAATAAAAAATACTCGGAAAAGCAACATCAGTCCAGCTAAGCTATTACAAACTAAAATTAACCCAAAGACGTCTGCTAATTATGTCTGCAAATTTTGACTACCTCAAGAACAGAAAGCAACGTGTTATAATTGGGAATAACATGAGAGATAAGGATTCTGTCTCCTACGGTGTTCCACAAGGGAGTGTCTTGGGTCCCACCCTCTTCCAGCTTTATATCAATGACCTCTACACAATGTCCCCCCTTACACTCATATTTTCACCGCCATATTTCTGTGGAGTCCAAACTGGCATACAGTTAAAGAGATAGCATAATTCGCTCTATCCAACGTGAAAAATTGGCTGACTCACAACCTACTAACACTAAACGTAACCACTTGCACCTCACAAGCCAACTGCAATTGCCAAGAAATTACTAGCGCGAAATGTGTGAAATATTTAGATGTACACAAAGATAGTGGCTTGAGGTGGGATAAACACGTAAGTATTTATATATATCAAGTAAGACGACTCATTCATGTATATAAAACGCTTAAAGACAGTGCAACTATGAAATAACTCAGACTTGTATACATGGCCCTATGACAATTTATGGTACAATATCGCAAAGAGCTGCACTGAAAGTGTTGACAAGAAATCCCTGCAGACACAACATCTGAAGGAAGGAAGGTAACAGTTGCCAACTCTTTGTGCTCAGAGCTATTCTCAAGAAACATCAAAGCGTACCATTACCCAACCCGCGCAAAATGCCTGAGTGCCCTCGTGCTCCATGCAAGACCTACTTCGCTAGAAGATAGTAGGGGGTCATAAGTTGTAAGCTATTCTTCTTCGTCGGTACACTCATGGCAGAGCGCTCGTGATGTGTGACTTCGGGTTGCCATAATTTGCTAAACCATGCGACACCATCCCTGTCTATCGGCCGTTATTCGTGTGCACTCATGCAATGGGCCACCAACTGCAGACTTAATCTGGTCGGTCCATCGCATGGACGATCTGCCACGCGCTCCTTCCTTGATATTAAAGCGCCCAGGTAGACGTATGATTGTACGACGGAGCAATTTGCGATTTAAGTGACTTCTGGTGAATTTTCGTTAATGCGATCGAATCTCATCATCTTCGTCTTGGTTCTGTTAATTCTCAAATCGAATGATGAGCTGGTATGTTCCATCTTGGATAGCAACTGTTCCATGTGGTCGGCACTAGTCGCGAATAGCGTAGTGTCATCCGCATATCGCAGGTTCGATACTCTTATACTTCCTATCGATACACCTGTTCGTCCAGTCCTCAAGGGTATTCCGCATTATAAGTTCAGTGTAGATGTTGAACAACAGCGGTGAGATTATACATCCTGGTCGGACGCCAGCACTGGGGTCAAAGACATTCGATGGTACGCCATCCATCCTCACTGACGCTGTTCCATCCTCATAAAGACGCATCAAAAGATGCATAAGGTGTTTGGGGTGTTCATAGCAAGAACGGACCTCCACAGCACGGGCCATTTCAGCGAGTCAAGCCATGCTTTATGCACGCAACGCAACACACCATAAACAAACATCTCAGCATTACTTCTCTTAGCAGACTTTAATTAAAAGGTAAAATTTTTGAGTGGGTTCAAATATTAGACTCTCAGAAGGCGGAAAACCTACTGGTATATATTGAGTAACATATATCATACAATTTACTTTAAACAAACACTCATATACATACACTTTCATCAAATACACACACACACAATCAGACTGATTACACACATAATATGTTAAAATTAAATTAAATAACGAATTTGATTATAGATAATTACCGAATCTTATTCTAAGAATATTGTAAGTCTACTGCAGCGACATTCAAACCAATATATTCGTATTTTATTATGTGATACTTCCTGCGGCTGAACACTGTTTGCCAAAATACAAGCACAGGCTTAGCTTGAGAATCAGTAGCAGTATCACATAATAGTAGTAATCCTTTTGTGCGATACATTAACACGATGCATGTGTCAGATTACTCTAAGATACCTAAGGTTAACCTACTAGCGGCAATAAAGTTTTTTTTTTATTTAATCTATTCTGGCAAATATTATGTACCACAACTAAAAAGTGAAAAATAAAAGTAGAAACTAAAACTAAAGAAAATTTAAAAACAGTTTTATATTTCTTTGACGGTACAGCGTTACAACGTAGAATCCAAAAATATAAATGGAATAATTTCCCAGAACCGGTATCTCGCTAATACAATACGCTTTGGCGCTAAAATTTTCGAAAAACAGGGCTCTCCGAAATGCCTGGCATCTAGGATCCGGCTTCAAAGTACAGCAGCGATCGGCTGTCCAAACACAGCTCACATAAAGATAGTTCGAAATTCAAACAGGTCGGATGTGTGCCGAAGTTAGCCGAAGCTGAGAGTAAACCTCGTGAAGCACCTTCCCGCTAAACGGGATTTCGGGAACTCGAAAAACTCAATTTGTGTTGCAGGTTTAGCAAGCTCGGAAAGTATTTGGGTTTGAATGTTTGTTTCTCTTTGAGATTTAATTCGAGGATATTCCAGTAATTGTCATACATGAATCGACCAAAATAGCTATATCTTTCAAACTAACTTGACCAGCTCCTTGAAAATTCTAAGTTCAATTTACATGGTTTCATTGAAAAGCCTTTACTTTGACAAATGAGAAATTGCTATGTTTACACGCGAGACAAAACAGTCGGTGTTTATGTGGAAAGTAGCTATTTCTTCTCACAAATTATTTAAAGGATCTCAACGATTTTACATAAAAAGTAAAAAAATATTTCTATGTCATATCTGTTGTGCTCTATACTGTTGTGCTGTATACGGTAGATACCTTCTTAAGGCCCAGTTATTTGAGTAAAATTTCGGTAAAACACGTTTATGCCTCAATTGACCATTTGTGAGGCAAACAACTCAAGAAAATTGTGTTTTATGAGAAATTTACAACTATTGATTAGCATATTTATCCATTGCTTGAGTTAACTACGGATCAAAAAACTGGGCCTAAGTAAGCCTTTTAACAAGGTGTCTAGAAATTTAATGTACATACTTAACTAAATATACTAAGTATGCCTTGCTTGTAAATTCTAATTTATGATCTTAATCAACTACAATCTACAGACTTAATTAAATCTGCGTCTTAGTCTGAGTATTCATCTTCAAGCACTCTCGCACTACTCCAGGCAGGTAAGCCTCTAAGGCTCAAAAGTTACTCAAATATAACATTACTCAGCTATATAGCTAAAACGATTACTGTATCGCTCAGTAAGCCATTTTGATTGTTCAAGAAAAGTAGAGTATTAAAGATATGGTATCAATCTCTGGGCAATAATAATCGTTAAGCTGGGTTGAAAAGTACCTAGTAGCAATCCTACGATTGCCATAACTTCAGCGTAGAAACAAGGGATAGGAAGATTGAAAACCAGAAGCGGATCGATACGGACTATGGATACTGACGAATGATTGTTGTCCTATATAATATCTATATAGTGTTCAAACGCACGTAAAGAAAAAAGTAAACGTGGTGGATATAGGTACCCTACTTAATTTTATTTTTTCGTATGTCGATATCCGTCAGTTAGTAGGGAATTATCAAAAACTGTATTGTTAGTTTGTATCCTCAAAAGAAAAAACCAGCCAAGTGTGTGTCGGACTTAGCACATTTAGGGTTCCGTACCAAATCACAAAAACAAGTTCGTTATAATAGGAAAAATAGGATTTTAAAAAAAAACTGATTTTATCAATGTATTGGTATTTTTTTAGTAAAATATACGTCACATCATCACATCACATCATCAGCCTATTATTGTTACCACTGCTGGGACACAGGCCTCCTCTCTGTGAGAGGGAATAGTAAAAATATACGTAATAGTAAACATTATCACCAAATTTGAAGTTCTTAGGGCGTTTAAAAATTCTTCGGAACATTTTTTTTTAACTGACTGTAGTGGTTTCTGATTCCTTTGCTGTCCAAATTTTTTTAAAATAAATACAGCATTAATCTACTCAACGAGCTAAACAACGATACCCTATTCGATGCGGTAGGTCAAACATCATTTTTAGGGTTCCGTACCCAAAGGGTAAAAACGGGACCCTATTACTAAGACTTCACGATCCGTCTGTCTGTCTGTCTGTCTGTCTGTCCGTCTGTCACCAGGCTGTATCTCATGAACCGTGATAGCCAGACAGTTGAAATTTTCACAGATGATGTATTTCTGTTCCCGCTATAACAAAAGTACTAAAATCAGAATAATATAAATATTTAAGTGGGGCTCCCATACAACAAACGTGATTTTTTTGCCGTATTTTGCTCGATATTAATAACGACAACAGGTAGACGCTTGAAATATTCACAGAATATTTAGTTGTATATTCACATCAAAAAATAATAATTATTAAATTAAAATAAAATAAATTAAGGGGGGCTCCCATACAACAAACGTGATTTTTTTGCCGTTTTTGCGATAATGGTGCGGAACCCTTCGTGCGCGAGTCTGACTCGCACTTGGCCAGTTTTTTTTGTGACCCCCCTTTAGCTGTATGGGGCCCCCTTAAAAACATTTAATTTTTTTTTTTGACAATTTGTATGGCTCAACAAGATGCTTATACTGTTTGAAAGTTTGAAGGCTGGTAGCTCCAAACCGGCTGTAAAACCTGTGTGACAGACGACAGGCAGACGGACACGTGAGTGACAGCAATAAGACTCCGATTGGACCCTTCGGGCATAATGGAACCCTAAAAACAAATATTGATAGAATCTTAACCTTATCATATAAGGTCTCTAGATATCTACTCTAATTATAATTTATCTTATTTTATCTGCAGCCATTTACATTACCGCCACGTATAAAAAATATATTAATACTCGTAGTAGTAACTTAAGTTGAGTTCCGTAAAGTTTTACGACCTGAATCCACTCACCATTTCAAGAACTACTTCCTAGTTTATACGGTAATATAATCTACGAATTAAGAATCTATCTATGTTAAAGTTCAATACATTATACATAAGTAGGTTTTTAAATTTAGCCCACAAAAGAGCGCGTCCAAAAATAGCTGATGCCTAATAATACTGTGAGAAAATATAATCAATCAAACAAATTGCTTGTGCCGTCACCCTGTTAATGGAAGCCATTAAAAAGCTTCGGATTATCAGCGTGACACCTGGCAATAATGGGGGTAATGACTCCCAGGGTTGGGGATAAATTAGTTAGGAAACTGGCACTTTTAGATTTATCCCTTTGGGTAATAAATTACTAAACCACGGCAAAGTCTTTACAATTATTGCCTTCTTTTTCCTGCTTTTAAACTGTGAAGGAGGCAATCGGCATGCCCTTGAAGTAAAAAATTGGAAATCATTGAAATCCACCAATCTGCATTGAAACTATGTGATGGATTACGACTACGGCCCATTCCTTCTAAGAGATTTATTTATGAAATAAATCACTAGAGAGGAAACAGAGCTAGTACAGAGCAAGATATTTATAAAAAGTCCTAAAAATAATATTGGCACTTCCATGGCATCGTCGTGGCAGCTGGGGCACAGGTCACACGGTCACTCATAAAGTCATAATGCTGACTACTGACGACTGTAGATAGTTAGGAACGTTGTTTCCTATCCTATTGACAACATTTTTTAGCGATAGGGAAACCAGGAATCTGATTGCCGACATCCCACTATCACCACACTACAGCCCCGGGTAGACTTAAGAGTCGGAAGAGTTTTCTTCGCTGCACACAGGCCATTCAAGACCAACCACCTACATTAAGAAGCAAGTTGTGGGCAAAATCTCACTCACCACCACCTAACTTCTTGAAACCACAGGAACACCTGCCACCTTGCCGTGAACTGCAGTGGCTTATATGGAAAGCACTCAATCGATTGCGTACTCAGGTAGGCCGCTGCAGAGACAATTTGGCGAAATGGGGTTTTATATTACTCGTCTGAAACACAATGAGAGTGCGGTGTCTCTGCTGCATACACCTGCACCTTATCTTAATGAACACCACTGACGCTGCTATTGGGGTGACTGCCTAATGGTCCCAAAATATCTAGAAAGAGTTTTCCATCGACTCGAAAAGCAGAAGAAGTGACAGGGAGAGTAATAACGCAATTTCTTCGAAAGACTTTAAGCCTATGATTCAAACAAACAGTTTAGTACCATAAGCGGATATTAGTATTCTGAAAAGGCGTGTAGATATTTTATCCGGCAGAGCGCCAATTCTTCACGTAAGCGTTGCTTTTATTACTCATATTTATGATTGTCGTAAAACAAATAAGATATATTTCAGACTACGCTTCGGAACATAAATGGGTATTTATAAAACACTTCTAGGCTTTTCGAAGCACCATGGGAGTTCTGTGAGAAATTGTTAATCAGAATAGGAAATAGGGTTCCTGGTTGAAATAAGAAATGCTGCTTCACATTTCTGACATTGTATACGCTTTTACATCGACGTTGGCGGTTTCTAGTTAGTAACTAACTGGGGTCGTACAATATCGTGTCAACGCCATCGTGATTCCGTTGTGAAAAAGGGATAGTGCTCTTCGTTCTGTTTAGCTCCTTTTCCCTCTCACAGTGAAACCATGAGCGCTTTGACACGTCATAATAAGACCCCTGAACCTTGATAAATAAACAATCAGCTTGATAAAGAACTATGTGACAGATATGACCTACCTTAGTTTTCAAATTAAAGCATATCAGAGAATCCCTAAAGTGCGTTGACAAAAATATAACCCAGAAACCAGGCAAACACATAAGCACCAATTCCACACGAAACCTAATCCGATTTCAATACCAATCAAAACAAAATAAATACAACGAAAATAACCACATCACATACGAAAATCCATTTTGATCCACATGACACAAATACAGTGGGTGTGTAGTACCCTGTACACAGTACACCACACACAGCTACTCATACTAATACCCATCCCCACGATCCGTCGGGATTACAATTTTGTCCCCGTTTCTTCATGATAAAAATAAATAAGGGTATGGAGCGAGCGGGAATTTCATAATAGGGTTATCATTCCATTTTTAGTGTATCTGTAATGGAATGGCGTGATCTTAATTGGAATCTGACGGAAGGAATGGGCTGTTGACGAGGTGATGGTCACTTATCCAGTGAATTGATGTGTAAGGTGGTTATGAGACCGTTTGTCTCGTGTTTATTGAGCTGTCTTAGACATTAGTGTGTTGGCCATGAAATGATTTGTTATGTATGAATGTTTGTACGAGTCGTTTATGCCCACAGAAGATGGGCAAACAATGTCAAATAAAATAAGCAAATATTATTTAAATTATCTAGGTAGACACTTAACTAATTAATATGTAATGGTTAAGTCAATAATTTCATTATTAAAACCATTAAGAGCGATCATAAACAAAGAGAGACCTTCATTTGTGTGTTTGTTTCGAAATAGAACGGTATTAAGACCGAGCACTGTGATCCCGTTCACGCAGAATCTACAGGTACTAAGCAGTGTATCAATATGAACTAAGTTTGAAAGTTTATCTTCACTGTATCGTTGATCTAGGAGCCGGAAGCGCTACTGCTGAGCGAGAGGTCCTGGGTTCGAGTCCCAGGTCGGGCTAAGTGTTATTGGGTTTTCCATCTGGGATTCCTCAGAAGCAGCCCGGAATCTATATGTGTGCCCGGTTGATGGCAATAGACTCGCCTCCTATTACATGCTGCTTAAATAATAAAATAAAATTAAAAACAACGTATATTTCCTGCTTAGTATCAATAATAGATAGGTAAGTTATAATTTTTTTAAATAACACTAATTTTTAGCAGAAACCCCTTAAATAGATGGAGGCCTCCTCCAAGTTTTTTCATTTGGTTCTGTTTTGGGCTACTTGTAGCCATTTTGGGCCAGCAATAGTTTTATATCATCCTCCTATCTTGATATTGGGCGACCTTTCTTTCTTTTCCCTTGTGGCCCTTTCCATGAGGTTACTCTTGTAGTCCATCTTTGGTCCTGAAGTCTTGCTACAAGTCCAGCCCATTTCCATTTTAGATTTTTGGCATATTCAAGACTTAAATATAACTGCCGAATTGTGGTAGGTACCATAGGTACCCTCTGTCTAACCTTTATGGGAATCCAGGCGTGATGTTATGTATTATGTTATGTAGGTAAAACATGACAAGAACAACTAAACCTTTCATTGGCCCCGTTTAACTCCCCACACAGTACCAATGAACTGTAAACGTTCCATTATCGAACATAATAAGCCGTTTACGCAGTTGACGCGATGTTTGTCGCAGCCACGGCAATAGGCATTAATTGGAGAACATTGCTCGTTATCTGTCGCAATGGCAACCTGCCGCTCGTTCGCTAAGACCACCTAATTACCGACATTAGTCTATGTATTATTGTCGCACTTGGTTTCAACATGTTGGCTCACTAGCGTTTGCCACCGTCTTCGTCCGCGTGGGTGCGGCCATTATTCCTCAGGAACATAATACCGGGTTAAAAAAATATCTTATATGTAAATCTGGATTAGCTGTCTGGGTGTCAAATTCCATTTAATTCTGTTCAGCCGTTCTGGCGTGCCGTGTCCACCGGTGGCGCACACCACCCGGCAAGACTTTTGGTGGCTATATGAAGATTTGTGCCGTAGGATACCAAGTACCTACTCATGAGGTGAGGTGACTCTGAACGTGATAAAAATGGGTACAAAGTTTTCTCTTCACGTATTAATCTAAGTTAGTACTGCTGCTGTCAGATTAAATCATTTTCATTTACAAGAATAATAATTTTCCTCCACCGAAACTTGATACTATGTACAGATCCTTAACTTCCTACCTACCGCGACGTCGGTATTCAAATCACGAACAAGTAATCAGTGGCAAGCATGCGACGGTTCAGATCCGGCCGATTAGACGCGCAACCGGACGACCGTCACTGGAGCACCGGACACGGCACGACATATTTTAGTAGCTCCGGAATCAGGCTGCACAATTGAGTACCCTTGCAATTTTGATTGCACGAAATATTAATGGGGAATGAACGTAATGGGGCTTATGCACGGAATAGTGAATTAATTGACTGCGGTTAGTTTTATGAGGTAGAATAATCATAGGCCGTAATTATGGTTTGTTACATAATGTAGATGGAAAACCTGAAAACGATGGTAATAGAAGGTTTTTGTTCAGGTAAATAAAGTTTGCGTACCGGTTTATTTTTTTGTAATTGTAAAAAAATCATTACCCACCTTTTGGCATCGCCGTAATCGGTTAAAAATAAGTTATCACACTAATATTGTAAACGCGGAAGTTTGTGATTGAGTGTGTGTGTGTGTGTTTGTATGTTTGTTACTTCTTCATGCTCAAACGGCTCGACGGATCTTGATGAAATTTGGCACAGGGATTGATTATATTCCGGAATAGCTCATAGGATACTTTTTATCCGGGGAATATGTACCCTCGGGATAATATTAGACTTTCACGCGGATGAATGCCGCTGGCAGAAACTTGAATAACATAACATAAGGTCTGTATTCTCCGAAAAGTTAAGCAGAGGTTCACTTATAGTACACTCACATTTTACTTATGTCCCATGTAATAGGATACGACCCTATATCGCCATCAATCTGACACAAATCTAAACTCCGGGCTGCTACTAAGAAATGCCAGATGGAAAAACCCAATCACACTTTAACCGCCCTATTTATACAACAACAAGCAAAACTTTAAAATTTGAAAATCCTCCGCCAATTTTTATTTCATGCTACATTTTTTATCCACTAGAAGACACGCTTCGATCGGAAACGTAATTATGACACGATATCTTACGACATAAATTTTGAACGGCAGAACCGATTTTCATCAAACATGCTAAGAACACTTTTTTTTTTTTTTTTTTTTTAAAAAAACATTGCCCCACGCTAGGAATTTCTTCCTGTATCGTAGGTGCGTTTAAAAACATATAAACTCACATACACAAACACCCAGAGCCGGAACAACTATCTGTAGGTCATACAAATATTTGAACCGTGCGGGAATCGAACCCGCGACACGCAGCGCAACAGTCAATCGCTCAACCACTGCGCCAACCGTGCGCCACACTATCGATAAAGTCACCATTCAAACAAAATCGGTCCATCCGTTTAGGAGCTATGATGCCACAGATAGATACACAAATACACAAACACACAGATACACACGTCAACCTTATAACACACCGCTTTTTCTGTCGGAGGTTAAAAATCAAAACCCGCTTTTTGGCTTTTCCTTAGTCGGATAAAAATAGGTAATGTTATACTGTAATAATAAATAGGTAGGTTAACCTCCTTTTCAGCTACGATCGAAAATATACTGTTTTTCTCGACCAGTGTATAATATTTTTGTTTTTTAGAGAGCGGTACACGGAAGGGTTTCAAGGGTTAAATATCCATTCCCTTAATGAAGAGTTGACCTTTTCACCTGGTTACTCTTTTAACTCATTATCTCAGGGATGCGAGGACAGGTTAAGGATAAATAAAGGAACATTCTTTTAAGAGTTGCTCTTAGTAACAAATGGTTTCGGAATTCGTTTTGTTTCGGAATGTTTTTTGTTACTTAACGAAGGGTCTGCGAGGGGTAAATACTTTTGTACGTTATGTTCTAAATTCCTAATAGTCAATACATTTTTTCTTGTACTGAAACAGTAATTTAATCTTATGGTACTCTTTTTCAGGGCATGACCGTTTTAGCCAGATACCACGAATATTCTAACAACTGTATTCTAAGTCCTTTTGAAGGAATCCTCCTCCACTTTACTTGACTCAGACGCAATGAGATACCCTCGCTGGTGGGTGCCCGCATTGTCCAGGCGGGAGGGCTCAGTAGCCATGGCTGGGTCACCCACGGTGAAGTGCCGAGGAGGCACCGCTCGTAAAGGCTTTTGTCAATTAAGTCGACAACGTAGCGGCCAACAAGTAGGTTGCGGTTCCACTTGGGCGACATCGCAACTGTTGCGGGCCGCAATGCCTTATGGGAGGCATCGCTGCTGAGGTTTGGAGGCCGCGGCGGGAGAGGAGTGCCAGTATTGCGGTGCGCCACTCTCCCTACCTTCCGCAGCCTGGATGGGGTCGCCACCGTTTGATGGTGGACGCGGTGAGGCCGCAGAGGAAGAGCAATGTCGGTATAGCGGTGGCCGCTCTCCCTATCCCTTGCGGCCGAAAAGTGGTAGGTGTCGGGACCACTGATGTGACCCATCATAGGGGGACCAAGAGTGCCATACATGGGGTCGTCTGGTGCCCATGTGATGGGTTGGTCCCTAGCGTAGTCACGGCGTACAATGTGTTCTGGTGCGCCGATGATGGGGGGTACCCCCAAGAGGAAGATCCGGTGGACGGACAGCCGCGGAGGGATTGCGGATGAGTGCTAACGCGTGCCCGTATGCCTGTCCTAAGCGGCACAGGTGAACACCGTGGAGTTTTAGTGGGTTGGAGTCCCATATAGCTACGCTATCTCACCGTGGTAGCGCAGTACGCATGAGCATCATCAAGAAGAAAAAAATCGACGCCATGATTCGAGATTGAGTCAAGTTGAATAAATGTTTTAGAAAATGTGTATTTATGGCATGGATTCGCAAAAAAAACGCTGCAAATTTTTCACAAAGCAAAACTGCTAAACAACAAGGAATGACATCCATTCATTCAAGCCAAGTGCTATAATGTACCAGGGAGTTCTTTACACACTAGTGTAGTAAAAGTTAGGGTTCCCGCAACTCTGGCACAATACGCAGATTACGTCTGCTGACGAGACACCGCGCGGGTTTCATTAGGACGCGGGTTTTGCAGGATTACCGAACAGTTGCATTGTTCGCCGCACAAAGACGCCTCTAAGATGTGCCACTGTGAATTGTTGAGGAGTAAGTCAGGTTGGATGAATACTCATTTTGTCCGTATGGAGTTTTTCTTACAGATTATTATAATACGAAGTTCTAATAGTTTTATTTTCTTTTCACAATATTGCAAATTGAGTCCAATTATGTACTGGTTATAATCTGCCTAGCCTTTTTTAAACCAAGTTCGGGTAGGCTTCTAGTCTCACCGGATTCAGCAGAGTACCAGTGTTTTACACGGAGCGACTGCCTATCTGACCTCCACAGCCCAGTAACTGGGTAACACGATACCCCTTTGCAAGACTAGTGTCAGATCTCAGGCTTCTGACTGACCAGCTCAAAAAAGTAATAATAAAGCCCCTGTATAAAAAAGATAATAAAACAGATTTTAAGAATTATAGACCCATTGCAAAAATTCCAATTATCTCAAAAATTTTCGAGAAGTTAATCTATAACTCTTTATATGCCTATTTTGAAAAGTATAAATTATTTTGCACAGAACAAAAGGGTTTCCGTAAGAACACTACGATAAATATGGCACTATTTGACTTGCTAGCTAACATCATGCCATCTGTCGATAAAAGAGAGCCAGTCTGTGCAATTTACACTGACATGACAAAGGCTTTCGACTATGTAGACCATAAGATTCTGTTGCATAAATTAAATAGTTATGGTATAAGAGGGAACATCTTAAAGTTAATAAAATCATACCTGAGTGATAGGCTTCAATGCACGGAAATTACTAGGCTATGTCCTAAAACTAAATTAGAAACTATATATATCTAAACCAAGACATGTAAAATATGGCGTCCCACAAGGTAGTGTATTGGGTCCGCCACTATTTTTGATATATATAAATGATCTTCCGAAAGCAACAACAAACAAAATGGTTCTTTTTGCAGATGACAGTACAGCTATAATAAAATATACTAATTCAAATAATTATAATATTGAAATTAATTCTTGCTTAAGTGACATTATACATTGGTTAAATAATAATAACTTGGTTATAAACCTGAGCAAAACAAAAGTCGTGCATTTTTATCAACGCCGTGAAAACCCAAATGTTAGTATTTCCTACGAGGGCTGTGATATTAAAGAAGCTAATAAGGCTAAGTTCTTAGGCATTACAATTGATAGCCAACTTACATGGAAACCTCATGTTGAAGAACTATGTAAGAAACTTAGCAAATCCGCATATGCTCTTTTTCAACTCTCAAAGAAAATTAACAGTCAGGCTCTTCTGACCGCGTACCATGGACTGGTTGCCTCTGTTTTGCGGTATGGCATTATTTTCTGGGGGCAGTCCACTGATAGGGAGCTGGTATTTAGGCTACAGAAGCGATGCATCAGGTCAATGTGCGGTCTTAAAACAACTGATAACTGTGTTCCCTATTTTAAATCGTTAAAAATCTTAATTTTGCCTTGTTTATAGATAATGGAAACGGCTTTATTTGTGAAATGTAATCCTCATCTATTTAAAAAACTATCAGAGGTTAGGAAAAATCCAACACGGACTCAATACATCAATCAGATATGTCAAGTAAAATGTAAAACCGCACTTATGAAAAAAAGTTTTTTTGGTATTGCCCCACTTATATATAATAGAGTACCTAATATTATAAAAAAAATTACTACATTAGAATTTAAAATGGCGCTTAAAGAACTTTTAATTATGAAAACTTATTATACGATTGACGATTTTCTTAATGATTACACACTGACTTATTGACATACTATTACTCTGATTGACATAATTATTATTGCGATCCTCTCATTGACTTATTTTATTTTATTTTTTATTGCTATGACCACGCTGGCATTTTTTAAATTAATATTATATTGTAATTCTAATGATCTGCCACTTAATTTTGATATACCAATTATTTGGAATTGTAAACCTTTGCATGCCCATGTGACGGTAAAATATGGAGAACTTTATTGTAAAAACACCTATATACTCTACCCATGTTTGCAAAGAAATAAATGATTTTGATTTTTGTTTTTTTTTTGATTTTGACTACCCGTAACGACTGTCAAAGATCTTCAAAAGACAGCCGGGACCAATGGCTTATCAATTTTTTCCGAGACACGAAGGAAACTCGCTATGTAAAGATGGTTACCCATCCACGGACCGACCTCGGCAAGCATTGCTTAACCTTGAAGATCGACCCGGTTATTATTTAGCCACGAGCTCCTTTATTTAATATAGCGGACCCCGTGGCTTCGCTCCCGTCAAAATTATAGCCTATGTTACTCGGGTATAATCTAGCTTTCCATAGGTGAAAGTTTTTTTTTAAATCGGTCCAGTTGTTTCGGAGCCTATTCGGTACAAACAAACAAACAAAAAAATCTTTCCTCTTTATAATATTGGTATAGATTTAATTATGTACTGGTTTTAACAATCATCATCATCCTATTAATGTTCCCATGGAATGTTGGGACACAGGCTTCCTCTCTGTGAGATCAGCGTTAATATTCTATTATATTCAGGAATATATCCGTAATGCGATGTAGTATAGTGTATTAGTGTGATCATAAATATAGAAGATCCTGCTTGTAAAATTATTAAAACAACAGGTGAAAGAATAGAATAGACTACTCTTTATTATGTACACCATATAAGTTACAGAAAGTATAGACGAAGAAAACATTACACTGGTTGACACAATGGGCGGCCTTATCGCTAAAAGCGATCTTTTCAAGACAACCTTTGGATGGATTTAAAAAAATGTAAGGAAAGACAGTACTGTAGGTAGTCTTTGGTGTACTATTTATAAATAAAAATAAATACATATATATCTATATTATATAGACAAATATATACAGTAATAGGTATGGAAAAAAAAAGCATAGAAATCAAGAATAACAACTATTAAAGAGAGAGGTAGTGATTCTTTACCATCGTTTTAAAAATGGACAGAGATTGAGCACGCCTTATTGACACGGGCAAAGCATTCCACAACCGCACCGCTTGAACCGTAAAAGATTTGTCGTAAAAGCTGGTAGAATGCGTCGGCATCTCTAGTCCCAAGTTTTCCGATGACCTCAGATATCTATTATGTGTGTCATGAAGGAACTTGAAACGTTCTTTGAGATAAGAGGGGGTTGTAGGATTGTATAGAATACTGTAAAGCAGAAATAAAATATGAGAATCCAGGCGAAGACGTATGGGAAGCCACTTGAGCTTTGTCCGAAATTCAGAAATGTGATCATATTTGCGCAGGCCAAATATAAATCTTATGCAAAGGTTTTGAAGACGCTCAAGTTTATCTAGTTGTGCCTGGGTGAGATCGAGATAACTGACATCAGCATAGTCAAGGATAGGAAGCAGAAGGGACTGTGCAAGCGCAATTTTAGTGGCAGTGGGAAGAAAGTTTCGCAATCGTCTAAGGGACCTGGCAGATGCAAAAATTTGCGGCTTATGTCCTGAAGCTGCGGACCCCAAGACAGATATCTGTCGATCCAAACCCCAAGGTTCTTAACCTTCTCACATATTGTAATCGTAGTTCCGTTAAATTGTACCAGAGGAAGTTGTGTCCAAGAAATTACATTTAATTTTATTAAACTCTCTTAACAGGCCACATTAGGTCAGCTTTACATTTAAATAATTAAGATTCCATAATAGCTAAGTATTGAATGTGCACACTCCTGTAGCTTTTAATAAGCCAGAGCTCACAGCAATGAACAAGTGGCATTCCAACCATTTACTACCTGTTTGGGGATCACAAACAAATCTCAAGTATTTTGTTATGAATTATAGTGGTACATTCTGCATAAAGCCGCAAAATATACCACTAAAAAGTAAAGTTTGGTGGGCTTGGATTTCTAAGGAGAATTATAGGCACGTCGACTTTTTTATTTATCTTATGAGCTGGCAGTCCAAGAGCAATGAGGGCTTCTAAAAATTCTACTTGATAGTTGGTAGATTATTTTTCTTCCAAACCTCTGTTAATGAAGAAATACTCTTCATTAACCCCGAAACATAGCTCAAAATTTCAGCGTTGATGGCTGCCGTTTCGTCATTTCGTGGGGCCAAAATAGCTCCGAAACTCGCCACATACGCTAGCCTTTTGTTAGTTGCCTTTTAGTTGTCAATACAAAGTAAAGGATTTTGGATTGTCAGATCATACTGCACAAATAATAAATGTGAAAACAAACAAAACATGCCTCATAAAATCTTGCCACGCCATGCAGAGAGACACTTCCAAAAAAAATCTTGAAACTTTTAGAAATCATCTCCAAAGTCTATAATTTTGTGACGCGTACAATACAGAAGATCCTGATGAATCGTATAATAACTTCATGGATATTTTTCAACGGGAAATTATTAACCGAGGAAAAAATATACTGAATGGGCGACTATTTTTTTTTTTTTTTTTTTTTTTTTTTTATTTGTGATGGGTTTGCTCTTGACTCTAGTCTAGGTCAAAGGTGACAGAGACAGAGTCGACGATGGAGCGAGCTTACCCAGAAGAAGCCTGTTCACTCTAACTTTGAAGAGATTCGGGTTGAATGCGTTCGGAAACACAGACGCAGGTAGTGAGTTCCACTCAATCGCTGTGCGCATTATGAAGGATGTTTGGAAGCGCTTGGTGCGTATTGGTGGAATGGCAACAAGGTAAGGATGGTAACTTGCAGTGCGTCTAGATGTCCGATGGTAGAAGGGGGCTGGTGGGATGAGGTCGTGGAGTTCTTGAGCACACTCACCGAAGTACAGTCTGTAAAAGACCGACAAGCAGGCAACCTTGCGGCGATGAGCCAAGCTGTGTAGCTTGGCATCCGCCAGCTCAACGTCACCAATGAGCCTCTTGGCTCTGCGTTCCACCGAGTCAAGCGCGGCAAGCTGATACTTAGCTGAGCCATCCCAAAGGTGGCTGCAATACTCCATGCAGGATCGGACTTGCGCTTTGTAAAGGGTTAAAAGCTGTCCAGGCGTAAAGTATCGCTTCACTCTATTTAGGATGCCCAGTTTTTTGGCCGCAATTTGAGCTTTGTACTCAATGGAGGCGCCGAAGTTGAGGCTGGATGTCAACCCCATGCCCAGGAGCTCGAGCCGATCAGTCACAGGAACAGACGCACCCCGAAAAGTAGGAGTTTGATCGAAGATACTCTTTTTTGCGGTAAAAAGACACGCCTGTGTTTTGGTGGCGTTAAAGGAGACCAGATTGTCATCACCCCACTGGGAGACAAGGCTTAAGGTCAAATCTGTCCTTTCCACCATAGCCTCTCTCAAGGAACGAACTTCATCCACGCTGGTTCTTGCGCTGGACAAGTATCTCTCTGCAACAGTACTGTCATCTGCGTACCCAATAATACCAGGCTGAAGTAGGTCATTGATGTGTAGCAGGAAAAGAGTTGCAGAGAGAACAGACCCCTGAGGTACTCCGGCATCAATAGCCATGAAGTCAGAGGAGCAGCCGTCAATGACCACTCGGATCGACCGTTCATTGAGGAAGTCTGATATCCAGCTACAAAAACCAGCGGGGATGCCATAAGCAGGAAGCTTACTGAGTAGACTCGCGTGCCAGACCCTATCAAAGGCCTTCGAGATATCAAGCGAAACAGCAAGTGCTTCGCCGTGTCTCTCGATGGCTTCGCCCCAGCAGTGCGTGAAATACACAAGAAGATCGCCAGTTGGCCGTCCCCGGCGAAAGCCATATTGACGGTCACTGAGGAGATTGTTGTCTTCAAGGTAGGTCAGCAACTTACTGTTCAGTACCCTTTCCATTACTTTGGACAAAATGGAGGTAATGGCGATCGGACGGTAATTGGCAGGGTCTGCACGGTTGCCTTTTTTGGGCACTGGTTGCACATTTGCAAGCTTCCAGGATTTCGGTACCGTTCTTTTTACAAGAGAGAGGCGGAACAAACGAGTCAACACAGGAGACAGTTCTGGCGCACACCGCCTCAGCACTCCGGCTGGGATGCCGTCAGGCCCGCTGGCTTTGTTCACGTCTAGACTGCACAATACTCTCCGGACCTCTTTAGCGTGCACAGCGATCTCCGGCATGGAAGAGTCACAGTGAGGTACAGTAGGTGGTTGCTTGGAGCCAGCGTCCAGACGTGAATTGCCAGCAAAAAGAGATGCAAATAAATTTGCTTTGTCTCTCGCAGAGTGAGCCAGCGACCCATCAGGTTTCAGCATCGGAGGTAAAGTGGGCCGACAGAAATTCGTTTCGACCGCTTTAGACAGGGACCAAAACTGTTTACTACCCGGAGGGTGCGATGCCAGCTTGGCCCCAATACGTCCAATATGGTCAAAACGTGCCCGACGCAGAACCTGCTTGCAGAACTTGGCGGCAGAATTAAAGGCTCTTTTTTTCGCGCGAACCCTACGCGCTCTAACTTTGCGGTCGCGGGCCCCGACCCAGGCTTGGTAGGCAAACTCTTTTCGGGCCTCAGCGAGGGCGCATTCAGCATTATACCAAGGTCGGGATTTGGGACCGAGCGGAATGTCGGAGAATGGAATGAAATATTCCATTCCCTGCCGAATCACATCCGCAACCGCGTCCGCACAGCTCGAGGGGTCACCCGAGGAGAAACACACATGCCGCCAAGGATAAGACGCAAAAAAGTGCCGCATCTCGTTCCAGTCTGCTGACTCGTATCGCCATACTCGCCTCGTGCCTCTAGGGCTCTCATCTGGAGGAGAGCAAGTCGAAACGGATTTCACTAGACAGTGGTCAGACGTTCCCAGCGGGGCTGAGACCGACACCGAATGACTGTCCGGATCAGTTGTCAGGAGAAGATCTAGGCAATTGGGTGTATGGCCGTCAACGTCCGGTACCCGCGTTGCCACATTCACCAGCTGGGTTAGATCTAGCGAAAGAGAGAACTTGCGGGCCTCCAACCCGGCATGGTCAGTTTTCCGGTATGGGTACAACCACTCTTTATGATGGGCGTTAAAGTCCCCCAGAAAATTAAGCTTCGCTGTTGGGTACCGTTGCTGGGCTATGTCAGCCGATTCTGCGAGGCAATTAAAAAGCGCTGTCGTCTCCTGGTCACCGGAGTGCGATCGGTAGACGCCGATGTAGAGAGACTTCTCCACGCCAGTGTCCACAAGTAGCCATATGGCAGAAAAGCCCGATCTCTCAAAGCAACGGAGACGACGACAACAAATGTCATCGCGGACGTACACACAGACCCCAGCTTGCTTCTTGAACTTGTGTTCAAGAGAGTAACCCGGGTAGTTGAGGTACGCCACGTCCGACGGGGTTGTTATCTTCGTCTCCGTTAGGAAAAACAGGTGCGGCTTCTCGGTCTCGAGGTGGTGGTGGACCGGATCGAGATTAGAGTGCAGCCCCCTGATGTTAGTGAGGTGCACTTTTAGTGGGAGGAAGTGCAGCCGTTGTTTCACCTTATTCTTCTTTTTGTTGCTCATTTTGTGTTAGAGTTTTTTGGGGAAGAAGTCGAACTGTCGAGGCGCTGCTCAGTGAACCAAGTGGAACACTGGAGCTAACCCAACCTATGGGGAACTCATTTGGAGACTGCGGGGACGCCCGAACCCCCCCGGATATGGCCACCGGGTCCTCCCTTCCAGTCGCCAGCTGGCACGGTGGAGCATACCGGGATTTTTCGCGAGTTGGCGGGGCAGCCTTTGGCACGTGGCTGGCGTGCTACTTGGGCCCCCTACTGACTGCGGTCGGCCAACGGCTGGCACCGTGCTTCGGATCCCGCTACCCTCCAAAATGAGTTACCCGGCCAGTTTTGCCCAGAGACCAAGACCGGTTCTGAACAGCGCAACTAACATCCTCCTTCTCCCCCAAAGGCACTGGCAGTCCCACACACCGACGGAACACAGCAAGCTGCTTGGCGCCGGATTCCGGTGGGATGGTGGTCGCGAGCCAGGCGGCCCCTTGCGGAGCCTACCACCGCTTAAGTGGGATCGTTCAGCCGTACCACAGGCAAGCCTGTGGTGCCGTTGCCCGGGGTGGACCGCTAGGAGGTAGATCCCATACCCACCCCAAAAACTCTAGCTATTATACTAAGTAAGTAACTATTTATCCGATTTGAGTAATACCTTTTAGGAGATTTTTGTGAGCTGCGGTAATAATATTGTTACATACTTTAATTGTATTTGGGTTTCTATTTTTTCTATTTTAGAATATTATTATTTTGAAAATAGCTGAACAACTATCGAGGCGACATCACTGAACTTAGCTCCCGTCATCTCCTTCATATTAGGTTACTTTAGACCCTGCAGACAGAAAAAGGAGCCTTGTCGACAAACTTATATTTTCAAGTCGCTGTTTTAAACATTTGTATTCGCCCACTGTTTGTCGCCCACTTAGTATTTCAGTAAGCCATATTCAGTATTTTTTACACCTTTAATTTGAATTTTTTTTCGATCGTTTAAATACTAGCCTTTTTCAACTATTACACAATTTATGTTTTCCTTTTAAAAAAGTCACAATGAAATCTGAAAAAGATTACATGGATATCTCGAGGCTTACGTATTTGTAGCAGAAAACAACGACATTTACTTTGGCAACAGAGACTAAAACCATCCAAAGAAAATAAGGCATTATTCTTTGATTATTCGCGTAAATTTAAGAAAATTATTAAATTGACTCAGAAATCGCAAAATAATTGCTTGATTAACCAATCTAAAAATAAACCTAAAACAGCCTGGCAAATAATACATAACAATAAAGGTATAAGTGAACCTATCTCTCAAATAAAATATAATAATACAGTATTAACTGATCCTTATGACTTAGCTGAATCTTTTAATAATTTTTTCGTCGATCAAGTCGCTGCGGTATCACGTCAGTTTAATAATGTTATAAAGGAAAATCCACACTCCATTTTGTTTACCTCCAGTAATTCCTCAAGATATCATACACATAATTAAATCTTTGAAAGACAAAAAAAGCTTTGGCTACGACGGTGTTTCTACAAAGGTCATAAAATATGTCGTTAGCTATATAGCTGCCCCTCTAGCTCATGTAATTAACGCATGTTTATCAGCTGGAAAATTTCCAGAAAAACTTAAAATTGTTAAGGTCAAGCCAATTTATAAGAAGAACGTCAAAGATGAAATTTCAAACTATAGACCAATTTCCTTAATTTCGATTTTTTCCAAAATAATAGAAAAAGTGATTTTTAATTCCTTATACGCCTTTTTGACAAAATTTGATATTTTGTGTAACGAGCAGAAGGGTTTTAGAAAAAATAATAATATTAATACGGCAATTTTCGACTTTTTGAATATCATAATGCCCAATGTTGATAAAAAAATACCTGTATGTGCCTTATTCACTGATTTATCAAAAGCGTTTGATTATGTAGATCATGACATACTTTTAAATAAAATTGAATCATACGGTATACGAGACAATGTGCTCAATCTGATTAAAACTTACTTAAAAGGACGCAAACTAAAAAAAAATTCTAGAGTCTGTGTAAAAAGAAAAAAAGTACGCTTCTTCCCGAAGAAATATCAAATTTGGTGTCCCACAGGGCAGCATACTCGGTCCCTTATTATTTCTACTGTATGTTGATGACAGCACTTTGAAAATTAAGTGTCATAATAGAGACTCTTATGATGCTAATGTTAATATTTCGCTTGAAAAATTTATAAATTGGCTTAATAAAAATAACTTAATTATAAATTTAGAGAAAACGAAAGTAATGCATTACTATCAAAGAATATTAGCCACAAATATGAATATAAATTATAATGGACAAACAATAGATAAGGTCAATGAAGCAAAATTTCTAGGAATTACAATTGATAGCCAACTGACCTGAAAAACTCAAGCAAAAAAATAAAAAAAATAAAAATGTATGCAAAAAAATAAGTTCAGCCGCTTATGCTTTATATAGTTTATCAAAAAAAGTTAACATTCAGACAGTATTGACGGCATACCACAGTCTAGTTGTTTCTGTATTGAGGTTTGGTATAATTTTCTGGGGAAACTGTAGCGAGAGAGAAAATATTTTTAAGGCGCAAAAACGCTGTATCAGATCTATGTTTAAACTCAATGTGACCGACAGCTGCATACCTTTTTTCAAAATATATAATCTTTTAACTTTTGCATGCCTATATATATTAGAAATAGCCATTTTTGTTAAAACTAATGATCATTTATTCCCAACTTTAAAAAATACTAGAAACAGGACTACAAGTTTAAGAACTCAATATGAAGATAAGTTATGCATAAGTGGATATAAAACTGCATTATTGAGAAAGAGTGTTATGTGCATGGCTCCTCTTATTTATAACCACATACCAAAAATTGTTAAAGAGCAACCTTTAAGAATATTTAAAAAGTACCTTAAAAAATTACTAGTTTCTAAATGCTATTACTCTGTATCGGATTTCTTGAATGACAAGACTATTTAATTTTTAATGTTCTTATATTATTAATTAGCTTTAAGTAAATAGAATAATCTATAGTAGTATAATTTACTAAATTTTTTGCATGCCATGAGGCAGAATGTATAAGGATCCAAGATATTGTAACATCTAAATATATTATTTACCTACATTCTAAGCAAATAAATAAATCTATCTAATATCTATTTATATTTGCTGTTTCTATGTATATAATATTCGATATCTCTATTTCCAATGGAGAAGAAAAAATATTTTCAATGTCGCTACGATTACAAGAACAATATAAGATTACTTGAATAAAATACACTAACAACGCTGCCGTCCACACGCTGTAATGCCGCTATCTGACAAAATCATAATTTTGAGTTATAGCCTAATAGAAAATCGCGAAATAATTAAAAATCGATGCTATTTATCAACTATAAATCAAGCAAGAGTGTTGGTGTCAAAACATTGATCTAATTGCGCCCTTTCGAATAGGCACGTAGTTTGTTTATAATATCAATGATTAAATTTAACAAAAATAGGTTTGTAAACATACCAATTTCGGGAACTTAATGTCATTTTTGCTTTGTAATCCAGAATTGATTGACAGTAGAAAATTACTGCTTCGACAGATTGATGCAGAGTTATTTGCTGATTATGAACATATGGGCGATTTTAGTTTTTTGATGCCAATCAAATGTCCTGATATGGTCTACATGACCGATGAGGAGGGATAAAACGCATGTTACTAAAAGAGTTATGAATATAAATGTGGATGGATGGAGAGCGAGGGAAATTTCAGAGAAAAGATGGATTGACTGTGTGAGGAGTGATATGAAAAAAACAAATGGCCAAGTGCGAGTCGTACTCGCGCACGAAGGGTTCCGTACCATTATCGCAAAAACGGCAAAAAATCACGTTTATTGTATGGGAGCCCCACTTAAATATTTATTTTATTCTGTTTTTAGTATTTGTTGTTATAGCGCCAACAGAAATACATCATCTGTGACTGTCTAACTATCACGGTTCATGAGATACAGCCTGGTTACAGACAGACAGACAGACGGATCATGGAGTCTTAGTAATAGGGTCCCGTTTTTACCCTTTGGGTACGGAACCCTAAAAAAGGGAGTCAGTGATATCATGACGGAGACCAGGACGATATGAGAAGAAACGTGTTGCGCTGACTCCAAGTAACATGGGATAAGGACAAGAAGAAGAAGATGCCAATCAAAAAACCAAAATCGCCCAAATGTTAGATAATGGCACTCTAGCTATAGAACGACAGAATGCTACTTCAAACACATGCTGAGATCTTCAATGAGACGCGCCCCATGGCAGCGGTTAACATTAATAGAACGTTGAGTATCGCGACAAGGGGCTTAATATTATACTCATCAAAGTAACTGTACTTTTCCACCGCTATTAATGAGCTGTTTACGTCGATTATTAAAAATACATGCTTTTAGGCAATAACATTTATTATAACACACCAAAATATGGTTATTCCCTGCCAAAGTCTGTGTTTCTTGATAGCTACAGACTTTCCCTGCCGGAGTTCAAGAGTAAATAGGTTACTTCTAGACAAGCGAACCATCAAGTGAGATAGTGGTTAAAGGCGGGCCTATACAAAAAATATGGAAGGATTTATCGATGTTTTCCTTTGAGTAGTGAAAAAAAGAATATTACAATAATCATGACAATCTAAGAAGTCCGATGACGTTTCTCATTTTACATGCCGCGATAACTTTGTATGAACGTCTACGAAACATCAAATTCATAATCCTAATTAATTAATAACGGGTAAATTATGTTACCCGTAAACTATAACAACGAATATAATTCGTAAGCATCAAGTTTAACTTGTATAACGTATTTTTATAGCTGTCAAATCCGACTTCTTGGATTGTCACGACTTGCATGATTATTCATTCCAGCAAGGTGCGCTATACACAAGTATCGGCTTTCATAGCCATAGTTAGAACTGTCAATGGCTGTCAATTTTTATGGGTGATTTTTATCGTGAGCTTGAATTGTATGAAAAGTTTTAACAATAATGTCTCTAGCAACGCCTGTCAATGTGTCTCGGTGTTTTGAGCTGTTATTATGTTTAGCCAGAAAAACGATGAACTAATATTGGAAACACAGAAGAAAAACAAAATAATAAACGTTCTTTAAGCAATTTCCAGCCAATACCTATAAGTCTGCATGGTACCCACCCATATTTCACCGACGACACACAGTAAACTTACTACATAGTCTCTCACTGTGGTATGCGCGTACACCCAGTTGCAATCACATCTAGTCTCAGTTGAATGCCCCTCTGAATCAGCTCGAGTTAAAACTTTAATTTTATGAGTCGATCGTTAAGACTTCGGCTTCGGGTTCACGGTGTTACGAACTTCGACTCTAATTGAAATTACTTTGTTTGTTTGTAGTTGGTTCGATGTAGGTGGGAATGTACTGGATGGCTTGAGGTGTTCTAGTTTGTGTTTTGAAGTGTAGCTGATTCATGTAATATTATGTTTTTGGAGTTAAAAGGGTTAGCAAGTGTTTCTCCATAGAGAACTATCTACATAAGCTTCGGAATGTGCAACTAGCTTCATCTTTTTTGACTCACCGAAAGTCTCTAATGTTCGTTTTGTCTTTAATGGTTTATTAAAAAAAATCTTTGAGTTTGAGTTTGGTATTGGAATCCTTGAAATGAAGAGTTAGCAAGCTGAAGTAGCATGTTTTAGATAGGTTAAATACCTGCTCGTGAAGAAAATCTTATTAAAAGTTATAGATAGGATTGTCTTCCATCCACGCAATGACAAAATGAAGTCAAAAAATAACAAAAGGAAAGCAAAATATTTTTTTTTTAGAATATCCTAAAGAAATACGTTACGTTGATCAACGTTTTATATCTAAAATTGGGAGTTAATAATATCTAACTGAAGCAGAATTTATCTCAGCTTAGTTTATTTTAACTTTATTATTCGAAATACGGTAATTCTCAAGGAAGAGTCATATTCAGAAACAACCTTAAGATTCGTGAAAGAAAATTCGTGATCGTTTTTCAATCTGCCATCCACTTGGATTCTTATTGATTGTCATACTCCTTGATAAACTAAATTGGATGGCCACAGTCCAAAGGTACTTCTCAGAAAATTTAAATATACTGGCGTCCAAACCTCATTTTATGAATGAAATGTTCTACTCTATGGCATTTTTCCGATAGCTGAACTAATGAGACCGTATTATTCACGTCCATTGTGTCCGAGCAGCAATTAGCACATTATGGACGCCGCTTCGCTACCTAGCTACCTATTATGGAAATCAACGATTTCATCCGATGCTAATATTTCAATATTGAACGTGGACGATGGGATATTGGAGTTTGAATTTTATTTTCATGTGAGATCAATTCTGCGAGCAATTTGTACTAACCACAGCTAGGGCACATTGCTCGCAGAGTTGATGGTCGATAGGACCGAAGAGATATGGAGTGGCGATCGCATACCAGAAGACGCAGCATCGGAAGGCCTCCCTCTAGATAGACTATTGATGTAGTTAATTAAGGCTGTGGGAATCTGTTGGCTACAAAATGCACGGGAACAATCGATGTGAAGACACTTGGAGGAGGACTTTGTTCAACACTGGATGAATTTCTGCAGAAATTATGAAACTTTGTTTTTGGAAATAGAGAAGTGGTGTTTGTTTTAATGTCAAGTGTAGAAATCATAAGACCAACCAATGCGAATTAACTAGCAATCGTCAATAATGCTGTGGATATTCGCGATCGAAGGAGATTTTCACAGAAGTTTTTGTAAAACGAAACGTAAAGTTGTTCCTGACTTCTATTTGACGATTGAAACTCAATGAGTGGGTTCTATTAATAAATATACGTATACTTGTGTTTGCAATTATGGTTCTATTTTTAACTCTTGTTTCAAAAAGCCACTCAGAAACGAAACTAAAATAAAAGCTTGTGTTAACTTGCTCTAGCGCTGTGTACTTTGGGTTTGTCCTAATGTTGTACTTACAAGTTTGTTTCTTACTCAAACTTTATTCTGTGGGTGTAAAATTTGGGTCAAAGGCACAAATATTTATTTTTAGTTTTAGTTATACAGAAGTTTGCAGACGTATCTTTAGCACTCAGCTGTGGATGCAAAGTTTTAGTTTAGATTTATAAAATGTGACACTACCTCAGCAAGGTGTGGTGATCAGTATTCGTGTCTTTTCTGTGGGTACCTCGGTATATTTAAGAAATTCTCAATAAAAGTTAGACGTCCCGTTAATTAAGTACTAAAAATACAGCATCATTAGTAGTCTAGTCTTAATAACATCGTAATAATTAGCATGAAAAGGTAAATATTATCTTTACATATAAAACACTGCTAAAAAAGCCAGCTGTACGAAAATTTTTATACAGCAAAGAAATTTGTACAAATTTTATCACTCCCGTAATTCGTTAAAGACGGAAAATAATTCGTTTACTTTGTGTGCTTAATTAGAGAACATTGGGATCAGACTCATATCACCTTAAAGGTAGACTTCCGAGCAAAGTGGCTTTGACGTTACTAGAAATTTGTGAAAGTAGGTCCTAAGCACCATGTTATACCTGCTCGATCAAGATAAATCAATATGTTTTGTCACTGCGCTCGAATGGTGCCCCATACCACCCATACATTACCAGTGATGCCAAGCGCTTTGCTCGGAAGTCTACCATTATATTTGTGAGCGTCAAGAGGTTTCAGCAATCTCGCCATTTTGTCCGAAACCAAAATATTAATTAGTTAATATTATAATAGTTAAGAACGAGTATAGTAACTGATGTAATTATATAACTGTTACAGCTTCGTAAAACCAATACTGTTGGTTTATTGTCTGAGGAAAACATAAAGCCTTTTAGTATTGGGACTGAGTGGAAATGTTTAGCAAACTTGAGTTTAATTAACCCTACGTAATACTGTTATAACTAACTTACCATTTAAACACGTGATAAATTAGTAAGAGACCTTCTTGATGGCAAGACACAAACAAACTGACAAATTTTGTTGATAGGATACCGTGCACGTATTTTTTAAGAAAATTAAAAGTGCAAATCGGTCGAATTGTATCGCATGGGTCCATGTAAACATACTTACAATTTCGCTTCGTAAAAATCGCGTATCGGTGTGATATAAATAGAATCGCATTGAGAAGGTCGCCTAATGTTTATGCATAATATTAATCAAACTGTGTGTTTAAAAAATCAAACCGACTTCCAAAACAAAACACTACAAAGCGAAAAATAAGTTTCTTTTCCAAAGTCTGTGTCTTTTGTACCCATTGTTTTCCGTTATTCGACACGAAGAAATTTAATTTTCGCTTTGTAGTATTTTGTTTTGGGAGTCGGTTAAAAATGCCAGACTACAAATTTTCACACTCATATCAGAGAAGAGTGATACAAGAGTGTCTAACACTGACGTCAGTCGAGGTTATTGCATTTTTGCTTTCTGCAATACTCAGGTACTCAGGTATTTCCACAATATTGACAGCCACTCACCTTAGCTCGTGGGGGTCGTAAAAAGGTGGTTATATGAGAAAGCTAAGTTATCTGTTAGTGGTAACATACTGAAAAGCGTAAAAATGCTTTTTAACTAAAAAAAATCACCGACGAAATAACGAACTGAAAAGCAATAAAATAATTTATAGTCTAGAATTTTGAGGCGGCGTCAAACAAAAAATCAACGAAGATCAACCTTTTTTTTTTTTTTTTTTTTTTGTTTACGGGGGGAAACCTTCAAAAGGCGCCTGGAATTTTGGGGAAAAGACCAGGGAGTGTGGGATTTTTACCTCACTAAAACCACCCCGGTGATCACCATCAGCACCTGGAAGGGGCCCCGTTACCTCTTAAAAGACCATCCCGGAACCCCCTCTGTGCAACGCCTGTTAGGGCACATCCCTGGGGAGGCTGAAAGAATCGCCTTCCCTGAGCCACGCTGTGCGCGGCAGCACGTGATCACTGTGCTGCCATCCATCCTGAAGTCACTCGGTGGGTGGACAGAGTCCCCAATCTAATCTGACCACCCGCGACCTCGGAGTCCCGCTTGCTTATAATACAGGCGGGATTTCGGCGTTTTAGGCATCGAGGCGGTTGCCTCCACGACGCCTTCTTCTTCGAGTGGGATCGGCCCTCTCACGATCCCGCTCGGCGGCCTCCTTTTGGGCCATCACAGTCTCACAAAAGGAGGCCATTTCCCTCCAATTTTCGGTCTTTGCCAGCATGGCCTTCACAGCTGCTGGCAGAGACAAGTCTCGCCCGATCCTGGCGACCAAGACCTGCCGCTCAGAGGCCCACGCCGGGCACTCCTCGAGCGTGTGCTGTGCAGAATCAAGGTCGCCTCCACAATGGTGGCAATTTGCCGTGGTCTCTCGCCCAATCCTATTCAGGTACTCACCAAAGCAACCGTGTCCGGTCAGTACCTGAGTGAGCCTGTAGGAGATACGCTCCTCTCTATTCAGCCAGGCTTCAAAGTGCGGCAGGATGGCTTCGACAACGCGCTTGCGCGAAAGTTGCGGCAGCTGTAGCCGCTCTCGCCACCGCTCGAGCGCGTGTCGCCGTTCCTGCCGCCTGAGCCTTACTAAAGCGACCCCTGGCACGCCTTCACCATTCCGGCGGATGGCGCGGATTCGGTTATAAACCCTTGCGTCCATGTCCGCCAAAATATCCAGCGGAGGAAAGCGTGCCAGGAGAGTTGCCGCCTCAAAGGATACCGTTCGGTATCCTCGTGCGATACGAATGGCCATTCTCCGCTGCAGACTATTAATTTTAGCCCTGCAGCGTCGGACACCTGATAGTCTGCTTGACCAAACAGGTGCCCCATAAAGGACCATCGATCGCACGACACCCGCGTAGAGGCGGCGAACTTCTTCCCGAGGTCCCCCGAGGTTGGGCAGCAGTCTGTGCAAAGCACCCACTGCCTTTTCAACGCGGGGGACCAGTCGCTCAAAGTGCTCTTCGAAGCCCCACCGACCGTCCAAGGTTAGTCCAAGATATTTCATGTATCGACCCACCTGGACTTGCGCATCTCCAACTGTCACTAATGAGCTGGGTGGCTCTCTGCTCCTCGGCAGTTTATGGAACCATAGCGCCTCAGTTTTCTGAGGCGCTATCTCCAAACCCAGCTCGCGGATCGACGCCACGACTCTTGCCACCCTGAGCTCGGAAAGCTGGATGGTCTCATCGAAGGTATCCCCGCCGGCCAACACCAGGGTGTCATCTGCATAGCAAACAACATTAACGCCGACGGGGAGTTCAATACGCAGGACCGCGTCGTATGCGAGATCCCACAAGGGAGGACCTAAAACCGACCCTTGCGGAACCCCACACGATATCTCCCTCCGATGTACGCTACCATCCCGACCCACATAGCGAATGTGCCGGTCGCGTAGATAAGCCCCGATGATGCACTGCAGGTAGGGGGGCACCCCGTGATGTACTAGTGCCACCCTTATTGCATCCCAAGGCAGGGAGTTAAAGGCATTGACGATGTCCAAACTTACCGCCAACGCCACCCCACCCCGGGACACCACCTGTTCCGACAGCGAACGGACGCGTAGAATTGCGTCTACTGTAGAACGCTGCTGCCGGAAACCATACTGGCAATCAGACAGGTCGGGACCTACTCGCGACAGGTGCTCGACGAGTCTTTCGGCAATTATTCTTTCGAATAGCTTGGAAACCTCGTCGAGCAGGCAAATGGGACGGTATGCAGAGGGAGACTCCGAGTCTCTGCCTGCTTTCCTCAACAAGACCAATCCAGCCTCCTTCCAGTCGGTGGGAAACACGCCCGCACGGAGGCAGCTGTTAAACAGCTGTCTCAGGCGGTCCCCCAGAGGAGCCATAGCCAGAACCCACGCTCGACCAGGGACGCCATCCGGGCCTGGCGCAGTGTTACGGGCCCCCATGCGTCTAACGGCACGGTCCAGCTTATCTCCAGTCACTCCCAACGAAGATCAACCTAGCTACAATCATTCGACGCTTTAGGTTGCTTAATTTGCATGTTTGTTTGGCGCCAACTCAAAATGCTAGACTATACTTGTACATTTATTTATTGCTTTTCAGTTCGTTATTTCGTCGGTATTTTTTTTTTGTTAATAAAGATTTTTTCATCTAGGAAGATGCAAGCTTTCAGTGAGATACTACGGGAGTAAGGCCATAGGAAAAAGCGGGCGCCGCCGCGCCGTCAGTTGGGGCTGGTCATAACTTAGCCGCCTCGGCCTGTTTTAATTATTGTGTTTTTGAATTGTTTGTTTTGCAGGTCTGTTTACATGGTCCTCAAATGTATGAATTTTTCTACAAAAATGATGTAACCAAATATTTTGTTATAATGATACTCTTCTCTATAGATACATGCCGACTTGCAAACGTGCAACTAGCACATTTGCAAGCGTCGTTATCTTTTGTTTGACAATTCAGAAGTGTCTTAATTGCCTTAATAGAACTAAATGATTTGAGTTTGTGTTTGAAAAGCTTGTTTTTTATACATCTCTATTTACTTTCATAATTATCTGTAGTGGAATACTTAAAAAACTATATTGTAGAGTGTAATAAACAATATGCTATGAAGCAAGTTAACAATGCCAACTTTTGGCGACTAAATATAACGAGAATAACACCAAATAGCTGTTTGCTCAAGATACTCGCTGCCTCACTTTATACGATTTACAACTACTTCATAACAGTTCTAGTTTCTCAAGTTCTGAATAATAAAAACACTTTATGCTTTTCTTCCATTCTGCTAATAATATCTGTTTTCTTGGTTTTGTGAATTAAATACTGAGTGTCATATATTATAACGAATGTTCGCTTGTTCAAGTTTCGTTATTTCAAGTACCTATGAAGGTAGTCACCCGCTTTAAATATCTTGGGCACATCGTCACTGAACACCTACGTGATGACGAGGACATGGACAGGGAGCGTAGGGCGCTATCGATCAGAGCAAATATGATAGCTCACAGGTTCAAGCGTTGCGCTGCGAGTGTTAAAATAACACTCTTTAGAGCGCACTGTACATCGCTTTACACGTGCAGCCTGTGGGCTCGTTATACGCAACGATCGTTCAGCGCTCTGCGCGTCCAGTACAACAACGCGTTCAGGGTGTTGTTGGGGCTGCCGCGCTGGTGCAGTGCGTCGGGCATGTTCGCGGACGCGCACGTAAACGGCTTTCACGCCGTGCTCCGCAAACGATACGCCGCGGCGCTCTGCAGACTGCGTGCCAGTACCAACAGCATCCTGGCCGTTATAGCGGATAGGCTGGACTCGGGGTACGTCCAACACTGGGTCAGGGCCCATACGGTGAAATAAATGTCTTTGTTTTCTTTAAGTTTAGCTACTTACCCTATTTGTTTGTTTTGTTTCTGTACTAACATTCTATGGATTCCGTAAATCTGAAATAAATAGTTTTTTTTTTTTTTATATAAACTGTCAAGTTTTATCATTTTGATTAGTCGGTCGTTATTCTTCACCCCAGTCATATAAAGTTGATAATTTGCAAAAATGTGCTATACAGTTTTTAACCATCCAACCATGGCCATAGGTCAGGTCGTGAAGAATTCACATGCCCAAGAGCTTACGTTTGAGTCCCACAGACAAGTCACCTTTGAATACGTCCTTTATGGACCTGTAGCTCTTTTAGGCGCTTTTCGTCCGTCTTGCGACTTCTTTGTCTTGTAAAAGAGCATTTACATTGCATTCCATTAAGTATTCTATTCTTTGTTATATATGTATTCATTAATATCCAGTCGTTATTTCCATAACTAATTAAAGACAATCCTTGTTTGGAGTGTATTTTATTCAGTTTAATTAACACTTTGTGTACATTTTTTCATCATGCTTATGCACAGAGTCCCTGCGCCGACTCGCCTCAGCCAGAAGATTATGAATCAAACGCGTGTGACACTGTAATGGCGGCCGTTTAATTAAGCAAACTGCGTTGCGTCTGTGGCACAAGATTTACTCCTGTAGTGTTTGTGTGCAAGTGGAAGTGTTTATTACTAGTGGATAGACTGAGGAATTATTCTTGTAGTAAGTAGTCTTAGCTGTAAATAATTAAAGATTAGAAGATAAATTAATATATTTAACATGTACAAGAATATAGTTAGCTAAATAATGACAGCAGCTTGAAGATCGGCCTGTAGATACACGGGTTAATGTTCAAGGTTTAGTACCGCTATCTAACGTTGGTTCGTATATGGGTGACCATTCTTTGCATACCGGGATGCCTGGGGAGGTGCCTCAGTACCGCGCACGTTATGTGGTTGGTTTATTGAATTGCTTTCAATATATTAAAAAATGATTCAATGCACTTTCACGTACCAATCTTTAACTTTAATGTCTCCAACAGAATCTTTGTCAATTATATTATAAAATAAAGTTATTAAATAAATGGCTTTCGTATTTCTGCCAATTAATCATGAAGAAACCTTAAATCTTAAAACAAAGCACTAGGATATCTTCACAATAAATCAGCCGTAGGATTTATATGGTTATCTCTCTGCTGTGGTCCTTATCGACTAGATTTATTGAGGTTCAGCCCAGCTTCCAGAGTAAACTTTTATTTCAGCGCATCAATTAAACGTTAAGGCGAGATAAATCTGGAAAAATCTACTTTATTACTTATCATACTGATGGTACCTAATAAAAAAAATAAGCCTAGACTAAAACCAGGGCTTTATTATTGAGGAACTTGGTTATAAATTACATACTGCCGCACTCAGAGACATTTAACGGTTACTTAACGCGCTCCTTAGTATAGATTTTGTAAAAATCTCTACTAAGGAGAGCTTTAAGTAACCGTTAACGTCTCTGAGTGTGGCAGATAGTGCCTCTTCTGATAGCGAGCGAAAAGATGTATCTAGCAAACAAACATATGGACACAAATGAGTAGGTATTAAAAAAACAAAGAGCAATGTTGTTAATTATAGCTCCGGCAACATTCTCAAGTCAATTATCACGACAGAGTAATCCATACTAATAATTTAATGCTAAAGTACCACTGTATGTCTGTGTGTTTGTTAAGTTTATCACACCTTAATCGCAGAACCAATAACAATTTTGGTATTATTTGGTAGATTTTGGTGTAGTCAAGAAAAAAAGAAAAAGATTTCTCAAATTCATAGGCTTAATTTATACATAAACTCACGCCTTTTTTTCATGGGGTAGGCAGAGACTGCAGTACGACAATCAACAATAGGTATTTACAAGGCAGACGTGAATGGAAACGTCGGGTGGGGACGACGGAAAGACATACATCGACCTTATTGGTGATGTTCCTCAGAAAGGCCAGGTGCGCAGTAATCATAACCGGCGTGCGTGTATGACTAAATGTATGAACGTGAGTGAAGCAAAAGAAGTATGTAAGGATCGTAGCAGGTGGCGTTCTGTAGTTTCTGCCTACCCTCATATATTTATACTTTGTAAAAAATACGTGTGTACCATAACGGGCGAAATGTACTAGGTGATATCTTATCTAATACATTTAAACGAGCAATACTTGTATATATTATGTATAATATAATCTGAATCTCGGAAACGGCTCAAACGAATTTCATGAAATTTTGTTTGCAGGTTTTTCATCGATAAATCGATCTAGCTAGGTTTCATTTTTAGAAAACGTCGTTGTCTCTATTTTCACCCACAATGTAACATTTACAATAGGTGTTAATTACTTTTTTTTCCCAGCCGCTGTTTACGCTACGAATTTCACATAAATTAAATTGTCACACTTGGACTATCACAGAGGAATGCAAACAATGTTTAAAATAAAATTATGTACATAAACGTATTAAACATTGCAGGCAGATACCGTGATGTTTATTTACATAAGTAGAATGTTTCATAGAATTACGACCACTTACCCGGTTTGGGTAAAGTCGAATTTTACGAAACTGGCTTATTACCCATTTTGGGTAAATCCGGTCGGCACATGTTTTTTTCTGATTTTGTGTCACTAAACCGTCTGTGAGTGTTGCATCTCTATTTAGTCTTCTAGTTTAATAGACAAGTATGGAAAAAAAAATTGCCGCTACTCTGTGGATCCGCCCGTGACAGTAATATTTATTTTTTTATATCAGTGCACGCTCGGTCGCCATTTTTCGACCGCACAAGGACCGCGCTCAAAGTTTTTGTGATAAAAATTTGTTTTATTTTTTTTTGTGGCGTTTGTTTTTTAGTGAAAAAAACGATGGATCGATAAGTGTTGGACTGTTTTAAATAGTTTTTTTTTCGTATTTGGTGTAAATTCCAGCTGAAATAAATATTTTACGAACGCAGTCGGACATTTTTTTTGCGTTTGTTGTTGTGTTTTGTGTCGTTGAAAAATAAAATTATTTTTTTTTGTGCTTTTTTCCAATTTTACTCATGAAACTGGTGTTAGTTACAGTGCTACGTTAATTAAAAACAGAATTAAAGCATTTAATTGAAGTGGTAATGATCCAAATTGGAATATAGTGAAAAGTGAATCACAATACCCATTTTGGGTATTTGGACCGTCATCGTCGTTTTTCTGTAAGTAATGTGTATTTTTTTGAATTTCTTTGTGTTTTTTTAGGCAACATGCCCTTTTGTTGTGTTATTTCATTAGTAAATATCATTAGCACATGGACTGTGAAATAAAATGCCAAACAAACAAAAAATAAACAAAAAACATCAAAAAAACAAAACAAAGGCCGTCTTCATGACCCTTTTCAAGTGTTTACATTGTGACTCATATCTTGTAAACTAAACAATTCTAACAGCTAAACACTGTGTGTGCGATAAGATTATGTACCAAACTATGTAATACAATAGCATTTTAAGCCACTTGACCTACAGAGTTCACAGAACTGGAGTGTAAACATACTCATTTTTGTGGCGCGCCGGCGCGCCGTCGGGCGGTTTTTTTTGCGGCGTAATTTTTTTGTAATTTTTTAAAGTGTGTGGGATGAAAAAAATGTATGGGGAGGTGTGTTATTTTCATTGATTATTGTGGAATAGGGTGTATTTACGCAAATAAAATTAAAACTTTTTGAAATTATGCTTTCTATTTTTATTTATATCTACTTTTGTACACAAAACTTGGAAAATTTCCCTTACCACTGACTTTACACAATATTTAAAAATAAATTACATGGTAAAACTAGATACATCCCTTGGAAATATGATAGAATATTTCATAGCGATTCTAACAAAATAAATTTCATACATGGGTCCCATACAAAACTTTCGAGAAATCGGCGTTTTAGTGAGACCGGGCCGACAGCGCAAAATGGCGCCGAGGTACCTGCGCAGTTAGGCGATGTTCGGGATTTTAGCTGCGCCTATGAGTGGATATTGTGTGTTTTACGCATGATGAATATTTTGCGTGAATTTTCAGTGATCTTAGAATCTTACTAATATTATAAATGCGAAAGTTTGGATGAAATTTGACACGGAGATAGATATGAGATAGATTATAGTTAGAAATAGAATATATGATACTTTTTATCCCGGGAATATGTTCCCTCAGGTCTTTAGCCCCCATATCCCCCCCATTCCCCCAATGGGCGGGTATAAGTAATGCATTTTTTCCCAGCGTGATCAAAACAAAAAATAAAGGTTATGTTGGGGGGGGGAACCCCCCCCAGCGCATACTTCCTCGTAGTGTTCCCCGGATACGGCCCAGTTCTGACCACCGTAACGGAGTGGCAGACTGGGTACGGCCAAAGTGCGCTGTGCGATCGTAGCTTATTTTATTCAATTGCGGTAACTGCGACCATAGCCGAGACAATGTCGAAACCTGCGCGGGACGCCCTCGGGCATTTTATCAAGAAAAAAGGTCCTTCTCAGGGCCAACCCAAAGGCCCTTTTCAGGGCCAACCAAAAGGCCCCTCGCAGGGCTACAGCGACGCTTCAGCGTCGAATGAAGGCAGAGCCTTCTACGGAGGGAAGGCGGAGGAGTCGGACTCCGACAACAAGTCCGTTGTGTCAGTAGCCAGCTCGAGGCGTTAATTTTCGACTTTTACGCGGGGCAAGCTGTTGGCAGAAGTTAGTTATGAATTATTAATAGTATATGCCCGCAACTTCCCTGCCATCGCCTAGGAAACGTGTATTTTTCCGTGATAAAAAGCAACCTTTGACTTTCTATTAGAGGAAGAACTTTTCGTGATCGTATCAGGGTTTCTACTACGACGTCTTAAAGCCATCTTGGTTCCAGTATGAGAAAGAGACGGAGCAATACAGGAAAATAGCAATATCCCATCACCAACGGAATCATGATGGCATTTTGACGTCATACCCTGTAGTTTTATAAATTATTATCTTTTACACAGACACAAACAGCAATTTTTCTCTTCTTAATTTTGATTAAATAAGTACCTACTGAGTTAATACTTTGCCCAGCAACGGATCAGGGCCTTTACGAGTCCAATATTTGTAGGGTCTGTAGATAACATCGCTTTTTAAAGTGTACACAGGGTTACAAACAGTGGATTTTAATTGTTAAAGCAGCAGGAAGTCTATCTCTTTTTGTTCTACAGTATACAAACAAATGTAAGTATTGCAATTTCTGGACAAAAACTTATACCGATCTAATTTGAAATGTCATCCATCAACATGAAAACATAAACGGAAACACTAGATACTATATAATCTCCTACATGCTCCAATGTATCTTTTGACTGAGGCAATATTTGCTAGCTCTTAAACACGGTTTGGATGTTCAGTTTTACTGATAAAATTTGCCCTTTGTGGCAATTAAAATATATATAAAATCGTAACATTCTTACTTCATTAAAAATCCCATAAAATATGGTCCCCTTAAGTTTAAAATAATAATAAATGGAATTTTCATCACGTCTTGTGATGGTCACACAAAGCGACAGAGGAAGATGAATAATATAGCCAGCCATTGTGATTTAAATGATTGTGAGCTACGCTGCTACGCGGCTACGGTGCTACGTGCTACGACGGCTACGAGGCTAAGGTCACACCTGACCACTCACAAATTGAACGTAACTTTATTTACATAGTAATAAAGCACATTTTTTATTTTCCTCTTTCACAAAAGAGGGTTTCTGCAAAAGGTAGACCCTTGTAACGACGCTTGAATGATTCCATTTATCTTTCTTGTGTTATTATTTTAGCATGATACGATTATGGCGCTTATATATATTATTTTAGAGATTAAATTAATGTGCACCTTGATTTACCCGGGTAATGGTGGTACAGGATTTGGGTTGCAGAAAATTAAGCAAATAATAATTTTGTAAAATTATTGAGTTAAAATAAAAATATCGTGTGTTTGTTGGGACGAACCACCTTTGTTTTTTTAAAAGGAAATAGTATCCACTTTTTAGGCTTGTGTGGTTTAAGAATAAACTTTGCATCGACAAATGTAATTTTTTACATCTAAATGCGTAAATCAAGATTTCATCAGCATTTTAATTTAAAGTAGTTCTTGTAATGTATAACCTGCCACAAAAGCAATCTCATTAGGCAAACTCAAGTTAAACATAACCAAGCAGAAGAGTTAATGTCAGGGCACGCCTTTAGAATAACAAAATGGCAAGTAGGAAAGTATTCTATGTAGACACATACATTTATTAAAATAGCTACCTTTTTTTCCAAGGCTTTGCGCCCGTGGTGCTTACCCCAGGAACCGTGCACTTTTCCGTTTTAAAAACAGTGCAGCACTCAGCATTATTGTTGTTTCCTACCGGTGAAATATATTTTGTAATTGGAGTCTTTTCCAAAGATTATCTTTTTCGAAAATTGTAGGTATAAACTAACAATGATATTATTCGTATCTGTGTTAATTATCAACATACACAAAAACCATCTTAAAACACATTCATTATAAGGTATAATTTTTTTCCATGGACTGAAATCTAATGGACAAAGGGTTTTACAAATATAACACCGCGCATCGGAAGACGCAGTGATTTGGTGGGTAGGCCCCCAAGGTGGAACGACAACATAGTAGAAGTCGCGGAAATCCACTGGATATTGCGTTAGCAAGACAGTACTTAATACGATCTTTGGAGATATAATGTGATGTTGTGTCAGTGAAAAATATGTTTTTAAGACTCCTTTTAAGAATTTAAAAAACTGTTGATGTTGATGGCACGACGGTGATTTAAATTTTGCTGCCTCAACTTATTGCTACTCTAAAACGGTTTTTTCGCTGCTTTTACGGAATCGTCTGTAGCAGGACAGAGATAAACATGAGTTTGAATACCAAGCATCTCTAAGTTATTTAATATTCGCAAATCAATAACTATGAGACTTCTAAACTGTCAGTCTCAGCCTATAACCCAGATTATTCCAGTAAGTATATCCTAATACAAGATGGCGTTGTTGGCTAAACATGGACACGCATGTTAGGCGTGCACTATTACTGGCGGTAATTGCCTGTTGATTCAATTAATTGGCAGGTTACGAACGTGCCCAGTGCGCAGTTCTCACTCCAAGGGTATTATTATCGAGGCAGCAACTAGCCACAAAGTGCGTCTTATGTATGTAACGATTAGCAGATGTTTGTAGTAATTGGAAGATGATAGGCTTATCATAGTGTTTGTTTATAGATCTAACAAATGATTGCATAGCTTCTTATACTTACATTGTAGCTTAAAAGCAGCAACAGCTTCATGATGTGGGGCCAACTACTAGTGAACCATCTGAAGGAAGACTACAGCTGTGGAGAGATATTTCTTCTAGATCCATCCCATTCGTTCCACCTACTGACAATCTACCACTTTAAGACATGAATAAGGTAATCCAGAAGTATCTAAACAAACTTCGGATACGGGATTTAAACAAGAGAAACCTAAAAACCTAAAGCACAGGTGGACGTTCATAGACGAATTTAGCCTGTAGTAAATGACAATGCACCTGCCATTAAGTCCGCCTTTGTACCTTTTGCGCATGAAGTCTAAATAAATAAATGAAATACCACAGTTCTGATATCGTGATCTTTTCGCCCTGATGCCTGCTCTACAAAGGAATTGATAGCGCCAAACTCGTAGAAAGCTAATCCACTACTGCATCTACTACAGCAAGCAAAGCTGCTTGGGTAGCAAGCCCAGTTCTTGTACAAAACAAATTGTTAATACCCATACGTCTCGATAAACTAGTCCCTTGTCAAATATCCCTTCATGATGTTAATACAAATGTCCCCTGATGGCCATTGCGTATCAATAAGTTTTAACTTAATTACCGAACAATTAGTCTGTTCAAACAACAAGATGATAGTTAACTGTTTAAACATAAACTTAATTAATCCTTGGACAAACTTTGTCCCTTCGTTATAAAAATCAGACCTCCCAACTTCCTATTATTCACTTTGATACCCCAATCAAATCAGTTGTGTACAGTCTGTAGACAAAATTGTATACAGTCCTAGTGGATTGTTGGTCTAATGATTACAAACACTTCTGCTGAGCAATCGGTCCAAATTGATGCCCGGTTGATGACAATAAGCTCGCTCAGGACATAAACATTATAGGCCTTATAATTCGATAATATAATTCGATAATTATAGAAATACAGGCGTGAAGTAGTGACAACTTTATAATACTTCTGGAAAAAATAAAATACGCCCAGGACTCCCTGAAATACCACACATAATTTACTTCACAAAAGGACAACATTATTGCATAATATCACAGCATTTACTCCAAAATACTAATTACTGTGAACATTTCCACTGCAGAGGCCTAAAGCAATTTGCATGAAAAATCAGCCGACCTTTACGAGATGAGTTTCGGCTGAAGTTGCAGGATTCTTATTTGTGTGCGTTGCCCGCAAACTCTGTGAATCTGTGTCAATATTTTGAAAGCTGGTTGAGGTTTCAACTTGTGGAGTGAATTTTAATCCTTTTTCGAGAGACTTTTCCAGTTTTTGTTTTTGCGTTAATGTGGGTAGCTTTGCTTTCTGTTTTGTTTACTTTGTTAGGCAAAGAGCATGATGCTGAGTTTATGCTGCTCGGCTTTTGGTGGACGCCGGTCATTTCTCGGGTGGTATGTGTTTCTATTTGGCCTAAAGTTTTTACTTTGGACTTTACTTTGGTAAGAAAGGGACTCGGCTACAACAGATTTCTGAGCCTCTAGACAAGTGACATTCTATTACCAAAAGTTCACGATAGCAATTGGTTGAAAGTTAAATAATATTACTCAGTAAAAAATCTTAAAATAGTTTTTTTTCAAACAAGCTTTTTTCGTATTCTTTTCAGCTAATACCCATATCATGGCAGTGCACAAAAAATAACTAATCTGCCATCTAGGGCCGTCTGCCATATTGAAATTAATTAATAATTAATAAATTTATTTAAAATCATTTGGTATAACAATAATTACAATTTTTGCTTAAATCTATGTCAAGTTCACAAGTGTTATGTGCCTGAACTAGGTAATCCTGTGTTTCAGGCGAAAATAGTACTTTTTTTTTTTTTTTTTTTAATAATTACTGAAAATCAATTATAAGGTAGTCTTAGGTATTTTTTACGGGTGCAAATAATACAATAAAATTCTTATTTTCTAACATCTTAGATACTAATACCTATTTTAATACAAGTAATAACTTCTCTGTATCTTCATAGGACATCATTTGTAGAATTTCTTTGAGAATTCTCTTACAGTTACAATAATTTAGGGAATAAATGTTTGCTGTTACGTTTAGTCTATTGTAGAGTAGTGGTCCGAGGAACACGTAAAATTTGTCTGTGAATGCATGTTTTGTACTTTTTTGAAGGCAAACTACATCTCTCCGTCTTTTTTTAGTATAGTCAATGCGATAGGGGAGGGCTGCGTGTTGTTTTAATACGATGTTCATTATGAATAATTGTCGAACTGTTAGTACTTCACAAGATTTATAGAGAAGGTTAGTGGGAAATAGGAACGGGCGGAAAGTAGACACCTTGAGGATCGCTCTCTGCGCTCTCTCGATGGGTAGTAACAAAGTTTTACCCACTCCACCCCATGAGGTAATGCAATAAGTCAAAATTGATTGACATAGAGCAAAGTAAACTTGCCTAATTAGTAGTGGGTCTGCAATATATCGTAGCTTTTTAAATACGAATATTAGCTTACGAATTCTATTATTTAAAGCTTCTATGTGCTGTTTAAAGGAAAGGGTTTCATCTATAATGATACCTAGGTATTTTATTTTTTTAGCCATATTGATATTGGGACACCCACACTGGCTATCGGTAGAGTCCGTACAACTATGAGCATACAACGTTGGGGCAATATTAGTTGTCTGTTTGCGCATCGAAAACCTAATGTAGTTAGTCTTATCTGCATTTAGTGTTAGTGAGTTATGTTGAAGCCAATTATTTACAATATTGAATCCTTGTTGCGCAAGTTTGTACACTTCATTTTCTGAGTCTGCCGAAAAAAGTAGAGCAGTGTCGTCAGCGTAAGATACAATTATGCCGTGTTCAAGCTTTAGATTACAAAGGTCATTTATGTATATCAAAAACAAAGTAGGCCCTAAAACACTTCCCTGGGGAACACCAAATGACGTGTTTTTCTTATCAGCGCTGAGAACATTGCCAATCTTTACGCATTGGGTACGGTCCTCCAAATAACTTTTAAAGAGTTTCAGCTGGGTTCCTCTTACCCCAATGGTCTCAAGCTTGCGCAACAGTATGGGAATGGAAACTGTGTCGAAAGCTTTGGCGAGGTCCAGGAAAATTCCTACTGTGTGGTTACCCTTGTCAAGTTCCTGTGCTAGATAGTCAGTCAGATGATGTACGGCATCGGCGGTTGAGACTTTAGGCCTAAATCCAAACTGGCAATTGGATAAAATTGATTTATCCTCCAGATATCTAAACAATCTTTTATTGATAATTTTTTCTAATATTTTAGACATACAAGGCAGTAAAGAAATAGGTCTATAATTTGTCACTTGCTCTTTACTGCCTGATTTATAGATAGGGAGAACTACTGCTTTTTTTAGGCATTCAGGAAAAATACCTGAAGATAAACAAATGCGGAAAATATAAGTCAGTGGTGGTATTAAAATATGCCTGAATTGTTTAATAATTCTATTGGATATATTATCCCAACCAACTGCACAGTCGTCTTTCAAAGTCATTATTATGCTTTCTACCTCAGTCTCATCAGTATCCAGCAGCCCAAAAGATGTTAAAGTGGTGCTACGCATAAAAGGAATGCCTGTTAGATAATGTGGTTGACCCCGAACTTTTTCTGCCAGACACTTGCCAACATTAACAAAGAAATTATTCGCTGCGTTAGCAGATGATAGGTGTGACGAATGTGCTTGTAATAAACCTGATGATGACACATTTTGTTTTGAGGTATATGTTACATTTTTTATATATTTCCAGACCTTTTTACTATTTGTGCCAGCCTTTTCCAGTTCAATTCTATCGTAGTTGCATTTAACTTTTCTCAATAGATCATTGCAAAAATTTCTGTATCTTTTGTACGACAATTGAAATATTACATTATCTGGATTAGATTTTGCTTTCAAATGGAGTTTATCTCTATGTTTCATACAGCGAATAAGCCCTGGCGTGATCCATGGTTTTAAGTTGTGATTTTTATTGTTCAACTGCGATAAAACTGTGTTTTTCTGAATTGCATGTCGAACGTTTTCTATTACATACAGCATACAAAACTGCGGGTCAGCAGAATTGTAGACTGGCTCAAAATCGATGACGCGTAAATCTTCTTCAAGTTTATTTATATTCAATTTAGAAATTGTTCGTGTGTTTAATTTAGGTAATTCACAATTAAGGGTTAGTAGGGCAGCATTATGATCGGTTATTGTTGAATTAACAACAAGTGCAAGTGAGGGAAAAATCGATTTAAGCATGATATGGTCCAAACAAGATCCACTGTGATGTGTAGGAAAGCTGTGTGCGGGGAGCAGGCCATGAAAGGCACATAAATTGAGATAATCCTGAGCAGGTGCATTAGCACTACCTGAAAGAATATTGATATTAACATCGCCAATTAAAATAGTGTTTTTAAAGGATGACAGGCTTTGCAAGATGTCGTTCAGGGAGTCAGTAAAACTGGTGGTATTTTTAAAAGAGGGCGGTCTATAAAGCGCTAGTATAGCAAATTCAGACTCAATTTTAATTAACAATCTGTTACAGTCGTGCATATTTGGTTCCTCAACAGAGACATTCAGATGATTTCTTGCATAAACTATCACTCCATCGTTTTGATTATAATTTGTATTACTTCTATACATATTATATCCCGGTATTAGTGGTATGTTATATTGCTTAGCAAGCCAGCATTCAGTTAAAACAATAATATCACAGTTTATGTTTAGCCGTTGCTGAAATGTACTAAAGCTATCAAAATTCTTAAAAATACTGCGAATATTTTGTGTTAGTATGGTTAACGGATTTTTATAGCCGGATAGATATTGTTTGCAGTTTTCAGCTTCACAAACCTTAGACTCGGACACAGAGAAATTATCTAAGTCATCAATTAAATTATTAATCATATTTATGACAGCTGAACAATAAAATAAAATTTAAAAATAAATAAATATAAAACGTAAAAAAGAAAGAAAAAAAAACAATAAAACTAAAAAAGGTCCGAAAAATAACCAATTTACGGCGCTCTTAGGCGCCTCCATAATCAATGGAATTTATGTACCTTTTTTCAGCCATTATTTTCGCGGGGCAGTCAGCAGAACCTGTGTTATGTTTGTCGGGCTTTTTGAAATGCAAACAAGTAGCGCATTTTGGGTCATCTGCCTTCTTTGGACATTCTTTTATAGAGTGCCCTTGATCGCCACAGTGACCACAGGTGTAGGATGCCTGTCGACATGACTTGGCAGCATGTCCATACTGCTGGCACTTATAACATCGTGTGACCAGGGTAAAATCTCTAATAGGACATGATGACCAATTCACAAACACGCGGTCTTTTGACATCAGGGCTTTGCGTATGACTGCAGACACTTCTACCACATAGTTACAGGTCTCAGCGTCCTTCTTACCTGACTTGTGGCTCAACTTAATTGAGGTCAAAAACGTCTCAAGGCTGTCCTGTAGTTTCTCGGCCAGATTTTGATGGTATATACAAGTAAAAACCTCTATTTCAGGCATGGATGTCGGCACTCCTATAATAACCACCCTAGGCTTCCTTTTATAAGTCTCGTCGACTATTAGGCCCGATTTCGTTAGCTGCACCGATTGTCTCAGCTTTTCGATGTCGTCCTTCGTCTCAGTGCTGATAATAACGCCCCCGTTCCTCGTCTTGCGCAGTCCTCTCACGTGGAGCTTCATCTGTTCAGGATGGATAATTTTTTGGACAAGAGATTTTGTCTCATCGCTGGTCTTCAATTTGTCATTAGGATAGATGGCCACAGAACTTAAGTTTATTGGCTGTATATAATTGTTGGCTCCTTTTTTTACCATGTCCGCAAAAGAAGTTCCCTGAGTAGGTCTCATAAATTCGCCGATACTCTGCTTAAGGTTCTGTAGTTGCTTCGATAGGTCAAGTTGCTTCTCAAGGCTTTCCATAGCGTGGTGGTATTGGACAGCTCTCGCTTTGATGGACTGGTAGTGTACGGCCATTTGCGATGTGCCGTGACCTACTTTACGGCATAAAGCATTGATACGTAGCTTCTGTTCCGTATTCATTTTACCGTCGGCTACAATAGTGCACACCTCCTTCAGGCTCTGCTCGATGGTCACCATCCAGTTCTGAATTTCTGGCGTCGAGATAATTTCAAGGGCATCTTTTGTTTTTTGGTGATACTCCTGAGAGGCAGGAGCGGCTTCGGGGATGGCTGCGGGTACGGCTGCTGGTACGGGGGTAGTGGGTGGGGAGCGAGCACACCTGCTACTCCGGCTGAACGGACTACTTTCCATTGTGATTGAATGTTGTTTCTTTGTAAATTTATAGATCACGGGTCATTTTCACAATTTACACACTTTACACATACCTAATGAATAGCACAGTTTGCGTTATTCGCGAAACTAGGTCACGATTTCGCAAGTAATTATTTGTTTATTTAAATAATTGTGCGATACGTCTGTTCACTATGATCGGACGGAATTAGAATGATGTCACTTAGCTAACCATCCAATGTCACCCAAACTAAACTTGTAAGCAAAATTTCATCTTAATCGGTGGAGGATAACTGCTTTAAAATTCAGTTGCATGATTTAATCCGAACACACTCACATACATACATATATAAATTGCAAGTTAAATAAAAGCTTTTAAAAATCTATTAGATTGTCAAGCGCTACCAAAATGTAACGTGATCAATCCCTTAAATTTTGACATTTCGAACCGATGGTCAGTTCATCGGTTATTGAATAACACTTTGTCTAGCTAGAGCCTCAGTTCGATGGTCAGTTCATCGGTTATTGAATTACACTTTGTCTAGCTAGAGCCTCAGTTCGATGGTCAGTTCATCGGTTATTGAATTACACTTTGTCTAGCTAGAGCCTCAGTTCGATGGTCAGTTCATCGGTTATTGAATAACACTTAGTCTAGCTAGAGCCTCAGTTCGATGGTCAGTTCATCGGTTATTGAATTACACTTTGTCTAGCTAGAGCCTCAGTTCGATGCTCAGTTCGTCGGTTATTGAATAACACTTTGTCTAGCTAGAGCCTCAGTTAGCTTTTTGTTAACGTTTACTTATAAAAATAATGCAAACATTTCATGTTTGTAGAAATGTGTGTGGGCAAGTAGAATGCTTAAATAACAGTTTACAGTATAATAATTTAGATAATCCTGTCGTCTTAGCTCTCCATAAACGCCCACTATCACTCCAGTGACATTTCCTTGCTCACTCCTTCTCTCACTGTCATTCCTTCTCTCTCACCCACGTTGCGTTTCATTTCTCATAGATTTATACTTATAAACACTCATCCTACATGTTTTATTAATACAATATTTCACAAATTCAACTATTTTCTCTGTATTCATTAAGTTTTTTATTCGTATCACTAATTTCGAACTAAAGCACACAAAGCGGTAATGTTTACCTGTTTAGTACTGTTGAATGAACATTTTCACAGCTCGATTGGCGCACGCTAATTGATTGGTTACTGTGCTGCAAGCCTGAGTTGAATTCCTGATCAAAACAATAGTTTATGTTTACTACAAATAAATAGGTTAGTAAGAGGAGCTCGTGGCTAAATAATAAGTCGGTTATCAAGGTAAAGCAACGCTGGCCAAGGTTGGTCCGTGGATGGGTGACCATCGTTACATAGCGAGTTTCCTTCGTGCCTCGGAAAGCTCGTTAACTACTACGTTATTAAATAGGTAGTCGCTCTATGTAAAACACTGGTACTCAGCTGAATCAGGTAAGACTGGAAGCCGACCTCAACATAGACAAAACTAATAAGATATTGTAAACGTAATGTCGGGGTAAAGATAAAATACGAAGAACTGCGGTGTTGTTTGTCAAATTCTCTCCATTTTCCGGAATCTTTGTTACCGAAACATAAGCTTTCCACAAAACATCAGAAAGCAAACAAAAGTTAGCAAAAGCTAACTCAAAAAAAACGTATATTCCACTTTGATCCGTAATTCTGATGTCCGAAGAATAAAAATCAAGTACTCGTCGAAAAACGCCGATAAACTGCCAGGATTCGGATCAACGGCCATTCGGTACATTTAGTTGGGATCCGCCGCCCATTCGGCTTTGTTTATAGGGGTAGTACGTAATATAAATTAATTATCTTCGGCGGCACTTTGCCGACAACCCTGCGGAAAATATCTCGCCGTGGATAAAGCGCCGGTATTAATTTGGTATATCGTTAAAGGCAGAATAAAATATTATTTGCATATACGTTCCGTGGCCTTTGTTGATGTTCCTGAAGGCGGTGTGAGGATGAGTCGATTTGTTTGGGGTTGTTTATATTCGTTTAAGAGATGAATAGGATCTGTGGAGCTTTGGGGAGGATAATCGTGGATATTTGTAATGGTTTTCTTGGATACCATTTTGCTGGTACCTTATCCTTATGCTCATTGTTAACAAATGACTATCCATTTTAAACTGCATTCTTTTTTGTAGGATTTTGTAACTTACTTTTTACTATCATCAGGTGAGGCAGTGGTCAAACGCATGTCTATCAATTACAATAAAAACATGCTTAAAAATCATTTATTTTCAATTTGGGCCAATTAAAAATAATTATGTTAATTGAAAACCATCGTAAGATAAATCACCGATCAAAGATCTGAACTACTTATAATCTTTGTTAAATGTTGCATTATTCAAACCTAAAAGTTCCTTTAATAATTTTACTAACGAGCTTCCCCCAGTCTTATCAAGTCCCAGCAAGGCATGCAACATTATTGTTTCAAACAAAAAATAAACTCCCAATTCCCATCATCGGATGTTTTTCTTTTGTTTGAAACTCGCAAAGTTTTATTATTTCATTAACTTCCTTTTTGAGTTGTGTTCGTTAATCATTTATTCACGGCCCTTATTTGAGTGGAAGAAGCCTTTGTTTTAAGTTATGAATAGCGTTACAAAAACGATTTTGTTATAAGCAATTTTTATTAGCATTATTGTGGAGCTCAAGGTTAAGCAAAGGTTGCCAAGGTCGGTCCATGGATGAGTATTCTTGACTCCTTCGTGACTCGGAAATCACGGGAAGCCATTGATCGCAGCTGACAATTCTAGATCTTTGACATACATTACGGGTTCCTTTTATTTTCTCAGGGTTCGGTTATTGGTCCACCTTTATGACTTTGACGATTTCCTCGCGATTCCGCTTCCAAGCGGCTGTTCATTAACCGGTTACGCGGACGACGGTCTTCTGCTCATTTAATCAAGTACTCGAGCTGGACTCGAGAACTTGGCTGACACTTGCCTAAGATTAATATTTCAGTGGGGTGATCGAAACTGCCTGATCTTTGCTGCGCACAAAACTTATCAACTCATTTTGAAAGTTAATCTTAAATCGTGTCCTACTATAAAATTTAGTAACGTTCCCGTAAACTGGAAGCAGTCCATGTGCTATCTTGGTCAGGAAGAGAGGAATAAATATGTGGTTAGCGAGGAATTTTGTTCAATCAAAAAATCATAGTAATCAGAATCATATTAAAATAGTCGGTGAAAAATCAAAAAAGAACTTCTATGCCTTAACGAGAATATCTAAATCTACGTGGGGTCTGTCTTTTTTAACCTTAAAGACTATTTATGCGGCTACTTACTTGGGTTGTATGTGCTATGGGGCGCCTGTTTGGGCTGATAGGGCCACAATTGGGGCGGTACGACGTAAATTACTTCAAAGTCAGCATTTAGCGTTGATATTTCGTTTAAAAATAAAAACTTATGCAAAACATACAGGACGGTTAATACAGAGGCCTTACCGGTACTTGCTGGCGTACTTCCGGTCGACCTTGAAGTGCAGCGACGTGCTGCAATGTACTATTCCGCACGAGAGACCATGGACGCGGACTTTTTAACTCGGTGTGACCGTGAGAAAATCTCTAGATTATTTATTTATTTAAATAAGGCATGCCAACAACCTATTCGCAAACCACATATTGACGTCTGGGAGGAACTTTTATCCGAATGGCAATGTAGGTGGGATAATTCCATCAAGGGCCGACACCTCCACCAATTCTTTCCATCCGTTCGCACGCGGCTAGCCAGGACGTGGCTGGAGGTGGATCACTGTGTAGCTCAATTTCTCACAGGGCATGGTAACTTTAAAAGTAAATCATTTTCTTTCAAGTTCGTTGCCTCACCTTTGTGTCAGTGTTCTACGTCTGACTGCGAATATGTACAATCTGCACATCATATCTTATGAGAGTGTATTCTTTGGCAGAATGAACGCAATTTTATGTTGTATAATGTACAGGCTGCATCAGGAGTTGTTTACTATACGGACCTTGTGCAAATTAGAACAAATTGCCGTGCGTTCAAGCGTTTTTGCCATACCTATTATTGGAAACAAATATAGCAGCTCACAATGTAGGACCCATTAATATTAATGCTAATATGTAAACGACCCTTTGTGCCTATTGGCCTTGTTTGTTCTGTCTCCTGCTTGATATGGAGGGAAGTGGAAATTCGTAATTTTTCCTACTCCTCCGTAATTCTTTTCTGATTAATTTCGTTGCAGTATCCAAGACAGTTAAATTCATTCTCCGGGACTTCGTCGAGCTTCATTGCCTCGGCGCTTTTCTGGTGGTCGCCACTGTTGATTCTGGCTTTCAGGTGTTGCAGTGGTTTGGGAATAGTGCGGTGGGATGGTCCCAGAAAAAAAACATTACGGGTATTCATAAGCCTGATATCTAACACCAGAGGCTCTAGACAAGTGGCATTCCATGTCAGCGAAGGCGATACTCGAAATGTTAAAATTTAAGGGTTTCATCGCGTGATTTTTCGACATCGTTTCTCAATCCCAAACAATTTCACCTTTTTGACAATCGTTATCGCCACGCTTTCGATGATAGAATGTCACGTGTCTAGGGTCTCAGTCTTGTCAAGAGGTATTGTGTTACCCAGTTACTGGGTTGTGGAGATCAGGTAGGCAGTCACTCCATGTAAAGCACTGCTACTCAGCTGAATCCGATTAGACTGGAAGCCGGCCCCAACATTGGGAAAAGGCGAGGCAGAATTTTATAAGCTATTTTGTTAATCACGTTACTACCAATTTGGGTGATAACTCCCCAGAATATAAATGATCAAACATGTGTAATCGTGGGAGCTATAAAAGGGTAACCAAAATCCCCAAACTTAAGCTTCCATCTATTCGAACTAGTTAACTACACATAATCACACGTCAATTTTCTCCTAACAGTGACCGTTACAATAAAAGGTCACGGAGGTCGGCGAGATAATCACACCCACTTGGTTGGCAGACATATTGCCCATCGCAATAAGTTATCAATCGCAGACACTGCTGCCCTATTCTACAGAATCCCTTAGTCGCATTTTCGACATTCAGTTTTGTAAGTGCGGACTATTTTCGCACTAAACCCCACATTTGTCATTTTCTTTTGTTTATAGAGAATATTGAGTGGATGTGACGTATCCTTATTCTGTGTAGATTTGTTTAAATTAGTCTACATCAGGCTTTCACAAAGTTTTTTTGTCACACCTCTCTACTGCGAAAAAACAAAACCCACACAAGTGGGGCACCCTTTAGTATTTGTATTTAGGTAACAAACAGTCATATACAAAAATTCTTAAGGTTATGAAGAGGGAGGGATATTATGAAAGGAAGAATAAAGGTTCTTTTGGCGCAAGTTTAATGTTACCCTACAAGTATGGTTATGACAAGATTCTATAAGAAAGTGCACATTGTAGATCATTAGCAACATCAATATTGCGCGGGCGACGGAGTACTATCTACTCGGGCCCCCCTCACATGTTGTTGCGACCCCATAGTGGAGCGTGCCCCCAGTTTGAAAATCAATTCTCTACATGGATGAGGAAGATACCATTCAGAAAATTGTATCGCTTAAGACCATAGAAACGATGGAAAGATTGTGAGATTCTGCACGCCAAGCCTTGTTCCAATTAAAAACACTTTTCTTTCTTTCAATTATGATTTGGTCGGCTACCAGTCTAACCGTATACAGCTGAGTAGTATTTACGATGCATTGACTGCCTATGTAGCTTCCACAACCTATTAACTCGATAACTCCTGATGTATAGCACTCGGCAAGACTGGTGCCAGATTTCCTGCAATCTGCAGTGCTATTCTCTAAGGATACAGCCTTGAGCGCAGTGCTGGTGCCAGCGACGAATCTAAGTTTGGTATTCGCTAAGCCGCGAATAGCGACACTAGCGCTCTAAGCTGTGACGGCCGTGAGTTAGAACTACTCAATGTCGAGCAAGTTGACAGTTCTTCATACATTTTGGTATTCCGTAAGAAAAAACAGCGTCGAAGACGCTCGCAGCCTGGCTTACAGCCTCGTTTTTATCTGTCAAATCCAAAAGCCACTGTTTTTGCGCGTAACGTAATTCTTCTTGGATTTTAATCTAACTAATATTATAAGTATGAAAGTTTGGATGGGAAGTTTTGTTGGTTTAAATGTTTGTGGATGTATGTTAGTTACTCAATCACGCCAGTGTTACATACTCTTTGAATCACGCCAGAACGGCACTGGATGAAATCTGCATAGAGATAGATAATAACTAGGTAAAGGAATAGTATAAAGGATACTTTTCTTTCCAATCTAATGTACCCTTGGGATAAGAAAACATTTTTCACGTGTTTGAAGCCGCTGGCAGAAGCTAATAAAATATTGTATTAAAATAAGTTTTTACCAGCTTGCCAGCTTACCAGTTTGTTAGCTTGGTTAACTAAAGCTACATATATTAGATGAAGCTAAGAAAATTAATGATTTTAACAGAGCTCGACACGCGAGAGAATTAGCAACGTTGATAACAATATCCCGGGATAGAGAGACTTTATCCATAGTTACCTTCAGGGTTTCTCAGGATTTATTAACATACCTAGGTATTGGAAAACGCCTTAGATCTTAGCGTACAGGCGTTTTAAATATTTAATGTGAATTTTAATTTATATATTATGTAACTAGCTGTTGCCTGCAACTACGTCTGCGTAGCATTAGTATTTCGAATAGCCAATTTTTTATATCAGGAAATAATATTGTAGGTTTGTGGGCCGCCTTAGTAGAGATATTATTAATTCATCATACAAACTTAAGGAAGATTTCCATGATAAAAATTATCCTATGAAGGACATAGGTTAGTTACCTACGGTCTCAAACTGTTTCCATAGGTACCAAATTTCATTTAAATCTGTTCAGCGGTTTAAGCGTGAAAAGGTAACAGACAGAGTTACTTTCGCATTTATTATATTAGTATGGATTGCATAGGTTAATTAGTAGATTCTTTAATCAAAATTATATGTCATAAGTATATTTAAATAATATTTGTTGTGATGTGAATCATGTTTATTGGTCCGGCTTCATCATCATCATATACGTCGAGTGACATCCACCGCTGGACATAGGCCTCCACCAAGCGTCGCCACATTGACCGGTCGCGTGCATCTCGCATCCAGCAGAACACCGAAACCTTCACAGGTTCCTTCCGGCTAGATACTCAATCTTAATTGGCCAAATTCTTGTTTGTACAAGCAAAATTGTGCATTACGACTGCAAAACGGATTAATAATATGTTTATTATGGAAAATAATTAGACATAATATACATATTGACTAATAAAAAAAACTCAAAATGATAAAACTCAGATATATTTATTGAACTATTTTCCAGTAATAGAATTTTATTCTATAAATATCTTCAGTGTGTCTCCATTTGCCTTTGTGAAGATTGTTGTGAAATGAGCATTGGATTAGATGGCCTCATACCGTTAGCAAACGACGCCTGCGAGGAGCTGTGAACATAAAAATGCAATAAATTACTGTTAGAGGTAAAAACATATGCAGGATACTATGTATAACAGCATCACTCTCTCTTTCTGAAGGAACAGATATTATAGACAGAAACATAGTATTGCTGGTTAATTGATTTTTTGGCTACTTTTAAAAACACCAACAACTTGGTCCAACCTTGGAATGAAAAGTGAGAACACTATTTAATTATCTAGGGCTTCTTATACTGCACCAACAATGCATGAAGAGGCAATTGAGGCTTCTCTGCTTTGAGGCTCTGCAGGTGCCTCAAAGCAGAGATCTAGCCTCAAAGTATAATACGAAATATAAACAAATTATAACATACGTAGTAAAGACTTTTCTAAAAAACTTCATCACTTGTTTTGTGTTCGGCTGGTTTTCCATTGTCATATTGTTCTTACACCAAGATAGCCCTGGTTTTACATCCTACAAATTTATTTCAACGCAGTACTATTATATTTTATCTAAAGATAAACATATTATACACTTCACTTCACTTTTTTGGACAACAATAATATTGTCACATTGTCACTGTACCTAAGTATATTAAAATACTTACATTTCACACAGTCACACAACTATGTTGAAATCAATCGCTGTGAAAGCACTTAACTTTTTTTAAAACTTGTAAATAGTTTTAAATAAAAACAAACAACAAAATATCAAACAAAAAGAGTCGGTTGCGATTTTGCGTGTTGTGGCAGCGTCACAGCGCGTTGCTTTTACTTACGAAATAGGCAAAGAAATTGTCATTCAGCCTTAAGATGCAATAATAAAAATACATTAGTTAAACTCTTATAACTATGAAATCGTTTGTAGTTTCACTCTATTACTTAAAATACTTAAATATAGACCTATATTATACATTTTAAGCCCATTAAACTCTCAGTCGAGATTTATCGATTGTAATTTAAAGAATTTGTTTCAAGCCCTAATTCGTCTACGAAATTGTGACGGGAGATGTCAGTCTAGAGTACGTCGACGACCATAACCGCGCTAGAGAATACCGTTTGAATCAGCGCTGCACGATCGGTCGATCTCGAGACTGTCTCGAAGACGAGCTCGTCGACGAGCACAGCCAAGAAACTGTCTCTTAGAGAATAGCATCGCTGACTGTCCGTTAAGTGATTTTGTTTAGAAAAAAGTGAATATTGAGATGACGGAAAATCGAGACGTATGAATGAAGAAGACATGCTGAGCCGAACCCAAATAAATACACAGCATAAAAAATGTGAGTTCCAAATTCAAATTAGACCCAACATAACTTTACACAATAATCGCGGAAACTACCTTTCGAACTGAGATAGAAGAGAAATAGGTACCTATGGTGAAAGTATAGTCCCTGCCTAGCCACTTCACAAGGGGCTCTACGACTGATTAAGTTTTACTCCTACATTCACTTTCACTCTTTCACTCATATTTCCTATTCGCAAACACTTGTACATCATTCATCGACAAACAATCACAAAATGGTTTCAGTAATCGTCTGACAACGAGCGCTGTTCCTCTCAATATTCTGCCGAGTTTGAGGCCAACAAACTGTTTGTTTTCCTTTGTAGTGTTTGTGACAAACGTTAATTGTGGCAAACATTCGCCCTTTGTGGTCGGTGTAACCGTGGATAATGCTTTGTGGTGGTTAATTGATGCTCTGTGAGATAGAAGCGAAGATGTTTTAGTATTGATTGGTACTTCAGAGGTCAAGGTTGTGTTCGTAATGTGTAAATAATAACAACCACCTGTTTTTGTCCTTTAAACTAATGTGTTTTTTTATTCGTAGAAGACTACTGAGGCTTCTTTATTATTTTTGGCGATGTTTGATCGATACAAATATTTTTTGAAATATATCTGTCTGTCAGGTTTTGTTGTTAAAGCCGCTTTGCGGATTAAAAAAAAAAACTTAACACGTGTATAGACAATGACCTGAATTAGGGCTGATGATAGGATACGTTACATGCCAGTAGTTCCCTTGGTATAATAAAATGCTTTTCATGCTCAGAAGCTAGTTATTACTTTCCTACAATGATTACCTCGTTTTAAAATAATGCAAGTTACCATCCTAACCTAGTTGCTATTCCACCAATTCGCACCAAGCGCTTCCACGCATCCTTCATAATGCGCACAGCAAAAGAGTGGAACTCACTGCCTGCGTCTCTGTTTCCGAACGCATACAACCCGAATCTCTTCAAAGTTAGAGTGAACAGGCTTCTTCTGGGTAAACTCACAAAGTCGACGATGGGTCGACTTTGTCTCTGTCACCTCTGACCTAGACTAGAGTCAAGACCACACCCATCACAAATAAAAAAAATAAAAAAATAGCAGAAGAAAAGCTGTTTTCGTAGACAAGATGGTATACTAGCCAGGCTTCTTTGTTTTCAATCCATAGCAAGAATTTAAGTCATTTGTCCCACCGCCGACGTGTAAGCGATTATAGCTATCGACTATTTTCTTGCTAAAGAAACGTACAAAAGATATAAGATCACGTGTCAATAAAAGAGACACATATAGTAATAGTTGATCGCTGGCTGTTCACACTGCCGGCGAGTACTCTCTCACCACAAGTTTGTCGCAGCGACAAGAGCTATCAAATTTATACTTGCTCAGCGATGCTTTCTTGCTCGCTTGGCGGTCAGAACTCACGCCGAGTGACCAAACAGCGGTCATTTCTTTGATCGAATAGTGCGAGTAATCGCCCGCCGCACAAGAACACTCGCTCATAGCCGTGCGACAAAACTATGGCTAAGAACTGGGTAAACATTCAGCAATCACTTTAACTTCTCTGATTCAATGTTAATGAAAACAAATGATATTCCATTTATCTAAATATCCGCAATTCATTCATTTGTTTTTAAGACAAAGCCTTAATATTGCTCGCCGTTGTGGATGTAATCTGGAAGGCTAAGTTTTACTAACATCCTATTTCAGGAAAGGTTTGAATGGAAACAAGTTAATCCTAAGCTCTGAAGTTTATTACAAGTCTTGGTACTTGAGTCAAGTAATCCCGCAGGCTTAGAAACATAAGATTTGGTTAAGGTCTTGTCATTTACAATAATTTTGTAAGTCTAGAAAGTTATTTGAGCATTTTCAAATGGGATTGGGCGGGTCACGTCAGCCGCATGCACAGTGACCGCTGGGCGAACGTCTCCATTATGAGTGTCTGAAGTCCGGCCGACGAGACTGGCCCAGAAAGGACTGGCTAGATAGAAGACCCGGGGCTGGTACGAGGTAGCGTGGGAAAAGAGTTCCTGGAAGGACTTGGGAGAAGCCCATTAAGGGTACACTAGTCGACGGCACGAACTATTTTGTGCGCGGGGTTAAAATGCAATTTATATCAACCGACACACCATATCAACACTTGTGGCAGAGATATATGCTGTGATGAGAAGTAGGAAGCTAGTTTAGTTTGCGTACGAATACACACTTTTGCAAATTTGTAGCGAAATAGATAATGATTTAGGACAAAACCGAGCGCGCGAAATTTTATAAACAGACCTTTGGCAGTCTAGATATCATGAAAAAACGAATAAATCTATCTGTTCAAAATAAAATTATATGCATTGTTGAACTACTAATCTATCCCTGTATGGAGGCCGTTTTGCAATTTTCCGTCTTCTTATGGTATTTATTTGCGCCCAAAAAAGCATTAAAATCAGTGTCGATATGTGGAACTTTCGACGCTCATTATTTTCAAATATTTTCTATTTTTACTTTTTCGCTTCCATACATGGCTAGATAATGATGAGACAAATTGATATCACTTTTTTTTTAACGTACATCGTCAAAGAGTGGAATAATCCCTAGACTACGTTTGTATGAAAAAAATTTCGACTAACTAGTGTTACCTTAACACCAGTGGGCCAATAAAAAAAAAGGCTAGGGAAAAGGACATAAGAGACATTTAAATCGTTGGTAGTAAATGTCAACCATTTCTTCAATAGAACCAAGTAAGTCTGACATCGCAAAAAAAAACTGCTGTAACCAACATTTTGACGAGTTATAAGTATATAATGTACTGAAAACCTATTTGCTTACTTTTTCATATTTATTTACGTGTTGATCTTATAATAAAAGTTGTATAAAAAATCACGAGTTCTTTCACCGTTTAAAAGATTTCAAATGAATTATTAGTCACCCTGTATTTATATACTCTAAATTTTATACTCAGCAGTAGCTCTAAATAGACTGAGTTGATTGATTGAATCTCATTTTTTTCACAGTCACCATAAAAGTGCTGAGTAGTTTTGTGTATTTTTTAACTATAGCACATTAAATGAAAACATAAAAATGCTCTGAAGCAAACATAAAAGTTATTTTATTTTTATAGACTTTAAAATCAACCCCTAAAAGCTAGAAGCTATAAAATTAATAACTTTCTGATGTTATTTTGCATTGGCTTCTGTCAGAGGCTTCGCCCGCGTCAATAGTGTTTTCTTATCCGAAGAGAACATTCAACCTGCATAAAAAGTAGCCTATGAGCTGTTACAGACTGTAATCTAGGTCTGTGCCAAATTTCATCCAGACCCGTTCAGCCGTTCTGGCGTGATTGAGTAACAAACATACTTCCACACATCCACACACATTTATCCAAACTTTCGCATTTATAATATTAAGTAAGATAAACGTCCATATATTTACCACTTGGTGTAGTTTCTCAAACAGACATCACACTTAGAACTCATGACCAGTTTATACAGTTTTCGTATGAAGGTTGACTAAATCATAGCGTCACATGGAAGTTCGGAGCTGAGAGTAATCACTTCGAAAGTTTTCTCATCTGGGTAATGAACACGCGTGCTGTTACCGACTTCCAAAGACTTCGACTTGAGGGTCTATTTATTTACTAAAGTACTTGTAGAATTTGCGTAAATGCAATGTTTGAATGGAGCTTGTTTCCGTGTAATTTGCGGTAATTTATTAATTAATTCTGTAAAATTTAAGGAAAGTTTACATGAGTGTGTAATTGGAAAATTACGCCTTTGTTGGAAGTTTCATCGGTAAAATAAACAGAGGTAAGTCAAATACAGTATTGTTTTGCTTTTTGGTTAGTTCGTGTTACGAATATTTCGTTTATTTAAACAAATATTGCGAGCTACGAGTATTACCCGGCACAACTAATTGTGCGTCATATCAATATTTTTTCTGTGCGGGCATCAGACCCACGACACGCAGTGCAGCAGCTAATTGCTTAGAAAATGCCAACCGTACCATCGAATTATATAAATTATACAAGCACCGGGCGCTTAGCTAGCAAACAAAATCATATTCATTATTTTTTTTAAGACCCCCTACAAGTTTCACGAGCCCAAAAAAAAAAAAAAAAAAATTGAAAGCGAAAATTTCTCAATAGCTACAAGATATTATGATAAAAAATATAATGACAAAAATAAAAACGACACAGGTCCGTCGTCTACAAGCCCTTGAGCGAAACTGACTGAATACCACGCGCGAGCGCAACGGCTTATAAGGCAATATTTAGACAATTTATTAAAATAAAATAAGTACTCAAAATTAAAATATAAAAATTGGATTCGATTGATAAACACCTCAAATTTTAAATTATTTACCAGTTATTTTTATATTCAACATATTCTTACACGTAGGCGACGCTTTCGCACATGATACAATTTTAAGTATAAATATAATAAACTTTAAAAAACTAAATTGGTGGCTAACTAGTATACTATATGCCCAGTCCACACCATTTTTTTCAGATTATTATTTGCTACCAGTAAGCTGAAAAAGCAATTGAAAAACCTGGTGTTTCGTGATTACGTAAAAACGTGTGTTAGGATTTTTTTTTTTTATAATTTAAATTGAGCAGTTATCAAATATATGTAATGTACATTTACTAGATAATTATGTGACGCAAAAATTGCATTAAAAGATTTATCATATATCTTGTAGTTATTGAGAAATTTGCCCTGAAAAAGTAGCTGTTTTCTGTTTTTAGCTCGTGAAACTTGTAAGGACTCTGAGCAACCCTTTTTGCTTGACCAATGTCAGAATCTTTACTGCTCATTCACAACGTAAACCCATCTCAAAACTACTTCAATTTCCTCGTAAAAATATGTCCCATATAAAACGAGATGAGCCAGACAAACGATCTCGCAATAAGCCACACATTGTAGAGATTAGCGATCATAACAAGTTAGTCGGCGCCTGTCTCGTACACCGCTCAGAGCTACTTGTTGACTCCTCGGTATAACTGCTTAGTATTGTTTAACCTTATTTTGGATAGGATATTATTATTTTCTAGTTTCATCAAGGTCAGTAAATAAGTATCTAGGTGACCTGCTTGGTCTGTCTAACATTATTTTGGGTTGATTTTGACTTTTTAGGGTTCCGTACCCGAAGAGTCCAATATAAATTTCAATGAAATCAAACATACATTTCAATTTATTCAATTAAGGTGCTTGCGGCTAGATGTTTCCAGGCAGCAATCATTTCTACTATCAAGTATCTTTCATGAAAATTAAGTTTAGTCAAAAACCCTTATTCCTACAGATTTCTGCAATCGGATCTTAGGCGAGCTAGGAAGGCAAGTATAAGTGACTAAGCCTGTAAGCCCTTACAAGGCGGCTGGTCCCAGGGCTAACAAAATTACGGGCCAAAGCCATTTCATACGCCGCCAGAGCCGGCGGGCATATTATGTGCTTTTTCTATTTGTTACAGTAGTATCGGATTCTGGAGGTATCATTATATGTCTGAAACTAGGGTAATCAGTAGTTGGATTTGTTGTTTTCTATACTTCTATACGAATAATTATAATATTATAAAGAGGTAAAGTTTGCGAGTTTGTGACGTTGTAAGGGGTAATCTCTGGATCTACTAAACTGATTTTGAACATTCTTTCACCAGTAGAAATCTGCATTATTCCTGAGTGACAAAGGCTAATTTTTTTAATCCTGTGGGGTGGTCCACGGGAGCGATACCGCGGGCAACAGCTAGTGGTATGATATAGAGAGCGAGTAAATTCGCGTAAAAAAAGAAGGAATATTTAGGCGTATATTATAGCAGAAAGCAATAACATATAATGTTCGTCTTATTCTCTGATAGAATATGAATAATTTACTTCATGACAAAGTTACATTATAGTTAAAAGAATTTTCATACACAAATCCGACTTCTTTTAATTAGTAGAACTATGCAATCTGTTTTTCAGCAATTTTATATCACAGTTTTAACAAAAAGAACCCGCTGCCCAAAGAAAAATATTTCCCACCATATTGTTATTCATAATCGCACTTCCTCCAGAGAAAATCTAAGAAAAACCCGCACAAAAAGAAACATTATTTTCAAACAGTGATTCCCACACTCCTTTGTATGCGACACTCGTAGGGAACTCAAACAAAAGTGAAGTTCTGCGGCGAATCCTAAGGAGCTCCCCCCATCCCCTGTTTGGGATGTGAGCCTAATTATCTGCTGACCTTGTTATCTTTGACGGGCGTTATGAGATTTGATATTTATGAGCTGGTGGGGGCAGAGGTGATTGAATTTAGGAGACGACCTTCTTTTGTTTATTTCATCGCGGTTTGAAATTGGATTTTTTTATTTGCTCTTTCTCGTCTAGCTAAGACGTAAATTGGAATTGAAGTGTACGGTTCTATCGATGGATGGATTTTACTTCCGAGTCATACGTAAATCTGAATGTTAAGTTATTTAAAATTTACAATTGATAGTCCTAGATCAAAAGAGATGGTCTTTGTGGGGAAAGTTTTTACCCTGCAATTCCATAATATTTAATTTGGACCAAATTGTTAAGAAACAAAGCACGAATAATTTTATAGAAGTGAAGCATTACATATATTAGTAAGCCATTCGATCATTGGTTTACATAACACCCAAGAGAAATAATGTAATATACATTCGTGTACAAATACTTCACTGAAATATACCGTCTCTTTATTAGTTCAACAATGTGTTCCTTCTAGTATAACAAGCTAGTCCGTAATTCCTTTCAAGGTATTATTTTGAAACAGAACCAAGCAACAAGTTACCTTATTTAGTAACACATCAAAAGCCTTTTACTTTAGCTTTTCTACCATTTGTGCCTTTAAATGTAATATCCGTTTAAAGGCATAAATGGAATATAAGAATATCTGATTCTCAGAAAAGAAACAAAATTACTATTAGGATTACGACTTCTTTACTTTACTAAGCATATATTATAGGGCTGCCTGTATATAAATAATACTTTCTTTTAAAATGGCTTTTTAGGGTTCCGTACCCAACGGAACTGTCTGTCTGTCTCTCTGTCACCAGGCTGTATCTCATGAACCGTGATAGCTAGATAGTTAAAACAGAATAAAATGAATATTTAAGTAGGGCTCCCATACAACAAACGTGAATTTTTTGCCGTGTTTTTGCGATAATCGTACGGATCCCTACGTGCGCGAGTCCGACTCGCACTTGGCCGGGTTTTGTAGCGGTGACTTGATGGTTAATTTGTAAAAAAAAACAATACTTCTCTCCTGACACCCTTGGTTGCCTGGTAGAGAATGCCTCAGGCATTAAGTCCACCTGTGTACCTGTATGTTGCATGAAGTTTTAAATAAATATCTAAACGTAGGCAAATTAAAAAATGAGTTTGTGAGAATTGCGTACCATGAGGACTGGTAAGAGGCGGCGCGTGAATAACAGTCGTACAAAGACTCGAGGCTAGGCCTCCCTTGTCACTTATCCAGCAGTGGAAAATATAGGCTAAACAAAACCAAAATAATAAGGTCTGCTAGCCCCTGTAGAAAAAAGGTTTACCAAAGTACTTTCTACATAACTGTCATTTTAACTAGGCAAAAATACTGCATCTATTTATATCCAAAATACTCTTACTAGTGGTGCCTACTTCTGGTATTAGAACTTTTATCAAAAAACCAATCCCGGATAGTGAACAGTTAACGCTTAACCAGTACACTGTTACAGTACACTGTTACAGCTAACAAGATGTCTGCACTCTTTAACATTCTATCAGACGAAAAGTATTTTTTTTTGTGAAAGCTTAAGAGATTGCCCAGTATTTCTATAGCATCAATCTTTTCGGCTAAATTGAGCAAAGAAATGGTTTAAAAAGTCAAGGCTTTCTATTTGGAGAAAGACTGTGGAACTGCCGACGACACTTTATTGTTATTTCCTCAGAGGGCAAACCAGTAGGAATAAACGAGTTATCGTAAAAAAATATGTAAATGGTAACTTCGTCTATAACTCTAACTAATGAGCGATAGCAATCAGTGGCTTTACTTTGCTATAGAGATACTTTCTTGTTTACCGTTTAACTGAGATTAAGGTAATATCGTTATTATAATTATAGTTTCTTACATAGATAATCTATTTAAGTTTCTGTTATATTATAGCTAAAATTATGAGCCTCATTACGAATCTGCTAAACAAAAGCGCAAATGTGCACTGTTATATTTTGCGAACGTTTGTGTCAGTAACGCGATCATAACGAGGTATTTACTATTCCTTAAAAAAGATTTTATATTCTAATTCAAAGAAATGAAATTAAATAAATGATAGCCTACTCGTAAAAATTAAAATTTTCGGCGACTTGTCCCATTTGACACAAAAATCAAGCACAGCCAAAAAAATAAATGTTGTTCTAAAATGTTCAATCGTTAGTTGAATTGTTCTGAAAGAAGAAATGATTACTTAATGTTTGTGCCGACGTCTTTCATGACTTTTCTTTTTTTATTTAATTAAAAGGTTGAATTGAAGAAACTTTGTAGAACAAATATATAATTATTCATTGAATTATTTTGAGCGATGTTATAATTTTCTTTAGAATTGTTCGCATTGAAAATAAACGAATACGTACTAGTTAGGCTATTAGTAAATCTAATAACCATCATCAGCAATCATTTAAAGTAATTTATATTTGAATTAACAAATAATATGTTTTCAAGAAATTCTTAATTTAATTTAGAAAACGTGATTTGAAGTGATGACGACGCAATGAAGTGCTGTTTTTCATCATTATAATCATATCAAAATCAGCACATATTATTCCGCTTCTTCCTCGTAGTCAAACTTTTTAGTCCAACTGGTTTGACCACGAGGAATTAAAATAAACATTTTTTTAAATAACAATCTATTCTGATACAATCTGGTGACTTGGAAAAACTCGCTCTTAATACCAAAGAATAACTATTGACGTCACGCGGCATTCATCAAAAGATTACATACTCCGCGCATGCAATCATTTTTCATCGTTATTCTTACTTCCGTTCCTTCTACCGTCATTTATGTAAGGAAAAGACTTCAGTATGCATTTGAAGGGTCTATAGCAACACGTGTAGGGACTTAACGAGCCCGATCGGAGGATGATTGAAATCTTCCTGATATATTATCCGGTAAAGGGATCATTTTCAAATCTCTTTGGCTGTGAGATGACGCACGGTTTGTTAGAAAATATCGCTATAATATAATAGAACTACCTTTTTCTTCTTATTTGACGTCCTTCTAATGATTTCAAACTTAATGAGTTTCGACCAGAATTCAGCCACGACGATAGCGATAGCGTTGGCCTCGCAAAGTTTTTCCAGAGTGTAGGTTTTGTTGCACAGAGAGCATTACAAGAGGAAAGACATGGTTTCGAGATGTAGCTGCATAACCGCATAGTGAATAAGTTATTAACGTACCTAAAGAAAATTATTAGTCTAATCAAATGAAAATATGTACTTATTTCAACACTAAAACATGGCAGACACCTCGATACCCTTAGCAAATAAAGAGATCATTAATTCTATACTTGCTGAAAAGTCTTTCTTCTGGCCTTAAAAACATATTTTTAAACCTACATTGTGCGTTTCACCTTTGAATACATAGTCTGGCCATAAATACTGTTAGAATTAAAAATAAACAAAATATTACATTTGAATTTGGAATCTGTAATTTTTATATGATTTTAAAATATGACTTAGGACTTGCAGCTTGTAAGAGACGTACTGAACATTTATTAACGGATAATTTAAAAAAGAATAGGGTGGTAAAATCGAAACAACTACTGAAGCGGTATGCAAAGGGAGGTCACAGAAAAATTTTGTTTACGGATGAGATTTTTTTTACAATTGAGCAATATTTTAACAAACAAAATGACCGTATTTATGCCCAAAGCTCTAAGGAAACTTCCCAATTAGTCGACAGAGTGCAACATGGACATTATCCGACTTCAGTGATGGTTTGGTGGGGTGTTAGCTATGAAGGAGTGACTGAGCCATACTTTTGTGAAAAAGGTATCAAAACATAGGCACAAGTGTATCAAGATACCATTTTGGAGGTATGTGGAACAGGGTGTAAAGTCCCACAAACATCCATAGAAAAAAGAGGTTCGACAAGACGGGTGTTGTGTCTGGTCCGGGCAACTGCCCAACGGTAATTGTCGGAATGTTGTATGTGTTCAAATCGCGCCGAAAACTTTACTTGCGAGATGCAGGATTTGTGTGACGTAATGTCATTGGTTCGTAAGTGGCGGTGTTGATGCCGCTACACCATTCTTGAGACGGTAGTTAAGCCCCTTAACAACACCATGTTCAATAACCAAGAATGGTCCTTCCAGCAAGACTCGGCGCCGGGTCACAAAGCTCGGTCCACGCAGTCTTGGTTGGAATCGAACGTGTCCGACTTCATCAGAGCTGAAGACTGGCCGTCGTCTAGTCTCGATCTTAATCCGCTGCATTATGATTTATGGTCAGTTTTAGAGAGTACGGTTTAACGCCATGATAATTTGGAATCCCTAAAACAATCCATACGATTGGCAGTCAAGAATTTATCCATGGAAAGAGTGCGTGCTTCTATTGATAACTGGCCTCAATGTTTAAAGGACTGTATTGCAGCCAATGGAGACCACTTCGAATAAGCTTTACACTTTTTAAATTGTTTTATATTTATGTATTAAACGAACACATTGAAATAGTAATAAATGTTATTTGCAATAGAATTTTTATTTTTTATTTGTTACTATATTTATGGCAAGACTAGGCAATAAATTGTTTGGAAAAAAGCTCATCTACATAACACGATTCTTTTGACATTATGAAGACACGTCTCATTGCTAGAGGAGCGAGGACAGACATAAAGGTAATAAATTAGGACCTTTTTTGTGGTGGGTTTCATCCATTGACTTCTCCCGCTCTGGGTGAAGCGGAAGGGCGTGTCGGACTTTTACTGACTAAAACCCCCACATGTTCCTTCAGTTACTTGTGCCAGGGCCGCGGCGTTTCGCCTTCTCACGCTACTCCCAAATGTGCGCGAGGACTTTTGCCTCCAGATCCCATGGCGGCAACCCGACAAGGAGGTTTGCCACCTCACCGGAGACCGTACGGTATCCCCGTACCAGCCGGATGGCCATGACCCTTTGGGACGCGTTCAACGAGCGAGCTGGTCGCCACCTCAGGGAACGCGCCCACACTGGTGCGCCGTAAAGGGCCATGGACCGCACGACCCCCGCGTAGAGGCTCCGGCAGGAGGCGTTTGAACCCTCTAGATTGGGCAGGAGTCACTTGAGGGCAGCCCCGGCCCACTCCAAACTGGGAGCCAAGCGTCGGAAATGCTCCACGAAATTCCACCGGCTGTCGAGGACGAGTCCCAGGTGTGTACCCCTCCTACCGTGATTTGGGAACCCGGCGGTGGCGCGTTCCGAGGACTTGTGCAGGGCCACCTCGAGTCCCAATTGCCGGATCCTCTCAACGACTGTGGCAACCCTGCGTGTCGCTAATTCATCCGCCGGCCTCGACGACCACGCGACAGAGGTAGGGCGGGATTCGGTGATACCGGAGTGCTTCCCTGATGCAACTCCCGGGCAGGATGTTGAAGGCATTGGCGATATCTAGAGACATCGCCAAGAGGACCCCAGCCCGGGCCACCGCATGCGAGCTCTCTCGACGGGGAATCGTGAGGCCTCGCACGCGCTTGATGGCGTCCACCGTAGAGCGCCCCCAGCGGAAGCAAATCTGGCTCTCCGCCAGATCCGGCGCACCCGCACCAGCTGCCTAACGAGGCGGTCTGCAATAACTCTTTCAAAGAGCTTGCCCACCTCATCGAGCAGCACAATGGGCCGGTAGGCGGATGGAGAGTCCGCTGGTGGTTTCGAATATCGCCTTCGCTGCGATGTCAGCGACGACGATAGTGGAAATGCCAAAATGTTGGGGATTGATCACATAACATTTCGATAGCGTTTGACATTCCCATATATTTTTGACATTTTTAAATGCTATCGCCACGCTTTTGAAGATAGATTACCACTTATCTAAGGCCTCTAGCGGGCTATGCTATTGATGGAATTTATCACAATCTAAGTATCTGTTGATGATAATCACCTCCATGCTTGATGCTACGGACACTGGCCTTTTTGTATGTGTTTTACTTGTTTTGATAGCTGTCTGTATTGTTCGTATTTGGTTAGTTACATACTTTGTTTATACTCTCGTCAACTGTTCAACCATATTCTGTTGCTTTTTGCATTACAATATATTATTATATTCTGAGCGTGCTCTTTCTATCCACTGCAACCCAACAAGGGTTATGGGCCCAGGACCCAGGATACCCAGGAAATTCAGGAAACCAGGAAATCAGAAGCCGTAAATATAATATTGTGAAGTAGTCATCGTAAAATAATTTGTAGGGTGAAATAGTACAATCGTTCACAATATGTCTTCGAGCGTACGTATACAATTATTAACAAAAGATAACTACGACAGCTGGAAAATACAAGTAGAGGCGTTATTAATCAGAAATGATTACTGGGAGTATGCCAATGGCGAAAATTCAAAACCTAGTGATGATGCTGCGACAATATCAGCGTGGAGAAGAACTGATAGGAAAGCAAGAGCAGAAATCATCCTGGCGCTAGATCCAAGTGTTGTGCACCTTGTTAAGAAGGAGGAAATAGCACGAGGAGTTTGGTTGAAGTTGAAGAGTATGTTTGCGTCAAGAGGTCCTGCAAAGAAGGCAACCCTCTTGAAGAGCCTGATATTGCGAAAAATGGGCGAAAAAGGATGTGTAAGCGAACATCTTGATTTTTTCTTTGGAGCTGTTGATAGACTAGAAGAGATGGAAATACAGATACAGAATGATCTGTTATCAATTATGTTACTTTATAGTTTGCCATCTAGCTTCGACAACTTTCGTTGTGCAATAGAATCAAGGGACGAGCTCCCAAAACCTGAACAACTGAGAGTGAAGATCATCGAAGAGTACAATTCGAGAGGAAATTCTCAAGTTGAAGTCATGGAAGGCGCTACGTATGTGGACAGACGACATAAAAGTACTAAAAAGAGAACCAATTACCAGACAAAAAGGAATGAAGCTGAAGTTGAAACGAAATTTAAGTATAAATGTTTCAAATGTCATACTTTTGGACATAAGGCATCAGATTGTAAGAAACAGAAGGAGAAGACTTCGGAAACGAGATGTGTCGAAAGCTATACAGAACCTTCCATCCGGTTCTGTAGAATTTGAATCACTAACAATTAATCATATTTCAGACTGCTTTGCTGTTGAAGACAAGCGCCGTCAGGAATGGCTATTTGATAGCGGGTGCAGTGCTCACATGTGCAATGACGTGGCGAGGTTTGATGAGGTTCTGCCTTCAAATCAAAAATCAAAGTTAGCTACAGAGTCTTTAACAACCGTGCAAGGTAAGGGTACAGTTAAGTTATTAGCATGCAATGACAGCCGTACACGTCTTATTAAATTTGAAGATACCTTATTAGTTCCCGATTTACGAAGCAATTTAATATCGATCGCCAAGCTCACTGAGCGAGGCTGTGTTGTCACTTTTAAACGTGACATAGCCTATGCAGTCAAGGGTAATGAAGTACAGCTGACTGCTGATCGGCGAGGCGATTTGTATTACTTAAGGGAAATGGATGCGTCTGCGTCTGTGGTATCATCAAAGAATGTGGATCTGTATAGATAGCATGAGCGTATGGGTCACCTGAATGCTAGAGATCTTATGAAAGTACTGAAGAAATCAGGTATTAGTTCACTAAATACTGATTCTGACTTGCGTGATTGTGATGTTTGTACTAAGGGAAAGATGGTTTCGTTGCCTTTTGTGAAGTCCAGTGGTCCGTGTAATGAGAAGTTAAGAATCATTTATTCTGATGTGGTAGGACCCATGAGAGTTCAATCGAACGGAGCAAATAAATATTTTGTTAGTTTTATTGACGACAGTACTCGTTGGTGTGAAGTCTTCATGCTGAGAAATAAAAGTGACGTATTTGCCAAATTTAAAATTTTCAAGTGTCAGGTTGAAAATTTGACAGGAAAGAAAATTAAATATTTTCATTGTGATAACGGAAAAGAATTTGTAAACAATGAATTTAGTTCATTTTTGAACAGTTGTGGTATAAAAAGAAGGTTAACTACTGCGTATAATCCGCAAAGTAACGGAATTGCGGAACGGATGAATTGGTCAATTCTTGAGAAGGCGAGATGTTTACTGTTATCCTCAGGATTGTCAGCAAGTTTTTGGGGTGAAGCTGTAGCTACTGCATGTTATTTGCGGAACAGAAGTCCCACGAGCAGCTTGAATGGCGATATCCCGTATGAAAAATGGTTCAAGAAAAAGGTGAATATCGAATATTTAAAAACATTTGGTGCAAAAGTTCACGTATTAAATAAAGAACCAGGAAAGGATAAGTTTGCGGCACGAAGTTCACCTGGCATTTTCGTGGGTTATCCAGCTGAGTCTAGTGGCTATAAAGTATGGATACCAGAAAGTCGAAAAGTAGTAATGTCAAGGGACGTTAGATTTCAGGAAGGTAAGATATCTGAAGGTGATAGTGATACTTTATTGAAGTCGTTTTCCGAGCCGCAGTGTGAGTCAAGTAGTAGTCATATTGTTAAAAATACTGTTGAATTTTTTTAGACAGAGGAGAATCCGACTGACTCATTGATGGATAGACATTGGAATATTGATGAGACACAACCGAATGTGCCAATAAATAACGAGTCAGGTACAACCCATTCTCCGGCAGACATTTCTAGTTTTAGTAACGACAGCGGTGGCAACACGAATGTTGAGAGGAATATTACTGTCAAAAGAGGTCCTGGAAGACCAAGGATTGAAAGAGGACACGTCGGACATCCTCGTAAGGTTTATAATATGGTCGAGGTAAGAGATACCGACATCGATAGAAGCGAGACGTCAAGTGATGAGTACGTCGACACTGATGATGTTGCTGGTGTAACTGAGACCACATTAAAACAAGCCTTGAGAAGTGATGAAAAGGCACCACCTGTCTTTTAAAGAAATCCCTTTATGGCCTCAAGCAAGCTGGCCGACAATGGAATATTAAACTCGATTCAAAGCTTGAATGAAATGGGGTTGAATCCTACAGTGAACGAACCTTGCTTGTAGGTACTACAAGCAAATAAAAGGTAGAATGGATCTTTTTGTAGCTATCTATGTAGATGACATCTTGATTGCATCGCAGCATAGGGATGTCATAGATAAGTTCAAACAGGAGCTGGCAAAGAAGTTTGAACTGAAAGATTTTGGTCCAGCGACTTATTGCCTTGGAATTGATATAAGGAGAAATGGGAATTCATATCACTTATCCCAGGAAAAATAGCGAACAAAGGAAAGCGCTTTCTATATCAGCTTTCAGTAACGCTTCGCCTCTACGTCGTCAGATGTATCCATCCGTAATGCTTCCGACTGTCGATTGAACTTATTTCTAACAAATATCCGTGACTCATACTTAACTCCGTTCTTTCATATTTAGGTACACGATACGCTACAAATTCCTTCCAATACGCTGCGGAATTTTTTGCTCCTTTTCATTTCTCTGATCGACATTTTTTTGTACTCGAGTTTTGTGTATGGCATTTAGGGCACATTCTACTGTTTTGAGGAATCAAATTCATATTATTGAAATAAAATGTTATTTTTTTATTTGTGAACTTGCTTTTGATTATTTAAATGCCTTATTACTACATAAATACTAGAGTCAAGAGCAAACCCATCTCAAATAAAAAAAATAAAAAAAATACGAAAAACTTTATTCCGTCAGTCACAAATACGAATTTCAAAAAACCGATTTTCATAATTCCGAATGGTTCAAAATTCCAGATATAAAAAACTCCGAATTATCATTACTCCTATATTTATAATTCCCAAATTTCAATATTCCTATCGTTAAACGCGTAATTACTATTCTCAAAATATCGAGTTTCAATTAATCGAATTACAAAAACTCCGACTTAATGATAATCCAAAACATCCAAAATACGAATTCCTATTATTAAAATACCGATTAATATAATTCCGATATAAAAAGTCACTATTCTAAACTAACCTAAATGAAGTGATTCATCAATAATACAGGGGCTTTACAGCATGCAAGCAAGCACGCAGCATGCAAGCAAGCATGCAACATTAAGTATTTATGAAATTCGGACTTTTGTAAATCGGAACATCGAAATTCGGAATAAAATATTTCGGAGTATTTGGGTGTTCCCGTATTTCTGTTGTCCCCGTAAGTCATTGGTAATATTCAATTCTTTCTATTAGGAAAAATTTCATTGTCTGGTATCGTATGAATAATAAAATTATTTATTTTGTTAAAACTAACGCTTTTCACGTCCATCTTTTTTAGGGTTCCGTACCCAAAGGGTAAAATCGGGACCCTATTACTAAGACTTCACGATCCGTCTGTCTGTCTGTCTGTCTGTCCGTCTGTCACCAGGCTGTATCTCATGAACCGTGATAGCTAGACAGTTGAAATTTTCACAGATGATGTATTTCTATTGCCGCTATAACAACAAATACTAAAAACAGAATAAAATTAATATTTAAGGGGGGCTCCCATACAACAAACGTGTTTTTTTTGCCGTTTTTTGCTCGATATTAATAACGGCAACAGGTAGACGCTTCAAATATTCACAAAATATTTAGTTATATATTCACTTCAAATAATTATTAATTATTAAATTAAAATAAAATAAATTAAGGGGGGCTCCCATACAACAAACGTGATTTTTTTGCCGTTTTTTGCGATAATGGTACGGAACCCTTCATGCGCGAGTCCGACTCGCACTTGGCCAGTTTTTTTAGTAAACTGTTGCTTGAAGAGGCTTTGAGAAGAAACAAACTCAAACATCCACGTCTCTTTTAAAGTCCATAAAATACAGTTTTGTCTAACCCTTCAAGGAGTATTATGATATGACTAAGTATATTTTGGAAATTTATTAGGTATTACCCAAACTAACATTAGTCGAGAAGAACGAATTGCCGTAATTTCTACCAAATAGGTTTTAAAGCTAACGATATTAACATATACAATTCAGGCAATGTAATTACCACTTAAAATAAATAAAACTCATTAGTTCAACCAATTGGAGTTCTAAATTCTAAAGTAAAATTCATATTTACTTTGTATGATTTCCTTGCTCGACTCGATTTGCTCTAGGAATATTGTAATTGGTCCAATTATAGCTCTAATAATAGAGTATTTTCGTTGGTCGACTGCAGTCACTAACTTCGTTAGAAATACTTACTTTTTATTGCAATGCGGTATATATTATTATGGAGTTGAAAGGAACTCGTTGTATTCGAAGTAGCAAATGGTAATGAAAGCCTTTTTTTTTTAAATGCTTATAAGAGAATACAGAACCCATAATGCTGCTTTGTCTCACCTGCCAAAGGACAAGTGTTTATCAGTCTATGTACGAGTATGTATGTATGCATGTTTGTTCCTATGTGGCGTTCTAGAGACCAAACGCGTTGGCCGATTTTGATGATTCTTACGTCAATGGATTCGTCTTAACCTTGCGAGTGTCAATCGCTACATTAAAATTGGAAAATAAATGATTTTGGGCGGCCATATTGTGGAGGCCCAAAATTCTTTTTATTCCAAACCCATCGTGTGGGTAATCAAAATAAAGGGTTTTTAGAGGTGATTTCAAAAATATACCAACAAAAATAACATTTATATGTTATGTACTGTGGAGACGTAGCCAGGATGCTACGAAATAAAAGGGATAAATTTATTTTTATCTGATATATTTTAACAACAACGTGTTTGCCTTATGGGCTGTTAATTAAAAAAAAAAAAACTAATTCGTTTTTATTTTTATTTTTATTGTTGATAGGCTCGCGCTTGACCACTATCTCAATTGATGGTAAATGATGATGTGGTCGACGATGTAGCGCGCTTACCTATTCAATCTTGACTTAAAGACTAAAAAGTTATAAATAAAAATATTAATAAAAAATACAAAATACCCGACTGCTTAAAAAGTAGTCGGGTATTTTAGTATTTTTTGTATTTTTTATTTTCAGGTCAATCTGGTTTTGGCCAGCCAGATTGCGCATATGTATCCTCCGACTGCACAGCATGATTTTCTTCTTATTTACGTCTTTTTAGTTCGCTTTTTAAGCAGTCGGGTTTGTTGTATTTCTTTTTTTAATTTTTCTTCATAGAGGTTCTGCTCGTGATGTCAACTTTGTCATCTGCCCATCTCACCGCCGTATGACCAGGACTTCTTCTACCAATCCTTGGACGCCACTCCGTCATTGCCCCACTCCACCTATCATCACCATGCCTTGCCACAAACCTTACTTACAAGTTTTATTTTAGACAATAATAAACTAGAGCCCACTAGAATAGAGTTTTAAAAGGCCCCATTCCTTCTTCAAATAAGCGAACAACTTTTCAAACTTCAAGACTAATATTTCCGACAATACTTTCCTCCTTAGTCCACTACTCCGGACTTGTGTTGAATAACCCTCACGACGACGAAATAAATTACACAATGTCCGGGGACACATAACTCGACTCAACAAGATTTAACTACAAAAAAACCTAACGTTGGAAACGTTGGAAACTCCCTCATATTTTATTTCGTTAGTAAGTGTTATATTCTGGCGAGTGAAAGTTCTCAAGGTATGATTTTTAAAGCAGTTCTCAAAGTTGGTTGAAGTTAGTTTGTTGCATGATGGTTGAAGTGAGGTTGTGGCTCGTTAGGGAATAGAAAAAGGAAGGGTTTTTTAACAACGAATTAAAAATTACATTAAATAAATACTTAAATTGGTTTTCGTAGTAGCTTTGTCCTTGTGAAAGTTGAGAATTATTCTACAGGGACGCACTACCAGGTATAGAAAGTTTCCTATGTCCCAATCTAGATCATGATGTAAACTGATGCTCATCCGAATCCGTCCAGTAATTGAGACGTGATTGATAAACAAACATCCAAACATAAAGATAACTCTTATAACATTTTTTAGAAATAGGATATAGGTCATAATCTGTATAATTTACATATAACACAGACGCAGTCAATGCAGAACACAGGTCCAGGGTCTCGTAGAGGATTGGTTCAGTGCTACGAGCAACGCTTCGTACATGTCGTGAGTAGGTTGACAACTCAACTTGCATCTAATTTAAAAATGATTCAAAATTGCCATCTGGATAAGGTTCAATTGTGCAATTAGATGCATATCGACTAGTCAACAAATTCACGACATTGTAAAATACATAGACTTAAGTCGTAGCAACACACGCAATTGAATTCTATAAAATGATCTACAGTATTCTTGCTATTAATAAATTAGACGTTAATCTACAAACGAAACATTTTATAACACCGTTACTACAAAAAAAACTTTTCTTTCCTAAATCGAGCCGATAATATACTTCCGTAATTTATCAACTTTTACTCTCCCAATTTTTCTTCGTTGTTCAGATTAGGAATTTTCCAAGTCGTTAATATTTTATTTCATCAGAGCCGGTTCGCATAAATTTAGGTAATGAATCGCCCGCGGATCCCGCTCTTAAAATTAAAAATTTATTTTTTTGCGAATAATAACATTATAATAGGTTGTTTTTTTTTGTGTAAAGGTCACGTGTTTAAACAACATAAATGTTAGGTATCAGTTCGTATAAATTAAAAAAAATACATTGTACAAACGGGATAAAAAGAAGGAAGGGAAAGAACTTCGTATTTCGTAATATGGTAAAATTATAACTGATTCTAATCGAATTCATCAAAACAAGTTAGAATAAATTTTCACTGAAATATCCCTTGGAAACCATTTTTACTTATCCTAAACAGTTTATTATCGTAAGACCTTTCATCGACCTTAAGATATAAAAGTTTAACATAAGAACCATTTCATCCTTTGTAATAGATTTTAAATAAAATCGCTCAATTTATTTTTACAAAGCCAACTTCAATCTTAACCTATTCAATCCTACGAAACAAAGTCAAACACTTTTATAATACTAACTATTCAAACCATTTATTCAAAAGTAGTTTTTACTTTCGAATAATAAAGTTTTTGTATACCGCATAATTTTACTTGAACGAAAATAAATAGGACTTAGTCGTAATGTTGAAGTAATTAGCATATCTATCTAGGCTATACAGTTATTCTGCCGTCATATAACTAGAGTATCTGAAATTTGCCTGATTTTGAGTTTTTAATACTTACACAGCAAAAATCTCTCTAAGGCTTAGAGAAATCAAAGAAATGGAAGTAAAAATACTGCTTAGAGTCTAAGCAGTAGAGATCCTATGTCCTCTAGCTGGGGCAGAGGGCATCTACTGAGTCCTCCATCGCGACTGATCTTGAGCATCGCACTTCACCTCTCTCTACGTCATGCCGATGCGTTTCAGCCAATACGGTGCGTCGCCAGGTTTGACGGGACCGGCCACGCTTGCTTTTTCCTTGAGGAGTCCAATCCAAGGCCTGTTTATGTCTACCTGGGACAAACGATGATGAAATGATGATGATGATGAACAATGCACCTATTCGAAAGTGCGCAATCAGAACTATTTTTAACACCGAGAACTCTGACAAATTATTTATAGTTGACTAGCTTCTGTCAACAGCCTCACCTGCATGAAGGTCGTCAATATTGTAGTCGTGTGGGCCGCCTTACTTGAGAAATTAATAATTTAGCATAGAAACTGCCATCCCCCTTGCCACCTCCTTAAGGATGCTTGCCGAAAAAAAATCTTATATGGTCTCAAACTATTTCCTTACCAAATTTCATCCACATCGGTTTAAATATAAAAAGATAATGGACATATTGACAGATTAACTATGGCATTTAAAATAAATATTAAGTATTTATAAACAGCATCGATTTTTATTTATTGGCAGTTTTTTGTTTTTCGTCTATAACCTGAAATATGATTTTGTCAGATAGTGACACTTTAGCTGTAGGATAGCAGTATTTATACGATGAAGAAATTTAGAGCTCTGAATAACTAAGTTATGGAGGCTTGAACCGGCATAGTTTATTTATTACGACACTGGGAATTTGAATTAATTATGATTGTTTTAATTTCCTCGCCGGAATGAATATTTAATTTTAATATTATTTATCACATTGTTATGGTTGTCGGCACGCTATTGCTTATCTTGGTAACTGTTAGAATTTATTTGTAACTCTCCGTTGGTTTCTGGCTTTAAAGTAAACAAAACTTAGTTGAATTACAAATACATGCAAGTCACCTTGGGTTTTAATTCCGTGGAAATATTTCCACCACTGAAATATAAAATAATCAGCTGTTAAGTAGGTACACATTTATCTTTGCAAAATGGAGGTAATTTATTCACAGAAAAAGTTGGTTTTGTTTATATTCATAAACCTATTTAGCAACTCTAAAATATGCCCAACGAATTCATAATAAAAATTCATCTTGAACCTATATTTACACAAATTCCAATGACACTCTTTAAAATCTTGTCACCGCTTCTTATATCACTATGGTAACAGTAGCTAATATACCGAGGAAAAGACAAGGATGTTGGTAGAACATGAATATTTAAACATGTCGGTAACGGTATAAGGAATTTACTAGTACCTAACCCAAAGGTTTTCGCAGCCCGCTTGTCTGGTAGATAAAATCTTGAAACTACAAGGTTGTAGTTAGTACCAAGCAAATACTTCAAGTTCTCAATTACTGTTATCCCAGAAAGAGGTAGGTCAAACGCGAACGTATCAATAATAAAAACCCATGAGACTTTAAACACATAGCTTTTCACAATACACATTAATCATTGCTATAAGCCCCCGCAAACAACAGACAGCCATGCCCAATGAATATCACAACAAAAATAAATTTGTCAGGCGCAGATTTGACCCCTTCTGTAGACAGACCTATAGAGGACAGACCATCATTATTGATTGTCCATCTAAAGTACTTGTTGCTCGTCCCTGCGGTCAGCTAATTGCCTGGGCTCTAATACAATCAATAATGTTCCGTAATGTACTCCACTTGGAACGGTCCTGGACAGGTGATGATTAGTCTGTAATTCTGTGTTCTAGAATACATGTAAAAATATGTTCTAGTTCTGTAGTGTATGTCCTTGTAACTATCAATGATAAAATAGTTTTGTTTTGTTTTGGGTTTTGGTTTAGGTTAGTTTTGTGGATAAACGGGTGTTCAGTGTGAAATACGTCATGTTTTGGGCCTTCAAAACTGTTTTTTTTATTGTTATTGTTAGGCTCGCGCCTGACCATGATCTCACCTGATTGAAAGAGACTAGTGAGGTCTACTAAGAAACGAATTAGTCCAGCAGATGTCTATTCATGATTGGAAAATCTACATACATAGGTACGTAGATTTTCAGACGGAATGATATATAAAATTGTAGAGCAATGTTTCTCACGCATGCAAAAAAAATTGTGTGAGTACTGTATGAAACAATGGATAAAATAAAATAAAAAATATGGTGACTTTCTTTTTTGAACGGCTAGGTATTTTATCTCTAGCAATCATTAATTTTTACGAGTAATTGTGATTATAAAAGTGAACATAAAAACTCTATAGAATTGCGAGACGATTAATATTTCAATAAAAAAATCTTTTTAACATCAGTAAAAGCTTTTTATTAAAAAAGTAATTTTCTATTTTGATTGGTAGTTAAAACGTTGAATACTAAGAGAATTCTAAAGGAGACTACTGTATTTATTTATAGGCATAGTATAAATTTTAATAGAATCGCTTATTCTTTGATTTTATTCTAAGCCCTTTACTCATGTAATGGCTTTGTATTGTCTCTAGAACTATTTATTGTATATTCGTTTTTTTTTTTCAAAAACTAAGTTATTTTCTGTTCATCTATTCATGATATTTCTGATACATAGCAAAAATAATGTATAACCTTGTAACCCATCGCTTACTATCAAGCGGAATCAAGATCAAGACCGGGCTAGACAGGAATAAAAAAACACTATTTGAAAATCCACATATCGATATAGGTAAGCTACTGATTTGAAAGAGAAAAGAGTATGAAAGAAGTCATCCAGAGAAATTGTAGCTGTAATTCTATTTGAAATCCTTTTAAAATGAAAAATTCACAGGCTCCTTTCCTCCATGCTGAGACTCAAACCCCGAACACAATACCACAAAGCCGTCACGTCCGTCCACGGTGCCAGCCAACTAATCTCACTTTATGAAGAAGTTCCTCACATTCCTCGGGAAATTGTATCATAGAGTCGCGTGTTGGAATGTGCACTTGGCACTGGGGAAGACGAATTTTAAATGGTAGACCTAGTTGTGGGTTATGTCTTATTCAAGTGTAAATGGGTTATTTTGCAGTGGAGGAAAGAAGACAGAAAGAAAGAAAAAGTACTTAATTGTCACAAAACGACATAAAACGTTACATTAAAAGAACAAGAACAGTGGTAGTTGATTTTACAAACTAAACCCTTAACGATAGTGTTAGTAGTTCTTGAGGAATTGTGCTTTCTTGTTAGTTATTGCAAGGATTTTATTGAAGAAATACTTATAGCTATTCTTTCCAAAAATTTAATTAATTTATAGTATTGTATTAGGCACAACACAAAGGGAGGTAGGTACTATAAGGTAGGTGATTGTAAACATGTAGTTAAATGGCTTTTTATCCTGAAAAGAAATTACGGGTCATGCGAGGTGAGTTACGGGACCGAAATAGTGGGAAAAAGGTAGTTACTTGTAAAACTAAATTAAAATAACATCTTTATCTTCAACACGTTTACAGTTTTTATAACATAATTACATAAACACAACTATAGTAGCTCCACGTGCCAGTTGATCACGTGTTATAAAAACACGGGTGTGAACTCAAATATTATGAGCTCAAATAATAACAAAACAATTTCATTACATTAATACTATTGTATGAAATAATGACTCGTTGATAAACAGATAACCATGTACGATAAAATGTTTCGGAATTGAATAAATGAAAAGGAAAGTGTAGTCATGGACTAGTTTTTAATAGTAAATTATTTAAAAGTACGAGTATAAAATACCTCGTAGTACAGGATTACTTTACTTTCGAGCTTGTATTATATTAATATTTTTTATTGTAATTTTAATTTGTATGTTTTTTTAATTTGTTAAAATCCTTTTTTGATTAATTGTAATGTAATTTTTTTGTTGTTATTATCATTGTAAAAAAACAAATATGTTTTGTATGTATAACCATAAGATGCATGTGTTAGCCTGTAAGTAATTGTTGCACTTATAAATGTATTATTATGCAAGTTTAATTTTAAATGTTTTGTATAAACAATTGTTGGCTAACCTAAATAAATAAATGAATAAATATTCCCAGAAGTGAAAGGTAAGGTGTACTTATAGCAAACCTTCGATAAACAATAACCAATACAATACTTACAATGACAAAATGAACAAAATAAGAGCTCACGTCTCAAATGAGCTGTTATTTACCGAGACGTATTTCTTGCGCCAACCCTACATCTAGTTGCTATTGTTGTTCGAAGTAATACAACCCACGTTTCACTAATTACGTAGTAGAGGGTGAGCCTGCGGACACAGTCACGGACGAGTGCTAACGCGTGCCCGTGTTGCCGCCACAAGCGGCGTAGGAGGACACCGTGGAGTTTTAGTGCGTCCCACATAGCTGCGCTATCGTCTATACGTTGAGCCTATTGCCATCCACCGGGCGCAAGTCCATTTCTACAGATAAATACCTGATGGGTAAAATCAATAACACTTGGCCCGACCCAGGAATCGAATCTCGTGCTAATAATTAATTGGAAAACAATAGTTTAAAATTTATTTTCAATACCAAAGACACATGAGACCAATGCAGCCATATCTTTTTCGCCACAATTTTGTATTACACTCATACCGCTTTGAAAAGAACACATTCTCCATCAAATACACGAGAGCAAATATCTGAGCCAGTTCCTTATACAAATCTAAGTCGGAATCTAGTCTCGTTGGACCAATGTTTGCTGTACAAATGCAGACCGACAGTAACGCGCGGTTTTATCAATTTACATTCAACAATATTTGCTCAAATGTTGGATGTTTGGATCAAGATCACAGCGCGAGAGGGTCTTGGAGTTTTTGTAAACAGTGTAGCTTTTTAGGGTTCCGTACCCTAAAGGTAAAAACAGGACCCTATTACTAAGACTCCGCGGTCCGTCTGTTTGTCTGTCTGTCTATCTGTCACCAGGCTGTATCTCATGAACCGTGATAGCTAGACAGTTGAAATTTCCACAGATGATGTTTTTCTGTTGTACACAAATACAACCTGCACACTTGACAAATACTAAAAACAGAATAAAATAAATATTTAAGTGGGGCTCCCAAACAACAAACGTGATTTTTTCGCCGTTTTTTGCGATAATGGTACGGAACCCTTCGTGTGCGAGTCCGAATCGCACTTGGCCGGTTTTTTAAACTAAGTGCAAAGAGTCCCAATAGGAATGATGCCAAAAGAAACGTGGGGATTGGGAGAAGAAATTAGAGGCTTATGTTAATCAGTGGGTAAATTGGCTGTCAATGATGTTAATGTAAAAATAAACGCTGATGATGAAGCGTTGGTTATAGAAAGAAAACTAGTTTATTTGGCACACATTTATTAGGTACAAATAAAAGGGAACTTACTTGTGGGGATGTTGTGGTTACAAGACCTTCATACCCCACAAGGTATTGTAGTTCGCACATCGATGCAAGCCAATCTGAAGAGGACTGACATATTACAACCGTCCGCAGATAGAAAAGTAGAGCGAAATCTTCAAAAAGTTTGGTCAGACACAATCCTTACATTAAACAAGAAATTGAGCACATACATTATTTGAAAGAAGCGCCATTCAGAATAACTGGTTAGTAGTGGAGATACCGTACATTTAAGCTCCAAACCATTGAAATTCAAGGAACGTGCAAGATTTTAACGCCGTTTGAGTCTCCTTGAAACCTTCTGCGAACAAACCTGCTTAGAGCTCCGACTGGATTTATCTAGGAATTGTGCAAGTATTTCTTCCCGAGATAATTCTTAAATAAAAGTCAAATACTTGAGATAAAAACCTGCTGCAATCCTCTTCTTTTGTGTTGTCTTAAAATTTTCTTAATGGAAATTCTCAAGGTGTACACAGTGTTATAAATGCATAATGCAATTTTAACATGCCAAGCAATATCTGCAAATATTCTTAACTGCGGTCTTCCGCGGCTTTTCTCTTATGTCCTATCCTCCTATTCCACAGGAACCGTGCATATTTGGGGAAAAATTAACAGTCAGCTGTGAAATAATTTGCCTACAAACAAAGTAACAAATCTACTTCTTAAATATTTATTGTACACCAAAACAACACATTAAAACAAAGTGAAAACAAAATTATTCATGTACAAAGGTGAGCTCGCCGAGCCGAGCAAATATCTTAGTCATTACTAATGCCTGTTCACTTCTATCCTGTTTCTTCTATCTTCATCTCTACATACACTGTAAAAAAACATTACTTTCAAACAATGTCAATAAGAAATAGTCAAGACACACAGAAAGCGACCAAAATACACATAAAATCCAACAAAAATAACACATCTAAACAATAACCGCGAACCAGCGCACGGAGCTGGTTTCATTTGAAAGTTTTCCGTTTTTCAAGCATACAGCACACACTCCCAAGTGGGGTGACCTACTCTCTTCAATTCGCGATACGAAACTTTTTTCATCAATAGCTCGCGACGAGAACGAATATAGTTGAGTTGACGCACTAGTGTGTTTTCATTTCAAAGGCCATGTAAGTTCTATGGTTACAAGCGTGGTTTTAGAGGTGAATAGTACTGGTTGGTTTTGTTATGGTTTTTGGCTTTGCTTATGTATTTCAAGAAAAAAAAACAGGTGGTGCCGCACTCAGAGACTATTTAACGGTTACTTAAGGCGCTCCTTAGTATAGATTTTGTACTAAAAATATATACTAAGATAAGCTTTAAGTAACCGTTAACGTCTCAGAGTGTGGTAGTAAATAATCTTTATTTGATTCTTCCTGAACGTGTGTCGTGAAAAACCTATCTTAAACTTATGCAATTTAGACGAAGCGGAAAAAAATATGAAATGCAAGTCTTACAGACTCGTGTGATATTCTTTCAGCAGGTGATAAAGTTAGAAGAATATTACTTTCGTGCCTACAGGTATGTGTCTTTATTAATACTTGTGTAATTCTCATCATGATCTGCTATTTTCTTCAGAACATTTTGTGGAAACAAAGTAACAAAATATAATGCAACCACATACATAATTCACAAAAACTTTGATGTTTACATTTCCTTAAAGGGTCGTTGAAAAAAGCCACCCTTACGTAATCTTTAGTCAAATATTGACGTTATTACTTAAAATAGCCGGCCAAAAACAGGAAAAACTCACAGAAAAATTCCTTTTTTACCTTTCTGAGGTTAAAAGTGCCCTTGGCTAAAGTAAAAAGTGTGATCCTTACCTTTTGAAGTTTTCTCTTGGTCGTTATGTTTTCCAAAGATAAGTCGGGGATATTAATAATGAGTTTGGCAGAAGATGGCATGGAATATCCGGATAAGAATGACGCTCGTTATCGACTAAAAAATAATGGAGTTTAATATTTTCAACTGACTTTCTAAAAAGGAAGAGGTTCTTAATTCGAATATTTATATTTTTTTAAATATTGATTGGGCATAACTCTTTCCTATATAAACGGATTTGCAAAATTATTTTTTTTGTTTGAAAAGGTGTACTCTCGTGGTGGTCCCATTGTCACCAAATCAGAATCTGATGATGGGATCCCATGAAATTCGAGGGAAACCCTCACATATTATAGGCAGACATATCGTGATTTTAGTATTTTCATAAACATGGCAAGCATCTGCACCCAGAAAGTATGATTTGCTAATATGGAACTGATGAAGAAGATAACAGATGGCCACTTGAACTCTAAATGATAAGTATGTCACAGGTATAAGATATCAAGAATAGTTAACCGACGAAGATAAAACAAATACTTATAAATAAATAGTACTGATGATAATAGTACGATCGAAATGATCTGACGATGAAGTTGAAATGTAGGCACTAGAACTCCGAAATAAAGCAATGTAGGATACAGTGTTTGTGCTTATTGGAATTGTCATGAAATGCACTTTGGCTATAAATGATTTGCATGGTAATTTGTAGTTCCAAAACTAAATGGTGAAAAAAAAAAAAAAAAAATCGACTTCCAAAACAAAACACTACAAAGCGAACAATAACTTTCTTTTCCGAAGTCGTTATCGAAAAACGAAAAACAATAGGTACCAAAGATATCGCTTCGGAAAAGAAAGTAAATTTTAGGTCGTTAAAAACTTTTTCTGGGTAAGTAGCGAATAGTGAAAATCCTTGGATTGGTCATCATCTATCCTTTGCCAAATGTTGGGGACGGCTTCCAGTCCAAACTGATCTGCCGATCTGATCTAACAGGACCCCTTGGTATTACTAGGTTTTTAGATGGTTCTGTTTTTCATAGATAATATCTGATCGTTATGAGTAAGTTACACAGTAAGCAGGCACCTAATCATACGAAAAGCCGATGATGTTGACCTTTGAGTTTGGAAACTATAAAGATCCAAACTCAGGAAACTGCTAACTAAATGTTCATGTTATTCTAATAGACAGATAATTTGTTAGTTGTTTAACTAACTACAAACACTGGATTCGTAGATAAACATCAAAACTTGAGAACAACGTGTACATAATAGATTTCAGTAGTATAGAGATTCTAGAAGTCAGGCACTGACTATAATAGATTAATTTAATTAATAGCTTTACCTTACAACCGCCAAACAATAACTAACTAAAAAAGTATTATTGTAGGATGCTATTTAAATATATTTTTGCTACGCGAACAGAGCAAAGATGGGAGTTTGCAAAACTTTAACAAATGGGTAATTCTAAAACATGACATGTTATTATAATAATTTCAGGCAAAATATGTCCACTGTTGGACTTAAGCTTCCTATAAGCATCGCTACGTGTAAGCTTACAAGCAAAATCGCGAACAATAAAGGCCTCGTATAAAAACTACTCAAAATTATTAAAAAGCGAACCCCTGGGGTTGTACGTGAAAATAAAATAATTGTATGATAACCGTATAATAGAGGATACCTGGCGCAAATTAATGGGGCTTGTAATATAAATTGATATAAATTGTGTCTCGACGGACGCTTGCCCACGCTGGGGCGCGCTAGGCCACGCTGGCCGGAACCTCTACGATACGAATTCGAAATGATGTTGGTTTAAAGTGAAAAGTGATCGAGATAGCGCGGGGTAATGCATTTTATTGCTGAAGTAAATTATGGCTGATGCTAGATGAAATTAAATGTTCATTTATTCGTGTGGAATACATTTTTGAGCCTTTGAGTAATATGTTTTTATGGCACTTGAGTTTATTTTTTTTTATTTGGCCCAATTATTTGGGTCATACTGAGATAAAAAATATTAGTAATTTACTAATTTTGGGACGCAAGGAATTAAATATCTAGTTTAAAAGGCATAATTTGAATAAGTTTCATATTTCGCCTGACTTGACGGAAAGCGACGAAGTATTTGACGGTGGAGCAGGCTTATGTACAACCTATTCATTATTGACTTACAGAACCCTATGTTGTAACTATCAGGAAACTCAGAATTCCATTCCTTAACTTTATAAGGAAACACTGGTGTAATAGCGAGAAGCGAATTCAGTCTCGAGGTGTAATCCATTTTTTTGTTAATTTATTTTCTGTCTGTTGAACACATTTTCAAGTATTAACGTCAAAGCTCATAATTTATTTCTTAAACCAATAGTAATAAATTTGCCTCATGCTAATTGCTAAGCAACAATTAATATTCATTTAAGATATGCCAAGCTCCGGTCTATTAATTGAAGAGCTCCGTTCGATCCAGTCCGAAGCTCTTTGTTTTTATTGCAGGTCTGTTAAGACTATTAGAGCCTTAAAGGAGGTTATATTAGAACACTGATTAATAGTGTTGTAATGCTAGTGGAATGATAAATGAATGGGCAGAAAGAGTTGTGAGTCATTATGGTTTTGTCAGGTCTATTGGTTTACCTTGAGTTTTTTTATACCATGGATTTATTTATTATTAAGTGTCTTATTTAAACAGGAAGCTTTTTGTATTGGTATAATGTTCAAATCTAGTACGACTATTTGCCGCACAGAATCAGTTCTAAAGAAATTTAAACTAAAAGGAATCAAGAAATTTTCAATCTTTTAGCCACTACGTCCAGTCGTTTGCTTCATTACCAAATCCATACTAATATATTACTAATTATTATACGTACGTTAGTAACTCTATATATTAACGTACGTATCCAACTTTGGGATTGAATAAGTTAGTAAACAAATAGAATTATCTATACCCGTATGTTTTATAAAGTAAACACAGGTTGGTACAAGTTTCTAATTATAACTTGACCATTTAATAAGGTCTATGTAAATATATCTAAAATAAGCCAACACCAACAGAAAACGACCTCAGGCTAATACTCCGACTTTGATGCTTACTTATAAAATTAATTATTATTGTTGTGAGTCATATTACCTCCACAGACAAAGCCTATGTGGGTTAGTGGACGACTCGCCCGAATTTAATTCGCCCGAATCGGGCGAATTGTCCACTATTAAAAATATTCATTTTTCTTTGTCGATTCGCCCGAATTTTATTTATCGTCGGGCGAGTTGTCCACTCCAAAATTATTTTCGCGATTCGCCCGAATTTTATTTTAGAGAACAAAAAATATAAAAGTACAGTCGTGCTCACCCGTCTCAGAAATAAATATGAATAATTAATCGAAGGTTATAGATATTTTACTAGAAACTAGGAAAACAATGCATTAAATAAGTAATTAGCACTTAAAACGTTGAGATATGCACGTGTTAGATTTAAGGAGGAACCCCATATAAAAGTATCGATATTTACGAAGATAGCAAGCTGCTTGGAATGTCAAGATGGTTGCTGGTTATTTACTGTGTATGTGATGTATAAGGGTAAGGTTTTATGAATAAAAGCACAGAAAGACAAGACTAGGTATTTATTTCAATTAGGCTTGTCAATTAATTCATATTGAGGCTCAGAAAGCTTACCGCCCGTTCGCTAAACTAGTTCTCGTGGAGAAGAAGGGCAAGAAACTCCACGGAAGCAACTATGGTTGTAAAAGTATTTATCTTTTATATATTTTACAACCATATAAATATCGTTTATTACAATAAAGATCTAATTATATTATGGCCATTATATGATGAATCTTGTAACATTTCACAATGTTACATAATCAAAACAACAAGAATGACTAGCCCTTAAATCAATTTAACATTATTATGAATAAAGGCCACAACATGAAATAGACTTTCAACAATAGCAACATTTCAACCATAAGCAATAATCAAGTTATAATATCAAATAACTTACGTGAAGCTTGTGTAATCCATATTTCACAAAATATAACAATTCAGGAAATAATATCACTATCACAACATAACAACAGGTCTGTACTGGCTTGTAGTTCACAGCAAAGTGTCAACTAACGAATTACACACTATTTATAGTAACGAGTCGAACTGTCAAATGTCCCCACCATTTTCTACATTTATTTAAATAATCTCACAATTAGGTCAATAATCAATTCTTGAGTAATGAAACCTTTTTAAAACGTATCAAGACAATTAAGGAATTGAATATCGCCTATTTAGTCATTCTTAATCAATATTCGAAAGAATATTGATACTAACTGACAGTCTTATACTAATTGTCTCAAAGGACTTATAATATTAAAATGGCAATATAAAATCCAGGATACATCACAATGATCATTATAAATTACGTAGTATTTTATTGGAATATCATCACTATGGTTTATATGTAAGTTTAGAGTTATTTCCTGTACACACAACAATATTTACTCAGGTAGGTACTCTAACAATTGTAGGTATTTGACAACAACAATAATTTAGGTAGGTACTTAGACATTTGTCGGTAGATGCTTAATAAATATGACAGTTTGTATTTTGTAGCAAAACATTGTGCTTAAAAAGTGAAAGTTCATGATTAAATGACGTCACACGTACTTCCAATACTAACACACGCTAGTTATGATAAACAGGTGACAGAACAATAAGAGGGAGACAGCAATATTCGCTACAAAAAAAATAAAGAAGAAGTTCTATACGCTATCAGGTCATTCCGGTACCGGTAAAGACTAACATAAGTACCAGGAGATTATAATCATGAAGAAGCTAGACTGGAATCATGAGCGGTAAAAAGAGTACCGGGTGATTTTCGATTCTGAAGTCCTAGTACTCCGTTAGTCTCTACCGCTTATGATTATAGCCCTGCAAATACTTCTTCACGATTCTGGCCTCCTGTTAGTTTGGGTATAAATGCTTATAATGTCAACATCTACCTATAAAAGCAAAAGATGAATTTATATTTTAATCATGTAAATAAACTCTGTACTGAATTTAATCGAATGTTTGATTTCGACGTTATAAAAAAATAAACGTCCCAAGACTATTAAGCACCTACTGATCCGTAGGTGCCTTTTAATTTTGTGGAGTATAATTGCGAAAAAGAAGAATATCGATAGGTGCCGTATGTGGTATACCTCAGGTGCCATTCAATCAGTTTTCATTTAATTGGGTGCCTAATGTAGAATACGTGCTCAAATCATATATTAGTTATTTTAATAAAGATATTTTTGATTAATTTGTGGCTCATTTCATTTCAATAAAAATATATAATGCCTAATACTTCTATACTTGAGTGTACCTTTATCTTAACGGTATTGCATAAAACACAATTCGGGCGAATCGCCTACTAAATAATTTTGAGTAGACAACTCGCCCGCCGATAATTCCTGTATAAATAAACTTCGGGCGAATCGACACAGAAAAATTAATATTTTAAAAAGTGGACAATTCGCCCGATTCGGGCGAGTTAAATTCAGGCGAGTCGTCCACTAACCCGCCTAAGTAAATCGTATGATAATCAGCATCGCTTGTGGTGTAGGTTTAGAAGTTTGTAAGTCCTATAATTGAAAGGAAGTACATTTATAGTAACTTGATCAATAACTTGGATCTGTTAATATTATATGATTAGTTACTAGCTGCCGCCCGCGGCTTCAGCCGTGTTTAATTTGTACTTATGTTGGGTTTTGTTTTTATTTGGTTGCGCGTTCATATTTAAATTGAGGGTACACCTTGTATGAAGTACGTTTACCTTCTTTTTTCCTAGTCCTTTATTATGTGGTATAAATCTCAGTCGATTTGTGTGAAGTGAGCAGCATTCTCTAAACATCTTTCGAAGGCTGAATGGCGTCGTCACGCGCGCACCCGCCTGATCTATTTGTAAATCTTTAATTATTTTGATAATCCGTCACCGTATAACTATGTAAAGACAATATTTGTGTGTTCCGTACAACCCAATTTCAGTGCTGCTAATATTTTGAAGAATTTGAAGAAAACGTGGATCCACGGAAGACTTTCACACATTGCTGGTACTGTGAGTACCACATGCTTTCTTCTCCCGTTTGGCAACGCCTCTTTCTTAAACCTTACCCAAAAGCGTAGTCATATATTCCCCTACATTTTATACTTCATACAAAGGTTAACAATTTTGTGAAGAGTATTTTTTATCGAATTAGCCAGAATCAGCCCAAAATTACAGTCCACTATCCGCTCCTTATTTAGGTTTATTTAACCGCTAACTTATATGTTTATATAAAATACATAGCCTATGTATTATCACACTTAACACTGTATATTTGTATCAAAATCTGTCCAGTAGTTTTTGCCTGAAAGAGCAACAAAAATTGATCCTTTCACTCCTCTGTTCGTAAATATAATTATTCAGTTGTAAATAACAAATTGGTGTATTGGTGTGTTATTAAAATTTGAAAAAAATAAACAGTAACCTAGATTACGTCAATCCAAAAATTACTCGTATAATAACAGTTGCTTCAATTTCATACACATGAAAAGTTTACCGATTAAATCAAAACCCAAAATCCGTGCGAAAACTACCCTAGAAAAACCGCCTTTTATCTCACGTATGAGTTACAACACAGCACCACCCATCACGAGCTTACGAGAGAACATAAACCTTAACTTTTAGGATACAAGTACAGCATCCATCTCAGTTACGTACCTAACTATGACAATAAACAAACTGGGTAGTTATAGCAACCAGCTACAACGTGACGTCACAGTGTGGTCCGTTAATAATGCAAGCAAACTTGGGACTCATCACGAGACAGATTACCTGTGCGAATAGCTTGAGCTTTTGGCAGGGGACTGCGAATTCATTTTGGTACGTTGATTTAGGGTTAGAGAAAATGTATGGTACACAAAGCAACACACATATCGTCACGCCTGCACTCCCAGAAGGGTAAGCCAGAGGTGTATCTAATTATCTATACCACACCCATACACGTATGGTACAAACAGTAAAAACCTGTCAATAAACAAAAATAACTTAAATTTCCAGTAGGGCTTATTAACTACAAGTAATATAATTCTGATTTTGAGAATTTTAAAACTAATCTAAATATTTCTACATCGTTCTCACATAATGTGTAATCTCAACATGAATGATGTAACAAATGATTTGTAATAATTACCTAATTGAAGAAGAGTGTCCATGGAGTTTCTTGCCCGTTATTCTCCATAGAGATCTACGCCTTGGAATGGGCATCTACGGTACTTTCACAGTTATTATGTCTTGTGACTGGGACTGTAGCACCATAATTTTGTAATATTTTATTTTGTCTTTTGACAATTCAAAAGTGCCTGTAACTGGCCTACTTGAAATAAAGTGCTTTGACTTTGACTTGACTTTATTACTTTGTTTACTTTGTGTGCAAATCAAAACTGCGTTAAAAAAAACATTTTATTAATCGAACATGAATTCGATTAATAAAATGTTTTTTTAAATAATGCTTTGATACTTTCAGACTGGTGGCAATCACATTTATCTAACCTTACCTGGTATATCAGCAATTTCTAAACAGTACCTTATACATATTGAGTCACTTTTCTGTCATCTGTACCAAGTTAATTTTTCCAAAGAAATCTTCTAAAATTGGACCACTGAGTTGTTATAGCTTATTACTGGGGATTTGGCACTGGTGTGCCAAACGTTACGCCAAATACGGTTTAAAGGACGCATAACGGGCCGTTTGTCATGCTATTATCAGTTGAATGTCCACTGGACGGGTGTGTTGCTATGCAGAGAGAGAGAGATCGGCGATAATTGGGGACGTTGTCGTAATCATCCGGGGATATTGTGTTCATTATGATTAGGTTTTATTATTTTGAGGCAGCATGTGTAAGTAACGTGTCGGGAGTCATTGGATGGTATTCACAATAGATTTCATACATAAAATCACGCCGTTACATAGGCGGGGATCCAATGTTCACTCACATTTCGACACTTATATTAAAGTCCCACATAATAGAAGGTGAGCCTTCTGACCTCATGTTTAGCAGTTCTCAGTTCCCAACACTCTTGACCACTAGAAAAAAACCAGCCAAGGGCGTGTCGACTTCGCACATTTAAGGTTCCGTACTTAACCGCAAAATTAAGTTGGTTGTTATAGGATAAATGAGGGCGATCAAATATATAAAAATACAGAATTTATCTACTTAACAAACTCTATCTACTCAACGATACCCCACTCGATAGGGTAGGTCAAACATTTTTTTTCACGCCCCCGTTTTTAGCTATATGGGAGACTGCTTGGTTTGGGTCAACAAGATGCTTATACTGTGAAAATTTGAAGACTGTAGCTCCCACCGTTTGGCTGTAAAACCTGTGTGACAGACGACGGACAGAATGATACGTGAGTGACAGCAATAGGGTTGCGTTTGGACCCTTCGGGTACGGAACCCTACAAACTAGACTAAACAACCTACCAGCCATCTGTTTTACTCATATTTTTCTACAACACAACGCACAAAAAAACGGCGTCCAAAAATGCTTTTCCACGACCTTTTCTGTCACATAAAGGTAGACAAAACGTCAATAGGTCCATTATCAGAACGTCTGTTCGTCGACGAAAAATTCATAAAAGTTACTCTAAATTGTCCGCCCAATTGTCCGAGCTGTGACCTCATTCCGGGTCACAATAAATAACCTTCGTACGGAGTCCTGTCAGCAATATTTTCTTCTAAATCGTCACTGTTTTGTTAACGTTAACGTTCCGACCCGCGATTTGTACACTTAGGGAATAAATGGAGCGTCAAATGCTCGTGCATCGCTCGAAAAAAGATGCATTGCGTTACGGAATAAAGGTTTTAATGTACATCACTTATAATATTGGCCAAAGCATTTTCTTTGTAAGGTTTATAGAAAATCACTGTTATAATTACTCATAAAATCTGCGCTGGCACGCCATGACAGACAGGTTTAGACTTTTTTTAATTTTTATTTAATCTATACCGTCCCAAAAGCCTCCCCCCCTTCCGACAATCTTTTTGCCAGATATTATTAGTCTTTTTTTTCATAACATTAACATTAAAAACAGGATATTTACCATGTTTACTGTTTGTTGTCTGTTTGACATCCCGTTTCTAATCTTAATATTAGTGTTAGTGACCATGACAGTAAAAAACTTTTTTTCATGTTTTTAAACTTTCTCACCTTGAAGAAATACAGGACCAACGTTCAAAATACATACCCCAATTATCCCAAACCCAACAAGCTTTTACCCACGTATCAAAATATCCACGTCATTACAAGCAATAAGGCTGCTATCTCTTCTACTTCCTAATGTCGACATATTTCCTCTATATTGCCGACCACTGCTGTGCCGTATCACTATTTATTGCACTTACGTTACGGAAACAAAATTACATGGCGGGGTTTATCAGAGGGAAACGCAGTCTGATAAAGGAATATGTTTGGATATAGAGACCGAACAAAATTAATGAATTCATTGCAATCTGGATTTGCTTCTGGTTTATATATTTCTAGAAGCTTACAGTTGTTCCAGGAATTTATGAGATTTATAACTCAATGCAGCAGTAATTTCTAGTACAATACATTTTCATGCTATACTATTAAGTCTGGTTCCAATATTTGTTTAAAATATAGCAGTTCAATGAAATTTATTCCTTTTACAGCTATATTTTACGAGGTTTATTTGCATTTCCTGCGGCCAAACATCTCAATACAGTCTCGTTTTAGTTTCCACAAAGTTGCATTTGATTTGCGACCGCCAGCCCTCGCCTCGTGCTTCGTGCCAAGCCAGAGATCTGTTTTGGCCAACGAAACTTGCTATATTTCAAAGTTTTCAAACATACAACTTTGTTATATTTGGGGTACGAACGTTACGAACCACTCTCGGCCAGGAAAATACTTGGAGAACTTTGCAGGTGGGTTTTTTGCCCTCGAGAGTCGAGATTCGAAGTTTTTGCGATAATCGAAATGTAGCTATCGCTTATTCTACCAATCTCAAGTTTGGAAAAAAAACTTAATCTTCTGTTGAGCGTGTGAGAAATAAAAAAGTACCTAATAGAAGAATGATTTTGTAATATTTAGATGAGAAAATAAATCAAATTGTGAAAAACAAAATACCTTTTTAGCTGACTGCGTGACGCAAAGGAGGTTAATTTGTTTATCAGCCTATATAGGGTATGTTTGTTCCTATCTATCTCTCAGACCAACACGTGGACCGATTTTGATAAATGATATGTCATTCGATTTGTCTTAATAACGCGTTATTAGCTGAAAAAGAAAAAGTGAAAAATAAAAATGTTTTTGCAAAAAAATACTATACCGACTTCCAAATAAAAAACCACAAAGTGAAAAATTACTTTATTTTTGAAAGTCGGTGTCCATAACGCAAAAAAATGGTACCTACAAAATAAAGTTATTAATAATATATATGTAGGAGGAAGGTATAGGATGTCCGTGTAGGACTAGTAATCTAGAACGGAGATGTATGACGCATGTGAACTTATTAATTCGGTTTTGTTTAATTGGCAACATTTAGCCTACGATTCAATCTCAGTTCGATTTTATTCGATTGACAACACTTTATTTGGCTTATGTCAAAATACTCGATTTTGATTGGATGTTAAAAGCTGTGAACTTTGCCCGAGGTGTTCTTAAACCAATGAAAGCAGGGTAGCCAAGAATAATGGCGACCTGAGCGAAGTCGCCCGCCATATTTGGTCGGAAAAAGTTAGAAAAAGGAACGCGCGGTACGCGTTTGCAAAAAGTTGAAAACAGAGTTGTGAGGGAAATAATTGAGAAGTAGCCTAAAGTGTGGCGTTATAAACTTGAAAGTGTGTTTTGTTGAGAGAAAGCGAAACGAATAGGTGGCCGAATTCGCTGCTTTGATAAGATTGGAACAAGGACTATCTCCAAATGGCATAAGTTACCTGCTTTGTAGCATGCGCTCATGCGCATGGGCTTTGTACCCACGAAAGCCCACAAGATCGAGTGTTTATCCAAGATAGCCCTCCTATTTGCGACATCAGAAGTCCGGGATCAGTGCAAGTACAAAGCGATAATGGAGAATGGACCAAATGAGATGAGTAATGGCTGGCGCGCTCTCTTTGGTGCGCAAGAAAATGGCATGGAAGTAGCTCGAGTTACCTACTTATAGAGACGTTTCGCAACTCGTCGGCTACTGGCGACAGGAATTCATGTTGCCCGAATTCAACCGTATAGTGGGGCCTATACTATACAATGTGCGAATTCGGGCTGCAGATAATGTTGATGATGACATCGATGCCCAATCCTGACTAGATACTGAGGAAACGCAACTGTGGTGGTGATGTTCAGGGAAGTATAAACTTGGCTTTGGTCTAGTATCAAGATGCATGATGAGAGAGTTAAAAGTGGTTAAAGCTGGTAGGGGATGGGTCCCTGATTAAAACACTACCACTCTTATTACAAGGTATTGCATATTTTTCGAGAAAATAACAAAAAATGTTTCTAACCTCAATCAGATAAACAGTGAAAACGAACATCAAAATGGGCGATTGACAACCAAAACAGTACCGGTATATTGTCTTTGGCGCAATATTTCGAGCAAAATTGTTAAAACAGAACGTAAAAAAACAAAACTATGGTTTTTGCGTCATGGGTGACGTGGTTCAGTGTCATTTGTTCTCGTTCATTCCGTTTCTCTCCGAGTCGCGTGAATTTGCGTTTTGTGTTTTTTGGTGTTTTTGTGGTTTTATTCGACGACTTTGGCTTATCTTCTGGACTTTGATTGTTTGCCTTCACGATTGACCAACGCTTGAATACTGGACACTTCATATTTAAAATAGGTCGAATCTGTTCCAAAACCGAACTGGGGCACCCCGACTTCACGTAGTCTTTTGGCTGCTACCCCTAGAGTGTTTATAAAAACCGGAGGCGCGAAGGGAGAGCAACTCCCGCCCGCTGTAACAAAGCATAGGCACCCGTGTGAGCAGTAGCGGGTGAGGCTGGTCGCCAAAGGCGACCAGTAAGCCGAAGCTGCGGAGGTGAGCATGAGTGCCTATCCTTTCTTACGTAAGGGCGAAGGAGTTGCACTTCTCGCAGCGCCGGAGACGATGCAGAAGCAACTTTTAAGTGTTTTGAGGTTAGGTTACAATAACGTGTTTTTCTCAGGAACGGTGCATTACCTTGTAATGGGAGTGGTGACAGGGGGGTGGGGTAACCACCCCCTCCCCCCCTCCCCTCCTCTCCCCCCTCCGAATGCATCTTGATACTAAATTTTTACCATAAACTTAAGTATTCTGTTAATAATAAGTACCTACCTAAGGTCTTGTGAAGTTTAGCCGCAATATTGTTAGTTTTTCTTGGTGTAAAGTGGCTAAAATTTAAAATAAAATTCTATTTTCGTTATGATGCCAAATGAAACTCAGTCAGTTTCATACCGTCAGCGGAGTTCGCAAGAGATTAAGACGACTTGTGCAAATACAATGCAAGATAGCAAACATCCTAAGCTACAGCTTGATTTAGCAAAACATCATTATGATTATGCTTGTGGAACACTTATTCATAGACAATTTTTCAGCCGTTCGCACAACATGCAACAGTTAACAGGGACGTCTGAGCCCTTAAACATGGCTGTGGATACCACAAGACCTGTTGTGACCAGCTGCATGTGGTGAAACAAGTGCGGAGCTCGGGTTCCAATTCAAGAGGCAACACACAAACTGCAACCTACAGCGCTATGAATAAGGAAATTTTGCGGTTTATACATGCCGCTGCGGTGATCAATCAATTTGATATTTTCTGAAAGCAGCTAGGAGTCTGGACAAGTGCATGGTCAGTGACAAAATTTTGCTTTTGTGCCTGGTGTACTAAGCGCTGCTGCCTGACCTTCCCGTGAGTACAGGCTTAAAGGTATGTGACTTTGATCTGCATTCAACTATCTGTGCATCGGAATACATTTGTGGCAGCCGAAGTATGTATTGTGTTTGGAAGTACCTATCTTATCTTATGGAGGGGCCGAGAAATAACTCGGGACACTTCGACCCATTGGGATCTATTGTGGTTTGGAAGTACCTTATATAATTGTTGTTTTCATTGCAATTTATAATTATTGCATTATTTTATTTCATGGAAATGTGTAAGGTAAGTTACATGAAAAGAGTAGAAAATTCAAACAGCGCCATCTATGTAATGGTATTGATACTGTGTTTCTTTCAATAATCATCGAAATTAGCTTCGGGACCCCATTTTGCCATAATATGCTGCTTGGAGGAACTTATTGAATAGGTGCATGAATTTTTTTATGATCAATTTAAAAACGAACATATTATTTTTACATAAACAGAATGAGAAGTTGGTGCATGTCACGCCATCTATTTAAATCTATGTTGTGTTCGAGCTTTGAAATATTTTGCTACAAGTATTTTAATCGTTATGTTCACCAACAAAACAAACAACGAAACGATTTTCGCAATATTATCTTTATAATGTACCCGGAGCATTGAAACGTGAGTACAAAACGCAAAGAAAACAAATTTCATTATGTTATGTTGCATGATGTTAGAACAATATACGGTTTTTTGACCACTAGTGCTGTCACAAGCGTACATACAGATTATTAAATAGGTTGTTAGTTTGCTGAAAATCGAGAAGTGAAGATATTAGCAATCCGTTTTTTTTTACATGTTTGAACACTAGCAATTTCAGCCATGCATTATTTTTTTATCAATAGGTGTCACTTCAGATTTCCCGTAAATATTACTACCACTGAGTTTGTTGTTGATTTGATCACCAAGGTAATTTGTGAATATGCTTTTCTTTGAAATTAACTTACTTTCTAACTATTCGCGTTGGTATTTTTTAATGCAAGTGTGAATACAGTTACGGAACGCAAAAAGAAAAATCGTAATAATAGCCGATCTTTAAACATCTTTGGCGGATCAGGGTTGTTTTCACAACTAAATTAAAGTATCAGGTATAAGGGAAATATATTTATTTTGTTTACATTGAATTCACTTAAGTTTGTGAAATACATTAAATTATTCTTAAATAATATTTTGGTTCATATCATAACAGAAGAATCTAATCTCGATTTTCTAGGGTGAAATGTCGATTCGCTGGATCGATTCAGTACTAAATGACGATTGGAAAATTGTTTATATTTTTTTTTGTCCTTTAAATCGATTCGTCGATTAACCGATAACAGATCGCCATCCCTTGCCCATCCCTATCAGAGAGTGACATGTAAATGTCAACATTGAAAAAAGTTTGACGAAACAAAACAAATAACTTGTGATATGATTTTTAACTTATAAGTTACTAGTTATAGACTAGATTATTAATAAATCGATACAAGGTGTGAGTCAATGTGAGGATTAAACTTTTGCTTTGTTCCTAAGACTTGCGATAACTTTCAGTTAAGAGTTATATTGTGATCAAGATTATTTTCAAACCGGTGTTTAAGTTTAGTGAAATAGTTTGTTGTTAGACTCGATTTGCAATCTTACAACCCGAAAATATCACGAGGATTAACGTGACTATACCTTAGAGAGTTGGCGTTTATGTTGCTACCAACGGTTGAATAAAGGTAAAGTTAATGTCTGTAGTTGTTATATATCGCATTGTAGAGAACTAACCAAATGATAACATGTCATTCTGACGATACCTACAAATAATAATGATTTAAATTGACTACGGCGAATGAAAAGTGCAACTAGACATTTAGATGGTGTCTAGAAGACGTATTCAGGTATTATTTATTACTCTATCTCTATTTTATTACTCTGAGAGTTTTGAAAATGTCGACATGTTTCATTTATCCAAACAATCATACCGGAGACAAGTCAAGCAGATATTGTTTAGTAAATTGATTGTTTGAACTGTTTGTGCCATAACTCTTAACTCTCATGATTTTGTGTGATATATTTCAGCTAAGCATGATATTAATGATGCTAGATTTCGCGAATATTTTGTTTGTTTTTCCCTTAGTCTAATTAATATACCCATGTTTACATATTCACATACTTTTAACTCTGATTTAAAGTGATCAATGAGTCTTCAATCCCACATAATCACTAATAGCTGCACTTGTGTGTAGCTAATTAACATAACCTAACTAGCTTTATCCATGCCGTGAAACTCTGTTATTGGCTTAAGAGATAATTGTTATCATCTCGCTGTTACTGTGCAATGTGTGTGTTTACTAAGATGCAAGTAACGTTGATGCAACTGCACTGGGCTGTTCATTGACAATGAGGTGAACATCTAATCATGTTAATTAGTAATAAGCTGTTGAGTTTCCAAATAAATAAATAAATTATGAGATGCTTGAGGGCCAATAACTGTTGAAGTCGTGGCTGAAGATGAGATAGATGTTCAATTGGCAACATTTTAATTTAACATTTTCTCTGTTTCGTGGGTGAGAGAGATGACGGAGTCAAGAGTTTTTTCGGCAATTAAGTTGAAAGTGCATTCTGTGTAGCGAATGTATGTACTAAGTTATTGTGGATTGTGGACACTTGGGTTTTATTTTATTTACTTGGTACAGGAGTAATTATTTTGGAGGAAACTAGGAATGGTTTTCTTGTTCTGTGTTGTTCAACGATACTTGGCCTCGGTAATCTTGAACATTGTTCAAAAGTTTTAATATTGTAACATTTCTTTAAAATAAAGGTGTGAATTTGTGTGATTGTGTGGTGTCATGTAGGAAGTCTAGTACCTACCTAACTTGAATAGTAAATGTGGAATTTAAAGTATACTGTCAGTAATGGTTGTGGTGTACTTGTTGAATGTTCTGTGCTGGTCATTGTGAACATACCTAACGAATTTTGTATTATTTGCTATCTGATCAAGATGGATAAGATAATGTTAACACAGATGTAAAGTCGGTGACATGCGGTGCATGATTTCATTTTCTTTTTATTTTGCAAAATTGGTAATGTTTGATGTTGGTAGTTATTATACCTATCGCACTGAGGGTTTGGTATGAAATCATGAACAGATAATAGAGTTCTTGAATATGCTTTTGGCTGGGTAAGAAATCCTGAATGTGAGGTTGCCGTTGTATTTAGTACTGAGAATAAAGGTTGAAATAACAAATTTTGTTATGGTTTATAGGTGCTGTTTATGGTTATTAGAGTTCTGAATGGTGGCAACTATGTGTTGAATTAAAGGCTTTGTTTGGTTCATGATGAGTTAGAGGAAAGGTGAAAGATCAAGTACCCATTGACGTAACTGAATGTACTATGTTGAAGACTGATTCAAATCAATCTAGCAATGGTGAGGTCGGTGTGTACGGTCAAAGGACTGACTGTACGGTGAGGTGTGTACGGTCAAAGGACTGACTGTACGGTGATGAGTAGTCACTGCGGTGACTGCTGTAACCAAGGAGGGTTACGAGGTGTGAGTGGTCAAAGATGACTGCTGTAACCGAGGAGGGTTACGAGGTGAGTGGTCAAAGATGACTGCTGTAACCGAGATGGGTTACGTGGTGAGTGGTCAAAGATGACTGCTGTAACCGAGGTGGGTTACGAGGCCTGGTCAGGATGACTATGGTTGCAGGATGGTCACAGGGTTGACCATCGGGAGCCACAGCGATTGCTGTGGGACCAAGAAACATTGCTGGATATGTGTGGGGGGGAGCCTGGTCCCTCTGGGGCTTCGGTGACCTGTTGTATGTCTGGGGAAGCCTGGTCCCTCTGGGGCTTTGGTGACCTGTTGTTTAGTGTATGTGGTATGGGTATCTGGCAGTCTTGTTGCTTTGAGAGGACCGGTTGTCTGGGGGAGCCTAGTCCCTCTGGGGCTTCGGTGACCTGTTGTCTGGGGGGAGCCTAGTCCCTCTGGGGCTTCGGTGACCTGTTGTGTGTCTGAGGGAGCCTGGTCCCTCTGGGGCCTCGGTGAACTGTTGTTTGGTGTATGTGGCATGGTATGTTGTGTTGGGCGTTTGGGTGGTTTCTGGCACACTTAGTGCTTCGAGACCGAATGGACGCCTGTTGGGAACCTGGTACCTCTGGTGCTTCGGTAACCGTTTAGAATGTAGTAATATGGTTGTCTAAACGGTGAGGTGGCTGTTTCGATAGTATGAAGATGGTTGTGTACGGTGTACGGTGTGGAGACCTAGATTTACATGGAGAAAACAAATGAACAGTGTGAAAGCTATGAGACTTCCGTTTTCATGAGTAAAGAAGTACTTGATTTTTGTTATAGGCTGGTAATATAGGGTGTTGATTGAAGGTTTCACGTAGAAGGAAGATGTCACGACCACGTTATTTTTTTTATTTGGTCAGGAGCGGCCGAACTTAACCTATTACTTATTTTTTTATTGTTGTTCTGTCTCTCTGTCTGTTTTTTTTATTAAAATTGAGTAACGATTTCTCTCGTCGCTCAAACGTGGGGCCGTTTGTCTGTCAGGTTGGCCGTGTAGGAGGAAGGTATAGGATGTCCGTGTAGGACTAGTAATCTAGAACGGAGATGTATGACGCATGTGAACTTATTAATTCGGTTTTGTTTAATTGGCAACATTTAGCCTACGATTCAATCTCAGTTCGATTTTATTCGATTGACAACACTTTATTTGGCTTATGTCAAAATACTCGATTTTGATTGGATGTTAAAAGCTGTGAACTTTGCCCGAGGTGTTCTTAAACCAATGAAAGCAGGGTAGCCAAGAATAATGGCGACCTGAGCGAAGTCGCCCGCCATATTTGGTCGGAAAAAGTTAGAAAAAGGAACGCGCGGTACGCGTTTGCAAAAAGTTGAAAACAGAGTTGTGAGGGAAATAATTGAGAAGTAGCCTAAAGTGTGGCGTTATAAACTTGAAAGTGTGTTTTGTTGAGAGAAAGCGAAACGAATAGGTGGCCGAATTCGCTGCTTTGATAAGATTGGAACAAGGACTATCTCCAAATGGCATAAGTTACCTGCTTTGTAGCATGCATATACCCACGAAAGCCCACAAGATCGAGTGTTTATCCAAGATAGCCCTCCTATTTGCGACATATATATATATATTTTTTTTTTATTTATGATGGGTTTGCTCTTGACCCTAGTCTAGGTCAGAGGTGACAGAGACAGAGTCAACGATGGAATAAGCTTACCCAGAAGAAAAAAAACTTCAGAGGTGTCAAGGGACACCCGGATGGAAAAAAGTTCCTTTAGTATATATACATATGTATATATATGTGTATATATACATATTATACCGTATTTGTTGTCAGATTTGGCCTATCTCCTTCCGTTTCCGAGATACAATTTTATTTCTTAAATTAATGTTTTTTAATTCCAGCTGATGGCGACAGATGGCGCTAGGTGACGGTTAACAAATGTGGATTTTACAATTTGAATAGTTGGTTCGGTCGTTCGTATGTTTTCGATCTCAGCAAAAAAATGTTTTAAAATTATTTAATGAAAAGGATTTCGTGTAAATGTGAGCGGGTGAGGGGTGAGGGGGGGGAGTGGGGGAGGGGTTTGATGCACGATTTTATAGACTTTTCATATTGATATTTTAGAAAGGGGTAAAAAAAAATTGCGGGGGGAAGGTGAACAGTTAACTATCTTGTTCTCCGGCCAGAAGCTACGGCGGGCAGGGGGGGAAATTTTTACTCAGAATTGAGCTAGTTCCAACCGTTTTCGAGATATGGAGGTTTTTAGGTTTTCTGATTTGATTGAGCGGCTCGGGGTCGGTTTTTGAGTAGTGTCGACTCGAGTCGGCCTGTGGTGGAGGGTTTTGTACTTCTGGCGTTAAGAAACTAAATATATATACCTATATTTATGTATAAATACACATATACACAAATATAATACATATATATATATACATATATATACACACACATATATGTATACATGTATGTATATCACACAGTGCGATCAGCCGTTGCAATCGGACGCGACTACACTGAACGCGAAAATTATTTAATTATTGCCGAGCGCGGCAAGTGCCGCTGCCACCATGCGTTCGGAAGAACTTGTGGCGAACGAGGTCCTGGCATTCCTGCAGTATCAGCTGGATTTCATGGACGAGGTCAGTGTGATACAGATCTGCACGTCCAACTTCAATGAAGAGGAGATACGCAGGGCTAAAACACTGCTGTACGAGTCGCTACATATGGCTGACCGAATACCGTCCCGTAGGAGGGATGAAAAAGGAGAGAGGAGTCTCCAGGACGTTATTAAAGTGTTAAAGGAGACCGACCCGGACGACGTGCCGACTTTCGTGGCGAAGGATTTGCGCAAGCTACCTCCTGTCACATTCGACCACGTCGACGTCACCAGGCTACTGCGGGACATCACAACCCTCAGGTCAAGCCTGGTTGAAATGCAGTTGAAGTTGGAAGCATCTCAATCTACCATCAGTGATCTACGTACCGAGATGGCAGTTTTACGCAACACGGTATGTAGGTCACACGAGCCAGCTAACAACGAAAACACACGTCACGGCGCATTCAATGCATCGCAGCTGAGTTTCGAGTCAGCAAAATTTGATTCGTCGCCGGCCGCCGTCACTGCAAGCGATGCAAAAGCGTGCACCGCCCTCCCCGCGTCTCCCAACGTTGGGGCGCCGACCAATACTAGCACGTCAACACCGGGACGTGCTTACTCGGCTGCCGTTATTGCTGCTCCTACAAAAGATCAGCGGCAACCTAAGCAAGCAAGGGGTGTCCATGGGCCCTCTGATCAAGTTCGAAGCTCGTTGCCAGCGGTAACAAGACCAGGACAGACCGATGAAGAAGGCTTCGTTCGAGTGGTGAAGAAGAAGAAGAAGAAGTCTGCTTGTCGCAATCAGTGCGGTTCCGCACTGACAGGGCCGAACATGTTGCTGCGTCCCGCTATTCCGTCGACGCAGCTGTACGTGTCACGTCTGCATCACTCCACGAAGGCAGAAGAGGTCGTGGAGTACATAAAGATCAAGACTAAATTCTCCCTGAGAGTCGAGCAGTTGGAGTCGCGTCACAAGATTAATTTCAAATCTTTTGTGGTGCGGGTTCCGACTCATCATTTAGAGACCTTCATGAAGGAAGAATTTTGGCCGAAGGGTGTCGTGTATCGGCGTTTCCGCGGTAGGTTACATGACACCACGACTCAGCGCAATACGTCGCCGACCCAACGTAAATAGATTTATGTTAACTTTGTTATTAATTATGTATTAGTTTGTTTTTGTATGTTTAGTTTGTGTATTTTATCTATGGGCCTTAGTTGCCTGAAATAAATAAATAATAAAAATAATAAAAAAATAATATATACTCTCTCGACTTCGTAAACACAACAGCGTATAGCTTAGAACACGCACGAGACACGCGCACGCCGCACGGCTTACAACTATAGCAAAAAGTGTCGTTACAACTTTTCGTGAGATTTTTTTCCGTCTAGCCCCCTTTCGCAACGCGCGATAAGGAACTTCGTTCCAATAATATATATGTCGCCGCGGAGGCGTGGATTTGCTAATTCGTTATCCAAATTAATAATTTAAATTGTCAATTAACACAAACTCTATAATCCTGTCATCTCTTAGATTTCGCTAGAACTATTAAATGTCTGTTTATGTTGGTTTATGGTTCAGCGCCATCTATTGGCTTATTGTGGAATTAGTTATTGGTTTGTTTGAATGAAGATCATTTGATAAGCTAATTTTCAATGTTTAATTTATACGATAAGTGTTATACAATAAGTGTTCCCGTTTTATTTAAACATCTTAAATAAAACGGGAACACTTATTGTAGGACTTTTAGATTTGTTCTCATTTTAACTATTGCACATTTGACGAAGTAAATATGTTTGATTATGACCTTACGAAAAGTTGTCAACAATGGCGGATGTTATAATTTTAATGACCAATAACTAGATTTAATAATTTAATACGAGAACTAAACAAATTTGAGTAATTGATTAAATACTATAAAGTAATAAGACTATTTTACACAGCCATGTAATAATGAGAAACCTTCTGGTTAGTAAGATATTCAGATAACTATATTAACTTGGATAGTTTTGTGTTGAGGTGATTATTTTAGTAATAATCTACGAACAACTTTGTATTTGTGAGTATTGAGATTGTTTAATGTTAAAATAATTAACTGAGCAGCATTTTAGTATTGTTTGTTAGCTTTATTCAACTATCCAAGTAATTAGTGTCTAAACAAAAACAATATGGAAGTCCCGCGCACTCGCAACGCGCATCGCGCGTATGGCGGGTTTAAAATAATCTGATTGATTAGATGTTTGAAAACCTAATAAACATGTAACACCAATTGTCTTAAAGTGATTGTGTAAACTATAAAAAGATTTAAAAGAGTATCCTAGAGTTTCTTGCTAGGTCTTCTCTAGAGATCGACGAGGGATTGCGACCTAGCGAGCCACCATGTGGTTTTAATTTCAAGTTCGAATGAAAACTCAAAGTGCCTGTAACAAAGTCAAATAAATACTTTCGAGTTTCAATCCAGTGATGTGTGTTATTGAAGTTTACCCGTTCCTATGAAGAATGAAGGAATTGCCTCTAGAATTGGAGTTGATGATGGTGGTCCTATAATTCATAGGTACTTCGACGTGACATATATATGTTATATAATAATGAAATGTATACTAATGTATAAACTAAGACTGGAAGCCGACCCCAATATAGTTGGGAAAAGGCTAGGCAGATGATGATGATACTAATGTATATACTATAATAAATATAATAATAATAAAATTGTAAAGACATAAAGTCTGTGAGGTTATAGGGGGTAATCTCTTGATATACTGAACCGATTTAGATGAAATTTGGCATGGAGATATTTTGAGACCATGGGAAGGACATAGGATAGTTTGTATTCCCTTGGGATGATAACAAACTTTTTACGCGGGCGATGCTGCGGGCAGAAGCTAGTAGGATTATAAAGAGGTAAAGGTTGTAAGTTTAATTGTAGGAATTAATATCTGGAAGTACTGAACAGATATTGAAATCTCTAAAAACATAACGGGTTATGTTGGGTGGGCCACGGAAGCGAAGCCGTGGGTAAAAGCTGGTATTGTATACTTATGTATACTGAATTGTTTAATGTTTTTTTGGTTTCTTCTTCGTCGCTAGTCAATGGCAAATACAGCTTTCAAATATTATGTTTTGCCCAGTATTCAGCTACGGCAACACCATTTGCTGACGCAGCGTTTTTCTTTTTATTTCTCCTCTATATACGGTGTCTACATATCTTTTTCAACTCTCCTTTCGCAGGTATGCTGGAAGAGATTTCTTTAGAAATAAGCTTCACTTTCGTACAGTAGGTAATAGCTGTTACCAGACCCTCCCTAAAAACGAACGAATTTGAACACTCTGCCTGTAACATTAAGGGTTATTCAATTTGTATGAGTTTAATACAACAATGATACAGATACGCAAATTTAACTTTAAAACGTTAGCGTCATGGTTTTTATATGTCGTCTTGTTATGCGATTTTGAATTTTATGCTGTAAGACTAAAAGTTTATCAGAGTATTGTAATATAATTAATATCGTTGCTACTAATAGCTTATTTTACGTATTATTTTCAAGTAAATCTAGTCTTTTGGTCCGTGTAGGCTGAGACGAACAAGATGCGAGTTCAAATCCTTCGTCGAGGGAATTGTTTTGCTTTCAATTCAGAATTTATTCAATGAGTATTTCTATAAAATTTATAAATTGGTAATATTTTCACCTAACTTGTAACAAATGGGTAGTTGAAAGACAAATAGGCGTATTCATAACAAACCTTGTATTAAAATGTTACTTAGCTGCTTAAAAAATAAAAATGCGTCTTTTATAGGCACTTTTGAAACGAAGACACTGTTTTTTTTGTCGCATAAGCAACTAAAATATAAAAAAACCAAGTTATCATAATGTTGATGTGATAACCTCTGGTGTCAGAGTTAATTAAGCTGCCTCTGGGAACCCCACAGGCCTCTGACTTACATTGACTCATCAGTAGTTTAGTATTGGAATACTCATTTATATGTTTCAGCTTTAGATATATGATAAGTAATTATAATTGTAAGTAATTATTTTATATTTATATTGAATAACATCGTTATCATAATCATGATTGCTTTTCATTTCAGATAAATGATTTATTTTCTGTAAGTTCTTTTTCTTTCTTTTTTTTTTCTTTTTTTTTTCTTTTAGTTGGTTTGAACAAACACTTTTACATGTCGATAATATTTTTTAAAACTAGATGAGGTCGGCGTTTCCTATCTGACTACTCTGAGAAGAAAGGCCAAAACAAACTCAAAGGTCACAGTTTCTTTTAAAGTCCAGACAAAAAATGGTTAGATCATGTGAAAACCATGTAGACTGTCTGAAATGGTCTTTTGAGGAAAGAACCAGCCAGATTGAGTGGACTTGTCCAGTCAGTGCACGCATTTATCAATAACCGAGCAGCTCAACTCAGAATCTGAGGAGCTCAACGATGCGACGAACAATACCAAAGGAAGGACATTCGGGTAGGCCGCATAAACTACTCAAACTGCCAGACCACGATTAAAACCTAAGCTAAATTAAAATTAAAAACATTAAAATTATCCACATAGTCATCACATTCACATTTATAAAAATAAAATAATATAATACTTTAAAAAGTAAATGTTCTTGTCATTGCAAAAAAAACCATTAAAAAAAACTAAATTCACAGCAAAATATGAGAAAAAAAATTGGAGCAGCTCAATCCCAAGCCTTTTTGTCCTCAACGTAATCTTTAATGGTATAAATTGCTTTCTGCACAACTTACGTTTAATAAAAGATTTGAATTTATTAAGACTCAGGTCTTGTACGTGGCTTGGAAGCTTATTATTTTTATAATAATCTTCCAAGCCACGTACAATTGACATCTAAACGAGACACCTATTTTCTTGAGCCTTGTTGTTGGTACTACAAATTTGTGTTTGTTCCTACTGTTAAAATTCATAAATAATTTTACTACTAACTCTTTGTTCATAAATCCTTGAATATTTTGATGTACCAGGTTAACACTATTTACTGATTTTAAACTTTTATTTGATTTTTTTTGCAATTTTCATTATGTACACTTTTGCAAGAGGTTGTCTATATTGTCCTAATTTATAATTTAAATTATTATCATTATCAATTTCTGATACCAAATTATTGGCTGAATTAACTAACATTTCTTAGCATTGCTCAATAGAAGCAAGTTGTTTAGCCAAATTATTGGCCTTAATAGAAAAATAATATGATAGCGAATGAATATTTTGAAAGAAAGTACCTATCCATGAAAAATCTATCTTGTGTCAAATAAAAATGATTACCAACATAATTGTTAGTGTCAATTAAATGGAATAAATTATTACTATTATATTAAATTATGTAATGTCCTATTCAATTCATATCTAAGATTGTTTTCTTCCTGTGGCAAACTTTGGCTGTATGGCAATGTGAACATCACAATTTTTTAGGGTTCCGAAGTCAACAAGAAACCCTTATAGTTTCGCTCTGTCCGTCTGTCCGTCCGCAGCTTAGCTCAGAGACTCTAAGTACTAAAAAGCTATAATTTGGCATGGATATACATCTTTATAATTCTGATAAAGTGGTACAGCAAAATCATGAAAAAAAAAATTAGTTACCTCCTATAGACGTAAAGTGGGGATGTTTTTTTTTCTTTTCATTCCCATGGTGTGGGGTATCGTTGGATAGGTCATTAAAAAATATTACGGGTTTGTTAAAATGATTTTCGATTCAGAGATCCGTTTGCGAAAAATTAAGCTTTAAATTGCAAATTTATGTTAGAGTCAAGTGTCCCCGCCCCCCTCCCAGCGAAATGGTTGGTCTTGGCTATGTGAAAAATTTCACGGCAGTAGTAAATATAACGAAATTAAAAGGAAAACTATCACAGATAAGTAGGCTGTACAAGTTTACGAGTAATAGTCGACCAACTTATAAAATGTACTTGGAACCGTAAAAATTTTCTACAAATGTCTTTGAAAAATTACTTAAATAACGTTGTTAGCTGTGTAAAACAGAGTAAATATACGCTTATGAGCCATGTAAAAATATACAAAACTAAAATCATAACAGGCTTTACAAGTTTACGAGTAATAGTCGAGCAACTTATAAAATGTACTTTCTGTTCAGGATTTGTTCACTGCCAGTAATTTAGTTTTAAATGGTAAAAAAACCAAGTGCGTAATATTTTCCTTGCCGAATGTCAAAAGTACTGTTTGTGACATTATATTAAACAAGGAGAAGCTAGAATTCGTGGATAAAACGGTTTTCCTGGGGATCACGCTAGGCTCAAGGTTGCAATGGGGTCCTCATTTGGTATCCCTTGCGGGGCGGCTGAGTTCGGCAGTCTAAGATACTAGTCTATTTTAGTTATTTTAATAGTATAATGTCTTAAGATATCTTACTATGGGGAAGGGCAGCAGACATTGAGTCAATTTTGATTTAAGCTTTTTGAATAAGATTTCCATTCGGCCTTCCATTTTGCGTGAAACGATTTAGTCGATTTTTCCTGCCTTTTATATGGTAACACTAGTTTTTATTTGGCAGCACTAGTTTTTAACTGGCAAAACTGTAGCTGACAAATTTGTCTGCTATTAGCTAGGTTCTCTTTGTCGATGGTTACTAAAGATGGCGGATATCGTTCACTCTCGTTAAAATTTGCCAAGTTGTCAAGGAGTTTGTAAACAAACGCATAGTGTTACATACTCTTTGAAACGAAAAAAGCGTTGTAATTCGAGTAGGTTTAGAAAAAAAAAAAGTAAAAAATACGTTTTTGCAAAAAAAAACTATTTTGAAAAAAAATACTACCGACTTCCAAATAAAAACTACAAAGTGAAAAATAACTTTATTTTTGGAATTCGGTGTCGTTCATCTTTCGTAGGTACCAATATTTATGCTATATAGACACCGACTTCCAAAAATAAAGTTATTTTTCACTTTGTAGTTTTTTATTTGGAAGCCGGTAGTATTTTTTTTCAAAAAAGTTATTTTATTTTACCCTTTTTAGTTGTACCTCCTAATAGGCAAGTTGTAGTTGTACGCCAGAATAGAGTACCCGAATAACATGAAACTTGAACATAATCGGTGAAATGAGGGATCTGCTTACCCCTTTCGAGCGTACTGGCGTGATGTTATGCTATGAAATGGTATAAACAATAAACAGACATGCGATTGTAGCAATCACGAGAGATTTTCCGTTATTTATTGAAGAGTTCTGTTGTATATCTCCGAAGTTCTTCATCAGATCTCAACCAAAAAAATAATTTTCGAAATCGGTCCACAATTGACGGAAATATCAGTGAACATAAACAAAAAAAAAAAAAAAAAACATACATAATGTCGCACATAGAACCTCCTCCTTTTTGGTAAGTCGGTTAAAAATTGGTTCATGGAACTCACAGATGCAATGTTTTGGATGATTAGTTGTGGTATATATCTTCCTTTATCCTAGCAGCAGTATAATGACACTTCAATACGGGACAGATAATAGCCTTGTGAACAATATTTCTGTAATTTATAACGGAGCATAACCAAGTACGTCTGTTCATTAAGCACACCGGAGCCGGATTGATTTACATGGTAATATGAGATAACAAAAAAAAAAAAAAAAAAATTAAAACTTCTTTCATATTGTAGCGTTTTGCTTTAGAGGTCGGGTTAAGTTTTTTATTAATTTGTTTTATTTGATGCTAAACATAATGGTTACATGAAAAAAATCCAGCCAAGACCAAAGTCAAGCCTCCAAAACTTAGCCAAGATTCTGCTCTTAGAATAAGAGGAACATTGTAAAACAGGACATTTCTGTGAAGCGTTACTTATTCACACCGTTGGTCGGGACCAAGAGCTGCTCAAATATTCAATGCCGACGTCTTGTGCTTGTGTTAAGCTTGGCTTAACTACAGCCGCAAATGACGTGAGCAGAATGGAAAATGGGAAGAAAGTGTGTCTATATGGGGAACACGGGCCTAGCTCTACTTGTGGTATACAATCTTAGATTGAACACTCTCACGTAATAGGTAAATAAGTTATAGGCATACATGTTTAAATGGTAACTTAGCTTCGTGTGTTTGTTTCAGTGGCACATTTTCATGAATATGTAGAAATTTGGCAGCGTAAGTAAAATGCGAGTGAATGTGTTTAAGAATGAAAGGCACAGTGAAATCTACATGGTGTAACTGAAGGTTAGGTTAGTATAGGTTATCATATTCAGTAACCTTGTTATATATATAGAAAAGAACAACTTTCGTCAAGGAAGTCATAGCTATTTAGTTTATTGCCAAACATGTGAAATTTAAAAAAATGAAAACCCCCGACAAATTTTTATTCATAATACACATTGTATCTAGTAGTAAACACGCTTTGATCGATAATCTATTGAACACGTAATTATGATAATAATATGATGATTTGCGAAAACACCCCGGTTCAAACAGTAAAACGCCCATAACTTTGGAATGACTGACCCGATTTTCATTAAACATTGCTAAGATCGCCCTCGAAATACGACGAAATTAAAATCGATTCAGCCGTTTAGGAGCTATGATGCCACAGACAAAGTTAAAGTGAGAATTCACTATAGCATCATTGAAGAAAATAGTTTATTTCCATGCGCAGAAGTTTATAAAATACTATCTGACCCCCGCGGCTTCGCTCCCGTCAACAGGCTACCCTGCCTACCCTGCCTACCCTGTCTAGCCTGCTTACCCAGACTACCCTGCCTACCCTGCCTTCTTGCCTATCCTGCCAACCCTGCCTACCCAGCCTACCCTGCCTACCCTGCCATTCCTGCCAACTCTGCCTACCCTGTCTACCCAGCCTACCCTGCCTACCCTGCCTACCCTGCCTACCCTGCCTATTCTGCCTACCCTGCCTACCCAGCATACCCTGCCTACCCTGCCAACCCTGCCTACCCACTGGTTTTCAATTTTTATTTTACAACTCAATCCCCATATTTTTTTTCTGAACACACACTAAAGAAAAGTAAATGAAAGATTTTACGACGATATATAAAACGGAGCGAACTTTAGATAAGAAAGTGGAGTGTCTTATTTTGATCGTTAAACCTCCGCGGTAATGTATTCGATACAGCTTGATATGTTCAAGTTGAGTCGAGTGGCAAGTTGCCGCGAAATCCTCCAATTTTGCATGCAATATTACATGGATAAGTGTATTACTCGAATGAATCCAGTACTGCAGTTTTACTCACACCTGTTTTCATAAGAAGCTGGAGTTTTTCAAAAGAGAATTTAATCAAATTATTGCTTGTTCATTCCACCTCGTTAAGTTTGGACAGGGATGTCCGAAGTTGTCGGGGTGGAGCTGCAATAATAAATTATGAGTTTTTATATTAAAATAAATTTAAGTCTCGTGAATGGAATTAATATTAACGTCTGCACGCATCATTTTTCTTTTGCTATATCAAGAGAGTAGGCAATACATATAAGAATAATTATCTTGTAAGCGTAAAACTGGAATAAAACGCAAAGCATCTAAAATTTGGGCTTAAATAAATATCCAACTGGAAATTAACATTGTCATAATAGCCTGAAGGAATGTCCGCTGAAGTATCTTAACAAAACTGGTGGCATTATGATTGACATAATAAGAAATTATGAACAGCTTTTTGAAGCCTTGTAATAGAATTAAATGATTTTCTTTTTGTACCAAAGTGAGTAAGAGTGAATAAGATTTATTTATTTTGTTCGCTGATTTTTTATCCCTGGTGTATTTGAGTTTAAAATTAAAACAGATTTTGATTGGTCTTGAACACCGTTATAATTTATTCAATTATCCGCTTATCTAAGACAGAATATTTAATTGCGTTTTTTTTAATTTTAATCCACTTAGCCATATCTCGGGCCCGTATATCGCAAATCTGGAGCCCTAGAGTTTTGGCATGAATAAACACAACTCAGAGGGAAAGAGGGAAGAATGTGGAGGATTTTTCCGGAAGTGGAACAGTTCAATTAAAAAAAAAGCCCATCAGTACCTGATGATTCTTAATTTTGACATTTCTATAATTATTATGCTAATGAAATTTTCATTTCTATTAAAAGAGATAGTCACATGTCAGATTTTAGAATCCAGTAGGTGTATAAAAACTAGCTGTTGCCCGCGTGGCCGGACCAGCCCTAAAGGACCCATTTTCAGGATTAAAAAATAGCCTATGTCACTCAGGAATAATGTAGCTTTCTAATGGTGAAAGATTTTTTCAAATCGTTCTAGTAGTCTCGGAGCCTATTCGGTACAAACAAACAAATAAACAAACAAAAAAACCTTTCCTCTTTATAATATTAGTATAGATAGTATAGACTAGTACAAAATCTCATAAAATGAATGCAGTTTCACCGTTTTGTTTAGCCATTTAACTTATATTGGCGCAGCCATAAAACATGCCGAGGCAGTGCGTCGCATAATCGCCGGCTTTCGATATAAAACGGCTTCCTGCGAGAATTCCCCGCATTCATTCGTCGACGTCGCTTCAAGCTGCGTTATGAATATTATTACATTCTTCTGTCCTATATCTATTGTGAATAAGTCAATAATCTGCGTTGTTTGTAGGTCTGTGTGCTGTTCTATTTTTAGAATTGTCCGGAGTCACGCGATTAGTTTTAAGATCGAAACACATGTGTCGTGGCGTGGCGAGGCGTGGCGCCTTCTTACGCAGTTGACTAGCTAAGCAACTCGTTGTGTTATGAGTTATGACGTAGGCTGGAACAAAGCCGTTTGATTGGTGAATGCCGCGCCACGCCACGCCACGACACGTAAGTGATTTTCTGTCTTTAGTACTGTTATGTGATGTGATGTGTACTATTATATCCTTAAAGCCTCAAGCAATATTTTTGTCTGTTTTGTTTTCAGGTAACGATGAATTTGTCTGTGGTTCCACTTGTAGTTAATTTAAATTATGAATAGATGAAAATTAATAATATTTCTAAAAAGACCTAAAAATAAAAATTCCGTGTGCAATCATTAATCATTTATTTATATCCTGTTTTGTCCCACTTTATACAAAAACCGAGGCTCCCTTTATTCCAACACAATCACAGACAAATCCTGTGAATACGCAATCAAGTTCAAACAACAACTAAGAGATCACTATTTATCTGTAGCTCAACAATAACATAAGTGTTAAAATTTAATTTGTTTTCAATCGACAAGTTCATAGCATCAATTGGTAATAAATCATTTCAAAATGCTTCCACCATCAACACAGTAATGCTGTCAACACAGAACAACACACTAATCTGGTACATTACCGCCAATCCGTGCAGCATCAGTGACTTTACCCGTTTACCATGCCTATCTATTGTTCTCGTAATCACCAGCGCGTCGGTGATAAACGCAGCATCTCTGATTTACGTCCGGAGCCTCGCCATTAACGGCATTATCCTAACACCAGGGAGTTAAGTCGGGAGTTACGGCTGATTTGCAACTTGTGCTCCTGTGTCTTGACATATGCTGGTACGTGATAAGTGGGGCCTGGCTTTCGTAGGAATATAAGTGTGAAAATTAAAAATATATAATTTAAATGTCACGAGATACAAACGTGTGTGCCGAATTTCAGCTCAATCGTATGTCGGGAAGTGGGTCAAACTAGGAAGCTTTGAATACATACACACATACACCAGGACAGGTGAAACAAAATAATAGCTTGTAAAAAGGGAAAATAGTCTTATTAGTCAAAATATTGTTTTTATAGAATCTTGCCTTATATTCAATGTGAGGCAAGTAAAAGAAAAACTCGAAAGCGATGTCTCGAATTTTTGTTACTTTATCGAAAACAATTGATGAAACTCAATGAATCTAATTATAGTTGACCAAAAAACAATCTGATTAAAACCAAAAACATACATAGACCTTATAGGTGATGTTCTTCAGAAAGGCCAGGTGCGCACCTGGCCTTTCTAAACTAGTTAGTACTCATTATAGTTATATTTATAGTTGACTCACATTCATACATCTAGTCATACGACTAGATGTATGAATGTGAGTGAAGCAAAAGAAGTATGTAAGGATCGTAGCAGGTGGCTTTCTGTAGTTTCTGCCTACCCCTATGGAAAAAAGGCGTAAGTTTATGTATGTATTGTAACGTTACGTGTAGCTAAAATAGCTACACGTAAGCCACGTTAATACAAATAAGATTATAAACAAAAGAAAACAAATAATAAAAGGATATAAAGTATAAGAATCTTCGTGGGCCGGCTTCGCACGACGTGGGCGGCCCAACCAGGCAGCAGGTCGGATAGGCAGGAAGACGTGGAGTAGGCAGCAAGTCGGTGGGCGGCTAACCAGGCGGCAGGTCGGATAGGCAGGAAGACGTGGAGTAGGCAGCAGGTCAGACAGGAACGCCTCGAGTAGTGATATGCTCCAAATTGACAGATAGGCACCACGATGGTCTAGCTGGCACACGGGTTGTTATGCTGTTATGTAGGCATACGGTAGGCGGATACGTAGATTAAAATCAGACACAGTATATCACACACAATATATTAAACTGGATTAACTTCAGAAAATATGGACATACTCGAGCTGGATATTAATAGATTTGTCTTCAGATCAAGACTTGACATTTAGTAATTCAAGGTAAAATCGTCTTTCGGAGTTCATTGCAGATTCCAGACTGCCCCAGGAATGTCTGGGAAATGCCTTTTATAGTCAGCGTTTCTCCAAACAAACGTTTCTAGAATTCCATTATTCTTTCTATAATTTTTAAATTGTGAGTTGCCTGTATTTAAAACGGCCTGTATTAATCAGTCATAAAATAATTCTGTGAGCGTTAAAACATTATTTTACAAGCGTAAGAAGATAAGAAACTAATACAATAGTAAATTATCAATTAATATACATTAATTGAGCTAACATACTGATAAAAATAATTTAAATTACATAAATCAAATTATAACCTTCATAGACACTAAGAAAATTACACAAAATTAAAGAAAAAGTAAATGACAGCTTGACAACTGACGTAATGTCAGACAAAAAGTAAACATTGAAAAATTATAAAATTCATTATTCTATTTCAGCAAAATAAAGTTAATAAATCGAATTAGATCGATTTAATACGGAAAAAGGAAATTTTATAAAAGATGAGAATGATTGATAGTAAAAGTGTAAGTATGGATACTATAGTATGTATGTAAAACCAAAAACATAATCTAATAAAAAAACTTGCTAAACTAGAACAGTCTCCTCATGCTGACTGTCATAAACGTCGTCAAAATCAAATAACCGAGCAGACACACGACAACAAGTAATCCCATAAATTGAATTCCAACAATACACATCACTTAGAAATCTTGAAAAAATAATCCGTGTTCTCAAAGGCGGAGTACTAATAAATAATACATGGCTAAAGTTCCCGGCTCGGCTCATACACAAGATTGATCCACGCATTCCGAATACATTTACATGTGGGAATAAATCATAACAGTGGGGCTCATGGCTCGTGGCTCGTGTCGATACAACGGTATGACATGAGGTGTAATTTATATTGTTTGGAGTTCCGTGTGCCGATGGAAGTGAGGCCACGAATTCAAGAACATATTCTAATTAGTACGTTTTATAACAAAGTGACTTGAATGAAAAGAAATGTTAGACAGCACGACCTGTTTTTAAACTCTTTCTAAGAACTTAAACCATTGTGATTTCAATCACGTTGGCAACCTTTCCTTCAGCCTAATTCTAAAGAAAATAAGGTATTGCTTACCCTCGCAAAAACGGTCATCTATAATTTATAGTGTTTCATTTTCAACGCAGGTTATTGTACTGAAAATCATAAATCACGGCTTTCCTGCTCCACTTTTACAACATACTAGCATAACAATAGGTAGCGTTACTCCTAAACCTAGAGCTTAGGGTAATAAAAGGAGCAAAGTACTCTTGAAGAGTGATTTGGCATATTTTTTACCGGCAAAGCGAGGCGGTATATAGCTTCTAACTTTTTACTATTACTGGGAAAAACAGAAAAACTTGCTGTCAGTCGACGAGTCCTGGCTGATTGAAACAATACATTCAAAGGAATACTTTAAGAAGAAAACATCGATGATAGGATTTAGTGAGAAAGTTTGTATGTATCGTATATCGAAAGAAAATAGGGTTGTTATTCTGGCCTTTTGAGTAGGGACAGTTTGAGTGTGTGTAACGAAACTGAGGATTCTACAGTTAGTATGAAGAAGTTAGTAAAAACATATGCAGTAGATTTTATGCGTTTTTGAGATGATCTTTATAACTCAAATACGAGTACTTAGCTATTCAACAGTAATTTCTAGTTGCTACGCTAAACATACGTAGCAATACCACAGCAATACGTAATTCTGCATACGTAGATGCTGAAATCAGTCAGGATACTACGAGTAGATATTGCAGAAACTATTTGCTGCTACAGTTTAAGCATTTAATTAATTTCATATGGAATTTAATATATATCAGAATCGGATTCTAATTCAACTGACTAGAATTTCTCAGCGTCAGTTATGCATCATATTGCGCAGAATAGAATTTATAATAAAGATTAATTCAATAAGGCTGTCTGAAAATGACCAAGGGCTTCGTAATTTAAGGAAACTTTTTAAAAGCTAAGCAAGTTCGCACCAATTTTAGCTAAACCACAGTAAACATAACAGCAAAACTTTTTACTCAAAACTCTTTTATAAACAGCAGTCAGTGTTAAAACATTTGTTTCATTACTGTTGCGACTAATTCATGTCGTTGCGTGAAATCAGTGGGCGTGGCCTGTTAGAGAATGAAATAAAATTATGGAATCCATTAACACAGCCCGCTTTGAAACCGTTGTTTTATCAAGTAACACCTTTGGAAATATAGTTCAGAAAAATTGGCGGAGGCTCGCTGGAATACAATAAGAAGGCATATTGTATTTTTTTCTCAGTGGTTTATTTATCCATATCCTGCAAAAGAAGATAAGCGTAAGTTCAGCATTGGTTAACATGACTTGTAAAAGTGATTTTGATATCCAATACACAAAAATACTGGAGTGGCTGCTGCTGGTGTAGAAAACCTCAAACGGCACAAATATAACAACCTTATTGGAAGTTATATGTTTGAGCCGTTTGGGGTTGAAATATTAGGTGTAAACATGGGTCCGACTCGTCGACTCTTCACGCTTGTTTTTTTTTTTAGAATTTTCAAGAATATTTTTTCTTTACTATTTAAAACAGTAACTTAAGTCGTGACAATTGAAAAAATCGGATTTGACAGCTAGTTAAATACGTTAAACTTGATGCTTACGAATGATACTCGTTGTTATAGTGTATGTATAACATTCATTAATTAGGATTATGATTTTGACTTACGTAGACGTTCATACAAAGTAATCGTGGCATGTAAAATGAGAAACGTCATCGTACTTCATAGTACACTTCTCGACTATAAATACTGTAGTTTCTTCAGTTGAGGTCTTAAACTTTAGAAAGGTCTTAAAATATGTGGCACAAGTCAAGCCCATTTCCAATTTCAAATTCAAAAAAAGTTTCACACATTGTCTTTGCCGGAGCCGTCCTACTTCATTCGGCGTACGTTTTCACTGTATAACATTTATTTAACGCGACTCTTCTCACATTTTTCCGTCTTTATCTCGGCCCCGGAATAAACCGCTCGGATTAGATGATTCGCTTAGCAGCCTCCAGACGAATCGCCTAGTGATTTGTTAAAGCGTTTTCGTGAAAGAAAGTGAAAGGATTGTCAATTTTGTTATTATGAAGTTAATTATTTCGAGGAATTTTGTTTGAAGTAGTAAATTTTTCTCTAATGAATTCTTTCAACTCTAGAAAATCATTGTGTTTCCTGTAGTGCCAGATGGAGTAGGTCTTTTTTCATGTTAATGTTTCTATATCATCAATCTCACTTCGATGGTCAGCCTTTCGGTCAAAATCAAAGTGAAGTAGATCCAGCCAGCAATCCTTTGATCAGGGCTTGGCATTTTATTACATATTATCTAAAATAACGTAGAACTTTTTAACCATCCTTTTTTACGTCTCCCATTTAAAAAAGCTCTTCAGGTAAGCGCAACCAAAGAGTTCTTTTAAAAGTGACATTTTAAATGTTTTGTTCATATTAAGGAAATAACTTACAAACCTAAATAACTGATAATAAACATAAATGTTTAAAAGCAATTCTTAAAAAAAACTGCTAAAACAACGTTTCTGTAAACACTCACAACTCAACAGAAACAAACACACATGACGCACCAACCAATATCATTACAAGACGAGAAACTGAACAAAACATCCATTTTCTAATTTTCAGGCAAAAAACAAGGTTAGGCGAGCAGTAATCCTATGCGTATCTTCATTATCAGCATTAAGGCGATGACTCGACTTGATGAGCTCCTTTGTGCGCCTACCTCCCTGGTACCTCCTCACCCTACCCTGTGACGTCACTCCGCGAAACATTTTAGGCAAATTGTAAAGATGTTGTTCTTTAATTTTGTTTGTACGTGTAGAAGATATTTTTGTGAGGTAGATTAGGGTCTTGAAGAGATATAAAGTAAATGTTAGAAGGTAAGCAGACTGACTGAGTTTAATTGGTGCGCGCTTTGTAGAAGAAAACTTATTTTGGAATTTCGTCTCCAAATTAAAAGATCTTTTAAAACGCGGATACCAGCAATTTTTATCTACCAAACGTGATAAACTCTTACAAGCTTTAATAGTTGCGGTAAAGCAGATAATGTTTATGATAGGTCCTATTAGGTAGGTGTCCGGTGGCTCAGCAATTAGTTGTTGACTGGCAAACACTCACCTCTTCGCACTAAGAAACAATAAACAATTAACAACAATGTTTACCTTCCGTCTAATCTAACTACCATAATCAATCTGTCTAGCCCTAGCCATAGATACTATGTTTCATGGAGTGACTGCTTATCTGACCACCACAACCCAGGAACTGGGTAACACGGCACCCTTACGAAAATTGGTGTCTGGATTGGATTCTGACTAACCGCAACGACTTTCAAAGATCAATGAATTACTGCTGGAATCACCAACATGTTACTGTGCTTGCCGAAGCACGAAGGAATCTTGGTGTGTTAGGTTGTCGTATCCACGAACCAACCTCGGCAATCGTTGTTTAACCTCGAAGATCGACCCGTGCAGCTGTTATTATTTAGCCACGAGCTCCTCGTTTTATCTAACTTCCACCATATAATAAAACAGACGGGTACAACTAATCAGTAACAAGCCCCATCAATTCATCGCTGTGTATCGGATGCGTGCGCACAAACTAGTGAACAGGATTAAGTGCTCAGCGGCTTAACAAGTTGTAATCGTCGCCGCTCGTCCGAGAGTTATTTGTATCGCTAGCTGAACTGCTGAAATTTCTATCGGTTCGGGATGGCTGATATATTGGGGATTGAGATTTTTCTGTGAATGAAATCGTTGAGTTGAGTATCTTGTATTTGTCTCTCTGAGTTGCACTTTAAAAGATTAATACAAATAATTTATTATTCTTTCATAAGTATGTACGTGTATCCCAGCGGCCTATGTCCCAGCAGTGGGAACATTAATAGGCTGATGATTTTATGTGATGTGATGTGAAGTATGTACTAACATCTGGTAATTGAAGAGCTCTTGGGCAAAAATAGCCTGTAGTAGAGCACTTCGCTCTTCCAAAACGTATTATTACAACAAGTAGAGATTCGTCAAAAATTTATTTCCGTTTTTATATTCCGGATTGTTTTCACAATGACAAACTTTCGATCCTAAGGCTAGATCGAGCGACGATCTTCGCAGGACAGCTGACAATAGCTGGACAAGAAAAGCTGATGGTAATCGTTTAGATATGATGTCCAGCAGTAGACTGCTATTAACGCTGATGTTGATACTCAAAAATTTTGTGAATTAAATTCATAAATATACGGCTATTTCTGGCTTTAGTTTGCACACATGTATTTGATATGCTATGTTCGATATCTGAAGCTTTAAGTAAGCAATTTGTGTATGATTCTAGTCTTCAACTAATCAACAAAAAAGAAACAACCAACAAAAACCAACCAACCAACCAATCAAATTCTTGTTCGTGGGTACGCTTTTGGCAAAGCGGTCGTGATCATCATGGGGCAGTGAGACTTCGGGCTGACATGATTTGCCTCACGATGTGACGCTATCCCACTCTATCGGCTGTTACTCGTGTGCACTCTTGGCCGCCTATTGCAGACTTGGTTTGGTCAGTCCATCGCATGGATAACCTGCCCTGCGCTCTCTACAACAAATTACATCAATAAATAAAACTTCTACTTAGTTTCGCATTGCAGTAACAGGCTAGCAACAGAAACTCGCGGGCACAATTATGTACAGCGACGCCGCGTCGCGTGTCAGAGCTCAAACACAAATAGTTTATTATGCTAATGGAGTTTTTTCAATTTGAATGCAAATCCGACACGAGGCTAACGAGCAATGGAGACGTTTAGCACAAATTGGAATGTTTACAGATATTATGTTTATTTTATTTTGTTGTTGGAGTAAGATGATTATTTTACCCTTAGTCTAGTGGTTGAAGACCTTTTTTCCAAATATTAAAGTGTTTTACGAAAAGCCACTTACACGCTTACGCTTATGAGTTAAGTTTGTGTAATAATTTCAAAAACAATTATGACTGTTTCAATAGTTCTAGTTTGTTGATCCAGATTAACAAAATTATAAAAAAAGCAATCGAAAACAAAGATTTGAATAGATTTTAGATGGCTATAGCCACCTGTGGATTATTTGCTTACACACACTAACAATAACCCAGCCAATCACCACCAGCAACGTAATACCAGAGGCATCTCAGATGCCTAGCCATCGACAGAAAAAGCTGACAATGTCTCATGTGCAGCACCCATACCTTTCAAATCAAAACTAAACAATGCTGTTTTCCAGATTAATATTGGTCTATGTCATATCTTTTAGCTGCAATATTGAAACTATGCGGATAATCACTTAAACCTACCAACATATTGAACTGCACAGCATCTCGCCGTTCCAAGTTATTCAGTTATAACTTGAATAGTTTAAGATAATAATCCATCTTCAATAACCCAATATCTGCAATCTGGTCCGTTGGAATGCTGTAACAAATACTGGTCAGATTCCGATTATTATTGCATTTATCCCGTACCGTGGCCGCATAGGGATTCGAAATAAAATTAAAATGGATCCGATACTTTGGCGCTCTCCAATTATTTTGTTAATTGGACTACTGGTATTCGCGTTAATTGTTGTTATAAAGAATCCTTTTTGATGTAAGGACGTTGGACCGTGAATATCGGGTTTAATTACGTCACGTTTTTACAGAAACGTGTGGTTTGATCGTTAATCAGGAAAAGGCAGGCGTGATCAAAGCAGACCAAATTAAAACGATTTTATATTTATGTAAGAAGTTAAGCACAGGGAAAATTAGACAAAAAAATTGAGTGTAATTGAGTGAAAATTCAGAATTAATTTTGTGTATTTTTGTATAGCTTCCCCACTCCTGGGCCTGGACAAAGGCTTCCTCTTACTCCTTCTAGGAACTGTTGCTCTGTTATACACGAAAAAGTGGCCGTTTAATTTTGCGAAAATGTGTTTTGAATAATATAATAAAATGCATAATTCTGAATAACGTGTTTTCCATGACAACCTAATATTCGTATAAGATTTATAATAATAAAATCCGAAACGTCAGAATATTTTCCATTTACAACTTCCTTCGATAAAATATTTGCATTTTATAGATTTCTTGACATTTTTGGGTCAACGCGTGCCAAACACACACTGTATTGAATATTTTTTTGTTTTATTTATGAGTTTGGATAAAAATATACATACCAATGGAGAATAAATCACTGTTCAATACTGAACAGGTTTTTTTTTCAATTGTGTTTGTTACGAACAATTGATTTGAAAAAAAAAATTGTTTATGCATTCACCGACATTTTATTAAAAAAAACTGGGCTGGCAGCTCCTCCTGACTTTCATTTTCGTATTTGAACAATTTTATTGGTCTAAGAATTTAAAAAAAATTACTTAGCCGCCTACATTAGCTTTAGTTTTCTTACAAAATTATTAAAATAGAATTTAAAAAAATAAATCATCTAAAGTTTCCAAGGACTTGTTATAATTAAAGTGAATAGTTCAACTGCACGCGGGGCTCCTACTTGTGTAAACGCTGCAGCAATGCCAAAATAAGACTAGCTTGTTGCCCGTGGCTCTTGGATTATTCTGCAGGAATGCACACACAGGTGCATTTTCCCGATATAAAAGAAGCATCTGGTAAAATCACCGATAATTTAGCTTACCTTCTACATACAAAAAACAATCCTAATACTATTGTAAACGCAAAAGTTTGTGAGGATGTATATCTGGCTCTTTGTTACTCTTTCATGCCAGAACGACTGAATGGATCTGAATAGCACATCAGCTACTTTTAATCCCGGTACAATGTTTCTTTGGGATAAAACACTTTCAAATAACTTATTTCAATTAGCTCCTTAAGCGGCACTTTTGGATATCAAAACTAATGACTGATTCTGCACTTCATTCGCAAAGGTGGTTTGGAGAAGAACGGTCAAGAAGAGAAGTCTACTAGTGGTAGCCAATCTTGTCATATCGGTATTCCCTTGACCTACCGCCGCCCTAATGCCACTTAAATACACCTATTGTGCTCTGTTGATACAATTCATAATTAATATTATTTGGTAAAGCCGTTTATTTGCATAGTACAAGCTAGTAGGCATTATGGGAATAATCTAGGAGTATTAAGTACGTCAATAAGGGCCTCCACACATCCGCGACTAGTTGCTGATTTACATAAGTAATGACTGGGTGTAAGCGATCCATGACGGATTAGGCGTAATTAGAGCAAACGCCACTTTAGCATGAATTGTATTTAGGGGTTAAAGTTAGTGGTTGTCAACAATACGTCATTCTTTGGGTTATTTTTTATACGACTTTCCAAAAAGAAGGAGGTACTATGTTCGACTCTGGTTGCTTTTTTTAATTTTCACCGATATCTACGTCAATTGTGGACCGATTTAAAAAATGTTTTTTCGTTTGAAAGAGTATGTTCCCGAATTGGTACCATTTAAATTTGGTGCAGATCTGATGAAGACCTTCGGATATAAACAACAGAACTCTTCAATAAATGACGGCCAATCTCGAAGAAGAACTCTGCGAAGTAAACCGAGACGAACTGCACCAGATAAACTCAGGATGGATGAAATAGCGGCAGGTCACTGGAACACGGTTGGTGCAGTGGTAGAGCGATTTACTGCTGCGCTGCGTGTCGCCGGTTCACAGAATCCATCCTTTTGCTTAAAAAGCCATAATTATTATCCTGGAAATGTAAAAGGACAGTGAAATTTTTTTTGTAATGAGTGCTTCCGTTTTGTGCTCATCAGAAGGCGCCACTGGCGAAAAAAGTCCTTAAATATAGCTGTAAGACATTGTTGTTACGCGCACGGAAGCAAAGTCTGAATTAAAATCATTTCTAAAGCCCTAGAGGTGCGATTAAATATAAAATCGAGTATGCTGCAGTTTCACGCAGCCTCTTTTTAAAGAATTTGCCGCAACATAAAACTCTGTTAATACAGTGGTTGATAAAAACCGTACCTATCTTATATCTATAACAAAATGTGTAAATAAACTCACGCTAAAATCCAAAAAACTATGAAATTTGGCATTTTGAAGACTTCTACATCAGCGCCCCTAGCGGCAAATTCAAACGCGATAGTCTTCATTGGATCAGCACTGCATAGAGATTACTTTATACAAATGAAAAATACTAACTCTTTACTAATAATTAAGATTGATAAGTGTAAGGTTAGGGTGGTTACCTATAATATTAAGGCCGAAGTTCAAACAACTTTTAAACATAGTTTTATACATATTTAAGTCCTTTAATGTTGGCGACAATTTTATCGTAAGCGTAAAGTTTTTCTTCTGGAAACAACTGTTTCAATATTAGCAAAAATAAGAACTGAAATTTCACTTAAACTGAAGGAAGTCATAGAACCTTTATTTGAAGAGCTACTTAGAACCGCAAGTACTAAAGTTGTTGTAGAAGTACAAAACAAGTAGTTAGTACTTAAATATGAAGCGATACTCCAGTTGCACGATAATGTTGTTGTTCACAAAGTTACTGCGAAGGATTCTTCATTCATATTAGATGTCTAGAATAACATGAAGTTTCTACTTAGGTAGGTAGTTGATCTACAAAGTTTTTTGCATCGTTCGACGTAGGTAGGGTACTCAGAATGTGTTAAAAAGTTGGAGTACTTTTATGACTACTGCTGTAAGAGTGGCTATAATAATGTACTTAGTAATTTTCTAGTGTATTGGTTGAGAATTTGAGGTGGGAGAACTCTGAGTAGTCGGTATGTCGTTGATTATGAGATTAATGGCGTAACCGTATAATTTATAGTTTGAAAGGTAGGCAGTTCTATAATGCATGAAAGGTCATGGGGTGAATTCTCTGTAACTCTTTTAAAGTCTGTGTGGTTAACCAACAAAAACATCGGCATCATTAAAAAAGATACCGATAGTGATAAGTAGGAAAACAACCTTTACAGCACTTTACTTCTCTTTTGCGGCTCTGCATTATAATGAACAGAAAATTCAACTAACCATAAAATTAAAAAGAGCAAAAGGCTTAAAAACTTCGCATAAACTATACAAAGCAAACAAATGTACATAAAAGCTTGAACATTTTCCACAGAACCGCAAACCACGGGCCGAGTATTCGATTGATTTTAAAATACGAACGTTCGCTCCAAAATCAAATTGAACAACTCGATTTAAAAATCAAGCATTTCGCGCATCAGTGGCCAGCACTGCTTCACTTTGTTCGAAAAATGTTATTGAATAAATTAAAAACTACAACCTTTTTTGTTGGAGGGTAGATTAATAATGGAGGATAGTGTGAACCAGTGGTCAGGATAGGCTGGTCACAGAACAGAAAGGGCACTCATACAATTTACAAAGTGTTTATTCTCAGTTATTTTCAAAAATACAATCTGACAAGCATTTGTCTTACAATTCGTAGTGTCAACAACAATGGCGGTCACCGCCATCAATTCAAACTGCCTAATACATCCGCTTTATATATTTTTCCAATAAACTTATATTCATGTAATAATCAAATTGAATTACTTAATAAAATAACTAATATTAAATAACAATTATTACCAGTAATATTTATCAAAGAATCATGCATAATAATTAAGTTTATTATTTATTTGATACACAGAAAGATGACAAGCGGATGTTGCCCTAAGAGGTTTTAATCATTCGGAATACGTAATTATGAATGTATTAGAAGATTAACATTTAAAATAAAAGATGAACTATACGTATTGTAGAATTAAGTCAAGCTGGTATATCCAAAGTCGAAGGTCGGTAACAATAGCTAAAGTTTGGATTGCCGCAGTAGGTGGGTTTATATTATGAGGCCGGTATTAATTGGCAACCTCTTTAGAATTATTCAAATGTTCGTAGTATATTTTGTACCGAATTTTGGCATGAATGTCTATTTTTCATCTGCATGGAGATTAACTGTTTGTTTTTTGTCAGTCGTTAGCAAGCGAAAGCAAGGATTTTTTCGAATTTGGACACCAATTTTGCAAACATCTACGAACATGCTATACATATCTAGCAATCATGCGACTATTTTCTGTAACATTACGAGAATTTTCAAATGAAACAATAGTATAATCAGCCTTATAATGTTTGCACTGCTGGGACACAAACCTCCTTTGAATGAATGGGACATAATCTGCCATGCGGGCCCTGTGCCGGTTGTTAGATGGTCTTCGAATTTTAGTTTAAGGACATTCCTTCATAAATTATATATATGTTAAAAATTATTCAAAATTATTTAAAAATATTTGTCGTGTTGCAAAATCAAAATTTCTAAGTGAGACTATTAACAATTCTAATAACAAAGTAAAAGCCACTTGGAAAATCATAAACAACGAAACGGGTAAATCGGTTAAAAAAGAAAATCAACTCGAGATCATGGTTGATAACAAATTAGTTAATAAACCAGCTGACGTAGCTGAGGCGTTTAATGAGTTTTTTACGAGCATACCTGCAACGACGACTTGCTCCTTAAGTTCGTCGCCGTCTAAGGCTGAAAACCTATTGCATAGTAGCGTCCCTAAATGTAGTTATGTATTGAGATTCGAGCATGTAGCGCCTCGTGATGTAGTTAATGTTTTTAATTCTCTTAAATCTAAAAACACGGATGATTACTGGGGCATATCTACCAAACTTTTGGGCAATATAATAGACATTGTGGCCCCCTATCTTGCTGTTACGTTTAACAAATGCATTGATTTGGGTACTTTTCCTGATCTCATGAAGAGCAGTAAAGTCATCCCTCTATTTAAATCCGGTAGCAAAAATGATATTGGTAATTTCAGACCAATCTCTATTTTGCCTGCATTCAGCAAAATATTTGAAAAGTTAATTCTTAAGCAGTTACTCAGACATTTTAACTTACATAGCCTCCTTCACAATGACCACTATGGGTTTACGAAGGGTCGCTCGACTACAGATGCGGGTGTTGCTTTATTGAAGCACATATTTGACGCATGGGAGAAGTCGCGAAATGCAATTGGTGTTTTCTGCGATCTTTCTAAAGCCTTCGATTGCGTTCACCATGATACGCTTTTGCGTAAACTACGCCATTACGGTGTTCAAAACGAAGCCCTAAATGTAATTGAATCATATTTACTTAATAGATACCAGTGCGTAGACGTTAAAGGCGCTAAATCTTCCAGGTTACCTGTTGAGCTGGGTGTACCTCAAGGCTCAATACTGGGTCCGTTTTTATTCCTGGTTTATATTAACGATCTGCCATTCTATTTAAAGGATATTTGCGACGTTGTACTGTTTGCAGATGATACTTCTCTGATCTTTAAAGTAGATAGGAATAGACAAGTTTTTGATGACGTGAATAACGCACTATCAATGGTCACAGATTGGTTCACAACAAATAATCTTGTTCTTAATGCCAAGAAGACTAAATGCATAAAGTTCGCTTTGCCCAATGTTAGAAATCTGGGTCCCAACATTGTGCTCGGCAATGAAAAGCTCGAAACTGTTGATTCAGCTGTGTTTCTGGGTATAACAGTAGACTCAAAAATTCAATGGGGGCCACATATATCAAGCCTAGCGGGTAGGCTTAGCTCGGCCGCCTACGCCGTCAGAAAGGTTAGACAATACACTGACGTTGATACAGCAAGGTTGGTCTACTTTAGTTATTTTCACAGTATCATGTCCTACGGTATTCTACTGTGGGGCAGAGCCGCTGATATTCAAAATATATTTGTGCTTCAAAAACGAGCTGTTCGTGCCATTTACCAATTAGGTGCGCGTGTTTCTCTAAGAGATTTTTTTACAGAGATTGGTATTCTCACAGCGGCTTCACAGTACATATTCGCCAACATTTTATATATTAGGCAGAACATTCATTTGTACAGTGACAATAGTGATATTCACAACTTTAACACCAGAAACAAGGACAAATTACGAGCTCCCTTTCGTCGACTTCATAAGGTGCATAGTTCATTCGTTGGGGTTGGTATAACTTTTTACAACAAGTTACCGTCTTCTTTTCTAGATTTGCCATTTAACGCGTTTAAAGCAAAGGTAAAAGCTAATCTCTGTTCTAAGGCATACTATTCTATTAATGATTATTTAGATGATAAGCATAGTTGGTCGCTGTGTTGAACTCAAGACAATGTTCGTGTTCTTTTACCAAAATTAGCTTGCTGTCAGGTTAAATATTATTATTTTTTAATTTCGTTTTTATGTGTATTTTTTAAATTTTATTTTTTGGTAAGACTGTCGTAGGTATCGTTTACTGTTATTGTCGGAGCTGATGAAGATTGCTACTATCTTTGCATTATATAGAGTTAATCTTTCTAGTATTATATAGCAGCATAGCCAGCATTGTGTGAGTACCATGTACTTCAGAGCTATCATTGTCTAGATACCTACGTCTTCTATTGACTTGAATGACTCCGGTGGTTGAGAGTATGTCATGCCCACTCAAATGTCTCGCCGATGGTGGCGCGTGTGTCGGATCATTTAGCTCCCTTCAAAATGGTTGAGCTGAATGGTGCTGATACATGTGTCATGTTCGTGAACGGGCGCTGTCGGTTGGGACTGGTCATCTCTTAGCTGCCATGGTTTATTTTAATTGATTCTAATTTTATTTCTGAATTGTCTTTTTATATTTACTATGGACACTTTTAACTTTCTACATCGTTCTCACATAATGTGTAATCTCAACATGAATGATGTAACAAATGATTTGTAATAATTACCTAATTGAAAAAGAGTGTCCATGGAGTTTCTTGCCCGTTCTTCTCCATAGAGATCTACGCCTTGGAATGGGCATCTACGGTACTTTCACAGTTATTATGTCTTGTGACTGGGACTGTAGCACCATAATTTTGTAATATTTTATTTTGTCTTTTGACAATTCAAAAGTGCCTGTAACTGGCCTACTTGAAATAAAGTGCTTTGACTTTGACTTTTGACTTTGACTTTGAATTACACAAAGTAAAGCGTCTGCTTCGGTTTAAACCCACGAAAAACGACTCGTAAATCTGCTGCAACCACTGGATCACCGCTGCTCTTACGAGCAACAATCAAAAATGATCCTATACTTAAAACAAACCAATATTGACATTTACAACCTCAGGTTTCTCTAGTTTGCTTACAATACAAGTCTAGACATTATTCAGGAGCAGTTTTGCTCGCTGTATGCAAGTTTTAGTACCTGGCGTATTCTGCCAAGCTCCACATTACACTCCTCACGAGTTTTGGCACGACTTGTTTTGGCAACCATTTTCATACGTTAATCCAAAACACTGGATACTTAATAGTGAATTTTGTATATTTTCTATTGTCAGTGCAATAACAAAGAAATTGTTCTTGATGTTGTTGGAAACGCAAATATCTTTGCTGTTCTGGATTGGAACTGAAGTTCAGATATAGTTTGACCTAGACTAAGTCTTCTTTACCTAGTCGAGAATTTCACTAGGTAAATTGCTTGTCGCCTGTTGATAAATTATCCTTGTGTTTTCCTCTTGTTTTTCTTTTTATTTACACCATAATTTTTTTATTCGCAAACACTATCTCATAACTAGACAATAGTTTACCGCAAAGAAAGACCAGGAAAAGAATACGAAACGACATAGATGCGTACCGCAAGGGCCGGTTCGTGGTGGCTTATAAAAAGGAACAACTTTATAACTTCTGGAAATGTTTTTGATTTTACAGGTTTATAATAGTTGTAAATATTAACAATGTAATTGTCAAGATGGTTTAAAACACTATATTTTATTGGATAAAGTAGCTTCTGCCAGCGGCTTCGCCCGCGTGGAAGACAAAAATTATCCCAAGGGAACATATTTGCGGTATAAAAAGTGCTATTCCTGACTATAATCTATCTCTTTGCTAAATTTCATCCAGATCCGCTCAGCCGTTCTTGCGTAAATAAGCTAAGTAACAAACATAACTACACACTCAGCAACTTTCGCTTTTATAATATTAGTGTGACAAACAAAATCAAGCTGCTTACTATTTTTCCAACTATTTTGTAGTCGGTTTCAAGCCTAAGCGAATGCAGATGAGGACCAGCATTTTACGTGGAGCGACTGCTTGATCTCCACAACTCAGTAACTGGGCAACACGATATCCTTTGGCAAAACTGGTACCAGATTTTATAGCTTCTTTCAACTAGATAAACAAACAACCAAGTAAAATCCCATAAGTTATGTCAAAATTCACGAGCCCCATAATATTTTTCAGCGTAATTATAACAAAAATTGTCCGCCTAAAATATGGGTCGACAGAAACGGCGGTGCAAATGAAAATGGAGTGAATTGTCCTGTGGTCGGCCATGTTTGTTTGCGTCGTAAATCTTGGATGCTGCTGTAATTATGTGGAAGGACTCATAGGAGATGTGGTGGTAAGTCTGTCTATCTGTCAATGTGCTATTCCGTATTCGTAGTCTGTGCATGCCTGTAACTGAACTATTGCCACACGAGTATCAAGTAAATGATTTCTCTTTAATGTAATTATAATGTAATGTTATAACGGATATCCCATCGCTAGATTTATTCAGGAGAAGAACTAAGGAACATTTACTGCCAACATTAAATAAATAAATAAACATGACGAATAAATGGGTTATTGCACGATTCGCCCGAATTTAGCTCGCCCGAATCGGGCGAATCGACCTCTATTAAAAATATTCATTTTTCTGTGTCGATTCGCCCGAAGTTAATTTATCGGTGGGTGAATCGACCACTCCAAAATTATTTAGTAGGCGATTCGCCCAAATTTTATTTTAGAGAACAAAATATATAAAAGTAAAGTTGTGCTCACCCGTCTCGGAAATAATATGAAGAATTATTCGAAGTTAATAGATATTTGACTTGAATCTAGGAAAGCAATTAATTAAATAAGTAATTACCACTTAAAACGTGGAGATATGTAAGTTAGATAAGAATGTTTGTGTATTGTGTAAATGCTGTATTTGTGTAGTCTATTTAGTTAGTAAGAAATGAAATATTCAAGTGTTTTTAAGTTTTTGTTGTGCGCTTTTGTTAACTGTCTTAATTTTGTAAATCTCCCTGTAATACTAACGTTTGCTGTCAGAGAACTCAATTTTATTTTTATTTTTTTAAACGTTGCCCCACACTAGGAATTTCTCCTGTATCGTGGGTGCGTTTACAAACATATAAACTCACATACACAAACACCCAGAGCCGGAACAACTATTTGTAGATCATACAAATAATTGTTCCGTGCGGGAATCGAACCCGCGACACGCAGCGCAGCAGTCAATCGCTCAACCACTGCGCCAACCGTGCGCCCAATTAATGGGTTAAGTTCGCCTTTGTACATATTAAAGTTGTCCTTTTGTATTTTTATAAGTTAATTTTGTGTAAAATAAAGAAAATGAATAGGAATTAATTGCAAAAACTTGTTGCATAACATAAAATCAAGTCTGTATTCCCCAAAGAGATGAGCAGAGATGTACCTGCACAGTATATTTCGCCAGCTATTTTAGGTTACTGATGTACCTTATTTAAATAAATGAATACACAATGTCTTCACGGAAACCCATAACAATATTGATCAGAAAATTTTAAAAACAATAGGAATTCTCCGTAAAAATTTGAGCAATATGAAAGTTGTTTGTGATTTCCTTGATAGTGTTTAATTATTTCTGTTTCATTATGGATCGATAGAATACTCTTTAAAATTATCATCATCGCTGGCAGCCTTTAGGACTCTTACCTTTTTTGCCATCCTTCTCTAGCCTTTGATTTGTTTGTTTTCTAATTTATAATCGTTTAGTACATAAGTGACTTCGTCTATCTCTCAATTAATGTTTAATCATACAAACAAATTCATTATCCCTCAAAGCACTTCATATTTCAGGTCACTAGGCCATTGATCGAGAGCAGAAACGATTTTGTATTTTTGTTTACAAAACTTGACAAATTCCTTATTTTTATTTTCGTGCCTTCCCAACTTTCCTTGTCGCTGTCAACTTCGGTGATAAATTTTTTTTATCTCTTCTTGATTGTACTTTTATTTCTCGCCTGTTTAAAACGAAAATAGGTAACGAAGTTAACTTTTTCTTTCTTAAACTTTTTAACAGTATTTTGATGTTGTTAATTTTGTTCGTTCTTTGGTCATTAAAAGATGGAAATATTTTCTTAAGCGTCGCTAATTGAAGATAGCTTACGCAAATGTTACTTAAATTAAACGAAGGCAAGACTTTTTAAGGCTTCTTTCTACGTAGTTGACAATTTTATATAATCAAATCGAAAAGATTTTATGTTTATAAAAATTCATTTCATCGCCAATATTAATATACCAATGTACTCAATGAAATATCAAAAAGTTTAGCTAAAAGGAACCGAAAGCCTTCTCAAACCGTCAAACAAACTACAAAAAGAAACATCGACAACAATTGTAAAAGAAAAAACATTTTTTTGGCCTGTCAGACGCACACAAACCCAACGATTGTTTACATAGATTTTAGTGAAAAGCAAGGAGACTCTATTGTGATAGCTTCCAAGAAAAATGAGTAACGAATGTGTTCGTGAACAAAGAAAATACTAGTAAGTCAAGTAAGTTCCATAAATATAAAACTACAAAGGAGCATCGAGGCACCGATAAAAAAAGCCTTAGGAAGGCACTCGCCAAGGTCCATCCTGGATTTATGTATCCGACTTTAAACAATCGTATTCCGGGATAGTTCGTTGTTTACCTTTGAAAGGGTCCAGCTTAGATGAAAGCAAGATGGATATGGTTTTGTGAGATTCATTACAAACAATAGATATTTCAGTCAACAACAACTCATCAACTTTATAAGTAAAAAGAAAAAAATATACATGGCACAAAAGCACATCTCTACCAGGATGCTTTCGTCTGTCAACCAGTTGTTTTCTCTGCCTCTCATACAATATAATCAAGTGAGCAACCAAAGCAAGAGTAGCAGTATTTAAAATTGAATCATTAGTATAATTATTGCTTCATATAGCGAATCATTTTGTACGGGTTGTATGTCCGTACACTAATTCGCCGTAAGTTGGTTGGAGAGAAACACGTCACAGTTAGATCCACTAGTTAAATATACTTAAGTTAAGTAAATTACAGTTTAACTTAGATGGAAGGCGACTATTTCTCTCTCTTGGTTTGGATAGCAACACGGCTATAAGATCACTATCTACGTTGGTTGCTTTTTTATGATGTTTTATACGATCAAATTATGACGTACATCGTTGGCCTAAAGTGGGTTGCAAGTATGCAGAAAAATGTTCGGTGATGAGACCGTACATATTGGCAACCCCCAAAAGTAGCTAAGATGAGTGTAGAAAGTGAAATATATGAGTAAAACAACGTGTAGCTAGTAATTCGGTTTATTCGGGACGGCGATGACAGACATAGCCGTGACAGACCACCAACAAGACAGATCATAAACAATAGGTATAAGGTTCCATACATTACACATAACCTACATTTAAACAATCAATAAAAGGCTCATAAAAACAAAAGAAACTTAATATCACTTCTACACCTTCACCATAAATTATACCTAGCTGGCTTATCAATTCGACATTGACGAACGGGACGAGACTGGGGCGGCTTCGGAGAAGGCAAGGAAGTCTGTGTTGAGCTCTGAACCGGCTGTTCTACGCTGTAACGGGTAAAAATTGCCAGTGCATATATTAGCAACATCTGGCGTTGATTTTGTTCACACTATGTATGTTAGCGACATCTGCCTCCTTTTTGCCAAACAAGTTCGGTTAGTTGTGTCGCTGATCGATTGTTTGAGCATTTGGGTACTAGATGGCGCTGACATACGTATGACATAGTTGAAAGCTTAAATAAAATATATTCTATTTGTGTGAAATCATTTAATTCAATAAGCACACAAATTCAACATACAAATTAATACATTATTAAATTCTTTTCAAATTAGTTACATAAAAAATGATAATTTAGTAAAAGGCCTATGGCTTAAAAGCAAAGTATTCAAGATCGGTAGTTGCAATGACTTGAGCCTTTACTACAAGTGAACTTGCATTGAGTGGACGGTGTCCAGAAATAACCTCAAAGGCAAGGACCTAAAAGTATACGTAATGTTATATGGGGCAAGGCTGGCTAGCGTCAAAATGAAAAGCTCATCATAATCAATGATCCAGTAGGCGCTGTGAGTATTGGTTTGAATTTGTCTGAATGCCCATTTTCATGACACATGTGCGTTTGATCTTAACATGCAATTTTCTTCTCCTTGGCAGGGCCCCAAATGCTATCTTTAGGTATAATTTTATAAATAGTTAAAGCTAATGGTCAACTAGCTGTTCAAGCTACAGCAGTCTCCTCTTGCAAAAGGTTCCGAGCATAATTGTCATCATCTGATATACAGCAAGCTTACGGACAGCTACACAGAGAACGATGCTGTTTGAGGAATCATGTCTCCAGCATTGAATATTGTGGGTAATCTATATCCCTTCAGAAAGTGAGTGGTTCATACTTTGTAACCTCAATTTATTGTATTGATGGAACGTGTGCTTGAAGAATTAAATTAGTTGACCAAACTTAAGTGTGTTTTACTTCAGTCAGCTTCATGTGAGTTAATCCCTGCAATTGTCTCAAGCTACTTGCTACCCAAGAGTTAGCCGGTTGGGTAAGGAAAAGCTGCCTTACAATTGTACGCCCAACGTGTCGCATGAAGTTTTACTGAAGTACTTAACTTTTTATTTTGTGTCTAGAATAACTTTAATACTTACTTAAGAACTTAACCAAACTATTGGTTAACTTCAATATTGTTTAATTTCAATCTTAAAATAACAAAAAATTAACCTTATATAAATTTCAAAGTGCGGTTATAGTCACATTTTTACTTAAAAACTAACCTTTTCACTAATGAATGTTTTGTTAGACTTGATATAAATTACTCTAATTTAACATAGTTATTATAACTGTTAATTAGATATATATTTAAGGAACAAACAATTGTTTTGTTCAACAGGCATAAAGCATTTCTTTAAACTAAAAAATAAAAACACCTGCATTATATAAAAGTTTAAAAGTGGGGTTATAGTCACATATTTTAGATTAAACTATATACCTTTTCACTAATGAATGTTTTGTTTTACTGATAATTAGTTTTGAATATTTAGAACAAAAAGTATTTTTTGTTCAACATGCATAAAGCAACTTTGTTTGTCTATCTTCATAAAGAAGAACTTATTAAACATGTACTTAAATGTTTTTATATATATGTCAACAGATCTTAAAGCAACTGGAGACGTGGATTGCAAGCAGTGTCGTTCCGGGTTAATCCATTAGTTTGATGCTTCAAATCCAATACAGACTACAGTCTGTATTGGATTTGAAGCATCAAACTAATGGATTAACCCGTATATACATTGTCTGATGAGGTACATATGTGTTCGGAAACCTGTTGCTGAGCTGTTTCATTTAAGTAAAAGTAAATTCAGGAGTACTTTTACAATTATATGAATCGTAGCTTGCTTTTAAAATCGCTTAATGAGAATTTCTCAAATGATTATTTTTTCAAACTAAATCATTCAAACTAAAAATAAATAAAACTTAATTTCTAAATTCTCTTGGAAGATACTGATGCTAAGAGAAGTTGTGGGACATCTATATTTCTATTTAATGATGATCTCACTGGCGCCCAATCTTAAAATAAATAAAATAAAATATTTCCAACAATTTGTAGTGACTTATTAGGTGGTTTTTTTACTGTGTCAATTATAAGAAACACAATTAAATAGTAAATTCTAATTATCATAGTAGCTATGTTATGTTGATTTCTTCCTATATGGAAGCAACAAGCACCTGCTATGGTTAAAATACTAGTGTTTATTGTACACAACATACCTAAATTTGTACATGTGAACAGTGCATAAGCTTATTAGGTTATTTTTTCCGGTGTCAACTAAAAGAAACACAATGTGGTATTATTATACTCTGATCATTATGGTAGATATGTTATGTTGTTTCCTATACGGAATGCAACAAACAATGCCATAATAAAAGATAAGTGTTTCTTGTACACGGAATGCCTAAAATTTTCCATGTCAACAATGGTCCTCAATTGATTTACATACATTAATTTAAAGTATGGAGACTTCTAGTTAATAATCATTTTATTTATTTTATTTATTTTATTTATTTATGTACACACAAAACACTTAACAGAGAAAATAAATAATACAGATAGAAGAGCACAAAGGTACTGCTTATTTCTAAAGAAATTTCTTCCAGCAGACCTGCGACAGGAAAGTTGGATGAAATACGAAGACACAGTGTGTAGAAGGAAATAAGGAAACTTACAATAGAATAACAACTATATAACTTAACTAATTATGTATAAATAGCACATATACCTTAACTAAATATATAGAAGATAAAAATACATACATAATAATATATAATAATTACAATATGGTGGAGAGGTAATGATCTTTGACTTGTTTCTTAAATAGATATACATTTTTGGAGTCACGAATTTTAGGTGGAAGTGAGTTCCACAGTCGTACCGCATGAACAGAGAAGGAGTGGGAATAGAAATTAGTACTATGGGATGGGAAGTTTAGGTGATGCTTAAGGTGGGATCTACACGGGACATCGGCAGGGCGAGTGAAGGAGAAGTGATCGCGCAGATATTTAGGGTAAGTAGGGTTAAACAGGATGTTGAAGAGGAGACATAATACTCGAGTGTTCCTGCGAAGGCGAATAGGGAGCCACTTGAGATCCTTGCGGAACTGAGAGACATGGTCGTATTTCCTCAGACCAAAAACAAAACGGATACACAGGTTTTGCAAGCGCTCAAGTTTATTTAAGAGCTCCTCCGTGGCATCCAGATAGCAGGCATCAGCGTAATCGATGATCGGCTGAATTAGCTTTGATTTTTTTTTGTTTGGATGACTTGTTTTAAGTGCACTTAACCTATAATAATATTAGAAATAAAATAATGGTACCGACATCGTAATTAACAACACAGTGAAAGAATGAAGGTGAAGCGGAAAGTAACAAATATTAAGGTACCGGCACAGAAATAACTAAAAGTGATAAGTATATACTACACTCAGCTCCGGCATAATGAAGAATGAAGTAGACTGACGAACGAACAAAACAACAATAACATTAATTACGCCGGCGCGCCCTCCTTTGATCTCTTGAGGGTGTAGCAGTAGTCTCAGTCACGCTAATATTCTTAGAAGAAAGATCCACAGATTGCATAGCGTTGCCACCAGAAGCCTTTGGGAACCGCAACACCAGAGCTTGAAGCTCGCCCGGAGTTTCAATTTTATGGCGCTTGGTATCAGGCGTGATGATTACTATCCGCCCCTCTACCGACCAGCAACTCTGCATCCCAAAATGCTTGCGCGCGTCCATAAAGGTGCGGTGTCTTGTGTGCGTCAGAAATTCGGAGATTGTGATACCTGTACCCTTCAGGGACTTTTTGCTCTCCCAGATCATGTGACGGTGCTCAATGGTGTATAGTCTGACTAGTATAGGCCGAGCCTTGCCCCGTGTAGAACCCAATCTATGGCAGCCATGAATGTTGTCCTTCCTAATCTCAGGCAGGCTCATTTTATCGGACAACACCTTGTGAACCACTTCTGTCAACTTTTCACCGGGATGCTCAGTGACACCGTGGAACAGGAGTACCTTCCTCCGCATCAGGGTCTCATGCCTATCAAAGCCCAGAGACAACATCTCTATTTGGCATTTAAATTTGGAGAGTGCCTGCCATACAAATAGTTTAAAATCTGCAAACTCACTTGCAAGTGCTGTTAACTCCATTGTAGGCTGGGCTTCAGATGATGCATTCTTGAGCTTCTTCTCGTATTCTAACATACGCGAATTGAACAGGACCTCCAGGTCTTCCAAACTAGTTGTCAATTTTGAGTCCATGATGTTTGTTGCAGAAAAAGTAAGTTGGTAGAAAGAAGTATTTGGTATGCAAATGACTTGGAAATTTTATTTAATGAGCGTAGGGTGGTAAGTATTAATACTAACTAATTAAAACATTAAAAATACTATTAAAAATTATTTATAACAATTTAAAACTGGGAGCTGTATAAAAGGCGTGTTTACCTTGCGTCTACCCACACAGGAAAAAGTCATTGTTGTGTTAATGGTTTAATATTTGCACCAATTCAATAATGGAGGTGCAAATATTTAATTAAGAAAGGGATGAATGAATGCTGGTAGGGTATAAGGATTTTTTCAAAATTTATTCGATATCCATCATTTATAGGTTATGTATGTATATGGAAGGGTGAAAGGTAACACAATGATGCAAAAACTTAGTAGTATTCTCATTATAATCTTAACTTAAATAGACATTTACTGAAATCTATACAGCGAATAGGTGCTCAATGTAATGCTTTCCTTATTGTTATGGGGGTATTTACTTTCTGTTGCGAATCTTAACTTGATTAGGTATTGTCCTATCTATACAACGGATGGGTACTTAATGTAACATTTGCTATTTTAGAAAGCAATGTTACTTTTTGCTATGAATCTTAACTTGATTAGGTATTTGTCATATATGAGCAAAAACTTGGTGGTTTTCTTTTTATGAAATTCAACTTAAATAGACATTTACCCACATCTATACAATGAATGGGTGCTCAATGTAATGCACTCCATATTGTTGTGGGGTGATTACTTTCTGTTGCGAATCTTAACTTGATTAGGTATGTTCCTATATCTATACAACGGATGGGTACTTAATGTGACGTTTGCTATTTTAAAAAGCAACGTTGCTCTTCATTATGAATCTTAACTTGATGTGGTACTTGCCTACATTTGTTTGTTTACATTTGATCAACAACTTGGTACTTAATATAGCACTTGCTTTGTTTTAATGGCAGTGTTCCCTGTTGTTGCAAAAACTTAACTTGATTAGACATTTGTCTACACTTAAATAAAATATGGGTTAATCGTTTGGATTATAACCCGACTCTTGAACATTTAAAATACTTATTTTCTGAATGAATCATACAGTGATTCTAATGAACTTGGACTTAGACTGCTTGGCAATTGTGATGTGATAGATGTATTTTATACATTGCTATCTGTTTTGTGACAGTTGCTGAGTATGTCAAATTTGCTTTGGAGGAGAACAATTAAGGTTTTTTTTTTTCTGTTAGTTTAACTGGACATAGTACATTGTCCTTTGTCTTAATGTTTAGTACATTTAGTACTTAAAAACTTTTAACTTTGATAAATAAGTTTAGAACTTATTTCTTTTTTTATAAAACTTAATGTAGGTAGTTCTTATAATTTTTTTTGACTGCCTCAATACCTGTCAAGGAGTATGTTGGTTTCAAAGTGTGCATTGATGGTAACTATATTAAAAAATTGTTTCTCAATTTTTTAACCGGGAAAGGAGATACTGTAACGGGTAAAAATTGCCAGTGCATATATTAGCAACATCTGGCGTTGATTTTGTTCACACTATGTATGTTAGCGACATCTGCCTCCTTTTTGCCAAACAAGTTCGGTTAGTTGTGTCGCTGATCGATTGTTTGAGCATTTGGGTACTAGATGGCGCTGACATACGTATGACATAGTTGAAAGCTTAAATAAAATATATTCTATTTGTGTGAAATCATTTAATTCAATAAGCACACAAATTCAACATACAAATTAATACATTATTAAATTCTTTTCAAATTAGTTACATAAAAAATGATAATTTAGTAAAAGGCCTATGGCTTAAAAGCAAAGTATTCAAGATCGGTAGTTGCAATGACTTGAGCCTTTACTACAAGTGAACTTGCATTGAGTGGACGGTGTCCAGAAATAACCTCAAAGGCAAGGACCTAAAAGTATACGTAATGTTATATGGGGCAAGGCTGGCTAGCGTCAAAATTAAAAGCTCATCATAATCAATGATCCAGTAGGCGCTGTGAGTATTGGTTTGAATTTGTCTGAATGCCCATTTTCATGACACATGTGCGTTTGATCTTAACATGCAATTTTCTTCTCCTTGGCAGGGCCCCAAATGCTATCTTTAGGTATAATTTTATATATAGTTAAAGCTAATGGTCAACTAGCTGTTCAAGCTACAGCAGTCTCCTCTTGCAAAAGGTTCCGAGCATAATTGTCATCATCTGATATACAGCAAGCTTACGGACAGCTACACAGAGAACGATGCTGTTTGAGGAATCATGTCTCCAGCATTGAATATTGTGGGTAATCTATATCCCTTCAGAAAGTGAGTGGTTCATACTTTGTAACCTCAATTTATTGTATTGATGGAACGTGTGCTTGAAGAATTAAATTAGTTGACCAAACTTAAGTGTGTTTTACTTCAGTCAGCTTCATGTGAGTTAATCCCTGCAATTGTCTCAAGCTACTTGCTACCCACGAGTTAGCCGGTTGGGTAAGGAAAAGCTGCCTTACAACGCAGTCTTCAAAAGATTCTCCTTCCCCGTCATCCTGATGTGTGGTCGCTGCGGTCGAGCCTTCGCTCCGCGGACCGCCCGGACTGGGCGCTCCCTGTTCCTGCGTTACCTCAACCGTCTCGGAATTGTCACTGATTGGACTAGAGGGAGAAGGACAGATTAGTGAACTCCGTATCCGTGGCTTCAGCTGATCTACATGTTTGTGGCATTCTCTACCTAAAGCATCTACTACCTTATAATCAGTGGTCCCCATCTTTTCTGCAATCTTTCCAGATACCCATTTATCCTGTCCACGATATTGACGCAGCCAGACCTCATCCCCCGGGCGTAGTTGACGCAACCCACTTGCGCCGTATTTTTGTTGGCGCTCCTGAGCATCCCTAACTCTACTGTCCCTACTTGGTCTTAGGGCGTCGAATTTTGTACGTAACCTGCGGCCAAACATGAGCGACGCCGGTGTTTCGCCTGTCGTACAGTGTTCTGTATTCCTATAATACAGAAGAAAATTATTTAAAAATAAATTGATGTTTAAGTTCTCTCTAATTGCCTTTTTAATAGCTCTTTTAACTGTATGAACTGCGTTCTCTGCTGCCCCGTTAGAGGCGGGGTGATATGGCGCTGAAAATATCTGTTCGATCCCGTTTCTAGCGAGAAATTGAGAAAACTCATGGCTTGTAAAGGGCGGCCCGTTATCCGAGACTATTTGTCTGGGTAATCCAAAACGTGCAAACACGTCACTTAAAACGCTGATCGTGTGACTAGCCGCTGTACTAGGTACTTGACTCACTTCTAACCATTTGGTCCTGGCATCAACCATTACTAAAAATATCCGCCCCGTGATAGGGCCTAAGAAATCAACATGCACCCGGGCCCATGGTCTATCTGGCCAAACCCATGGGCAGGGCATATGTCGAGGCGGTGCCTCGCTCTCTGCAGCACAGACACTGCAACCACGGCACGTTTTTTCAATTTCCTCGTCCATACCCGGCCACCAGACATAGCTCCTAGCGAAAGCTTTAGTTTTTACTATACCCATATGAGGCTCATGTAAATCCATTAAAACCTTATTCCTACACTCAACCGGTACGACCACCCTATGGCCCCACATCACACAACCTAACTCCTCGTATAGTTCTTTCTTACAATTAAAATAAGGTTGGAGCGATTTAATTTCGTTATCAGACGGCCATTCGTCGCGAAGATATGTTAGAACTCGGCCTAGCAACTGATCTCGGCTCGTCTGTCTTTTAATCTCGTAATAATCCAATAACATGGTATTTTGGGCGAAATGTAAATATGATTGTTCCGGAACTTTAATAGGTTGTTTCATAGTAGAAAGAGCTGGCAACCGCGATAACCCATCTGCCCCATTCTGCTTCGAAGAAACATACTCAATGTCGTATGTATAGGCTGACAACTTAATAGCCCACCTTTGTAATCGGCTCGCAGCCTTTGATGGTATACCCTGTTTAGGCCCAAAAATAGTGACCAATGGCTTGTGGTCCGTGCGTAGTGTAAAACGACGCCCATATAAATACAGGTGCAATTTCTCTAAGCAGAACACAATAGCCAAAGCCTCTCGCTCGATTTGTGAATAATGTTTCTCAGCCGCGTTAAGCGCGCGCGACACATACACGACAGGACGCTCCTGCTGTCCGCCTGTGCTACTATCATTGAGCTCACCCATCTGACTTAATACGCCTCCTATTCCTCTCGCGCTCGCATCACAAGTTAAAAACAAGGGTTTGTTTGGTTCGTAATGAGCAAGGACGTCGGCACTAATCAAAATATTTTTAATTCTCTTAAAAGATGACTCACACTCATCATTCCATGTCCAAACAACTCCCTTCTTTAGTAACCTGTACAAAGGTGCCAATATATTGCTCAAGTTTTTAACAAATTTCGCATAATACATGATTGTTCCTAAAAAGGCTCTCAAGTCGGTAATATTTTCTGGGCGGGGTATGTTTAATATACCTTCCACCTTTTCCGGGTCCACCTTAATTCCCTCGGCAGAGATAATAAAACCTAAATATTTAACCTCATTAGTCAAGAACATGCACTTTTTTTTATTTAGTTTCATTCCGTTATGATGTAACCGCTCTAAAACCCTCTCTAAAATAACTAAATGCTCCCTAATATTGGGTGATCCAATAATAATATCATCGAGAAATACTTCTACGTTTGGAATATCGTTCAGAAGATTCGCCATAATTCGTTGGAATATACCCGGGCTTGACGATAAACCGAAAACCAATCTTTTATACTTAAAAAGGCCCTTGTGAGTATTAATAACCGTACAATTATCAGGGTCATCCAATTCAATCTGATTATATGCTTGCGTTAAATCGATTTTTGTAAATATCTTAGAACCATTTAATTTAACCAGCAAGTCGTTTATAAGTGGTAAGGGATATTTGTCCACCAATAGTACTGGATTTAATGTTATTTTGTAATCAGCACAGATACGGAGTCCACCATCAGCCTTACGAACCGGTACGAGTGGAGTAGCCCAATCTGCGCACTCCACAGGCTCGATGACACCGGCGCGCAGCATGCCTTCTAGCTCAGCCTCGACGCGCTCGCGGAGCGCGTACGGCACAGGCCGTGCTCGACAGAAAACCGGCGTTGCTCCCTCGCGTAGTCGTAACCGAGCTTTGCCTCCCGTGAACCGGCCCAGTCCCTCCGAAAACAAATCCTTATATCTGTGAAGTAATAATGTTAATTGATCATTACCTGAAACATTGCTATTTTTTTGGTCTGCGCTCAGTGTGATCATATTTTGGTACGAAGGTATTTTAATGCCTAGTTCAGTAAGCCATTGTCGACCTAATAGCGAGGTAGTACCACCCTCTATTACAAACAATTCCAATTGTTTGGACTTATTACCATACTTAACCATTGGCCTAATCACCCCTATAGGTTTTGTAATAGTACCATCATAAAATCTAAATACTAAATTAGAATTATCTAAAGGTCTATGGCTAAACAGTTGATCATACTTTTCCCTACTAATACATGCTACTAAAGACCCTGTATCAATCTCCATACATAATTGGGTTTGATCCACATAAATAGTTAAGCTCACCGGTTTGTAGCTATTCAAACTAAGTTGATGCAAATCTTCTACTGCCCAGTCCTCCTCGTCTGACAAAGGAGGCTTATCCTCCCCTGTATGGTTCCAGAGGTTTGACTGATTGGCTACCCCACCTGCTGCTTGAACATGCGCCACCAAGTTATTGGTGTCACATCGGTCCTTCGGCTGTCTTCCACCAGAACGCACCGGACAAACCCGACGTAGATGTCCTTTCTGTCTACACCTACCGCAGATAAACCGACTGTATCTACATCGCTCCCTCTGGTGATCCGAAGCCCCGCAAGCAGAACAATTGTTTTTTGAATCTTCGGCGGTGACATTCCGTGCCGCCAGTAGCCCGCGTGATCCATCACGCCCTCGGCGGCCCCCGCTGCTCGACGCCACCACCGCATGCAGCGCTCCAGCCGCGTTATCACCTCTACCGCCCGAGTCACTATTCTTCCCGACTGTTTGTTCCACTGCCGCTGCATCCCTCTCCGCCGATTCCATAGCGCATGAAATTTTTACGGCATTTGCATATTGCAGATTTTCTTCAGTAAACAATCGTTGCCTAATCGACTCGCTTCGCAACCCGCATACTAACTGATCACGTAAATTCTCTTCCAATACGGACGTAAATTCGCAAAATTTGGACATTTTCTTCAGTTCTGAAATATATTGTAAAATGGATTCACCCGCATTTTGTCTTCGTTGTCGGAAACGGTACCTCTCTGCCATAAATGACGGCTTTGGTTGCAAGTGATCCATCATAACCTTCACCACCTCCGCATAGGTTTTCGCACTCGGTTTGCCCGGACTTGTTAAGTTGCTTATTAGTTCATAAGCTTCGTCACCCATCGCCGCAATCAATGTGGGTAACCAAAATTCCTCCTTAACATTGTTGACCTTGAAAAACATTTCCATGCGTTCCACATACATTGTCCAATTTCCCGACCTCATATTAAACTCGGTTAGTTTTCCGATTGACATTTTGGATTAAATTTTATTTAGCACGCTTCTAATTTTTATCCTCGTCGCCACTGAAATATATGAGTAAAACAACGTGTAGCTAGTAATTCAGTTTATTCGGGACGGCGATGACAGACATAGCCGTGACAGACCACCAACAAGACAGATCATAAACAATAGGTATAAGGTTCCATACATTACAGAAAGAGAGAAAGAATCGCCTGTACATAGTTAAGCACACACATTACAAATTAATCGAAGTTAAACGCAATTTTGTCTTGTGATTTAGGGTGGCAGTAGTCCGTGGCCACCTGCTGGTTTCCTGGAAGTCTGCTATTGGCAGGCTGCTATTGGCAGGCTGTTGTCCCATAGGTTAAAGCTCGATGTTTTCTTGCGTTTGATTGCCGCCGTTGTGATAGTTTGCGGTATTACGTCGTTTTCACAAACAGTACGTAATTCGCACGTTCCGCAGCAAATTGTTCGAACCAACCAGCCAGCTGTTTGATGCTTGCAACTTCATCCATGTCTCCTCGCATGACACGCTGTGCACGTCACACGGTGACGCAGTTGTCCGATGACCTAGTAATTTTGCTTCGCAAGGTGCATTCTTGTTTTGAAGGTTGAACACTGGCATATTTGCTTTGCAAATGTAGTTGTCCTTTTGTTTTTTGGTGCATTGTTTAAAGTCTTCTTCTTTTAATGAGATGTAGGAGTTCTTCTCAAAGTTCACGGCAATGTATGGTAAAGATAACATCATCAGTTTGTAGTTTGACTACGTTTTAAATGGTATGGCTATAGCCCGATAGTAGTTGAAATCCTCATCCGAAATTAATGGGATATGGACTTCAAACATGAAGTAGTTCTTTGTTATGCGTGCTTTCATATACATCAGCTTGTAAATCTCCTTGATGTCTTCTCTAAGGTTCTCCGTCGGCATTGACAGTGTCCTCGGCAGTCTGCCGGATATATCTTCTAGTTGCCTTACTAGACTGGCTGGTATTATTAAGTGTACGACCATATGTCCACTGTAGACGTTTGTAAGAGTGTTCAGGAGCATGGTTTGTATCTCTTTGAGGTTTTGTAGTAGTAGCGATGCTGTGACCAAAGCAGAGTTGAAGTAGCTTGTGGCCATCATTATTTGTATTTCTGTTTCAATTCTGCCCAGATTCGTCTTAGTTTCTGTCATAAAGAGTTCAATCATCTTACATTGCAATTTGATGTTTTCATCTTTTTTATTCAGCACGTCATTTTGCAGTTGCATAATCGATGTTTGATTTTTTTCGAGTTCGCGCAGATAGTTTTCGTTGCGTTGTATGGCATCAATATCTCTGTGATATTTTTCAGCAAACTTCTGGTCTAAGACGCCGAATAAGCTGTTGGCTACCATGCCTACTCCGTCGATCAAGCCGCGCTTCTTGCGCACAGATAAATGCTTGTGGGGAGCCAGCAGGATTGTGTCATAGAAGTTTAGTAGCTCCATCTCGTGCAAGAGTTGATCCGTCGTAGCTTGGCAATAACTTTGATGGATCTTTTGGCAAAGGCCGTTTACCCCGTCGACATATTTCTCAATATGTTGAACGCCTTGCCAGTAAGTAGGTTGTAGTATGTAAGCAATGTCCATTAATCGTGTAGAAGTTCAATTTTGCCTATGGTGTCATAATAAATCGGTCGCTCGGGTTCCAGGCTAGTAATTTGAGTGCCTGACTTTTGTTGCAAACCATATGATCCATTAACAAGTATCAACATAGGACAGGCTTTTTTGTTCCATCATGCGTTTGTAGCTCCGTCTTACAGTCTTCGTCGCTTTCGTTGCCCGTCGTGTCAATGGGTAGAGGCGATAATTTCACTATGGGTCGTTTAATGACTCCAGTTTGGGTTTTCACCGTGGTCACTCGAACATAACCATCAGAACCAGGATGCAGTTCGAGTACGCGCCTCATGGCCCATTTTCCGGGTGGCAAGTTGTTGTCCTTGATTAGGACTATATCGCCTTCCTGAATGTTCTTTTTTGGTTTCTTCCATTTTCCTCTGGTCTGAAGTTGAGTTAGATAGTCACTTGATCAGCTCTTCCAAAATTGGTGCAGCATGTGTTTCGTTAGCTGCCAACGTTGACGTAAGTCACGGTGAAGATAATGTTTCATCGGCCGCTTCCCATAAACCCCCAGCGCTCGGCCATGCAGAAGCGTTGAAGTGCCATTCTACCTCCATTTTACCGATCTCATGGAAGAACACCGGCGATAGCTCTTGTTGGAACTGTTAATATTCATTGCGCAACATCTTTGAAGCTCCTATGAAGTTAGTGCCACAGTCTGAGTATACGTGTTGAGGTGTAACGCATCTAGCGCACATGCGCTGGAAAGCGGCGATAAAGGATACATCGAGAGCGTACACATTTATTTGTGAGTATATCAAAATTTTTACAATCCAAGACGGAATAAGAAAAGATAAAATATACACCAACAAAATTTCTCTTTTATGATAAGTCATAATTTTAGATGAGTTTTGAAACTAATCGGTTATATTACCTTGTTTAATGGTATACGGTACACATTAAAAGGAAACGCTGATTTTGGGTCCCAAATTTTATTACGTATTGACATAGATAGTTCGTTATTAAAATACCGTAGCTATGTAAGTTTGCTGACAACTACATTAAAATAGGAACACATGGCAATGAATTTCACATCGCTCTTTATTGAAACATATTGCCGTTTAGGTATAACACCCAAAATCAATCTAAGTTACATTCGATATCAAATCTTATTTACATCTACGAAGGAAACACAGTGAAAATGAATAAAAAAATCCTCATTCTCTAAGCTAAACTCCTCATTCTCTAAGCTAAACTCCTCATTCTCTAAGCTAAATTTTTAAAATAATATTAGGGCTATGATCACATGGTGTTAATTAACCGACTTAAGGCATAAATAAACCCTAAGCTACAAGATTTATAGCGTAACCACATTGAAATCACTAAGTTACTCATACATTAAGCCATTCACTGCTAATCTACATCTAGTTCAGAATAATCACTTCAATGAGGGGGCCTAATACCCCCAAAGGGTTCAACCCCTCAAATGACACTTCTAATTTCTCAACCCTTTGTGGTCCAAGATTAGTTAGCCACATAAAGTTTACAGCTGCCATAATAGATAGATACGGTATGACGTTCTGCCGTCCGGTATAGCTAGAGTGCCACTATCTGACAATTGGCCTATTTTAGTTTGTTGATACCATCGTAAGCAGCCAAACTTCTCTATCGATATTATGTCCAAGCAGTATTTTTCTATATGCAATAGATTCCAGTTTTTTTTTTCCGAATTGCTATGTTTATCAACCTATTTTGATAAGACTAAGTCATTAATTTACACAGTTCCTATTCGAAAATGCGTAATTAGATCTAAGTTTTGAAACCCAAAATTCTCGAATACGATTTATAGTGGATATAGTCATAATAGTCGATTTATAGTTTACAGCATCGATTTTTATTATTTTGTGGTTTTTGTTTGTCGTCTAACTTAAATATGATTTTGTCAGATAGTGGCATTGTAGCTACAGTACTGCAGCGTTTTGATTAATACAATTTGTGGATACAAATTGATGATACCCGTCTCCAAAGTATAAAGCAATTAGCGATTTGTTTGTATCTCCATTTATCCATCCATTTCGATTACTTAATTATTACTTTTGGCAAAGTTTTTGTTTTTGTCGGCTGTCTTTTGTTTGTCTTTAGAATTAGGCTTCGGTATTAATTTGCTTATAACTTGGCTCTTCGGTTTTATAGCTGAAGTTTTATTTATTCCAATAAATATAATGCTTCTATATGAGCGTCCTTATATATAGCCCTAATTGTGTGTCTATCCTCAGTTGATGGCACTAGGCTCGCCCGTACTACATGTTCGGAACGAAAACGTTTCGTTCCTTTTTGTTATTTTATTGCAACACAACGTCAGCTCGCTGTCAATTGAATTGACAGTTTTCGACTGAGCTTGATGTTGACATAGTCTGAAAATTGTAATCGACATGGCTAGACGTGATACAGTGTGGTCTGGCTTGGATTTCTTTGTTATCGCTAGATAATCCACCCATCGTTATTCGGAATTACGTCGCCATCCGCGCAGTGGTATTGTGCTCCACCCGTGTATTTGCTTTTTTGTATATTTCGCGCGCAGCGAGGGAATTTTGGCGGGAGTATGTCCAGGTGTCTGCAGGGAATCTTTGCTCCGGACCACGTACCTTACCCTTTAATATATATATCTTCCTCTATAACCCTCGACCAGACACGGGATTGACCAGGAGCCCACCACGGGAACAAACGTGAGTATTATTTGTGAGTTGTGCCGTCGTTTGTCACCTTCCACCTGTCTCACAGGAACTGATATCTCAAAGACCAAACCCCTAGCGACCGCTGCCATGCTGCTGCTGGTTTTGCGGGTATAGACCTGGTTGGTTTCAAGAGTCGCAGCTATGGGCCCCAGCGTTTGCCTCTTGGCTTTGTGATCCGAAAGCCTGTATTAAACACTACAATTAACGCATTGAGGCACACTATCTATTACTACTATTGGCACACCTCTGTCCAACCCCTTCAGCAAATGCAGGCGTGATGTTGTTATGTTAGTCAATGTTCCTAAACTTGACTGCGTATTTTTCTCTGCCTACGTGTTTACCTTCTACGAGTAAATTAATCTTATTCACAACTTCAATAACAAAATCTTCATCTAAAGTTACCTCAACTTCCTCAGCGTCACGTCTCTGCACATGATTTACTCCCTCACCAAGATTATCTTCTATCTTCGCAAATGTGAGGTCGGCAAGTCAATTATGTAATTATGAACCTCAATGTTGGCTACTCATAATTATGGACGAACTTGTTCTACGAGAATTTCGCTAGTAAACGTCAAAGTTCGAAAATTCCCTGGAATAGTTAGACGTATAGTTATTTGAGCTAGATCCAGCCTGTATTACACTACGGTTCGGAATTATTCATTAAAGATGTTCCAGAGAGCAGGCGAAGGGAATACTGTAGTACTCATTTGAATAAGACAATCTGGAAATATTTAGGGTGCAGAAAGATTTAGTGATGTGTGGAGTGGTAGGTTGTGACATTGAATTTAATGTGTAACCTTGTAGAAGTTAAATAATGTGCTTAAAGAGAATGAATTGCTGTGTCTAATGAGAATTATTTTACATACTTATAATATTTCAATAGAGAAAATATTCAACATAAAATGTAAATTAGGTAGCTATTCACGTTAATTTCATTATTTAAAATTCACAAGTGCTACGAATATCTGTGCCGCGCAATATAATTCAGTATTTTCATAAATATGACGGCTTATCGAAAGATCGTCAATAAATTGGAAACCAGTAAGCAGCAGTAGCAAATAAATATTGAATTACAGTTTTAATCTTACAGCGAGAGGCCGCAAAATATTGATTGAAGTCGAAACTTTTAAAGGGAGCGGTTGGAGCACAACGATGTTAATTATAATATTCTGGTCTAACTTTATTCTCTTTGTAAAATCTAATAGACGCTGAAGTTTATAGATAGTTTGCTTTTCATTTAGAGATGAAAGAAAATTATGACCGACTGTAGGTATTAATAAAACGAATTTCTGATTATGAATACCATGGATAGTTCAGCCATTACATTTACAGGTATACCCATTTACAAATAATTTTAAGGTAGGTATACAACCGAATTACTGGGTAACACAATACCCCTCATTAAGACTGGTTGTTGAAAATTCGGGCTTCTGGACTGGACTTCTTAAATTTGGCTATCACACATACACAGAAATATACGCATCCACACAATATATTTTTGTATTTTTTTTTTTGCCTTGTTCATTCTCACTATGTAAGTTATGAAGAGCGGCGCCTCCAAGCACAGGTATTGGGTATACTTACACGGAGAACTCTGCGTAAGAATTATTTTACCTACACTATGTTAATGTGACAATGAAATAAAGTTTATTTTTTCTGACTACGCGTAACAACTATCAAAGATCTACGAATGCGGGGACCAACAACTAATGTATTCAGCCGTTATCACCATGCTATTAGGTGCACTAAAACCTAGCGTTTTCAACAACACAACATGAATTTTTCGGCTCCTACTTTGTAAGGAAAAAGAAACAAAATGGAGATAACCAGATAATCTATAGTACAAATTAACCTTAACGGTTCCTACTGTACTTAAGGTCTACATACAATAGACTCGGAGGTACTACAACTTAGTACGATAAGATTTTATCACAGTCGAGGTGCCTAATAAAGGGGACAAACGTACCGAAAGAATCTATGTGGAATGTAAAATAAAGGCTGGGTTAGCACTAGAGATTAACACTGATAAAGAACTAAGTAGGGAGCCCAATTGAAATGCTGATTTAACAAGATAGCAAATGTTAATGAGGTGTTACAGGAGTGGAGGAAGTGTAATGGCAGTAGGGCGTTTTTACACGTTTTTGTAGTCTTGCAATGTTTTGTTGAAATTGTGTAATTAGGTCAACAATAGTCATCAAAATTCATCTCTAATACCCATGAGACATTCCTGTCGGATCGGTAATACATTGTTATTAACCGACTTCAAAAAAAGGAGGAGGTTCTCAATTCGTCGGAATATTTTCTTTTTTTATGTATGTTCCCCAATTACTCAAAGACGCCTGAACCAATTTCAAAAATAACTTTGTTTTCCGAAGTCGGTGTCGAAAAACGGAAAACAAACGAGTTCGGAAAAGAAAGTTATTTGTGCTTTGGTTTTTTTTTGTTCTGGAAGTCGGTTTGATTTTTTGTTATTTTGTGTATCGTCTTCGTTTCGCTCTTGACAGAGCGGTCGTGGTCCCGATTCATTGTGTCCAATTGCGAATCCGAATCCCATTTGTTTTTGTTAAATGACAGTTTTGCGCATTTGACTTATGCGAATTATTTCAACTGAATTGCGCTCGGGATGAGGCAAGCGTCAGTGCCCTGTACACATGTTGGATAGCAACTGAAGTTACGTCCGGCAGCCTAAAGGGATTTCAGTTGAATGTAAAATGCGGTACTCAAATTACGCGAAGCACGTCTCACAAAATAACGCTTGTTGATCCTCACCCTAACAAAGCAGAAAGCAGGCGTCAGCTTTGTGGAGATTTAATTACTTTTGATCATTGAGTTTTTATAATACTAGCTTTTTCCGCAAGTTCCTGTGGTTCGTCCCTCAATGTACTTTTCTGGGATTAAAGTGAAATATAGGACCACTGTGAGTGTAGCTTTTAATCGCAGAAGAAATGTGTGTCATAATAGTTGGGTCAATACTTTCAGTATCATTTACCTCTTTTCGGTATGGGTACGCTCAGCACAATTTGACTTAATTTCACACGTTATACATTACCTACCTTTTAAATACCTGGGGCATTTTCTTGCCGCCGACCTCAGAGACGATGTGGACATTGAGAGGGAGCGTAGGGCTCTAGCGGTCCGGAGCAATATGTTGTCCCGTAGATTTGCGCGGTGTACGGACCTAGTAAAAGTAACACTTTTCAAGGCTTATTGCCAAAGTCTGTACACGGGTCAATTATACTAAAAGATCGCTGGATGGCCTGCGCGTCCAATATAACAATGCTTTCAGGATGTTGTTGAGACTGCCACGTTACGGTAGCGCGTCGGAGATGTTTGCGCAAGCCCGTACAGATGGTTTCTATGCGATTATTCGTAAAAAAACTGCGTCGCTACCGAGGAGAGTGAGGGACAGTCAAAACGGCATCCTGAAAACTGTAGCTGAGAGCTTCGGCTCTCCGATTATGCAGCAGTTTGTGAGTAGGTTGATTGTTACTAACACTAGGTAATAAGTTTTTTTTTATATGTTACTAACACTAGGCAATAAGTTGTTTCTATGTTACTAACACCCTATGGACTTTTACGTCTGAAATAAAGACTTTCTATTCTATTCTATTCTATTACCTTGCTTACAGACAGACAGACAGACGGATCGCGGAGTCTTAGTAATAGGGTCCCGTTTTTGTCCTTTGGGTACGGAACTAATAAATATTTAAGTGTGTCCCATGATATTTTTGCCGTTTTTTGCTATAATGGTACGGAACCCTTCGTGCGTGAGTTCGACTCGCACTTGGCCAGTTTTTTATGTGTCCGACAACTAGTAATTAAACTCCTGCAATTTTATTACCATTTATAGTCTTAATTGAAACAATTAGAAATATTATTCGTCTAGGAACATAACCTGTACGATTAACTGCAAGCAAATCCAAAAAATAAATAGTTAATAAAAAAATTGCTGCAATTTGCCAAGCACTTTCTGGCTTCCGATAAAGCTGAAACTTGGCGTAGGTACTGATGTAACTTTGGAAACATTAAAATATAATGGTACTATGAAGCTGGTCTCACGATGGAGCCAGAAGTTGGACAAGATAGCAATATCGCGTTTAGGCTCATTGCTGCTGGTGGCGCTGGTGGCGCACGTGGAACGCCACGACCCCTAGTGAGCAGTGTACTGTGAGGCGCGGCGCTTCATGAGTGAGCTGTTCCTCGTGCGTGTCTGCTCGGGTTTGAACTCACGTATTGTAAAGTCAGGGCCTGCTTGAACTGGGCCACAACATTTACATTTCGAAAGATTTTTACTTTTAATTATTTAACAATATTCTTTTATTTACTTTGTGTTTGTTGCTGTTTTGTTGTGTCTGTGTCGAATAAATGTATTATATTTTCAACCTTGGAGCCATAAAACTCATTGTTTCTTTATATTCTTTTTATATAATAAAAAAACAGACATTGAGCTGACACTTTCTATTATATTTAGGATATAAATTTCCTGAGCATAATAATATATTTATCAAACGAGTTCATTCACTTCATACCAAAGGGAATCATAGTGCAAAGTTATAATTGTAACCTTTTCAAGCGTTTTATTACTCCAAAATATTTTCGCTTCCCAAAGGATTCCTGCGAAATTTTAATTAAAACTTTGTTTAGTGTAATAAAAGCTGTCGGTATCAAGGTACAATCTGTCAAAGTTGGTACTCATTAGCCGAGTTCCTTGGCTATCAGTTTAAAGTTTGTCCGGGCAAATTGGACGCTCGGGGAATTTTTGAAAGATGATTTGCTACTTAGATTATGAAAGCGGGGTTGATGTGTTGAAAGAGGGATTACTTGGTAACGGTTGTTCTTGCGTAAAACATCAATGGTGTCTATTCATAAAAACCTCTGCCACGTTGGTTAAGTACCAGCAACCGTGATGATATTTTTTATCTCACCTGCTGGTAAGCGATGATGTGGTCAATGGTGAAGATCGCTTGCCTAGAAGTAACCTATTTACTCTTGACTTAAAGACCACCAGGTTTTAATAGTATGTATCAGGAAACACTGTGTACAATGCACAGGTTAGGCTGGTTGGCAGGTTGTTTTCTTTCTCGCTAGGAAATTTTCAGCAGCAGCCAGAATGTGTGGTCCCGGCAAATGGGAGTAGACTCGGCTCGCCACGATATGGGCATTAAACATCACTGGTATAAAGCCACTGTCTTTGGGGAATACAGGCTTGATTAGACAAATGTTTTGAATATATTAACCTATTAACCTTCTAACCTACCTCGAAGGTAACATTCACCAGTATGAACGTGTCCTATATGTCATTAGATAACATTGCGCCCGTAATCCAGAGCTTAAGGTTACAATAGTCGACGGCACGAACTATTTTGTGCGCGGGGTTAAAATGCCTGCTATCTCATCCGACAACACGTGCGAAAGATATAGATGCTGTAACGAACAGTAAGAATCTAGTTCGCGTACGAATTAGCGCTTTTGCAAGTTTGTAGAGAAATGGATGATGATTTAGGAAGAAAACGAGCGTGCGAAATTTTATAAACAGACCTTTGGGAGTCTAGATATCATGAAAAAACGATTACATGTATATTTTCAAAATAAAATTATTTGCATTGTTGAATTACTAATCTATCCCTGTATAGTGGCCGTTTTGAGATTTTTTTTCTTCTTATGGTATTTATTTCCTCCCAAAGATACGTAAAAATTAGTTTTGAAATATGGAACTTTCGACGCTCATAACTTTATGTACATATAATATTTTTAGTTTTTTTACTTTTTTGTTTCCAGGGCTACATAATGATGACACAAATTGATATCAGTTTTTATTTTGAACTTACATCGTCAAACTCCACTGGAGTAATCGCCAGACTACGTTTGTATGGAAGAATGATCGACTAGTGTAACCTTAAGCCGAAAATAAATCCCAATTCAACTGTAGTCAATTTAAGACTATTAATTAACTGGCTAAAACTGGCACCGGGTAAGCAATGATTTACAATATACTGTTGAGAACACTGACTAAGAATACTACCAAAACCTTGACCAAATTTATCTGAAAAAACATAAGCTGAATTATTTAAAATATTATTATTATTAACTACTGGTTGAGCCATTAAGGGTGTGACATGCTGAGGATCTGGTGTCTGAGAGCAGGCACAGCTACAAGAGAAGTTATTGGTCAGGGACTCATACCTCTCTGCATTGCACCTGACCAAGTCTACCAGCTCGTTGGCCTCCAGCATGCGCTTACTCAGATCTTGTTGAGAAGCCTCATATTTGCTAAAGATATCTTTTAGAGCACATTCCCTCACAAACAACTCATCCTGAAGGTTCTGACAGTCAGCATCATACCTGATCCTACATAATTCTAAATCAGTATTACATTTTTTTAATTCTTGCATTATATTTACATTTTTTTGTCTTAGTTTTAAATTTAATTTGTTCAGTTTTTGTCCCTTCAGTGACTTTTTAATTTTTCTAATTAACTTGTTAATCTTAATATATTTTTTAATTTTTTTATGACTAGTAAATAAACTGCATTTATTAAGAGTGTCATTAGTTAAGTCTATGGTCACTATTGGTTCAACACATGTGGGTCCGGACCGGCTATCAACCAACTCATGATAAAGATTGCAGGTGTTCGCAGACTCTTCACTGGCCTTAAGCTTTTCCAGGCGTGTTACGGTGTTGTGTGCCTTGCTTAATTCCAGCTCCAGTTCTGAAATACGTTTTGACTAAAATAAATCCCAATTCAACTGTAATATTGTTATTTGGGGATAGCTTAGCTGTAAGAAAAAAGGATTTAGTTGCATGTTTTAATTTAATGCTAAAGCTCCATGAGTCTTATAATTGTAAATTTATTTTTTCTGCTTTGCCTTACTCTGATTGTTTGTCGGATGAGCAAAATAGGCATATTTATAATCTGAATCTGCTGATGTATAACAGGACTTGTCGTCACAGGGACGCGATTATATATTTTGATTGTAATAGTTTTATTACAGATTACAGACTCACTGATTGTTCCATGTTTTTGCCAGCTAGTTGTAGGAGACGGATTGCTAATCTTTTAGCATATACTTTACACGTTTACACCGGTACTTATACTGTACCTACGTTTACTGTTAGTGGTGACACTAACATCTCTATTGATACTATTAGTATAGATACTAATATCACTTTTGATTCTGTTGGTAGTGATACTAACATTGCTATACACACACCTAGTAGTTTAAACTGTTAGGTTCGACAACGGGTGAGTCGCATATGTTGAATGTTGTACATTAAAATATGCAGGGTTTGTCCGGCAAGGAATTAGAGTTAAGCTTGTTTATGGAGAATTATGATGTTCATGTGTTATGTTTAACTGAACATTGGTTGAAAGAGCATGAAGTAGTGTTTATCAATGATGATTTATTTTCTGTACAGAGTGCATTTGTGAGCAAAACTGCTATTCGCGGTGGATCTTTAATTCTTGTTTCAAACAAGTTAAAATGTAAACAACGGTTAGACCTAGTTAATCTTTCCATTGAGCGCACTATCGAGTTGTCTTGTGTTGAACTTGAGCGGTACATAATAATTTGTGTCTACAGACCCCCTTCAGGGGACTTTACTAGTTTCGAATCTGCAATGGAGGATGCACTTAATAAGATTAAATGCAGTAGTAAAAATATAATTTTATGTGGATATTTTAATGTTAATATTTTAGATGTTACTCCACTAAGTACTAGGCTTCTGAACTTATTTAAATCTTTTAATTTAGTTAATTTGTTTTTCGAACCAACTAGGATCACGGCGTCTTCGTCGACTTGCCTTGATAATATATTTTGTGATTTTGATGCCGACAATAAATTGGTGTTAAGTGATTTATCATCAGATCACTGTGGATTAATGGCTAGCTTCCCTATGCCATTAAGTAAAAAGCCGCGCAAAGTAGAATGCAGGCCTTATACTGTTAGTCGTTGCAGTAAGTTTAAAAATAATATAGCTCTTAAAGTTATACCGTCAATAATAGAGTACGAGAACCCAAATGAAATGTACGAGGCCCTTTTTGATGTTGTGCAAAATGAGTACAAATCCGTTTTTAAAACTAAAACTATCAACATTACTGGGACTTCCGCTGGTTTCAACCAATGGGCTACACCAGGCGTTTATAAAAGCCGAGCGAGATTGTATGAGTTGTATGGTCTGAGACAGTACAAGTTTGATAACAATTTTTTAGAATATGTTAAAAATTATTCAAAATTATTTAAAAAGATTTGTCGTGTTGCAAAATCAAAATTTCTAAGTGAGACTATTAAAAATTCTAATAACAAAGTAAAAGCCACTTGGAAAATCATAAACAACGAAACGGGTAAATCGGTTAAAAAAGAAAATCAACTCGAGATCATGGTTGATAACAAATTAGTTAATAAACCAGCTGACGTAGCTGAGGCGTTTAATGAGTTTTTTACGAGCATACCTGCAACGACGACTTGCTCCTTAAGTTCGTCGCCGTCTAAGGCTGAAAACCTATTGCATAGTAGCGTCCCTAAATGTAGTTATGTATTGAGATTCGAGCATGTAGCGCCTCGTGATGTAGTTAATGTTTTTAATTCTCTTAAATCTAAAAACACGGATGATTACTGGGGCATATCTACCAAACTTTTGGGCAATATAATAGACATTGTGGCCCCCTATCTTGCTGTTACGTTTAACAAATGCATTGATTTGGGTACTTTTCCTGATCTCATGAAGAGCAGTAAAGTCATCCCTCTATTTAAATCCGGTAGCAAAAATGATATTGGTAATTTCAGACCAATCTCTATTTTGCCTGCATTCAGCAAAATATTTGAAAAGTTAATTCTTAAGCAGTTACTCAGACATTTTAACTTACATAGCCTCCTTCACAATGACCAATATGGGTTTACGAAGGGTCGGTCGACTACAGATGCGGGTGTTGCTTTGTTGAAGCACATATTTGACGCATGGGAGAAGTCGCGAAATGCAATTGGTGTTTTCTGCGATCTTTCTAAAGCCTTCGATTGCGTTCACCATGATACGCTTTTGCGTAAACTACGCCATTACGGTGTTCAAAACGAAGCCCTAAATGTAATTGAGTCATATTTACTTAATAGATACCAATGCGTAGACGTTAATGGCGCTAAATCTTCCAGGTTACCTGTTGAGCTGGGTGTACCTCAAGGCTCAATACTGGGTCCGTTTTTATTCCTGGTTTATATTAACGATCTGCCATTCTATTTAAAGGATGTTTGCGACGTTGTACTGTTTGCAGATGATACTTCTCTGATCTTTAAAGTAGATAGGAATAGACAAGTTTTTGATGACGTGAATAACGCACTATCAATGGTCACAGATTGGTTCACAACAAATAATCTTGTTCTTAATGCCAAGAAGACTAAATGCATAAAGTTCGCTTTGCCCAATGTTAGAAATCTGGGTCCCAACTTTGTGCTCGGCAATGAGAAGCTCGAAACTGTTGATTCAGCTGTGTTTCTGGGTATAACAGTAGACTCAAAAATTCAATGGGGGCCACATATATCAAGCCTAGCGGGTAGGCTTAGCTCGGCCGCCTACGCCGTCAGAAAGGTTAGACAATACACTGACGTTGATACAGCAAGGTTGGTCTACTTTAGTTATTTTCACAGTATCATGTCCTACGGTATTCTACTGTGGGACAGAGCCGCTGATATTCAAAATATATTTGTGCTTCAAAAACGAGCTGTTCGTGCCATTTACCAATTAGGTGCGCGTGTTTCTCTAAGAGATTTTTTTAAAGAGATTGGTATTCTCACAGCGGCTTCACAGTACATATTCGCCAACATTTTATATATTAGGCAGAACATTCATTTGTACAGTAACAATAGTGATATTCACAACTTTAACACCAGAAATAAGGACAAATTACGAGCTCCCTTTCATCGACTTCATAAGGTGCATAGTTCATTCGTTGGGGTTGGTATAACTTTTTACAACAAGTTACCGTGTTCTTTTCTAGATTTGCCATTTAACGCATTTAAAGCAAAGGTAAAAGCTAATCTCTGTTCTAAGGCATACTATTCTATTAATGATTATTTAGATGATAAGCATAGTTGGTCGCTGTGTTGAACTCAAGACAATGTTCGTGTTCTTTTACCAAAATTAGCTTGCTGTCAGGTTAAATATTATTATTTTTTAATTTCGTTTTTATGTGTATTTTTTAAATTTTATTTTTTGGTAAGACTGTCGTAGGTATCGTTTACTGTTATTGTCGGAGCTGATGAAGATTGCTACTATCTTTGCATTAGATAGAGTTAATCTTTCTAGTATTATATAGCAGCATAGCCAGCATTGTGTGAGTACCATGTACTTCAGAGCTATCATTGTCTAGATACCTACGTCTTCTATTGACTTGAATGACTCCGGTGGTTGAGAGTATGTCATGCCCACTCAAATGTCTCGCCGATGGTGGCGCGTGTGTCGGATCATTTAGCTCCCTTCAAAATGGTTGAGCTGAATGGTGCTGATACATGTGTCATGTTCGTGAACGGGCGCTGTCGGTTGGGACTGGTCATCTCTTAGCTGCCATGGTTTATTTTAATTGATTCTAATTTTATTTCTGAATTGTCTTTTTATATTTACTATGGACACTTTTAACGTTCTACATCGTTCTCACATAATGAGTAATCTCAACATGAATGATGTAACAAATGATTTGTAATAATTACCTAATTGAAAAAGAGTGTCCATGGAGTTTCTTGCCCGTTCTTCTCCATAGAGATCTACGCCTTGGAATGGGCATCTACGGTACTTTCACAGTTATTATGTCTTGTGACTGGGACTGTAGCACCATAATTTTGTAATATTTTATTTTGTCTTTTGACAATTCAAAAGTGCCTGTAACTGGCCTACTTGAAATAAAGTGCTTTGACTTTGACTTTGACTTAAAAGTTCTCATGTTGTAATCTAATTTTCAAGTGCGCTTATCATGTCGTGCGGTTGTGAGCCTAAGTTTTAATCGCCGTTTCTGTGAAGCAAATAATTTCATATTAGGTTGGATTGTTACTTAATTCGTTTAAAGATGTAATTAGAAATGTTTTAGTGCACAGATTTGACCGCAAGTTGATTAACACTGTGATTCTTTAAGCATTATTTACTTTGATTAATCGATTTAGCTTTTTTATTCGTATCTAGTAGCATAGGTACAAATAATTTTGTAATGACGACCCTTATTTGTAGAATGGAAGGAACGAGAGCGCGTGGCAGGTCGCCCATGCGATGGGCCGACCAAGTCCAGTCTGAAGTAGGGACGGCGTCGCATCGTGAAGCGAATCATGGCAGTCCAAAGTCTCATTGCAACATGGTCTTATACGAAGTCTCACTGCACCGACGAAGAAGATTCTTATTTTTGTTACTTGCTGTCACCTTTCTTTATGTACTATGTAGATGGGTCTAACTTTTATAGCAGAACTTTTTATGTCATAATATTATTATGCATAACAACGGATAGCATAAACATCATTTCGCAGAAAATCGTTTGGCATACACTCATTTACCATACATTCAAACTCATAATTTTGTAAGTCAGAATCATCTTTAGGCATAAATTTCATATCGATAGTCATTAACCCGTGAGAAGGCGCGCTATGAGCAATTTACTCACACAAAAATTTAAAGCAAAATTTTTTGGCGATACCGACGCCCTAACGTCTCGAGCGCCTAGGTACCTTCCTAACTATTCATCCCCTCCCCCGTGACGCGACTCTCGTGCCGGTCAGTTCTGTTGCGACCGCGCAGCTAAGTGTTTGTGGAGGCCGCGTACCATCGTGCGGCAATTTGCTCATCACGCGCTCTGCACCGAACATATTACTTAAATGTGTTTCGAGAGGCACACTTGTCCAGATCTCATGGAAGAGTAATTTTTTAAAGTTTTTGTTATGTAAGATTTTTTATTGTGATTTATATGAAGACTGTCATAATTAGAAAATAAAAATTTGTTGATTTGTTATATGTTTTAGAAGTTGCATTTATGATTCATATTATTAATAAAAATACTTATTTTCTTACTTATTAAACCTTGTTTTATTCATATAAATCCATTATAAGTCAATAAGTACTATAAAAGTAGAAATATGAGCATTTAAAGTAGTGTGAGTAATTTGCTCGCGCGCGCCTCTCCATGTAACAAACAGAGGCGCGCCTTCTCACGGGTTAAAAGGCAGAACCATCATATCGCAGAAAGTTCACAGTCAGAAATGTCTTTTGGCGTACATTTAATATCTATACTAATTGAAATACTCATCTATCACATTACAGATAATTCATAGTTAGAGTAATTTTGTATTTTTACCATAATAAAACATTGATAGAACACATATTTTTTTTGTTTTCATTCGCTGTATGAAGCATGCAAACCTGCAAACAAGCATACACCATGCACGCAGCAAGCATATGTAGCATGCAAACAAGCATACACCATGCATGCAGCAAGCATGCAGCATTCAAACAAGCATACACCATGCATGCAGCAAGCATGCAACATCCAAGCAAGCATGCAAGTGAACATGCAGCAGGCATGGTTTCTGTCACGGCTCCGGCGCTGCGGGGCTCCGGCGGTCCCACGCGAGCTTATCGTCGCAGATGGTTTTAACGCTCACCACCGCAGCTTCGGCTTGCTGGCCGAAGGGCTTGCTGGCTTCACCGGCCAGCCTCAGCCGCTGCGGCGACCGTTATTAAACCACCTGCTCCTCAGCTTGCAGGCCGCCTCGCCCCTACGCGCCTACGCGGGCTTAAATTAAACTCTAGGGGTAGGGCAGACAAGACTACGTGCAGTCGGTTTTGCAGCGATTCGTTTCTGTCACTAACTTTTGTAAGAAAACATATTGACTATTTAAGACAGTATTTCAATTTTAATTTAAGGTTAAAAATGCTATTTTTTAGAAATGTCTAGTAAAATGATTCCAAATGAATTTCTGCCATCTTCATAATATGCCAAGTGAAATTATGCCAAATAAAAATGCCATCTTAAAAGTAAGCCATTGTAAATTCGGACATAGAAACATTCGGCCAAACAATAACTATATAAAAAAAAATATTCGTTTGAAGAAGATTATGCCAAGTGTGTTATGCCAAATAAATTACGGAGTATCAGGATTCTGCCAGATAGAGGGAACCCCTATGTAGATACACCTGCCTTTTATCTATACTTCTATATCTATACTAATATTATAAAGATTTGTATTTTTGTATGTAACGAATAAACTTAAAAACTACTGGACCGACTTCAAAAATTCTTTCGACGTTGGGAAGCTACACTATCCCCTGGTGTAATAGGGTACTTTTAATCCCTGTACTCCCATGGGAACGGGAACTACGCGGGTGAAACCGCGAGGCGTCCGCTAGTCAATGATAAACTATTGCCTTTTTAGCACACAAAGCAAACAGACCCTTCACCCACCGTTTCAGCTGAAGCATCAAATTCTAACGCCCTATTGTTTGAATACGAGGGTATTTACAAAATTAATTCATATCGTTTGCATATAAATATTCATTGGGACCGCAAGTAAATTTTATTCAAAGTCAATCCTCCCTTTTGGATTATAATAGACAGTCGGTAGCAAAAACTGGGTATTGTTGAATTGGGACCTAAACAAATGAACTGCTGAGGGCTGGCCACTGAGGTGCTTAATTTTATGATCTTCTTATCGCACTATTTCAGTTGGTTTGTTCTGTTGTGAAAGATTTACTGTTTGGTTTAAGTTTTAGTCAGCAGATTTTCATTTCAATGAAGTCTACTCATAAAATAACGGTTGGTACAACCTATTATTTCAGACCCTTATTTTAACCCAACCAACTCATGACATCAATCGGCTTTCATAGGCTTTTGATTAAATCGTTTTAAGAGGGCTTTAACTGCGATTCATTTTCTAAAACTATATTAAGATCAAAAAAACTATTTTTTTTTTCGATCGTGGCAGGTAGCTTTCTGTAGTTTCTGACTACCCCCAGGGAACAAGACGTGAATTTTTGTATGTAAGTACCTATAGTAGCTTTTATGCTTTTATTAATAAGTAAAAGAAGATGAAGCCTTTAGTAATAAATCAGCGTAAATTAACCCAATAAAATATTATTAACCACCCCACCATCTGACTAACCCCCTAACCCCATAACTCGTTCCTCCGTCACCGTGGGCAATAACTCTGTAATCCTGTTGTCACAGAGTCAACATATAAATTGTGCCTGTTCCCTGTAATATCAGAGCACCTGGACTGGCGTAATTTATTCCATAAATTAATAAGGGCGCCGTTCCATGGCTGCGTCGGCGCCGCATGCTAACAATTGATAGTTACGGTTACGAAGTTATTGCGTTGGGATGGACTGGGTCTTAGTTGCGTTATTGTGGACTGTAATGGAATGTCGGGGTTGTATTTTATGGGTGATAGATGTGAAATGACAGTGATGGATGGGTTTGAAATGGGCAGGTATTTAGAGCAAAGAATTTATGTGTTTCATATCACGAAATGATATTGTTTTTTTTTTTTTTTTTTTTTTTTCTTATTTGTGATGGGTTTGCTCTTGACTCTAGTCTAGGTCAAAGGTGACAAAGACAGAGTCGACGATGGAGTGAGCTTACCCAGAAGAAACCTGTTCACTCTAACTTTGAAGAGATTCGGGTTGAATGCGTTCGGAAACACTGACGCAGGTAGCGAGTTCCATTCATTCGCTGTGCGCATTATGAAGGATGTTTGGAAGCGTTTGGTGCGAATTGGTGGAATGGCAACAAGGTAAGGATGATAACTTGCAGTACGTCTAGATGTCCGATGGTAGAAGGGGGCTGGTGGGATGAGGTCGTGGAGTTCTTCAGCACACTCACCGAAGTACAGTCTGTAGAAGACCGACAAGCAGGCAACCTTGCGGCGATGAGCCAAGCTGTGAAGCCTGGCACCCGCCAGCTCAACGTCGCCAATGAGCCTCCTGGCTCTGCGTTCCACCGAGTCAAGCGCGGCAAGCTGATATTTAGCTGAGCCATCCCAAAGGTGACAGCAATACTCCATGCAGGATCGGACTTGCGCTTTGTATAGGGTTAAAAGCTGTCCAGGCGTAAAGTATCGCTTCACCTTATTTAGGATGCCTAGTTTTTTGGCCGCAATTTGGGCTTTGTACTCAATGGAGGCGCCAAAGTTGAGACTGGATGTCAACTCCATGCCTAGGAGCTCGAGCCGATCAGTCACAGGAACAGACACACCCCGAAAAGTAGGAGTTTGATCGAAAAGACTCCTTTTAGCGGTAAAAAGACACGCCTGTGTTTTGGTGGCGTTAAAAGAGACCAGATTGTCATCACCCCACTGGGAGACAAGGCTTAAGGTCAAATCTGTCCGCTCCACCATAGCCTCTCTCAAGGAACGAACTTCATCCGCGCTGGTTTTTGCGCTGGACAAGTATCTCTCTGAAACAGTACTGTCATCTGCGTACCCAACAATACCAGGCTGAAGAAGGTCATTGATGTGCAGCAGGAAAAGAGTTGCAGAGAGAACAGACCCCTGAGGAACTCCGGCATCAATAGCCATAAGGTCAGAGGAGCAGCCGTCAACGACTACTCGGATCGACCGTTCACTGAGGAAGTCTGATATCCAGCTACAAAAACCAGCAGGGATGCCATAAGCAGGAAGCTTACTAAGTAGACTCGCGTGCCAGACCCTGTCAAAGGCCTTCGAGATATCAAGCGATACAGCAAGTGCTTCGCCGTGTCTCTCGATGGCTTCGCCCCAGCAGTGCGTGACATACACAAGAAGATCGCCAGTTGACCGTCCCCGGCGAAAGCCATATTGACGGTCACTGAGGAGATTATTGTCTTCAAGGTAGGTCAGCAACTTGCTGTTCAGTACCCTTTCCATAACTTTGCACAGAATGGAGGTAATGGCGATCGGACGGTAATGGGCAGGGTCTGCACGGTTGCCTTTTTTGGGCACTGGTTGCACATTTGCAAGCTTCCAGGATTTCGGCACCGTTCTTTTTACAAGAGAGAGGCGGAACAAGCGTGTCAATACAGGAGACAGTTCAGGCGCACACTGCCTCAGCACTCTCGCTGGAATGCCGTCAGGCCCGGTGGCCTTATTCACGTCTAGACTGGACAATACTCTTCGGACCTCTTTAGTGTGCACAGCGATCTCCGGCATCGAAGAGTCACAGTGAGGTATAGTAGGTGGTTGCTTGGAGCCAGCCTCCAGACGCGAGTTGCTAGCAAAGAGAGATGCGAATAAATTTGCTTTCTCACTCGCAGAGTGAGCCAGCGACCCATCAGGTTTCAGCATTGGAGGTAAAGTGGGACGACAGAAATTCGCTTCAACCGCTTTAGACAGGGACCAGAACTGTTTACTACCCGGAGGGTGCGATGCCAGCTTGGCCCCAATACGTCCAATATGGTCAAAACGTGCCCGACGCAGAACCCGCTTGCAGAACTTGGCGGCAGAATTAAAGGCTCTCTTCCTCGCGCGAACCCTACGTGCTCTTACTTTGCGGTCACGGGCCCCGACCCAGGCTTGGTAGGCAGACTCTTTTCGGGCCTCAGCGTGGGCGCATTCTGCATTATACCAAGGGCGGGATTTGTGACCGAGCGGAATGTCGGAAAAAGGAATGAAATACTCCATTCCCTGCCGAATCACATCCGCAACCGCGTCGGCACAGCTCGAGGGGTCACTCGAGGAGAAGCACACATGCCGCCAAGGATAAGACGCAAAAAAGTGCCGCATCTCGTCCCAGTCTGCTGACTCGTATCGCCATACTCGCCTCGTGCCTCTAGGGCTCTGATCTGGAGGAGAGCAAGTCGATACGGATTTCACCAGACAGTGGTCAGACGTTCCCAGCGGGGCTGAGACCGACACCGAATGACTGTCCGGATCAGTTGTCAGGAGAAGGTCCAAACAGTTGGGTGTATGGCCGTCAACATCCGGTACCCGCGTTGCCACATTCACCAGCTGGGTTAGATCTAGCGATAGAGAAAACTTGCGCGCCTCTAACCCGGCATGGTCAGTTTTCCGGTACGGGTACAGCCACTCTTTATGATGGGCGTTAAAGTCCCCCAGAAAATTAAGCTTCGCTGTTGGGTACCTTTGCTGGGCCATATCAGCCGACTCCACGAGGCAATTAAAGAGCGCTGTCGTCTCCTGGTCACCGGCGTGCGATCGGTAGACGCCGATGTAGAGAGATTTCTCCACGCCAGTGTCCACAAGCAGCCATATGGCAGAAAATCCCGATTTCTCAAAGCAACGGAGACGACGACAACAAATGTCATCGCGGACGTACACACAGACCCCAGCTTGCTTCTTGAACTTGTGTTCAAGAGCGTAACCCGGGTAGTTGAGGTACGCCACGTCCGACGGGGTTGTTATCTTCGTCTCCGTTAGGAAAAACAGGTGCGGCTTCTCGGTTTCAAGGTGGTGGTGGACCGGATCGAGATTAGAGTGCAATCCCCTGATGTTAGTGAGGTGCACTTTTAGTGGGAGGAAGTGCAGCCGTTGTTTCACCCTATTCTTCTTTTTTTTGCTCATTTTTGTGTTAGAGTTTGCTGGGGAAGAAGTCGAACTGTCGAGGCGCTGCTCAGTGAACCAAGTGGAACACTAGAGATAACCCAACCTATGGGGAACTCATTTGGAGACTGCGGGGACGCCCGAACCCCCCCGGATATGGCCACCGGGTCCTCCCATCCAGTCGCCAGCTGGCACGGTGGAGCATACCGGGATTTTTCGCGAGTTGGCGGGGCAGCCTTTGGCACGTGGCTGGCGTGCTACTTGGGCCCCCTACTGACTGCGGTCGGCCAACGGCTGGCACCGTGCTTCGGATCCCGCTACCCTCCAAAATGAGTTATCCGGCGAGTTTTTCCCAGAGACCAAGACCGGTTCTGAACAGCGCAACTGACATCCTCCTTCTCCCCCAAAGGCACTGGCAGTCCCACACACCGACGGAACACAGCAAGCTGCTTGGCGCCGGACTCCGGTGGGATGGTGGTCGCGAGCCAGGCGGCCCCTTGCGGAGCCTACCACCGCTTAAGTGGGATCGTTCAGCCGTACCACAGGCAAGCCTGTGGTGCCGTTGCCCGGGGTGGACCGCTAGGAGGTAGATCCCATACCCACCCCAATGGCCAATGGCAACGGCCATTTATATTGCATATAAACTGGCCGAGCTGAATGGTATACTTTTCTGAGTAACAGTAGGTTTAAATGTGGGAAGCATTGGCTTTCTTATTTAGCTAATAAAGGTGTTTTCAGCGATTCCTAGCTAAAACTGTTGTTTTACTATTAAGTAATTAATAATAGCAGGATATTTTTTTTGTTTCATTTTACGACTTACTTAGTATTTGACCTTTACTGTGATAGATCACAAGTTAGTCTTTTATTCCTGATAGATACAACCTTGGGGTCTTTAATTCAATAGTGAATAGGTTACTTCTAGACAAGCGTGCTTCACCGTAGACCAAATCATCGCTTACCATCAGCTGAGATAGTGGTCAAGCGTGAGTCTATAAATAAAAAGAAACGTTATTACTATTTCTGTTTGCTGACATTCAGGAGTAGTAAAATACTTAAAATAATTTACAATACAATAATCATATTGTGCGAGTTGTATAATTCAATTTATGCCCTGTAATAACTCCCTACTTTATATTTAAGTACCCAGTGTAAATGCTGCTCAATTGTAAATAAAACAGCTAATAAACATACAGCAAATTATTACGTCTCCAACAAGCAGTTCTCTACCAAGCAAAATACTCGTAATAAAATAAAATAAAATCATAACATAAAAGTAGCATTAACGTAAGATTAGCATAGAAACAGAAATAAATAACACTTTCCTGAAGAAAACGAGTGAAGGAAAAGTAACCACTTATTACCACTCAAGTAGTATGTAACGCTCAGCCGTATGAAAACGTTTACCGTGCAAATTATTTATCGTGGGTTCTCGTGGGCCGTCGCGACCCGTCGCCATTTTTTATAGCGGGCATTTTTGTCCCGGACATTTTGCGGACTAATTCGCCTTGGTCCTTTTGTCCTATTGTGTTGTTGAATTAAATTATTATTTTCTATATAGGATGATGTTGGGGTAAATTATTTTGTTCTTTTTTAGGCTGTTGTATTTTTGGAGTGTTATTTTTTTAATAAAAATGATTACTTTTTCTGATCGAGACGGATGATAAATCCAAAAGATTAGTTTATTTTCGAAGAAAATAGTTATTTTTGAGCCATTTCGTCGTACCGGTCGCCCGTGACATTTCAGCGAATAGTAATGCTGTGTAATCAAATGCTTAGCTTTCATAGCATCGTACAAGCTATCTTTGCAGGTGTTTTTTTGGGTATACATTTTTAATTCCCAACAAAGGTTTCCAGGCATTTTTCCCAAAATTCTATTTAAAAAAGCCTCGGGGAAAGATCCAAAAAAGTTTCTCGCTAAAACATCGTCTGCAGATAAAAATAAGCAGAAACAAGCAACGCTAACGAAATAGAGGACAGGATTGTATTCTGCAATGTTTTAACCAAAAAGAGTATATAGTTGCATGTGACATCCTTTCACGAAAGCGCTAAAAAGACAAAAAAAAAGTCAGTAACCGTTCGTCGGCAAACTTTTATCTTAAAATGAACAAACATTCGTTTATATACATGGCAACACCCGCGTAGTGTATGCTATAACGTTCGGTGTCAGCGGTTCACAAAGACTATAGCGCCTTTTTTCCAAGCCAAAATTCTTGTGACATTATGTATGTAGCGATTCCTTGGGGATTTCAGCTACTGTAACAATAGCACAAAGTTATGGCTTATTCATAAACTTTACAATCTTAATGATATTTCCTATTGTAGCGGCATCTATGCCGCCACCTACGAACTAATGACCTGACGTCACACAAATTCTACATCGCGCAAGCAGAGTCAGTATACAACAGTCCGACAACAAACGTCAGGCAGTTGCCCGGACCAGACAACACCCGTCTGGTCGGAGGATCCTCCATTTTCAATGCAGGTTTGTGGGAATTTACACCCTGTTCCGCATTCCTCCAAACTAGGTATACATTTCTTCAAGGCTTGCAATTTTTCCTAACTAATTATAAGAAGGAGATAAATAACTGTGTTATGCAAGTAAAACACCATTAGAAATTCACCTCCCATAGAGAACTCGTAAGCAGTTAAAGTAGGTTTAACGGTTTCCTTATAATTATGACCTGAAGATCAGCAGAGTCCCAAGACATAATGCCGTAATGGCAGGAACTCTGCTAAGCCTTTAATGTAAGGGACGGAACGTGATCGAAATGCTTCACGCAGTCATCCTCTTCCGGGTTTTAAAACAAAAACACATGGTATACTGTTGGAAATAGAAAACGGCATTATAATGGTGTAAAGGAAACCTCTTTAGAACCTATTGGGACTTAAATATGATTGCAAAGAGGTTAGATTCTGCTTAAAACTATGGTATGAAGTAACTGGATATAATAATACGATATCCCTAGGCAAAATTGGTGTCAATTTTTTCGGGTTTCTGGCATACTCCCCGTATGTGACGGATAGACCCATTCACCGACCTCCTAGAAGATCTACCCGTGTCGCTGTTATTAGATTATTTCTAAGCCACCGGTTCTTCCTGTTCCTCAAAAATCACTAAATGCCAATTAAAAAAGTTTCAGAAACGCTTTCAGTCTATCTGAAATAGTACAAACAAGTTTAAAAAATGTGTTGACAGTGCTTCACATTTGCATGGCGGCGGAATTTGCAAATAGTTGGCTGTGTCCTATCTATGAGCTCGAGATTATCGCTGTGTACCTACGATGTGTGAGTGGCTATGAGCCCGAGTGTACGGTGCAAAATACTTGAGAGTAATTATTTATGACGAGGATATTAACTAAGATTTTAGTCAGTGAAATATAGTTAAGTTGCATAAATAAATAGAGGTTGTAATAAAAAAACCTTTTTAACAAAAAAAAATACCAACGAAATAACGTACTAAAAATCAGAAAATAAACAATACTTTTTGTCTAGCATTTAGAGTAGGCGCCACACAACAGCGTAGAATGATTGAAGCTAGGTTAATCTTCGTTGATTGTTTGTTTTTCTTCATCTTCATCTTTATCTTATTCTTCATCTTCATCTTCTTCTGCATCTTCATCTTCTTCTTCATCTTTATCGTCTGCGCGGCATTTTCCAGAAATTCTGGTAGAGATCATTCTATTTCCCTAAAGGTTAGATAGAGGTGCACGTATAGCACACCCACATTTTAGCCATGTTTAAGTTTCATGTATTAGGGCTAGGCTAGCCTTTAGCCATCAACCGGGCACACATCCAGATTCCAGGCTGCTACTGAGAAACTTCAGATGAAAAACCCAATAACACTGCCAGACCAAACCCATCGACTAGAGTCAAGAGCAAACCCATCACAAAAAAAAAAAAAAAGACCAGGAAATCGAACCGTGAACCTCAGTGTAGTCAAATTCAAATTCATTTATTTGCTAGAATGTAGGTTTACAAAGTAGGATCTTAAATCTATGACGGTCCCTTTTCATTTACATTTTCTACCATTAAATATGGTGCGCAAATGTTTAATTTCAGCTTGTACTATCATCTAAACTTATCTTTAATAAATTAAGAAAATAGACAGTAATAACAAAAATACCTCATGCAATTCAAAAGGAACTAATTAATTAATTGATGTCACAGTCACATTATTCTAATACCCAAATTCAGATTAATATACGCTTTTATAACAGGTTGCCTAAGTCAGTTATAGAACTGACCGATGGAAAGTTCAAAAACTACATCAAACGTATCCTTGTTAAAAAAGCATATTATAAAATCATGGACTACGTTGAAGATAAAAATTTTGGCTTTGACACCCTCTGCGCATGCGGCTTCCCTGGTAATTCATAAACGGCACAAATATATGGATATCTCTAACTATTCTCAATCTCTTTTTTTTCTCTTATATTTAGACTTTTTACAATATTTTTTAATCATCATTATAGCCCTTTGCTAAGAATAGTTACAGTACTGATTACAGTATTTGTGCCACATGTTAAATTTAGTGTTGTTTTTCTTATTTTTTTTACCTTTGTATAGATTCTTTTACCGATTGTGAATGTGTGAACATTGTAGGCTTTCTAGATTTCTAGATGATTGTTAACATTTGTTAACTGTTTATTTCGTACATAATTTTTTTTGTTTGTTTGTTTTTTTTTTTCAATTTCGTGAGACTTATTGTCGGGCCTACGTTGTCCCCCCATATCCAAGTACTAATGCTGTAACATGGAAATAATGTAAACACAAAAAAAAAAAAAAAGAGTAACCATGGAGTTTCTTGCCGGTTCTTCTCCATAGGAAACGACTAACCCGAACCGTGCACCTTTTGTCGACGTTTTATAAGTGCCCATGTAGGCCTATGTAAAATAAAAATATTTGATTTTGATTTGAGATCGTAAAAACATTTTTCTTTTAACCATTGCGTTATTTTTTTTTTAAACATTCGAAAAGTTAAATCTTTAAAGGCGTCCGGTAATTTGTTATTTACCTTTACAGCATTTATGTACGAGTTTTTTTATGCAATTTGAGCCTGCATTGCGGTAAACAGAGCTCATGTTTAAATTTATTCTTATTTCTAGGAGCTACATTGCGCTTGGTTACATATTTGTGTTTTATAAAATACTTCGGATGTTGTTGTACAAATAGGCATAATTCTCTAATATACATACATGGTAATGGTAGAATATTATAATTTTTAAATAAGGGCTTACAGCTATCCGTATACCAGGCCCCACATATTGCACGCACACTTTTTTTTGTACTCTAAACACTTTTATTATATCCACCGAATTACCCCACAATAAGAGACCATAACCGAGTATGGATGACACGTAACCATGATATGCACAAAGAGCCGCTTCTGTAGATACCGTGACTCTTAATCTTTTTATTGCGTAGGCAAATCTGTCGAGTTTATCACAAACGTATTCGACGTGTGCCTTCCAATCACAGTTTTATCCAACATTATACCCAGAAATTTAGTACTTTGAACTTCTTCGATGATAGTATCATTATATTTAACATTTAATGTCAATGGCTTTCTTTTATGCGTATGAAATTGGATCATTTTAGTTTTCTCCATATTAATTTGTAGGTTATTAGAATGTAACCAGTGTATTATGTTGTTTATTGCGTTGTTTATTTCTAGTTCATATGAATCTCGCGACCACTAGACATGCCAAGGTCATTAAAGGCCTGCCAGCCTGATGAGCGAGATAAAAGTTATAAGCTTTATGTTGCCATTCTCTGATATATGATCACATAATTAACATTTTTACAAAAAAAAAAAAATAACCGATTTCCAAATAAAACCCTAAAACTGCTTAATAACTTAAATTTCGAAAGTAGGTGATTCTGTTTTCAATTTTTCAAAGTCAAAAGTTAGGTACTTGCCACTTTAATGTTTTTGCATCACACGATGAAACTGATAGAGGTATAATTACCCACAACGAAAAAAAACATGACTGATAAACTTGCGATTATCAGTAACTGCGCATTAAAGTAACCTTTGAAACAAGTTTACTTATATCGTGAAACGGATTTCCGATTTACGAGTTACTTTTCAGTCTGTTGCTGCCGAATATACTCGTACATTTGTATTTTTCTTTCAAGATTAAATTTAAAAAAGTTGAGTGAATTTTTATAAATTGTTTTTGTGAAATCATATATTTTGGGTTAAGAAATTCCCTTGGGTAAGTTTTTTACGCTAAAACTATATTCAGAGGTTGTACCTCGTTTGCAAGTCTGTAGCGGATTATCTTATACCTTTAAACGAACAATTCTTGTATATACACACATCAACACGGTCTAGGGATTTTTTTAAAAAAGCGAATTACTATCAATGTGTTAATTATTTATATGACATGTATATATTTAAAAGATACGTTATTTAATATTCTACCATTTTTTAATAATGGTTAAGGTACTTCGATTAAAATTTCAGGATTTTATGGAAAAAAATGAAGCATAGACGGAAACCATATATGAATTAACTTTTAATTTATGAGTAAAAACTGAAAAAAATAGAAAAACCATATAATTTGTGTTTATAAACTTGAAATTAGTAGTCTGAGAAAGCGCCCATGATGTTCATAACTCATCGGCAACGATTCGGCATGCTCAGAACAAGGTTGTCAATGTCTTGCTGCGGAATATTGTCCCATGTCCTTCTGAGGTGCGCAAAAAGTTGATCTTCTGTAGCCAGATTTTCAGGAACTTCCTTCAGAGCTCTTCTTTGCAGCATATCCCACGCATGCTCAATGGGATTTAGATCTGGCGATTGAGCAGGCCAGTCTAAGGCCTTAACATTGTGTGTATGTAACCAAGCTGCTACCGTTCTCGCCGTGTGTGCCCGGGCATTGTCGTGCATAAGCAGGAAATCTTGCCCCATTTGTGTTCTGTGGGGCAAGATACCCGTCATATTGCCCCGCACCCAAACGAGATCCGTCCGTCCTCGAAGACGAATTCCTGCCCAAACCATAATTGTTCCTCGTTGGTATGGGTGAACTTCCTGAGGGTTCTGAAGACGGCTCCATCGTCCAGGAACTCGCCAAACACGCGTCCTTCGTGAATCTGGATGGAAGCCGATCCTGGATTCATTCGTGAACAGCACATTGGACCATTGCTCACGGCCTCAGTCCACGTGGTTCCGAACCCATTTAAATCGTCGTCCACGATTGCCTCTCCGTAAAGGTGGGACCCGGAGTGGTCTACGAGAGCGTAGATTGCTTTCATGCAGTCGCCTTTTTACAGTTTGGTCACTCACAAGCACTTGGTGTTCCACTCGCAGCCTTTGGACCAATTGAGTCGCCGTTGCATTTGGTTGAGCTCGCGCAGTAATTTGCAAAAATCGGTCTTGTCTGGGGCTAGTGATGCGACTTGGCCCCCGGTGCCTCCCCGCTACTTCACCTGTGGCACGATAGCGTGTCCACAATCTTGAAATTACATTTTGGTGGGTCCCTATGGCCTCAGCAACATTACGCTGAACACACCCAGCTTCCAGCATTCCCACAGCTCGTAACATCTCCGCCCTCGTCAAATGTTGGCGTTGCATGGCTACAATACCTCAATTTTAACTTTATCTTTCGTTTAAAAAAAAAAAAAAAACTGTAACTAAACGTAATTCGTATTGTTTTCTAAATTTCGCACAAATGAATATTCCCTCTCCTACACACCAAGACATTTTTATGCCACCGAAACAAAATAATTTTCAAAAATTTTAATTTGGAATTAGTCTTGAGATAAATTACAAACAAATTGGTGTATAAAAGATTCCAATGCGGCCAGTACTTTTCGAGTTATTTAATTGAGTATGAAATATCCCTAGACCGTGTTGATGTGTTTATATCAAGAGTGAATAGGTTATTTCTAGGCAAGCGTATCACACCGTCGACCACATCATCGATTACCAACAGGTGAGATAGTGATCAAGCGCAAACCTATTAAATATAAAAAAAAACTGATTCTTGGCAACGGCAGTATGCAGGCGGTTTTCTCTATTTTATATAATATCGTACCTTTTACTTGCTGCAATGACACGTTAAAGATGTCTGTGTGCATAACGGCTGCGCTGTTTATTGTGTAGAAGTGCTTAATTGGGAACCGGTCTCCTGGACTATCTGCAAAATGCCATGACTCCTGGCCTATGTCGATTACAATACCTGCGTTTAAAATGAAGTTGCGACCGAAAAGTGTCCTGGTGTCGTCTCCGGAGAACACCATAAACTCAGTGTCGACTCTCCAACCACCTAGGATGACATGTACTGTAGCCGTCTTTACCACCTTCCTATGACGGGAGCCATCGGCGAGTCCAATGTACCGTTCCGTTTCTTCGAACCGGACGTTATTGTCCACTAAAAACGCGTGTAGTGATGGGCTATCAAGACTATGTGAATTTGGTTCCTTGAGGCTCATGACCTACTGTAATGGTTTGTGGTCCGTAACCATTTTGAACTTGCGTCCCAAAATTGGAGAGCTCCATGCGGATTCAGACGGCCTAATGATTCCCTGGTCTAACATCTTCGCTATTTGGTCACTAACTTCTTGGCGGTGTATAAACGGATATCTGTAACTTTTGGTATAAATTGGAACTTCATCTGTGGTTATAATACTGTGCTTCACTTTGTTGGTGAAAGTTAATGCCTTGCCTTCAAGGTAAAAGACGTCGGCGTACTTTGAACACAGTGCTAATAAGTTGCTTTTTCCTCCTTGTTTAAGTGATCGGTGCGTAACCGTGATGTAACATCTTTAGCGCGAGGTGACAGTTGCTCAGTGCATTCAACATTGAAAATCGTTGCCACAGTGGGATGGTCCAGTGAAAATATAATATCGTTGTGGGTTGGGTTGGTCACTTCGACTATACCGCGGTTATTAGAAACGGTGGTCAGGCATTCGGATATAATACAGTTGCAAATTATCCGATCCTCTACGAGAACCTCACCATCCGATGCGTTAATGGGTAACCGTATTAATTTAGAACTTCCTGCTGGTATGATTTCCTCACAGAGATTTAAATTTCGAGAATTATAAGTTTTTATGGGATTATTTGCTAATTTAGGCTCCTATTTGGTGAGTTTTTTTTTTTTTTTTTTTTTATAATACTATTCCCCGCCCACGAAGCAGGCGCCTATTCTGCTCAAACACATATATACAAATTCCTTCTCTCGTGCCTCTCGTAAGTTCATTCTTCATACTGTATCTTTCTCGCATTCATCTCCTTTCATACTGTGGGTGGGAATCCCACTTTATTTAACTTTTCTAATTGCAGTTTTATTTATTAAATTTAGATTTAAAAGACAAAATAAATATACAAAAAAGTGCTGATCGTCTTATACAATATACAGAGGTAAAATACAATAGAAAATATACAATGGTGCTTAACATTATGCAGATTGGAATATGAAATGTGCGGTTTATCACAGGTTTAAAAACGGTGCTGTTATCACAGATATTATTAATATATTATTTTAGGGACATAAACACATAATACAGTCCTATTTGGTGAGTAGAGCCATTCCTATCAAACCATCAAAACGATCGTGGAATCTGTATACGAATAATTTAATTGATTCCGTTTCACCGAATTCGGGGAAGCAGGGTAAGTTAATAGAGTAATTACTCCTGCTTGTGGCATGAACGTTAGTGACCTCAAATGGATCATAGTTAAAAGGTATGTGCGGGAAGTAAGTCTGTACTACTTGTGGACTGATAAATGATTGGTTTGCACCGGTATCTATCAGAAAGTTAAGTGTAGGGTTATGGATACGAACAAACGGTAGTTGCCTTTGGGTTTGCAAGTTAAATTCTATCCATATTGTCATTCTGAATCCAGAACCACCCTGATTATTATTAGGCGGTGGTGTGCTGAATATCTTTTTTGTGCGGGTCGGGCCGCGTTGTGGCATGTAATTTGGATTTAAAGGCATTCCGGGTTAGTGCTGAGATGGACAAGCCGGGACATAAATTGCGGTCCTTGTGGTCTAAACGGACCAAGCATGTTAAAAGAATTAGGCTTATACGGAACAAGCATATTGTTACTTGGATGGACTGGCATTTAATGACTAATAAATTTTGTTCTGTTGATTAAGTGGCATTCTTCTTCTTATTCGTTTCGCTCTTGACAGAGCGGTCGTGGTCACGATGTAATTTGTCCGATCGCTGGTGTTCTTGTCACTCGCCTCACGATCTCTCTCCGTTTGGCTCTGTAAGATGAAAGTTTAGCACATTCATTTACTGGACCTCCTATCGCATATTTAATTTGGTCGATCCACCTCATCGGTGACCTCCCGCGTGGCCTGTTATCGTCCACTCTGCCCTGCACCACCAGGCGTTCAATGGAGTCGTTATTCCGCCTTGAGACATGGCCAAAGAATTTCAGTATGCGGGACTGTACTATTGCTGATAGACGCTGCTTGATGCCGAGTTCTTGGAGTATGGAGACGTTAGTTCGGAATTCTGTCCAAGAAATGCCAAGCATTCTTCTCCAACACCACATTTCTAGAGCATCTCTTTTTTTTCCGTTCCAGTTCTCGTAGTGTCCATGTCTCAGCTGCATACTGAAATATGGGGAAAACAAGCGCACGGACGAGCCTGATCTTAGAGGCTTTCGTTATACTGCGATTCCTCCATATCTTCCTTAACTTATCCATTGCCCCTCTAGATATCGCCATTCGCCGCTTCACCTCATCCACGCAAGTGCCATTGCTTGCAATCATAGCGCCAAGATATATGTAGGACTGAACTACGTCACAGTTGGCAATTTGTGTCACAGCCGACGAGTTGTTATTGCTACGGTCCACAATCATTATTTTGGACTTGCTCCGGTTGATTTTCAATCCAAATGCAAGACTCACGCGCTCCATCTTAAGGAGAAGTTCCTCCATTTGGTCAGCACTAGTCGCAAACAATGTTGTGTCATCAGCGTAGAGAAGGTTTGCAATTTTGTAGCCGCCAATTGCAACACCATCAGTCCAGTCTTCGAGGGTGATTCGCATAATGAGCTCCGTGTATATGTTAAACAAAAGTGGCGATACGATACATCCCTGGCGGACACCTGCACTGGCTTCCATAAGCTATTCGAAATGTGGCTATCTGTTCGCACTGATGCAGTTCCTCCTTCGTAGAGTTCTGTAAGAAGTTGCACAAGATGTTTTGGTGTGACCATTTACAGTAGCGTCTTCCACAAGGTTGGCAATTTCACGGAGTCAAACACTTTTGAGAAATCAACAAAGCATATGTAGGTCGGCTTGTTGAATTCTCGTGCCTTTTCGATAACCTGACGGACGTTGAAAATTTGATCCCGAGTTCCTTTTCTCTTCACAAACCCAGCTTGTTCTTGTGCGATTTCTTTCGACAGGTGTGCCTTCAGCCGTTCATTAAGGGTGTGCAGCAATATTTTGCTTGCATGACTGATCAGTGCAATCAGACGGTAATTACTGCACTTTTTGGTGAAACCCTTTTTGTGGAGAGGAATGAAAACCGTGTGAGCCCATTCCGACGGCCATTTTCCTGCCAACCATATCTTATTGCAGATGACGCTAAAGATCTGAACGCCGCGTTACCCCATTGCTCGAATGGTCTCAATTGGGATGGTATCAGAACCCGTAGCCTTTCCATTCTTTAAATGCTTAATGGCAGCTCTGACTTCAGATCTAAGAATGTCTGGCTCCATTGTATCACTCTCAGGTTCTCTAGGTGGAAAGGCTTCCGACTGCGGATCGTCAAACAGCGACCTACTATCTCTAAGCCTTAGATATCTGCTCCAGTTCGCTGACCACTTGACCATTATCGTCTTCAATGGCCCAAGTTTTTGGTATTAGCGCTGAAGATTTTTCGAATGGTCCTCATGTCATATCTGGAAAGGTCATATCTGGCGGCCACTGACTTGAATTCGGTTAAGAATTCCTCCAAGCAAAATCCGTCCTTGCCTGAATAATAATAGTTCATCGTGCTTGCTTTACATTCCATAATACTTAATTACAAAATCACTTACCTTTATTTTGCCTCTGCCTTGGAAGGAAATGAGAGGTAAAATTCCTCTCTGTTATAATCTTTTCGCCATATACACCACAGAGAAACTTATATCTGTACTTTGTAACGGCTTGGTCCTGCTCTAGGTATGCTTGCGCAGGCCACTAACTGGGGGGTGACCATAAGCTATATCTATAACAATTCAGATATATCTGTCCCTTATTCGATCTCAAATTGATATCGCTCTAAGAGTTTATGGTCACCCCCCAGATACCTAACTACTACAGATAGCTGTTTTACTTTGCATCTACCTACTTACCTAAGTAGGTAGATGCAAAGTAAAACAGCTGGACAAGTTAACTCATATATTTAGTCTAAAGAAGCTAGGTCGTGGGTACGTAGACTCTGTTCTGCATCGATTACTAACACACCGTAAAAACTTAAGACGGGTACCGTCCCTTTGCAGCATGTGGCAGACGCGGGGGCCTGTAAGGCCGCCGGAATTGCAGCAGTAGGCAAGGGGTCCTGCCCTCAGACCCTACGAAGAGCCAATAAAACACTGAGGCACACCCGGATGGTGGAAGAGCATTGGTGGCCCAGTGGTATCGGCCGCGACTTACAAGTTGTAGGTCGTGAGAGCCCAGGCAGGCGCTTTACTTTGTGTAAATTATTTCATCACCACTGTTCTCAAAACCGTGAAGGAAAACATCGTGAGGAAACCGGCATGTCCTAGAACCAAAAATTCGAAGACATGTGACATCAACCTACCCGCACTGGGCCCGCGTGGTGGATAACGGCCCATTCCCTCTCACAGAGAGGAGGCCTGTGTCCCAGCAGTGGGAACATTAATAGGCTGATTATGATGATGATGACACCCGGATGCCGTAGAAATACAGACTCCCTAAAAACTTCTATGTCCTGGATAACCCTTAGCCACGCGTCCAACAATGACATCGCCAGAACAGATAATAAATAGGTGACGGAATCGATATTGGTTATCCAGCACAGAGAATCTGGCACAATCACTTCACTAATGTCGAACTCACCCTAGATCGGGGCAAAGAGAGTCGTGAGGATCGAAAGATAGTTTTTGTCAGCTAAGCCCGCGGAATCGAAATGACCGAGTCCTAGCGTTCCGGAAAATTAGAGCTGTTCCGTGTTTTTAGAGGTGTAGCTATCAACCGTACCAAGTTACTAATCTTGATTTTTATTATCACTCGAATATTTCCAGTTGAGAATTCCCACAACGCTACAACTTCTATACTTCTATACTATATAATATTATAAAGTGGAAAGATTTTTTTGTTTGTTTGTTTGATTGTACCGAATAGGCTCCGAAACTACTGGACCGATTTAAAAAATTCTTTCACTAACAGAAAGCTACATTATTCCTGAGTGACATAGGCTATTTTTTTATCCCGGAAACGGGGCCTGTGGGGTGGTCCACGGGAGCGAAGCCGCGTGGAACAGCTAGTATGTTATACACGCCGTTAGGGCTTCGTGCACTGTTTCACCATGCACGCGCGAACTATGCTATCCTTATAGCATTTTCTTGGTTTTTTACTCACTATCGTTCGCCGTACTGAAATTGTTACCGAAATTGGGCAAGAAAGATACAGGGCTGTACAGTAAAAATCTTCAAAAATTTTAAACACCCCCTAAATCGCCTTTTATTTTATTTAAATCGTCTTTTAGACGTCGTTTTGAAAAACTAATACTGAAAACCTTTACTATTTACTTAGGTTCGTTTAATAACAAGCAAAGCTCAACAAAAACATCTTCAATTAGTTTACAAGCGTTCCGATTTTGTGTTGTAAGCACCCGAGGTCGCTTCGCGCACTTTTGGACTAATTCATTGACCATAATTATCGAATTGCCAAACCGTTACGTAGCAATATTCATAATGAGCAGACAATGTGATAAACATAGCAGTTAAAATCAGTATTCATTACATTGTCCGATTTGACTTGACTAGATTCATAATACCCGGGCATTATACATAGTGCCCTGATAATTCACTTGGTCCATGACTTATATATTATTTGTTTCCTTGCAGATGATGCGCCGACTTAACTTTTACACTATATGTTTACTATTAGGCATCAGTATTTTATTAATTATTGGTATTCAGATTCGATTTACCAATGACACATACTGCCAAAACGTATTAGAAAAAACACGATCTCAAATTAAATACGACACATCCAACTATAACTTTTCACAATCTAAAGTTAGTGATTTAGTTATGGAACAGGGAGGACAGCCTCTCCGAAGCTTAATAATATCGTCATGGCGGTCAGGATCTACATTCCTTGGAGATCTAGTAACGAATGTATTTCCAAGTACTTACTTTAATTGTGAACCCCTTCTTATGTATGGATATAGACAGTTCAGGGAACCAAAAGAAGTAAACATGGCCCTGAGCGTTGTTAAAAAAATGATAAAATGCGATTTTGAAGGCTTAGAAGTTTACTTTGAATTTATTAGAAATTGCCTTAACGGGAAGGATGTGCAATACGAAACCTACAAAGTTGGACACTACAGATCAACTGCATTACAATACGCCCAGAATTGTAAGAACGAGAACAAAGGTGATCAATGTTACAACGCAGATTTCACTTCACGAGTATGCAAGCTGTATCCTTTCCAAAGTATGAAGATTGTACGACTGAGGTTGAAGCACATTGAGGAAGTGTTGGATGATCAAGCGTGAGTTTTCTATATCTTTTTAGTAAACCTAAGCACTTTTTCTAACTTAGAGGGTTGATAAACTTATTAATCAACCTGAATTATCCTATGTATTTCTGGGCAAGGTCGTTCCCCAAGACTAATGTTATAAAACTGTATGACTCACAGACTCAACGTGAAGGTGATACTATTGGTGCGTGACCCGCGCGGCGTGATGCAGTCGAGGCTACACCGACCCAACTGCAAGCAGGCCTCAGATTGCAATAACCCGGCCCTACTCTGTAACAGCATGGTCAGCGACTATGAGGCAGCAGGAAGACTACTGCAGCACTATCCGGACCAACTGATGTAAGTTATTCATGATCTGATTCTTTACTCTTCAGATCAGGAACTGTATTATTACATCTGCGTACAATCAATTTGCACATCATCACTATCAACCGAAAGACGTCCACTGCTGTTCATAGGTCTCCCCAATCATCGCCACATTGACCGATCCCGTGCGACTCGCAACCAGCGGATTGCCGCAACCTTAGCCAGGTCGTCAGTCTACTTCGTGGGAGGCCTTCCAACGAAGCATCTTCTTGTCCGCGGTCGCCAATCCAGTCATTTTCGGCCCCATCGACCATCCGTTCTGCGAACAATGTGCCTTACCCACTGCTACTTAAGTTTCGCAATATTCTTCGGGCTTGTCGGGAACTTTGATGCATCTGCGGATATCCTCATTTCTGATGCAATCACGCAAGGAAACTCCGAGCCTACTCCCTCTCCATTGCCCTTTTAGTGATTTAAGCCTTCTGATGAGGCCCATAGTGAGCGATCACGTCTCAGAAAATATTTGTATACGACGATAGCGTCATCGTTGATAGAATTACACTTTTTCTGGAGCCTCAGCATGCCAAATTCTCTTGCCGCATCCTGAGAGATTCGACACGTGGCACAACTTGGATGAGGCTGCCGCAGTAGACATCTGAATACGGAGGATGGTGGGATTTATTGAGTGAATATTGAATGAATATTTAAAAACGAAATACACCATTTTAGAACATGTTTTAGAAACCGGGTCCCATATATTATGTGCTTCAATTATTTTATTTTAACATTACAGGGTGATGCGGTTCGAAGAATTAGCTCTACAACCTAATGTTACTTCTGATAAAATTCTCCGCTTTCTTAAAGCTTCGAGATCACAGGCGTTCGATGAATACCTACAGTCGCATACTAATATGGAGACAGCTGGTGCTCACTCAACCTACAAAGTATCCCGTAATGTGCCTTACAAGTGGAAAACTGCACTGGACTTTAAATATGTTAGTGAGATACAGGTGCGTTGTAATGTACTGTAATGTCAAACTGTGATTCCAGAGCCCCCAGACGTAACTTAATCCTTCCTGCACAAAACGTGGGGCAATGAGTAGTGTTAGTATGTACTTTGACCGTGCGTATACTTGCTAAATTGGGTCGTCCGCCAATTCACAGGTACCAGGATACTACTAAGGGTACACAAAAAACATTACTCACTTTTCTGACCGCCATGGCGGCCAAACGCGATGAAACCGCGTCAGGCGGATGGACCGCTCATGTACGTACGCAGAGCGGAACCCTCGACTCCTAGGGCTTATGATATTAAATTAATTTATAATTGTGCTATTTATAGTAACTCAGAAACAGGTAAAAGTTACACAAAGTTTAGTACACGACAAATAGTTTAAGATAATAAAAAAAATATTACGTGTTGTTAGTACTTAATTACGAATTTTATTTATTTATTTTTATAAATAGTTGTTCTATAATCTTACGAATTTTTACTTTACTCATTGTTGTGTAGGTAATATGCATTTTTATTGTTAAGAAATATTAAATATAGCCTATTGTACTAAATATTTCATAATTTTCATTCCTTTATTTAAGTAAACCTAGGGGGGGCCCGCTGGCGGTAGCTTTGCTTCAAGCGAGTTCCACTCCTTCATCTTTGGAGCACAAAATATAAATCCAAATAATTTGGAAAACTCAAAATAAGCACTAAATGATTAGATGGTGTGCAAAGCCATAGGGTCAAGGATCCCGCTCTGTGTACATACATACATCAACGGGGGCTTACCGCAAAATAAACCGCCCATGAACCGCAAGTGCGTATAAGATGGCGACCAGCCGCGAAGCGGGCCGCGGTTGAAATTTTGTGGCGGTTAAGTGCGTACCATTACAAGAGGTTACATATTAAAATGGAAAAGCGGCTAACCGCGCGGTTCGCCCCTGATACCGCTAGTGCGTATGGGGCTGAGTGTTGATTTTTATGTATGGTTTACAAAAATATTGTTAGATAGTTAAATAATATTTAACGTATTACTAGTAAAATAAATAGTCTAAGAGCTGGTAGCTCGAGTAAAGTCCTATTCAAAAGGCTCTAATTTAATCACAGTTTCAATTAGAAGTGTAAACAACACAGGTAAACAACGAAAATAAAAAACCGTATATGATTTCTATGTCTGGGGCTTTGGGATCTTAGACCATGAGGACAACACATTTGCCAAAAACATTTACGGATAATAATTACCTGATATTTTAGATGGCCTGCAGAGAAGCTATGCGATTATGGGGATACAAAATGGCGCACAACGAGACCCATATGACGAGCAAGGACTTCGACCCCGTCGGTCATTATACAATCTCATAGTGAATAATATTAAAAAAATTACTTAAATTTTGCGTGTAGGCATTGTGGGCTTTATTATTATCCGACTGCAAGGAAGGATTATGTTTTCCGCACATATCTTGTATGTATGTAATATTGTTTATTACCTCTTATATTCCAAACCACTGGACGGATTTATATAATTAAAACATCGTTAGATACTTCTTGATCATCACCCAAGTGTTCTTAGGAAATTGACGTTAAAAAAACAAATATGGCATATTGTGGGCAATTTTTTTTTTATCCAAAGACATCGAGCGTATTCAAAAATATATACCACTTAAATGTTTAAAAGTAAAATAAAAAGCTGTGAATAATAAATAATAATTTAAAAAGCAAAAACCCGACTGCTTAGGAAGCGAACTAAAGAGATGTAAATAAGAAGAAAATCATGCTGTGCAGTCGGAGGATTAGTCGGTCAGCCAGCTCACGAATATGTAAGTATAATCCAAAATTATGATTAGTTTAAAAACTGATTTGCAGATTCTTAATTTTAATTCTCTATAGTAAATTAAATTAACAATCTGCTAATCAGTATTTGATGGATTAAAATTGTTTTTACAAGTAAGGCAACAACCCCTAACCCAAAGGTTAGGGGTTGTTATGTTGATTATTGGTATGATAATCAACATAACAACTCCTCATTTAAGAAAAAAATATTAATTCAAAACTTACCGAATTCGAAATAAATCACACGAAAACTCACAACAAACAAAACGAACTGCAAACACAAGCCAGTCACGGACGCGGCAAAATATCTTCGTCGCTTACGCATGGATAAAATTTAACGCGCCGAACATGACCTATCACTGCGCGAGAACTCCCGAATGCAGTTTCGGTTTCGGTCGTAGTTTCGGCAGGTTTGCCGCCGAAACTCGACCGAAACCGAAACCTAACTAACGGTCGGTTACACTATGCAATATGCTGCTACAATCCTATTTCGTCCAACATGTCGCTCCAGCGCCTTAATTAGAACACGCCGAAGAAATGCCAATTTAAAAGGTTAGGCAAGAAGCAAGGAGAAGTGTCATCGAGTTTAAGGCTTGCTTTTCCCAGTGAAGTAGGTATTTAACGCGCCACTGTTACCGCGAAGCGAGCGGCGCGCTCGCGTGTTCGTAAAGCCGACAAAACTGTCACAGCAAAGGTGTGTATTATCGTATTAAGATCCTATGGCCCCTAACTGGGGCAGTGGGCTTCCATAGTAGTCTTCCATCGAGACCGGTCTTGAGCTTCGCGCTTCACCTCGCTCCACGTCATTCCGATACTCGTCGCTTCAGCCAAAACGGTGCGTCGCCGTCGATGTTTGACGGGGACGGCCTCGCTTCCTTTTTCCTTGAGGATTCCAATCCAAGGCCTGTTTAGGAATGTGATTGGAATCCCACCGGAGCGTGTGACTAATCCAACACCATTTACGCCGCTTGATCTGGCGGTCGATCGGGGTCTCGTGGCATCTCTCCAACAGCTCTACATTAGAGATGATCTCGGGCCAGTAAATTCCGAGGATGCGACGAAGACATCGGTTGACGAAGACCTGGATTTGGCGTGAGATGTCCTTTGTTACCTTCCACGATTCGCAACCGTAGAGCAGCACGGATTTGACATTGGACCAGAAGATTTTGAGTTTAACTCTTCGGGTCAGTTTCCGTGATTGCCACACAGGTCTCAGCTGTGCGAAGGTAGCTCGCGCTTTGGCGATCCGTGAAGTGATATCCTCATCAGTTCCTCCAGTCTCTGACATGACGCTCCCGAGATACGTAAATTTGTGGACGCGTTCCACTACCTCAGTGCCGATTAATATCGCCGAAGAATTCCTCACACCTGTACGCATCTCCTGGGTCTTCCGGATGTTAATTTTGAGCCCAGTTTTCGCCGCCTCCCAGCGCAGGTCATTCAGTTTCACTTGCATGTCAGCGTGTAAATGACTCAGCAGGCATAGATCATCTGCATAGTCCAGGTCCTCCAAGACGTTTGTCAATCCCCACTCTATCCCGCGACGCCTGCTATCGTGAATGCGCAGCATGATTCCGTCGAGGACGATTATAAAAAGGAGGGGCGAAAGAAGACATCCCTGGCGGACACCAGCGTGCACTGCGATGTCCTCCGAAATGAGGCCTTCGTGAGTCACCTTGCAGGAATATTTCCTGTAAATGCTCTCCAATAGGCGGACTATTTTTGGCGACACTCCAAAATCCAACAGGCGGGACCAGATGCTGGACCACTTCAACGTATCAAAGGCCTTTTCAAAGTCGACAAAAGTAAGATAGATTTCCCTTTGCCATTCTGCTGCCTGCTCCAGAATTATACGAAGAGTGTTGATCTGGTCCGTGCATGAGCGGCTCGAACGGAAACCCGCCTGCTCCCCGCGCAGAAGAGGCTCAACGGCCTTCGACAGCCTATCAAGAATTATCTTACAGAAGACCTTAGAGGGAGTCGACAACAACGTAATGCCTCTCCAGTTATCGCAACTACTGAGATCACCTTTCTTAGGCACGGTAATCAAAAGTCCCTTGTTCCAGTCATCCGGGAGTTCTTCAGCGGTCCATATCCATTCAATTAAAGGCGTCAGCACGTCGACGGCGGAGGCTAAGTCAGCTTGTAACATTTCCGCAGTTATCAGGTCGAGTCCAGGTGCTTTGCCTGTCTTCAGAGAGAGGATCGCTTCAGTCACTTCAGAGGCTGACGGTGGTTCCGTATCGATGTCGAGAGGTCGAGGTGGTGTAGAACCTACCTGCAGCGCGTCAGGCGTCAAAGATGCCGACAATCGGAAGACCTCCTCAAAATGCTGGCGCCAGCGCTGCAGCCGCCCCTCTGATGTCACAATAAGCTGCCCCTCCTTGGATTTAAGTGGATTCTTCTTCTTGAGCCTTCTGTTTCCTGCCAAGGTCTTCGTGGCTTTATACAGCTCTTTCAAGTTGCGGGTGTTCGCAGCGTGTTGAGCACGATTAGCAATATCATCAGCCCAACGCCTTCTATCTGCACGCGTACTGCGATAAATCGCCTTACGCTTCTGGCGGTATTGAGCATTGAGGTCGGCTCGTTCGGCATCATCACGCGTCTCAAGCAGTTTGAGGTGTAACCTCCTCCTATCCTCAATGAGGCTCCACGTGTGAAGTGACATCCAGTCCTCGCGCGCATGTGTCGACTTATGCCCATGGACCACGGAGCTGGTCTCTGTGTAGGCCTTTCTAATGCGGCTCCATTCTTCATCCACTGAGTCCGCAGCATCCTCCAGTCCTGAGAATCGATTGCGTAGTTCAAGCCGAAACGCCTTACGGGTGTCCAAGTTAAGACGACGACTAACGCCAACGACCTTGAGGGAACAAAACGCGCACTCGTTTCACACCCGCGCGACCTAAAATTTAGTAGTTTTTTGTACTTTCCTTATTATTCTATGACTTAAAAAAAAAAGCCTTAGATCAAAATGTAGATAATAAAATTGTCTTTGAGATGGTGTCGATTTCATTAAAATACGCCTAGCGATTTTGGTATGATTGTCCTGTTTTTGTCCGTTCTAGACATAACTTTACAAATTAGTTTTATTCGTATAACATAGTGTAATCACTATGTTATACGAATAAAACTCAAAATTTGCTCAGATCAAATTATTAAAAAAATAGTCTAATATAACATATATTTTTTCAAAAAATTATGACTAGCCGTTTAGACGTGATACTCATTTTAAAATTACCTACTCAAGGGCATCGGCGCCTTAAAAAGTTTACTCATATCATACCTTCGCCCCACTTTGCCAGGTTCTCCAGGTTGCGGTACCGTGCGGTTACCGCAACCTTGAGCCGAACTTCAGCAACTACCAAATGATGGTCACTATCTAAATCGGCGCCCCTTCTGTTGCGGACATCAAGCAATGAAGAACGCCATTTGGAGCTAATGGCAATGTGGTCGATCTGATTCTTAGTGACTCCGTCGGGTGAGTTCCAGGTGTATTTGTGGTGGTCTCCATGAATAAACAATGTTCCTCCGATGGTCAAGTCGTGGTTCTGACAAAACTCGATAAATCGATCCCCATTGTTATTGCACACTCCGAGACTGTGTGTACCCATGTGTCGTTCGCGGTTAGTGTTAACACTCCCAACCTTTGCATTCAGGTCCCCCATGACGATGTCTTGCTTCTTAATGCTCCTAAGTCTTCTCTGCTTATTTTACTACTGTTTTTAAAAGTTAAAAAAAATAACGAAATTTCAAAGGTTTTTTGTTTTTTATAAATCTGTGTACTTAAAGTTTAAAAAAAAATGGCCGAAATCGTATTTTATTTATTCAATTATTTGACTATCTAACTTCTTATGAATTTGAAAACTTAAACCAACGGACTAAATAGACACATTCATGCAAACATTTTATTTCTACTCGTGTTTACAAAAATTCGATTTATTTAGGTTGTTTTTTTTTAAATAAAATCAAAATCCAAGATGGCGCTGATCGAAATTGCCGAATTTTTCGTCATGGGTGTCATTTTCATGGTTTTTGGGGTAGCTTCTTACAAATATGGGGACAAAATGAAAATACAAGATGGCGCCGGCCGAAATTTTTGAATCTGTTTTCACGGGCGCGACCCCAAAAACCATGAAAATGACACCAATGACGAAAGTTTCAAAAAGGAGATGTTCGATTTTGGGCCATCACTATGTACACTATATAGATAAATATGAAAAAAATAGGGGAATTCCATAAAAATACTAACAATTTAATTTGAAGAAGGGTACAGGAGTAACAAAAATGATCATTTAAAGTTTTTTAATAAGATAACCCTATTTTTAGGGCAGCCATGACAGTTGTGTTTGACATGACGTTTGAAGACTTTGACAGTTTTAAGAAGTGACGTCTTTGAGTCTTTCTTTGATTTGACTTTGAATTGGTTATGTTTCGGCGTTTTTAGTGATTTTGCAGCCCATTTTACTACTACGGACATTAATTGTTATCTTCTCTGTTGCAATTGAATTCGTGTTGTTTTTTAGTGACGGAGGTCATTACGATGACACGTCAATCAAATGTCATTGTCAAAATGACATTCTCCGCATACTGCTGATCTGATCCACCATGTTTAATTTAAGTTGTGTTGCTCTACTTGGCAAAGTTAATTTGAGTTTACATTGAAAAAAAGTGAAATCAAAGAAAATTAACAATAAAAACCGATAGTATATTATATAGCGATTTTTACGGGGGGGCTCAGTAGGCAGCTACTGAGCCCCCCCGTAAAAAAGGCTTGGTCACCCACGGTGAAGAAAAGAGGTACCCGAGGAGTGGCCGTTCGTCAGGGCTTTTGCCGATGACTTAGCGGCCAACAAGTAAGTTGCGGTGCCGCTTGGGAGACATCGCAACTCAGGCGGGGCGCGTAGTGCCGGTATTGCGCTGCGCCGCTCTCCCTACCTTTCACGTTCTGTACGGGGTCGCCACCGTCTGGCGACTAGCAGACGCGGTGGACCCGCTGAGGAGGAGGAGTGTCAGTATTGCATTGGCCGCTCTCCCTATCCCCTGCGGCCGAAAATTTACAGGCGGCCGAAAATTGACAGGCGGCGGGCCCACTGGCCTAACCCGTCAAAGGAGGAGCAAGGGTACCATATACAGGGTCGTCTAGCGCTCATGTGCTAGTTTATTCCGTTGGTTGGTCACAGCATGCAATATGTTTTGATGCGCCGGTAATGTGGGGTACTCCCCAGAGGAGGGTCCGATGACGGACAGCCGAGGCAGGTTCGCGGAGGAGTGATTACGCGTGCCCGTATTCCCGCTATAAGCGGCACAATAGAACACCGATAAATGATAAATGATTTTATTTCTGTAAGTTGGTTTGTACAAAAACTTTAAGGTACATGTCGATCATATTTTTTAAAACTAGATGAGTTCGGCGTTTCCTATCTGACTACTCTGAGAAGAAAGGCCGAAACAAACTCAGAGGTCACAGTATCTTTTAAAGTCCAGACAAAATCTTGGTTAGATCATGTGAAGACCATCTAGACTGATGTCTGAAATGGGCTTTTGAAAGAACCACCCAGATTAAATGGACTTGTCCAGTCAGTGCATGCATTTGTCAATAACCGTGCAGCTCAACTCAGAATTTAAGGAGCTCAACGATTCGACGAACAATAGGTAGCAAAGAAAGGACATGCGAGTTAGACGCATAAATTACTTAAACTGTAACACCACGATTAAAAACTAACTGAGAAAAACCAAAACAAAAATATTAAAAAAAAAATAAAAAAAACAAAAACCCGACTGCTTAAAAAGCGAACTAAAAATACGTAAACAAGAAAAAAATCATGCTGTGCAGTCGGAGGATACATATTCGCAGTCGGATTTTTGGATTTTTTTATTAACTTTTTTTATTTATAACTTTAAGTTAACCTTTTTTTTCGAATTAGGTACATTTAAACATATAAGTGTTTTATATTTTTGAAATAACCTCTTAAACCCCTTTATTTTGATACCCCACACGATGAGTTTGGAAGAGAAAAAAAATTAGGACCCCACAATATTATTTTTTATTATTATTTATTATTATCTATAGGCTTGCGCTTGACCACTATCTCACCTGATGGTAAGCGATGATGTGGTCGACGATAGAGCACGCTTGCCTAGAAGAAACCTATTCACTCTTGACTTAAAGACCCCTAGATTGTAGCTATCGGGAAACACAGATTCCGGCAGGGAATTCCACTCTTTAGCTGTACGCATAATAAAAGTGTCCCCAAAACGTTTTGTGCGTATGGGTGGGATGTCCACCATGTATCGATGACGCATCGCCGTACGTCTGGTAGTCCGATGATGGAACGGGCTGGCATGGAATATGGCACCTAAAAACCGCCATTTTTCTATTTTCCAACTTTAATGTAGTTTTCAATGTACTTTTTTTTATAGATTCGTCTTAACCTTGCAGTGACACTCGCAAGATTAGGACGAATCGATTGACGTAAGAATCATCAAAATCGACTAACGCGTGTGGTCTCTGGAACGACACATAGGAACAAACATACATACATACATACATAGACTAATAAACACATTACCCTCCAATTCTTTCGGCAGTCGGGTAAAAAGAATAATCCACATAGTCTTCACATTCACAATAATTAAAATAAAATAATATAATACTTTAAAAAGTAAATATTCTTGTCATTGCAAGAAAACAAAAAAAAAAACAAAATTCAGGATGCAAAAAAATAAAATAAAAAACAAAATCGGAGCAGCTCAATCCCAAGCCTTTTTGTCCTCAACGTAATCGGTATAAAACGCTTTCTGGTACAATTAACGTTTAATGTGTGATTTGATTTTATTAAGGCTTAGATCTTGTACGTGGCTTGATGGAAGCTTATTATAAAATCGTATACATTGTCATCTAAACGAGCCACCTATTTTCTTGAGCCTTGTTCTAGGTACTACAAATTTGTGTTTGTTCCTAGTATTTATGTTATGGATATCATTGTATTTTTTAACAACTTTTTATTTTTATGGGCATATAAAAGATTTTAATAAATATACTGAGAAGGCACAGTCATTACATTAATCTCCTTAAATTTCTCTCTGAGAGCGTGTCTCGGGCTTAATTTATAAATTGATCGAACAGCTCTTTTCTTAAAGATAGTTTGAATGTCGGCGGCATTGCCCCACAACAGAATACCGTACGACATTACACTATGAAAGTAGCTAAAATACACTAAACGGGCTGGGATAGGGGATAGATGAACCTCTTTTCCGCACTTAGACTCGCATTTGGTCCGTTATGCGTGCAGGCCTCCTCTCTATGAGAGACAATGGGCCATAATCCACTACGCGGCCCCAGTGCATTTTAGTGGATGTCACGTTTCTTCTAATTTTTGGTTTTTAGACATGCCGGTTTCCTCACGATGTTTTCCTCCACCGTTTTGAGAGCAGTGGTGATGAAATAATTTTTACAAAAACTAAAGCGCCTGCCTGGGTTCGAACCCACGACCTACAACTTGTAAGTCGCGGCCGTTAACACTGGGCCACCACTGCTCTTTACTAAACGGGTTCTCTCAATGTCAGTTAAATTACGAATTTTTCTAGCAGCATATGCTGCGGAGCTTAGCTTTTTTGACAATTCATCTATATGTGGGCCCCACTGAAACTTAGCACCCTAATTTAAGCCTAAGAATACTGTGCTATTATCATTATTCAATTATTCGCCCTTTACCAACACATCAGTTTTTACTTGCCTAACGTGAGGTATGGTAAACTTAATGAATTTGGTACCGTGGAATTTTAGTGACTTGGAGTCCCACATAACTATCTACTCATGGCTGCGAGGCAGTATGGTTAGGTTAATTATTTGTAAAAACGCAATTTGCCGAAATGTGAACATTGGTAACGATTTTAACCATTGGTTGAGTTAACTAGGTATGAAAAACTTGGCCTTACTGTGCTGAAAGGACAGTGCCACCACAAAATTATTTGTGATCAAACCTTATACCTAACTGACGTATGTCAAAAGTGAACATAAACTTTACACAATATTGTGATCCTATTTTATTTCCCAAGTGGCCGTCCCAAGTTACGCTTAAGGTTACACTAGTCGAAAATTCTACCATACAAACGTAGTCTAGGTATTATTCCACTGTTTGACGATGTACGTTCAAAATAAAAAGTGATATCAATTTATCTAGTCCTGTATGGAAACAAAAAATTAAAACAAGAAAATATTTGAAAGTTATGAGCGTCAAAAGTTCTGCATTTCGACACTAATTTTAATGCATTTTTGGGCGCAAATAAATACCATAAGAAGACCGAAAATTACAAAACGGCCACCATACAGGGATAGATTAGTAGTTCAACAATGCAAATAATTTTATTTTGAACAGATACGTTTATTGGTTTTTTCATGATATCCAGACTCCCAAAGGACTGTTTATAAAATTTCGCGCACTCGGTCTCGTCCTTAATCATTATCCATTTCGCAAAAAAAATTCAAAAGTGTGTATTCGTACGCAAACTAGCTTCCTACTGCTCATCACAGCATTTATCTCTTCCGCACGTGTTGTCGGTTGATATAAAATGCATTTTAAACCCGCGCACAAAATAGTTCGTGCCGTCGACTAGTGTACCCTTAAGCAAGCTAGGTCACATTAGAAGGAGATATCGTTTGCGCGGCATTTGCCAGAAAAGCGCAATAAGAGGAAACCGGTGCCAAAAGTAGATTCTGATAGAGATCTCATTACGCCACGAAAAACTCGGTTAACCTAATCTTCGGGCTTATTTTCTGGCGAGATAAGCCCGGATACTTAATGCTGAGGTTACTTTAAACACCTTTTTTAAATAATAAGGTGCGGAAGTTTTGTGACGGAGTTATTTATGGCTGAAGAAGTGAGGATTTTTTATTGGTGTCTTTATTGTGGTTTGCCTGGTGTTTGTTTAATAGACCATCCGAGAATTGACTATCCATCCCGCATCCGTGATATTTGATTCACAGCTTTAAGATTACCACCGACTAATCACTTTACTTTTAGTAACTTTATACCATCAATAATTTGTTTTAACTTGTGGTTATTTAATAACAAGTATGACTTAGCCAAATCACTTCATCATGCGGCCGACCATTTCATGAAATGGAAAACATTCGCTAGCCACATCATGATATATTTTGGTCAGATCAATGTATAATCAGCATTTGAGGATATGAACAGCTAAACGCACAGCTACTTCATGATATGGTCAAAAATTAATGATCATATCGTAAAAAAGTTATATTATCCACCGTTAGAGGCGCTAATATCGTTTTGTTTTTGTGATGCATCATGGCGGCGGACAATTATTCCGATTAAAAAAGCTAATAATAATGCGCGAATTGAAGATAAAAGAAATTTAACGAAATTCTCTTAAACCACAAAGGCAACGTAAAAACATTGTGGTTCAGAATATTAATGATATGGCCAAACATTGATGTTTAAACGATATGGTCAGTTTTATCTGGTCATATCACGAAATACAATCATTTCATGAAGTGGTCGACCACATCATGAAGTGATCAATTCTTAGATCTGGCCATGACAAACACACAGGACGATCGTCGCGGTTATGTAACGCTTGCCGAGGTGGGTCCAGAACTCCAGGGATGGTTGATCCCTTACATACCGAGATTCCTCAGCCGTAATCTATAAATCTGGCTGTAATCTATAGATATGTAAATCTTCGACAGCCATTACGGTAGACAGAAGCCAGAAAATTGGACTTACCAAGGGGTATTGTGTTAGCAAGTTTCTGGGTTGCGGTCAGATAGGCAGTTGGTCCGTGTAGAATACTGGTACAGTTGTTATATAGATCTCACGACGACGGCGACGACGACGACGACGACGACTCATTGCCCTTATCCCAATCTTTTCTAAAATATTTGAAAAAATTATTTATAAAAGTATATATTCCTTTTTAGAAACCAAAAAAATCTTAATCAGCGAACAATATGGTTTTAGGCAAAAAAACATTAATTCCGCTATATATGAGCTTGTCAAACATGCACTTACAAGTATCGACAATAGAACTCCTGCTGTTGCATTATTTATGGACATGACTAAGGCCTTTGACTACGTTAGCCACAAAATACTCCTTAACAAATTGGAGAAATATGGCATCAGAGGTAATGTTCTTCAACTTATCAAATCATACCTAATGAATCGGCAAAAATGTACATGTGTCAAGAAAATCTGCCCATACACTAAAACAGAAATTACATACACGTCTGAATATCGCAAATCCTTATTTGGAGTAGCACAGGGAGGAGTCCTAGCGCCATTATTATTCATTGTATATATTAACAACATGCCTAAAATTATTTCTAATCCGATGATCTTATTTGCGGACGATAGCACAATATTATTTAGTAGCGAAAATGATGAGACTTTCGAAAATGACATAAATAATAACTTGAATGACATAATAAACTGGCTCACTGAAAATAATCTCAAAATAAATCTAGGAAAAACAACCTACATTTCGTTTGAACAAAGAACAAACAATAAAAAACTAGATGTTCGATATGGTGACAAATATATTCAGGAGACTGATAATACAAAATTCTTAGGTATCTGGATCGATAAAAAGATGAACTGGAAAATACATATTGAGAATGTATGCAAAAAACTTAGCCAGTGTTCATATGCCCTTTATAACTTAAGGAAAATATCAAATCTGTCAACATTATTAATGGCATACCACGGATATGTATTGTCTTCTTTGCGATATGGACTCATATTTTGGGGGAACTCGCCCGATAGAGAAATGGCGTTCAAAGCACAAAAAAAATGCTTAAGGGCAATATGTGGCATTCAAAGTACAGACAGCTGTAAGCCAAATTTCCAAAAACTCCAGCTACTTACACTCCCCTGTCTCTACATATACGAAGTAGCAAACTATGTTAAGACAAATTTACACCTATACAATGACCCAAAAAGTTTACGTCACAAAAATAAAATATACCACACAATACCACATAAAAAGCAATTTTTGATAAAAATATTCTTGGTATGGCACCCAAAATCTATAATAAGCTACCTAAACACATAATAGAAATTAAAAATGCGGATCAATTTAAAAAAATACTACACAAATATTTAGTTGCAAAGTGTTACTATCATATTAATGACTATTTAAATGAAAAATGCTAGGCCTACTACATCCGATTTATTATATTAGAGGAAAATCAATATTGTTCTTATGAATTATCAATGTATTAATTTTAATTTGATTTGTATTAGTTTTAAATCTGACTGTAATGTATTTTTTTTTCAATTGTATCGAATTTAACTTATATTTGCATGTAATTTAATTTTCTGTTTGTTTTTATTTTTTTTTATTTTCATATTCTGACATTTAAATATATCATAATTATTACATAAGGCTGACATATTTAATCAAATTTGTATCTTTTACCTACTTAGTTTTCATTATTTGCATACCCATGTGATGGTTAAACATGGAGAACTTTATTAATGAACAGAAAACATCAATGTATATTTTTACCCATGTTTGCAGATAAATAAATGATTTATGATTTATGATTACGGTTTGATGTTAGTCGTGTGCATCTACACACACGACTAAGACTAACCCGTTCGTCGTGAGATAGAACAACGGTATTCAGTTGTATGCGTTTAGACTGGAAACTGACTGCAACAAACGTAGTTGCCCACTGGCTAGGTAGATTAAGATTTTCTTATTACGATGAAAAATGTGTTTTCATATTAAACAATCTAACCTTTTTAATATTTAGTGTGATTCCCAAATAAGAGCTGACCCGGACCACTGGCTTTTCCATTTTTCCCCTTTTCATTACTATATTTACATAATGTAATAAAAACCTTTCAGATTTTAAATTTAAATAATCTATTCTACAAACAGCCTACGAAGCCCTTAAATGATTTTAGAACATGTTTTTAAAATTAAAAACCTGCCATTGGCTGTGGGTTTTTCGAGCTAAGGAGGCTTTTCAGTGGCAACCACATTATGAATGAATTTAAATAAAATATTATCTAGATTATTACTGTTTGTTAATAATTAAATAGTGTTATAATTGAGTACAATAAAGTATAATATTTTATCAATCTAAATATGATCAGAACTTTTAATGATTAGACCGCATTGTATTTGCATTAAGCAATAAAATATAGGCTTAGTGAGAGAATAAATGAGAGATAAAATACTGTCTACATTATAGTTGTTCATTTATTTATTAAGTATCAAAAAGTAAGACGTTAATAATTCCACCAAAATGAAAAACAACCACTAAAGGCAGCCCAAAGCGTTTAATTACCAACATCATAAAATAAATACTTGGCGCAATAAGCAGTTCATTAAAGTAGCAAATAATAATGAGTAATAATGATCCCTTTCCATCGGGTTCTTTGTATGAAACCAGCATTTCGTCGCGGTAAAGGTAGACTTCGGTGTACAAACGGCTCATGCGTCATTAACGCATCAACACTGACGCCTGAGGAAAAGTTATACTAATAATTTTAATAATAATTTATATTAATGATGCCCCCTTGCCGCGTCGTCACTAAAGTCTAAGCGACCCTTTATGGAGGCCCATTAATTGAGTGTGCCAGTCACCCCCTGACATTTTATAGCCATGTAGTTTAACAGTGGTCAAGCAGGAGTCAGTAGTCCTCGTATAGTTTTAGGCAATCGATCCACTAAACCTACCAAACACACAGCCCAATGCATTTTTCTCCATATTTTGCAATAGCAGGACTAACCAACCGGGGATCGTCCTTGGGTGCACTTGCGTAGTGCATACAGGGATAATCGTCGGTTAGTGTCACATTTCCTGATACATGCCTAACAATGCCTCTGCTAGTTGGCTTCGGCTCCTCGCACGCCTTCCAAAGAACCGAGACAACAGGGTCCCGAGATTTTCAAAGTCAAAAAAATTATATAAAATAAATACAAGCATGTCAACATAAATCAATTGAGACATTTGTGAGTTACACATTATTTAACAAAACACGACAGGTATTTTGTAGTTTCTACACACGAATCGTGTGTAAGCAACGGCGCTGAACTAAAAATGTTTGCGCTAGACAAGTTTACTGCCTAGGTCTGACAAAATTCTTTTTTACATGATGAATTGGTCGTGGTACGACACGAATTCTTGCGTAGCCCCGGTTTTTTTTATTTTTCGTGTACCTACCTAGTTGTGCATAGCTAAAAAAGTCTGACTCGGTTGCCACCCATGTGCGGCTGCGTGCAATGAAACTTGATTATATTATTTCTATAAACAAACGACTGTTTTGTAAAATTCAAGAAACAAAGAACTTCTAATACTAGGAGGGATCAAACAGTAGTGAGAACGAGATACTCCTCGGTAAAAATACAAAAAAATACTGGCAGGCATAGCTCAGATATATATTTGTAATATTAATAAAGAAAAAATGTTCGATTCTCTTTTGTTTTTTTCTGAATGTAGTCATTTGTTTGCTTCTTGTCGGAACGTGTTCTCGAAAATGGAGAAAAACGAAGTGCGAGCCGTTATTAAATACCTCTGTTTAAAAAAGTTAACGACGCAAGAGATTCATTGCGATTTGGAGGCAACATTAGAAGAGTCTGCTCCGCCGTATTCCACTGTTGCAAGGTGGGCTTCTCAATTTCGAGTAGGGAGAACGAGCACATAAGACAAACATCGTTGCGGCCGTCCATCGACGTCAGTCACCCAAGAAAATGTCGCGAAAGTCGTATTGAGAAAATTGTATTGAGCGATCGAAGAGTTACTATCCGATACTTAATTAAAGAAACGCGCATTTCATATGGAAGTATTCAAACCATATTGAAACAATCTTTGAGTATGAGAAAAGTCTCCGCAAGATGGTTGCCGAGAATGTTAACCGACAATCAGAAAAAAAATTGACTTGACATTTCGAAGATATTGTTGGACAAGTTTCAAGAAGATTCTGAAAACTTTTTGTCTCGTTTCGTAACAATGGACGAAACATGGGTCCATCCTTTTGATCCCGAGACAAAACAGCAATCTTCGCAATGGAAACGGCCATCATCACCGACCCCGAAAAAGTTTCGTGTCATGGCATTGGCTGGCAAGGTTATGGCCTCAATATGTTGGCACTCAGAAGGGATATTGTTGACTGATTACCTGGAGCGTGGAACAACTATTACAAGCCAATATTATGCAGCTTTAATTCCCAAGTTGAGTAATGCCATCAAAGAGAAAAGGAGAGGGAAACTTCGAAGGGGCGTGCTGTTTTATCACAACAACGCACCCGCGCACCGGTCGGCAGTTGCGATGGCTGCCATTCAGCAAGCTGGCTTCGAATTGGATGACCACCCCCTTTATTCACCAGATCTGGCGGCTAGCGATTTTTATCTGTTCCCTAAATTGAAAAAAATACTTAAGGGGAAACAGGTACGAAGACGATAACGAGGTGATGGATGCCGTGGAGAGCTTTTTGCAGGACCAAGACAAAACTTTTTTGTGAAAGGGATTGAAGCCTTGGAAAAGCGCTGGACTCGGTTTGTAGAGAGACTCGGAAACTATGTAGAAACATAAATTATTAAGTTATCAATAGGCCCTCCCCGTATCCCTCCAATTAGAAGTGTGATCTGAAATGCGTGTGACTTTTATTACTGGCTCATTATGTGGTCCAGACACGGACACACACCATGTAATACTTTCTACTAGTATAATCATAGGACACGTAACATGTGGTGTTCTTCGTATTATAAGCTCATGCTGAGTACACGTGTAAGTAATTATTTTTGTATATTTTTAACATGTCTTGCGCTTTCATATTTGACGTAGTATAGTGTGTAGTGCTATTCTGGGTGCATTGTCCTCACATATTTTGTATGTACTTATGTAACAAAATATTATATTATATATAATAGAATATTATATATTCCTTTTTTTTTAAAGAGTAAGTATGGAGTTTCTTGTGCATTCTTCTCCACAACAAGGCTACTTTCCGAATGCACGGTAGAATCAACTTTCATAACTTGTAAATTTTAATGTACCTAACGTTCAAAAGTGCCGCTTCGTAGCCTACTTGAAATAAAATATCTTTGTCTTTGTCTTTTGTCGTTGACTACCTACAAAAGGCGACACTGACTCGGCGAGCATCAGTGACGCCAGAGCAGCTGCTCAGAAGTCCAAATTTTAAGTTTTCTTCTTCTTCATGACGATGATTCTTTGTTCTTAATTTAAAGTCTTAAAAATAGTTCCCGTACATTTCTGTAGTGCATAATTCTATGTCGTCGTTGCGTCAGTGAGGAACTGACGACGGAGCCGATTTGCACGGCAGTGTACGTAAGCCAAGCGTCACTGGGGAGTGAACACGGGAACCATGTCGCTATGATTTCCCGGGATATACAATGTTGCCAAATAGTGTAAATTGTTGGATATTTCGTTCAGTTTGAGAAGATGGAGTGTTATGGAAATTGAGCAAGAACGTTAGTTTATATAGCTTTGCCTGTGTCCAAGTTCGACCATATAAAATATTATGATCGTCATGAAATAACTAGGTATGTGAGTGAAGAAATTGGAGTGAAAAATGGAAAAAAGGTTACTAATGTTATAACATATTAAGTATACCTTATTTGTACTATAATTGGGCGTAGCGATCCAACAACGTTTTTTTACCCAACTGCCGAAGGATAGTTATGTTTTTACTAAAACATATAAGCCACACAATTTCTTAGTGCCATAGATTATCTCGAGAATGTTTGCAGTTCCGTAGGAGCACGTTGCTGTAACCAATAGATGTGCTCGTTAGAAAATACGTTAGTAAGACAATCAGCAACTAGATAACAAGGAATTTTGGAAATTTTAATTCCATCAAGTGAGATAGTGGTCACACGCGAGCCTAGTTAATAAAAATAAATAGCAAAAAAATTACAGATCTATCTCGAAATATTGTAGGTACCTATAAAGTATGAAGGTAGACTTAAAAAGATTAGGTACAAGTAGTTTGTCAGAATCTAACCCAAGTTCATGCACACACCAACTAATATTCTAGGTTAACTAAATGTAAATGTATCTTAAACATGTTAATAGATATGAATACTATTAATACCTCCAGGCGAAGTGCGGTTTCTTGAAGGATAGGATACATTATGTGCGTTAATATTAAATGACGATATTAGCGAGAAAATGTAGAGCTTCAGTAAAACACACGGGATTACGTAATGAGATTTTACTCAAACAAAGTGGTTGTTAATAAACAGAAAATGGCTGCGACTAAAAGGAATTTAAAGGAGTCGGTTCACTACATCGCATCACCGACCACGCTAGGAAAGTGTCACGAAAAAAAAATGATATTGAATAGTGCAATGCCTGCTAGACCGCTCCGCCAGCGACCAATACCGTGCGTGCCATGCATGGTGCGTTAACAAATTGTCGCAAGTCAGCGTGAATATTTTTCCGGTGTCAATACTTTTTTTTTGTGTCTGATACGTTTATAGTACGGTCATGGTATGGTTATGTGGTAGGGCGAGTAGACTTTTTCTTCTTGATAATTGTTGCTTTCTTCGAGCAATCCTCTATATCATTATTTGGTGGTTTATGTGTTTTAAAAGATACATTCTAGAAGTATTAATCCGATTATGACACTTTCATCATCTGTCTAACATACAATAAAATAGAATATGAACGAAAGTTCCTATAAATACGCCCACATTTATATCTAATCACACATTTATACATATATAACTAATACTCTTAAATCATTCCAAGATCTCTTTGATGATCCTGTGATGTTATATTCAAAGGATATTCTTACAAATTAACGTCTGTTACCTACTTCAGAACTGTTACCTAGGCTCGTTATTTCTCAAATCTTTGGAGTAACTTCGATACTTACTTACTGAAATGTAATATAATACTATTAACTATCTCAAATCAAATCAAATAATTTATTTGCATAATACGTGTTAAAAAGGTGTTACAGGTATAAAAGGTGCATTGTATTATAACCTCATAAGGTGTGCAAATACTACTACAATAAATTTTAAATGGAGTTACAATAGAAAATAGAAATGTCAAATTAAAAAATGTCAAACTAAAAATCGAATTAAATAAATGTCAAATTATTATACACAACTCAATCAAACATTATACTCATTACATTTGTGGTGACATTCCAGATAAAATCAGTCATTTTTCATTTTAATAATCAGCATTTTGTAACTAGGAATTCATGCAAACATAACACCGGACAATATTTTTTTTTACGCTTGGATTTTACATAATATATTCTGATTACATAAGCAAATATATACAAAAAAGTGCGATAACAAATCGAAAATATTTGTTTTTCAAGAAGTTATAGTGATTTGACCATTTAAGATTTTCGCGCACAGTTAATGTCGGCCTTTGCGCGCTATCGCTGTCGAAAGAGAGGTAAGAGGGCGGGAGGATAGTATTTCTTGCATATTTCGTTGTGTACGACTACGACAGTATGTGTTTGCATATTACAGGGGAATAACGCGTTTCATTTTTTTTCGCTTTATCAAACTGAACAAAATGGCTTCGAGAAGTTGTAAACGAGACGCTGACTCGTTTTGCCATATTTGCGGCGAATTTATTAAAGTGACAGAGAAAAAGTATGATTTAAGTACAAATTTAAAGATTTACGAGGCACATCAAGCTAACTTTCATCTACCTGTTAAAAATCAAGACAAAAATGGCTCCAAATGTGTCATATAACTCTTGCAGATACATTCTACTATACATGTTCTATATTTGGAGGTTAATAAGAGAAACTTCTACTGAATATGACAGGCAAAGTAAAACTGTTCATTTTTAAACATTTGGACTCTATTTTAAAACTTCTATTGTAAGAACGAATCATAAATGGATGTCTGGTATCTTTTAATAAATTATCTCTATGTCCATTTTTTATGTATTTTCATTAATTTGAATTTTCTATTTTTTACACATAAAAGCAAATTCAGAACTACTTTTTGTTCGTATTCTTATTTCTAGGTATAAAAGTAATAAAAATAGGGTATGTATAACCCGTGCGCAGAAAAGCTGTTGACCAGTGTAATTTGAATTGGTACATATTGTTTTTTTTTTCTGGCAACTTATTGTATATTTTGGGTGCCATGCCCAAAATGTGTTTACTAAATACTGCTTTTTATGACTTCTTACGCATGTTTTATTTTTGTGTCGTGTTTAGATTCGCTTTGACAAAGATTGCCACTTCAGACACGGGAATGTTAATAATTGGAACTATTGAAATCTATTATCTAACAAAGACAGGCATTTCATTGATTAGTGGTTTCTTGTAGAAATATTGGTTGATAACAGTGAACGAAAAGTTGGTTTTGTTTGTGGTCACAACAGACTCGGGCATATTAAATGAAGAAATTTCTCGTACGTAACAGATATGAAAAAAGTTACTTACTTTATCTGTTTTTTTGCCAGACAGCATTATAAGTGACCTATTGAAAAGTGAGTATAAAGGGTACTGCTTAAACCAAAATCTATAGCCGAGTGTCAATTGATTTGAATTCAACAAATAAAAAATCATGTGCGTCTTATAACATAGTCAGCAACACTTAGTTTGGCGTGATATCATAGTGATAAGACAATCATAGGCTCTAGTGGCATCATATGAGCAATAAACGTTTGCTGAAACGTCAAAATAGATGACGTAAATTATCGATAGTGCCCAATATCCTATCCAATATCGAGTTTGGAGCCTTTGGTCTAATTATTTATTGATTTATTAAACTTCATGCAAAATACAGGTACATAGACGGGCTTAATGCCTGAGGCATTCTCTAACAGTCAACCAAGAGCGCACACACTACTGCAGGACGAGTACGTGTTCATAAATTGTATGGAAAAATCAACTGGTCGTGCGCAGTACCACACTTGCACGACCAGTTGATTTTCAGACAGAGACCAAACGTCTAAATTGAAAGAGCCCTAAGACAATCGTTATAACTAAAATAGGATAGAATTACAAATAGTCTAGCTAACACACTTCACTTAAACAACCCACATCATTCTAATACCAGTCTCTCTAACTAAATATCCACATATTCGCTATTTCAACATAAAACAACTGCCAATCGTACTCCCATCTCCTTCATTTAACAAATAATGAGAGCCGTTCATCTACCTAGCTGCGAGGCTAAACTCGGCTGCAGGCTTGCAGCATCAGATCCGTTCATCCGGTGCTCTCTGGCGCTTTCTGGCGCTTTCGGGCGCACCGGCAGACGAGTCAATATCCGCGGTGGGCGAGACCTACTCATTTCCGTGTTCATTGGCAAACTGAGATAACTCTGCAGAAGTTTCACTTTGTACAAATATTTGAGGATCAGAGATCTAGACTTGTTTACTGAAAAAGAGTTGTGCGATTGAGGTCACTATACGTGCTGAATAAATTATTAGGCAATGGTAAAATAATATAATAAAAGTCATGACTAAAAGTGGGAAATAGGACAGTGTGTTATAATAATTAATATTAAGAACCTACAATAAATTAAAAAGTCAGTTATTATCCTCAATTTGATAAGAAGATTTAGAAGAAAAGAAGAAAAGCTGTTTCCACGACGACTGGGGAATTACGACCGTTAGTAATGAGGAACACGTTGTAAGGAGGATATAATAAGATATAACAATTGCACCTAAGCTGACAACTTCCACCAACCCGCACTGGGCCCGCGTGGTGGATTAGTGCCCATTTCCTCTCACAGAGAAGAGGTCTGTGTCCCAGCAGTGGGAACATTAAAAATTTCAGGTAATAGTGTGTAGTTACCCTTCTAAATATTATTTATTATTGTGATATTATAAATGCGGCTTAGAGTTTCTTGCACAGGTGACATGAAAATAGAGGAAGTCCTTTGTTGTAGAAATGTTGAATAGGAATCACGGAAATGCCACTTCTTGTTCTGACATGCAATTTACGTTATGATTCATAAATGTTATGAAGGAAATACTAAAGAAAAACATAAATAGGAAAATTGGATTTCTTAGAACACATGTTTGTTTATTGTGAGTTTTCAATTTCATGGAATTTATCTGAAAGTATTTTGATCATAGATTCATGAAATTCTGTGAACTGATTTTAATGTAAATTAAAAGGATGTTTAGTTAACAAACCAAAGGTTTTTTTAAATGTACCATTTAATTGAACAAGCTTCTCGTTAACTTGTTTGTATGTGTTTTTGGTTTTTATACCTATTCCCTTATAGAAACACTTCATGGTAAATAAAATTGTATTCAAAGTCGTAGTTAATGTTCTGTTAATTTTGAAGCGTATAGCGTCTTAATTTATTTCCCCGGATGGCTGGATGATACTTTCGCCTTCCTATAGTTTTATTTTCACGATATCTACGACATTTTACGAGTAAAAAGGGCTTCATAAGGTGAAGACTTTTGAACCAGATAAAGGCAATAGAAACTTTAGATCTAAAAAAAGTCTATTAGAAATCAGAATCGTAAAGCGAGCAAACCTATTCACTGCCACTTAAGCTCTGCAATTCTTCGGTATTATCTATGTTGTCCAACTCTTACTATATAACTAAATAAAACGGAAACCCGATTAATTAGATTAAAACATGCGGGCAGAAACCTAGTAATCTTGTAAGACTTCTGGAATAGCAAGGGTTAGGTTCAACATGCAAAGATGTTATAATATGGGATGGCATACGAGAAATATAAAACGTTTAGCACAACGTAGGAGTTCCACTGAACCTAATGTAAGGCGTAGAACTTAGTGATGTCCATAGCGAGAACTGTATTTTCTGTGTATTTTTTTAATTTTCTGTAATGGCTGTTATTAAATTTCCTACCACAAAACTGTAATAAGAAAAAAAAATATAATAGATATTATAATTACGCATATAAAGCAAGGTAATAAGAAGTCGACCCATATTTTCCTCATGGAGATAAGTTTAGTGTGGGGCAACGTTTTTTTTTAAAAATAAATAAATGAAATAAATAAATATAAAAAAAAATTGTTTCTAGGAGGAAATTGGATAGAATATTTTCTATGTTCTCTTTGAGTTACATACATTGTACATTGTTTACAAGGCAAATCGCCTGTGATAGTATCATTAATTTATCTCTGATATCTATACTACAAATAATATTATAAAGAGGAAAGATTGTTTTGTTTGTTTGTACTGAATAGGCTCCGAAACTACAGGACCTATTTAAAAAATCCTTTTACCTATGGAAAGCTACATTATTCCTGAGTGACAGGCTATTTTTTAATCCCGAAAACGGGTTCTGTGGGGTGGTACACGGGAGCGAAGCCGCGAGGAACAGCTAGTTGACTAATAAATTCAATAAAAAAGCATAAGTAGTCAAAATCAAAACTAATTTTTAGGGTTCCGTTGCCAAATGGCAAAAAACGGAACCCTTATGGATTCGTCATGTTTGTCTGTCTGTCCGTCCGTATTTCATAGCCACTTTTTTCCGAAACTATAAGAACTACGCTGTTGAAACTTGGTAAGTAAATGTATTCTGTGAACCGCATTAAGATTTTCACACAAAAATAGAAAAAAAATCAATAAATTGTGGGGGTTCCGGTTAGAACTGAAACTCATTTTTTTTTTATTTGTTAATCCCATACGTGTGGTGTATCTATGGTCTTCAAAAATTATGTTGAGGTTTTTAATAAAAAAAAATTGAAGTTTTTCTTTGTGACAATACCGACAGACAACCGACCCTACAGAAATTCTATGCAATAGCCCCAGAGATCAAAATTTTAGATAAAAGTTCACTGCACCTCCTAGGTTCCCCAATTTTGGAAGACAGTTTTTCTTCATTCATTGATAGCAAAATTAACCATTTTAATGATATTTCGGATAGACTCTCCAAAATTAACCTTCATTCGGCTTTTACTCTTATTAGGTATTGCTGTTTTGGACCAAATTTTATGTATTTTCTCCGCTCTTCCCCTTTATGGAAGCAGCCACCTCTCCTGGAAAAAATTGACGAAATTATTCGATGCACTCTGACATCTATCTTAAATGTGGCCTTAGATGACCGAGCCTGGACGCAAGCCACGCTACCCATTCGCTTCGGTGGGCTCGGCATCCGCAAAATTTCTAGTATAAGCCTACCGGCGTTCCTGTCTTCGGTCCACAGCACTGAAACGTTAACGTGCCGTGTTCGACCGACGCAGTGTGCGCCTGGAAAGTGGCTTGCCCGAATACGGCGTTGCCCGAAAACCCATCTTCCCAAAGACAGTGGGATGAGCCGCTCTGCAGATTGGAACGGAATAAACTCATAAATACGTCCACCAATACTGCTGAGCGTGCTCGCACACTGGCTGTGGGTGAGTGGGAGTCGGGCCTCTGGCTACAGGCATTACCGTCACCCAACATAGGTACAATGTTGAGTGACACTACCTTCCGGATCGCTACATGTCTGCGCCTTGGTACTGCCAGCGGAGCTCCACATCGTTGTCAATGTGGTGAAGCAGTCGACCGCCTCGGACACCATGGCCTATCCTGCAGTAGGAGCGCTGCTCGGATAGCACGGCACGCCAGCATTAATGACATCATACGTCGAGCTCTTGTCACCGCCGGGGTGCCAGCTGTTTTAGAACCCAATGGGTTGGCACGCGACGATGGGAAGAGACCGGATGGGATGACCATAATGCCTTGGAAGTTGGGTAGGCCTTTGGTGCGGGATGCAACATGTGTCGATACCCTTGCGCCATCCCATCTTCTTAGTACGGCGGTTTTCTGCACCAGCAGCAGCTGTGCTGGGGCAGCTGCTGCTGGTGCAGAAAACTTCAAACGGCGCAAATATAACAACCTTATTGGCAGTTATATGTTTGAGCCGTTTGGGGTTGAGACATTAGGTCCATGGGGTCCGAGTGCTCATCGAGTGTTTCGAGACATTAGTAAACGGTTAGTCGACTGTTCGCGTGACCAGAGGGCTGGCGTTTTCTTCAGCCAGAGAATCAGCATTGCCATTCAACGTGGCAATGCTGCCAGCGTTCTGGGCACGTTTCCCATTGACATCGATGTGGATGAGTTTTTTGATGCGCAATGAGCCCCTTTTCCTCTCCCCTTTGTATGTAAGTTTGTTTTGTTATTAGGCATAAGATTAGAAATATTCAATTGTATATATTGTTTAAATTATAAATAAATTCTCACTACATCTTTAAAAAAATAAAAATCTAAACTGAATAGTTTGCGCGAGAGACACTTCCAAATTGGTAAAATGTGTATCTCCCCCCCTTGTAACTTCTAAAATAAGAGAATGATAAAACTAAAACAAAATATATGATGTACATTACCATGTAAACTTCCACCGAAAATTGGTTTGAACGAGATCTAATAAGTAGTTTATTTTTAATACGTCATAAATCGTTTACCGCAATTAACCAAGTACGGAACCCTTCGTGCGCGAGTCCGACTCGCACTTGCCCAGTTTTTTTTATTTTACGTAAGCCTACATGGGCACTTATAAAACGTCGACAAAAGGTGCACGGTTCGGGTAGTAGTATTTATTTACTTAAGGATCTAAGCAGGTGGTGGTTTTAGTTACTGACTACTCTCATAGGAAAAACCGGCCAAGTGCGAGTTAGACTCGTGCACGAAGGGTTCCGTACCATTATCGCAAAAAACAGCAAAAGAATCACGTTTGTTGTATGAGAGCCCCACTTAAATAATTTTATTCTGTTTTTAGTATTTGTTGTTATAGCGGCAACAGAAATACATCATATGTGAAAATTTCAGCTGTCTAGCTATCACGGTTCGTGAGATACAGCCTTACAGACAGACGGATCGCGAAGTCTTAGTAATAGGGTCCCGTTTTTACCCTTTGGGTACGGAACCCTAAAAAATAAAGTTTATGTAGGTATATATCTATGTGTTGCCAACAGATTCAATTCAATAGTCTTCGAGAGAATCAGGTTACATTGTCTGGTCAGATGGTCGGTCTTCTACAGACTGTACTTCGGTGAGTGTGCTCAAGAACTCCATGACCTCATCCCACCAGCCCCCTTCTACCATCGGACATCTAGACGCACTGCAAGTTATCATCCTTACCTTGTTACCATTCCACCAATTCGCACCAAGCGCTTCCAAACATCCTTCATAATGCGCACAGCGAATGAATGGAACTCACTACCTGCGTCTGTGTTTCTGAACGCATTCAACCCGAATCTCTTCAAAGTTAGAGCGAACAGGCTTCTTCTGGGTAAGCTCACTCCATCGTCGACTCTGTCTCTGTAACCTATGACCAAGACTAGAGTCAAGAGCAAAACCATCACAAATAAAAAAAAATAAAAAAATTAACGCTTCCGTCTCCAACAAAGCCAGACCTCAACAAATATAATATCATTAATATTCATTAAACGTTGTCCGCAGTCGAAGGCTCCTGCCAGCCCCGTCCGACACGACTGCTGATTATTGTTGTGTTCACCCCAGCACCCCGCACCCCGCATGTTCGACATGATCCCATGCTAATCTATGGAGGAGAAATGTTTCAACCTGACTGGAGGGGTTTTGCTTTACAATGTAAAGTGGGAATGATGTTTAAGTAATATACCTTGTTCAGTGATGGCTTAACAGTTCCTACAAGTAAGTGCAACACCGCAATGCAGCAACGCGTTTTCGTAAATGTTTGTCGCATATTTGTCAAATTGCCGCGTTACGTCTGTTTGTTGAGTTTTATGCTCAAAATATAAAGGCGTAATGGATCCCCAACAAGGCTGATCAAAATGATATTAAACTGCAGTTTTGCACTTGTCTAAATAAAGTTAAGAATTGCACCACTATCTTACCTAATCAGACTTACCATCGAACATTCATACCAGTTGTTTCTTCATAAAAATTAAATCACCAATTTACTCACTACTTTGTCTTGGAATCTGTCATCTGTATCACAGATGTACTCCGAATTCCACCGCAGTCAGTAATTCAGCACACATCCGTAGGCATATTGCCTAAAATATATCAAAGTCAGACAAAACCTACCTGAATCTTGTCCTATATGAAGGGTATAAAATATACGATGTTACAGGCTGCTAACAAAGATCCTGTCGACCTACGTCATAATAAAAATGTAGGCAGTAGCTAATTTTTGTTCCAAATTAAAAGTGAAACAATTTTGTTATGAGCTCTTTTGTAATTGCCAGGCTTTTTACAAAACACACTGGGTAACTGGGTACCTACTACTGGTAGTCCGGTGGACGTGAGTAACGTTATTTTTAATAGCCAGGCCTCGTCTGTTAAAAATAAAGTTTGGCCTGACTGTGTTATTGTGAGGTTTTAATGTTAAAAGGAGCACTTTAACACAGTGTTTTTATTATATTTTTTGGCTCGTGGTTGACACTATATCATCCATGGTAAGCGATGATGTGGTCGACGGTGAAGCACGCTAGTCTAACCTTTTCACTCTTGACTTAAAGAAAGCCAGGTAGTGACCATCATGAAAGGATAGAGGATCTCCATCGAGCTATAGTCACCCCATCCAGGTTGAATATAGTTTGATAATGAACAGTATAGGCTGGAGGCACTGGCACAGATGTTACCGGTGTTAGTGGATATAAAATATTGAGCTTTTGCAACTTTAAGTTATCCGATTCGGTCGAATGGTTTCTTTTAATATTTGAAATTTCTAATTAAACTATCCAATAAAAATGTAAGACCCTTTCTGTGTGTCTTCTAACAAAAACAAACAAAAACACAGAACCACAGAACCGTGTGTTTCTTACAAGAGAGCGATCATTAACAACTCCACAACCCCATTCCTTGAATTTAATTAGTTCAGAAACTGGAAATACATTTTATTTATCTTGAGCTCAATATACTCGTAGAAGGGGCAAAGTAAAATACGGCAAGATATTAAATGACTGCTGTTTCAAATGAGTCTGTCCCTTTAGGCCTTTAAGAAGTCGTCACTTTGACTGATATTTGACGACAGGCAAACAATTTCGTCACTGCGAGAACATAAAAAACTTATAAATCTCGGCTCACAGAACGTAAAAGCCCTACAACCAAGCCCTTTTATTAAAAGCCCTTACTCCACAGTAAACCTGTATTTTCTCAATTTTCTCAGTTTAAACGCTGAAAAGTAATCCATGTTTCACATTTACCCTGTAAAGCTGTTAAAATTCAGTCTTTTGATAGACATAAAACGTACAGGATCCATCTTCATTCTCATTCTGCGTACATTCAAGGTTTTATTATGAATCCGTGCTGTACCACTGTAGGCTTTTTACGATGCCAATTCGCCAAGACATATGTAAGCGGTACGGCTCGTAAAATGTATGCAACTTTACCTTACTGCTCAAGAACTATATTCAACCTTATATCTTGGTGATAAAGAATGATGGAGCTGCAAAATTAAGTTGGCTTCTCAGAGAATATTATTCCCGTTAGCTAAAGGAAGGATTACCGATGGTAGAAGATCGTTAATATCTCGGGCACGGCTCTCTTTGAATAAAATTTGGAAGTTGTGTTAGTTTTGCGAGTTAAGTGTCGGTGTGCGTTTATGTGGGTAGTTGAATACTCGCGAATAGGAAGGTTTATTGCTTAGGACTGGAGGAATAAGTGCTGTTTACGGGGAATAGCTCTGTTTATGTTGCGTGAGTTATGTCGTGTATGGAAATGTTTTGGTCATAATACTCGTACATTGAAAGGTTCTCAGAAAGTTATGATTTTTTATTGCAATCGAAATAAAGACGAACTTAAGACAGATAAAGAATAAGCTTGAGAATTCGGAGGAAACTACAGCTTTATTCATCTTTTTTAATGTAGTTTGTATGCCGTTTAAACTAAAATACATGTGTAGCTTTTACCTTGACAGAAAATAAAATAAAAGCGAACAATTTTAATTACAATTAAAAAAAGAAACCGGGGCACTTAATATGGAAAAAATATGCCACAAGCTTTTTATTACACAACTTTGCCCAATTTACTGTGTAGTTACAATTTCCTATGTCTAAAAATCGCCATAATGACGTGTCCGAAAGCGTTGGCGTTGGCGGTACTATTTCAGGGTGCAGTGATGGAAGAACGTATATGTATACGCGCTCTGAACGGTAGCGCAATGTATAAGAGATACGCTGAAGCGTAGTCTCACACCTCGCTGCAGAAGGACTGGTTCCGAGGTCTGATCCTGAAGTCGAACTGACATGGTGGCGTTTTTGTAAAACACTTCAACACTTCGAGAGGCAGGTTGTACTCTTCAGTCTTCTGTATAACCTGCCGCAGCGTATGTATGTAATCTACGGTGCTGAAGCCTTTACGAAAACCGGCTTGTTCGGGAGGCTGGAAATCGTCAAACCTGCGCGCCAGACGATTCGTGATGACTCTTGAAAACAGCTTGTAGACATGGCTAAGAAGTGGGGCCTATAGTTCTTCACTAGGGCATTGTCACCCTTCTTGAAGAAGAGTACCCCCACACCCCTGCACCATGCCTGTGGCGTTTTCCCTTCTAGTATATGGAATTAAACAGCTTCTGAAGGGCCTTAAGTATTGGTTTTCCACCCGCCTTCAGAAGTTTGGCCGTAATTCCGTCGTCACCCGGTGCCTTGTTGTTATTAAGCTGTTTCAAAGCCATCCTAATCTCATACAGGCTGACGTCGGGAATGTCTTCGGTATAGTGTCCGGTCAATCTAGCTCTAGGGTCATTCGCTAGATTCGCGACGGGTTTACTGGTTGACGATCTCGTTTTTAGTTGCACACTTGAGGTTTTGCCAGGTCCACTTCCTGTGCTCACGCTTTCTAAAGAAGGAGTTCATCATGTAGAGGTCCTCCTTCTCTATAAAACTGGCCAGTAGGTGACCCCGGTGGTTCCGACGTCCAACTCCAAATTGCCCCACTTGCAGCTCATCCACGTCTCACTTGCCCAGTTTCGCGTTGAAGTCCCCCATGACAACGGTGAAATGAGTTTTGAAACCATGCATGGCTCTAGAGATATCCTCATTCATGTTCTCTACTTCGTCGTCGGGGTGTGCCGAGGTCGGGGCGTAGACCTGTATGACCTTCAGCGAATATCTTTGGGATATTCTGAGTATAAGGTACGCCACCCTGGTCGACACACTCTTGATCTTCACCACGTTGTTCACAAGTGACTTGTGGACGATAAACCCGACACCACCCTGGGACTGTCGGACACCCTCTCGGAAATAGAGCAGGTTTCCGAATTTAAGGATTATCGAGTCCTCCCCCTCTCTTGGGACTTCAGATACTCCGTCGCAACCTGCTCAATTCTTCCTCGTGTTCGGCTATCTTCTCGTCGGTCCGGAGTGTTCGCGTGTTACATGTTCCCAGGTCCAGTCGTCGGTGTTTATTGGGGTAGCCGGGTCCACTCCGGGGATTCTTCGCACCCCTTGCCACGCCATCGCCTCGACAGCTACCGTAGCCGAGGGTAGACGGGCTGCCGGGCACTCGGGGCCGTTTTATTTGTGTGCTATTCATTTTAGTTTGGGGGGGTTTGCCATAATCGCCACACTTTGCAGGCGGGTTGGCGATCGCAGTTTGTTATTAAAGTGCCCAGAGAACGCTGCTGCCCATTCTCTGGTGTGTCCCTTAGTCGCCTCTACGACACCCACGGGAAGATATGGGATCGTGAAATTCTTTACATCCGTCACCATACGGTAATCATCATGTACAACAATGAAAAAAAAGGACACTTTTCAAATAAATCGCTCTCGCTTATGCCCCAGTTCAGTTTATAGCCTTAATTTTATAGCTAGTTTAGGCAAGCGAGTTCCGGTGATGCATAGCCGACAGGCAATTTTGTAAAATACTGCGCCTAATTTTTAGCCAAGCCAATGTTTTACTGAGTTCGGCTGCTCGAGTAGTTTCACAGCAAGTGGCCGATGCATAACTCTGCATATATTCTGGTAAACAACCGCCGTAATTATAGGTTTTTCAGTGTTTTTGAATGTAATACATTTTAGGGATATGTTTGTGTTTTATTATTTTGGTTGTTTTACTGTAGAACGAGGCAATTACAGCCATTTTCAGTGGTAAACGTTCGAAAATGTTTGCGGAAAATAACATCGTACAATGTTTTTTTTTTTTTATTCTACATAGCGATACCATTCAAACACGAATGGAAAACCAAATTAAAATTATCACGCTTCACAAGTAAGGATATGATTTTTCTACCAAATTACACAAAGGGAAGCATTCCCGATGCTACAATGTCTCCTTACGGTTAATTTGATGACACGGTTGAGCGATCGACTGCTCTGCCGCGTGCCGCGGATTTGATTCCCGGACGGAACAAATATTTGTATGGCCATGGTTGTTTCAGATCTAGGTATTTGTGTATGTGAGTTTAATTGTTTTGTAAACTCACCCACGATACAGAAGAAATTCCTAGAGTGAGAAAAAGGTATATATAAAAATTATACCATAATTTCAGTCGAACGAATCGTTGAACCAAACCATCGACCTGTCGGGTGCTTTTCGCTAATAGTGGATAACCAAGCCCTACACCCGGTCACCTTTCCATTTTGTGAGAGGCCTTCCATTGCATCAAAGAACACAATATGTATTTATATCAGAAACTGGACTACCTAATGTATTGATCACGTAACTTACCAAAGTTAACACCATTAAAAGAAGACTTACAAACACGTACCTGAGTGTAATTAACTCGTGGTAAAGTTATGAATGCGAAACGCTGAGCCACAGTGGTCGACACGGCGCGGCGGAGAACGTCCCCTTAATTACGAGGAGCTCTTCATGAGACTGGAGTTTGAGTTACTACTTGTAGACGAATATAAAAGGAGAAGTTAAATTCATAATTTAGTTTTCAATTCAGTTAATATCTTACAGAAAATGATACATAGTTAACAGCAACTCAACTTGCTATGCACTTAATCCCTTGTGTGCCTAACACGTCGATCACGCGAGACAAAATGGCTTTTAAGATATGTATCGCTGATGTTGAAGAAAAATCTGCCGAGGCTAAAGTGGGTCTGAGTGCCACACTTGCAGGATGAATTAGGACCGATGGGCCAAGATCATCACAGTGGATGCCTGAGGAATGAAAAGTACGCTTATTTATCATCATCATCAGAATTTTAACGTTGCCACTGCTAGGGTACAGGCCTCCTCTCTTGTCCGTGAGAGGGAATGAGTCGTAATCCACTATGCGGACCCAGTGCGGTTTGGTGGATATCACATATCTTCGAATTCTCACAAGCTTATTATTCACTGAAATGTAATGCATAGCATAGATATACAAAAAAAAAAGTACGTGCTTCTACTGCAACTAAATATGTCAAAACTTCAACACTTCCAGTTTTTCCCTTATTGAAAAACTTCTCTCGATAATACTTTTAGTTTTATCACGTATGTTTTCAAACTAGAAGTGCTGTGAATGGAAACATTCAAGTTATTCTTTACGATGTTACTGTTCTTACCATGTTTAGCTAATAAAGTCATAATGTAGCAGATCTTAACTCCTTGGAACACAGTACCTAAGGAGTGAGAAAAATATAATGCATGTAGTGGATTTATGATATGAAACTTACATATTTTCATGATGATTTTATTTGATAAAGCTATAAAAATCTGGAGCATTATATTTTTGACGTGACAACGTCTAATAAATCGATGAACGCCGGCTGCACGTACGAAAAAGGATGACTCAATATAACGTTACGCTCAATGTAACGTTACGCTCATTGTAACGTTATAATCGTAGCGTTACAATGACGTTAATTGTATCGTTATGTATGTGACGTTGTCACGGTAAACTATCGTCCGCAAACCGACTTTACAGACAACCAATTTTTACAGTTGGTTGGTTCTAGGGCATGCCGGTTTCGTCACGATGTATTCCTTCGCTGTTTTTAACGCAGTGGAGTTGAGTTACACAAAATAAAGCGCCTGACTAAGTTCGAACCTACGACCTACGTAAACGTACGGCCACCTCTGCAGCAGCTGCTGTAATAAAAAGCACACATAATCAAAAATAAAATCGACTGAAAAATAGACTGGACCACTTCGAATAGACCGAAGACTAGGCTTCTTAAAACGGTCATTCAGACTGCGTTAAACTAAAACAAAAATCATGATTCATTAGTCAGTATTTCGGGTTTCTGACTTCCGCAACGAGAAATATCCTCTAACCCAGTCACGTGTTAAGTATTGTGTATTACACACAGGAAAAGTAATTATCTGGGAACAACATTAAACCTTTGTATATTGCTACATTTTTTACTCATCCGGCAGGGTGGGTCTTGATTTATTAATCTCGCGCAAAACAAAAGCTATCAGGCTTAATGGGCGGCGGAACCCCGCTGTGTATTATCAACGTTTAAACGTTTAATATCCTGTGTTTCTGCGTAAATCTTGGAATACCATTAATATCAATAAGGGGGAGGTTATATTAAATTTTCTGAGGTTTAATATAGACGTGTTGAGGTAGGTTTGTAGTGGCGGGGTAGTTTGTATTTTGGGTTTAGTACACAGTTATTAAGCTGGTATAACACACAATTAATGACAATGTCATTAATTTTGATGATTCAACAATTGCATTGTCGAGCAGACACATTCTTCAAGTACCTAGATGAATGTTTGATCTTTTTATCACTTTCCAAAGATTTTCTAGGCATTAGGTATCAAAGAAAGACACGACTTCGGACGCAGAAATTGTTTTACTTTAAATTCTTTCTGCACCCTATTTGTTTAATATAGGTACTTCACACAACTGAGGAGCAAATCATTTACTATATGTGTACGACTGCGATATTTCATAAACAGGCTTACGTTAGATTGGCACACAAAGTCATAGTACGTTTTCCTTCTAAGGTTTTGTGAATAGAACTCACTCAACATACTTGATGCCTGTGTATGCTTGCACTGTAGGGTTTTAAGCAGAGTGCGAGGGGGGGTGCTTCTACACAATTTAAAAATTATACATTTTAATTCGACCATTTCAATGCGTATGTTGCTTCTAGGATTTTCCAGTGCCTTCTGAATGTTTTACTAAAGTAGTGTCTTAAACAGCCCTTGGGGAAAAAATACAAAGTAAATAACAACAAATGACCTTAATTATTGAAAGAAAGAACGTTTATTTGACACACATTCAAAGGCACAAAACAAGTTTTGACAAACAATTTTTTTATTGTACGCAAAATAAGCATATTCAAATACAAAAGGAAAACGTATGTACAAAGACGAGCTTAACCTATAATTGGGTTCTCTGACAGCAAACTTTAGTGTTACAGAGAGATTTACATAATTAGGACAGTTAACAAAAGTGCACAACAAATACTAAAAAAAATTTGGATACTGAGCAGTGGTGGCCCAGTGGTATCGGCCGCGACTTACAAGTTCTAGGTCGTGGGTTCGAGCCCAGGCAGGCGCTTTACTTTGTGTAAATTATTTCATCACCACTGCTCTGAAAACGGTGAAGGAAAACATCGTGAGGAAACCGGCATGTCCTAGAACCAAACATTCGAAGACATGTGACATCCACACAACCCGCACTGGGCCCGCGTGGTGGATAACGGCCCATTCCCTCTCACAGAGAGGAGGCCTGTGTCTTAGCAGTGGGAACATTAATAGGCCGGTGATGTGATGTGATGTGATTTGAATTCTTACTAACTAAATACACTACAAAAATACGTGTACAGCACAAAATGCATAAACATAATGCATACTTAAAACTAAAATACATTAGTACATTTTGTGTCGAACATAAAATTTTGAGATTTTAACACGAGCTATGTAGCCAATGCTCGCATGTAGCTTTCGACGTGAGCCGATGCGAGTGTTAAAATAAAGCCTTTTTATGCGAGACACGAACGATTCTTTTTCCACTTCCTAATGGGCTTACTTAATTAAATGCAAATAAGTTCCAACAACAATTTATTAGAAACGTTCAAACTTAAAACCGCAGACTATATACAGACAGTCAACGCGCGCTTTTTCGGAAGGTAAAAGGTAGGTTTAGTATCATTCTGCCAGTTACATAATGATATCAAAACTCCATACACGTAATATCGTAACTGTCAGTATGTTGTTGTTGTTAATTTTGTTTTTTTAAATTTTTATTTTATAATCTTGTGTCTAAATGATCATATTTCGAAACGAATTTCTTAAGCAATGTGTTACATAATAGACAAGGTAGTGGAAATAGATATTTATGCTTCAAGTGCGGAAGGTAGGTGATATCCGATGAGTGGATAAATCGACACGAGTCGGAAATCATCTTACGCACGTGTATCATACAACATTTTACTATGCATTGTGCGAGGAAATAAAAAAATATATCTGAACCAAGCAAGAAATTAATAAAATGGCGGGCTTATTCAAGGGTGCTCAGCATATCCACAGATTAACTTTTACTGCGCATGTGCAAATAGCTGTCACGTCGTAAGGCAAAAAGGCACGAGCAAAATATTTATTCTGCCAAACATATTTAATGAATATTTAAAATTAATTTATTGATTAAAATCTAAATCTAGAGTAATTAAAAACGCCTTTAATGCAGTATTAGTTTTGTTTTACCTTTTATATGAATGATAAGATAATTTTGACTAATTTTCTAAACTTTTCTCAAATAATTAAAACTCTATGCGGCGGGCTGACGTTGGAATTAAAAATTAAAAAAAGTACAGGAAAGTAAAAAGCACTAGTAAAAAAGTGACACTTTCCGCACAGTTTGGCTGCTTGGAAAACGCTCGTTTTGAGGACATGCATTGTAATAGTTATTTATGCTACAAGTGCGGGAAGTATGTGATTTCCGATGAGTGCTATTTTTATTCACGAGCGAGCGAAGCGAGTGAGTGGATAAATCGAGACGAGTCGGAAATCATCTTACGCACGTGTATCATACAACATTTTACTATGCATTGTGCGAGGAAATAAAAAAATATATCTGAACCAAGCAAGAAATTAATAAAATGGCGCTTATTCAAAGGCGCTCAGCATATCTACAGATTAACTAATAAAAGCTGTCACGTCGTAACGCAAAAAGGCACGAGCAAAATATTCATTCTGCCAAACATATTTAATGAATACTTATTTAAAATTAATTTATTGATCAAAATCTAAATCTAGAGTAATAAAAACGCCTTAAATGAAGTATTAGTTTTGTTTTACCTTTTATATGAATGATAATCTGTACTTAACTAATTTTTAAAACTTTTCTCAAATAATAAAATCTCTATGCGGCGGGCTGACGTTGGAGTTAAAAATTAAAAAAGTACAGGAAAGTAAAAAGCACTAGTAAAAAAAAGTGACACTTTCCGCACAGTTTGGCTGCTTGGAAAACGCTCTTTTCGAGGACATGCATTGTAAACATATTTATGCGTCATGTTGGCAAGAAATGTTCCTTAATTTTTCTCCTGAATATCTCTAATTCAAACTTTCTATAAAGAATTTGAATTTAGAATCTGCTAATCAGTGTTTAACCTCATCATAATATGGTTAGCGAGTTTTATAAATAAGGCTGTTTATCTCCAAAAGACATTGACACTTTCGTTTTCAGAATTCGAAACATTTGTACAACAGATTCCGTGCGGCTCAAGTCCGGAACTCCGTAAATCCGTCATTTGGCACAAATCCTGCTAATGATGCTGTTAGCGGCCGCGGACGTGACGCGATGACAGGATTAGACGCCATTCTTATAGCGCGACAAAATAAAATGTTTATGTTTTTTAATCTGTTTCTATTACGGCACGTTCTGGTTTAACCCGGCGATAAAAAAATAAGATTCGTTGTAGTCATTTCTGTCGAAAACCATTCACGCACACTTATAAACACACACATCGTGCTCACGTATATGAATTAATGTATGTATGTAAATATGATAAAACACATTTTTTTAAAGATTTAGTATGGAGTTTCTTGTCCGTTCCTCTCCAAAACAAGATACTTTTCCGAATGGACGGTAGATTCAATTATTATTACTTATAAATTTAAATTTTTGACGTTAAAAAGTGCCAATTAATGGAATTGAAATAAAGACCTTTGAAACACTGTCATATTTAAATAATAATTGACTGTAATTTCATCCAGATCCAAAGGGGAAAATTTACAAGTCAGTAATTAGACCTGTCGTACTGTATAGTTCGTTCAATCTACGAAGACGCGCCCCACCACTATTCCTCCTAACCGTTTAAAGTATATGTGTGCAAGCTTCCGTCAATGTTTGAGTGTTATCGGTACTGTGAGGACTCTGCCTAAGAAGGCAACCTATTTGCCTTAGTAAGACTGGCAGCAGATAACTAGTTTTGCAAGGTAAATAAAATAAGAACGCTTGTCATGTATATATAAAATTATGAGAGAAGAGATCTAGATTGTTCGCCTGAAGGCAGGCTCATATTTGATAAAATATAATAAGTAAAACTAATGAATCTTTGATTTTCCCCGTACACCTCTGTCTACGTCCTTACAATTGGCGGAGGCCCCAGGGTAAAGTATCCCGGGAAATAATAAAAAATATATAAAAAATCGCGTGTATACGGCGTACAGTATACGTATAAGAAAAAACCTAGAAGAAAAGTGTATTGAAGACGGTATAGTTCGCGTGTGCATGGCGATACAGTGCACGAAGCCCTATCGGCGTATATAAAGCGAGATAACTGATATCAGAGAGTGCCGTTACCTCTCGTTGCCTCCCATAAGCGGATGGAAGGAAAAAGCTAAGTGGTTTTGTTTTTTTATATAATTGAGCGTAAAGCAAGCATGATGAATAAGTGTTATTCGGGCACGGACGGCTACTGCCTGGAGGAATTCCTGACCGAATTCAAGTCGGTGGCCGAAACAAATGAATGGAGAAAGAGCGACTACAGCCTGATTTTAGGAGGATTTCTACACGGAGCCGCATATTATTATTATCGTACTATTTTTAAGTATGATATGGACTTCGCAGTGTTGTGCGATTGCTTGAGGAGTGAATTTACAAAATTTCACCGCAGATGTCATTATTGCGAACAGCGCATAATAATCTGTGAAATAAAAGCCGAAGAAAAACGACTTAATGTATTGTGTGAGGATGTTAATACACATTTATTTTCTAGTGTTGTGATGAAGGACGAACAAACACAAAACGATGTTCAGTGCAGTGAGGAAATCGTTGACCACGTTGAGGAAGAGGCCGACGCAATTGTTGACGATGTTGATCACGCCGACGGAGAGAGCTGCTTGTTCGAGAACGATGTTGACCAGTCCAGCAGAGACGACAGCCCCGTCGATGACAAGTTTGAGGTTGAGTCTACGTTCCAGGGCGAGCGCTCGGACGGCCCAGCTGACGACGTGTTGGAGCCCCTACCCAGCAGCGTATGTGCGGACGAGGGTATTGTATTGTATCGGTCCAGTCCAATTTGCTCCGATAATTGTGATTATCTTTCAGAGAACCATGTTCGGATTCCATCAGAACAACGAGTTGCAGTTCCAACTGAATGCCAAAGTGGTGTTTTAGATGTTAACATGCACATTGATTTCAACCATATTATCGAAAATAATATCGAAATTTCTCGATCTGACATAAAACAGAAATTTATAAATGTCATATTGAAAAGAAATGATTTGACAGCATTTAAGAAAAGTTTTTCTCAACCGAAAGAGATCCGTAAGAAATTTAAAGAAGTCACTAATAAGGTTTCTTATTGCGCCAACATATATTCAAAGAAGGCGATCGTTAAAAAGGGTATGATCCGAATTAAATATAAAAGAATTTATAATGAAACTTCTTGGGGAGCAAGATTTCGTAGTAAGAAGATGACTATGTTTGTTGTAAATAAAAATCCGATTCAGTTTTACCATAGATGTAATTTAGTATTAGAATATTTGCATTATGTTCACGATAAACAAATAGAACTCGTAAAATGCAAGTTTTGGAAATTTTATAGAAAGAAGATTAGGTATAAAGTATAGTAAATAATTCATTATTAATGTGATTGTGTAAATAATTTGTTAGGAAACATGATGTGACTGTTGTGATGTGTCTTATATTTTGTGCTTTATTAACCAATGTTTTCTTTTCATGTCGTGCCAATGAATACGATCCAAATTAGAAGGAATATGCGATGCGCGCTGGGCATCGATAGAAACTTAATGCAATTTATTATTTTAATGATTTATCTGTATATGTTTTGGTGAAATTAAATACTCTTCTGTCTTGTCTTTATTTGTAAAATAGGATTAGCTTTTGAAATAGCAGACAAAGTCTCAAATACAAATCCATAAGGACTAAGTCTGAAACAGTAAAATGTTAATAAGAAATATTTATTTATAAACCCTTAAGGGAAATAAATGATAAAAAGCATAGTTGTCAGTCTAGGAAATGGTTTGACACATAGTGCCACAGATAATATAAAAAGCACAAGTGTCAAAACCTTGTCAAATGTAAAGCTTAGTGGTCATTATAAAATTGGTTCGTCACATAGTGCTATAATCAACACAATAAAGCACAGTGTTCATTACATTAGAATTTTATTTATACTCTATAGCCACAGATTAGTTAGGCCGGACCATAGATACAGAATAGTATGTGGAGTTATAGGGTCCATTCCAGATAAAAAGAAATAATATCGACATGGTTGATTATGTAGAATGTCATGAGCTAAGGAATAATTTGACACGTTGTGCCATAGATAATTTAAAAAGGCACAGGTTAAATAGAAAACGCGATATGATAGAAAAGCTAAATTGAGAATATTTATGCCGAATGAATTAGTGTTGCTCTACACACCTAGACGGACCACAAATAGAAGTCTTAAGCTATGTAGGTTGTATAAAGGCCCATACCGAATAATTAGGAGATTATCTGATGTAAATTATGTAATTAAAAAAATAAATAATAGTAGACGATTTAGGGATATAGTAAGTGTAAATAGATTAAAACCTTTTAGTGTTAGAGTAGTAGAGATAGGTTTAAATAGATAAGAATAGGGTAAAAAGGTTTCAATAACGGCATAGGCCTGCGACCAAAAAAAAAAAAAGATGGAATAGGAATGTTAACTGTCAATTTGATTCACTAAAGCTAATAGGGATGGGGGAGTAGGAAAATGTATCGATAGTTTTCTTGTCGACTTTTCAAAATAGTATCGATATTATCCCCAAGTGATAAAATTTTCTCTTTTGCATATGCTGATTGATTGTATGCCGCTGGGTGAAGAAGAGGCTGGCAACATTAGCTACGCATCGAAGAAATTTGTGATTATATGTTATGCGATTAGGGCTACATAGGCTCAAACCAGGATAGTAGTATAACCCGGTGGGTTATTTAAGGTTAGTCATAACTGAAACCGACTTTGCTAACGGGGCATAGCCTTTGCAAAGGATGTCGAGTTGACATCATTGGTCCAGTTGATGGCTGTTGTTTAATTAAAAAAAATATAATATATTTATCAATTTAAATCCTGGTGCAAGTTCTATGAATAGGATTTGAATTCGATGCGATCCAGCCTTTCCTTCTCTGGCCTGATAAACGCACGAGATCGAAAAATTGTATCATATCTGAATTTTTAGAAATTTAAACCCCATCCGGGTCGATGTGAGTTGACGCATCATTTTGTTAGTGTCGGGAGGACGCCTTGGTCCTTTTCCTGGGTTTTGGGCAAGGAGGTTCAAGCATGACGGCGTAGATTTGTTAATGCGTATGCGCACGTTAGCCGAAGTTAAAAGCACATATTGGAGCATCCGATAACTCGTTTGTCATGACTTAAGCCTTCCCCTTTTAAGGGTCGTACCTCAATTGTTAATGTGATTCCCCAGTTAGGTAAATGCTCGGGTTAGTATAAGGTAGGATTGATGTTACCTTTCAAAACTTGGAATAGAAGCACCTCGTATGACTCTGCGCGTCTATTCTTAGGGGCGTAGCTCATGTGAGGACTCTGCCTAAGAAGGCAACCTATTTGCCTTAGTAAGACTGGCAGCAGATAACTAGTTTTGCAAGGTAAATAAAATAAGAACGCTTGTCATGTATATATAAAATTATGAGAGAAGAGATCTAGATTGTTCGCCTGAAGGCAGGCTCATATTTGATAAAATATAATAAGTAAAACTAATGAATCTTTGATTTTCCCCGTACACCTCTGTCTACGTCCTTACACACACTACACTACACTAATTACCTATGAGTGCACACGCACACTACAATGAATAGACTTATCATTATAATAATATAAAGAAGAAGAATAGACTAATAATAAAATTGGTGGGGCGCGTCTTTGTGGATTGAACGAACTATATGGATCAGAATATTGGGCTGTGAAATAGATCTATGAAAAGAGATTGCATGTAGCAGAGATAAGAATGTTGAGATGGATGTGCGGAGTGACGAGAATGGATAAAGTGAGAAATGAGTATATCAGAGGCAGTTGGAAAGTGGCGCCAGTGACAGAAAAGTTGAAAGGAAACTGTTTGTCCTGGTATGGTCATCAGATGAGGAGGGATGAAACGCATGTTAATAAAAGAGTTATAAATATAAATGTGGATGGATGGAGAGGGAGAGGAGGGCCAAAGAAAAATGGATGGACTATGTAAGGAGTGATATGATAGAAAAGGTAGTCAGTGATAGTGTGGTAGGAGACAGAACGTTATGGAAGAAGAAAACGTGTTGCGCCGATCCAAAGTAAGATGGTATAAAAGCAAAAAAATATGATGAATTTGATTCAGTTGTTGCGGTATTACTGAGCATGAGGTCCTGGGTTCAAATCCCGAGTCGAGTAAAGTGTTATTAAGCTTTTCCATCTGGAATTTCTCAATAGTAGCCCGGTGTCTGGACTTATGCTCGGTTGATGGCAACAGGCTCGCCTTCTATTACGTAGAACTTAACCATAAGTGGTGAAATTTGGGTGTACTAAAGGTGCATCTCTGCTAAACCCTCCGGAAAAACATGCGGGATCTTATTATGGTCATTTTAAACCCCTGACGGAAAAAGATTGGTGTAATAAGTTTGACGTATGTGTTTGTGTAAATATGTGTATTTTTGTGTTTGTGTATATATGTGTATTTGTGTATCTGTCTGTGGCATTATAACTCTTAAACGGATGAACTGATTTTGATTTCATGTGAAAGGTGACGTTCGCGATCTAGAGTGTTTTTAGCTAAGTTTGATGAAAATCGTTATGGGCGTTTTACTGTTTGAATCAGGGTGTTTTTGCGAGATGTCGGGTCATAATGATATGTTCAATAGATTGTCGATCGAAGCGTGTCTACTACTAGACAAATTATGTAGCATGAAATAAAAATGTGACGGAAGTTTTGTAAATTTTTAAATTTTACTTGTGAGCTCTTGATTTCGTAAACAGCCACACATAAATTAAAATCTTTTGAACTGTTTTACATAGGTGCCAGACCGTTACATTTCCAAAAAAAATACATAAAATGCAGATGAAAAATTCATCCGAAGCACTAACTATAAAACTAAATAGACACCCACGCTGAATATAATTTACAAACTCACAAACACACACCAATTAACAAGATATGTATGTGTGCATCTAAAATGCATGAAGTGTGTACACAAAAACTGTTTGTTTGTGTGCAGTACATTTTTAATGTGATTACGGCTCCAGACGTATGCACAAACACTCGCAGCTCGAGTTAGTTTCGCGCTAAAAGCATCGTCGGGAAGTCTTATGCAAATGGACCGGGTGGTATAAGTCATAGATGTAGTTCAAAGTTAAGTTTAAAAGTTGGAAGCAATAAAATAGCTAACACGAGTGCTAGTTAATAGCTAGAACTCACTTAGCGGATGACCCTGCTACAAACATGCTTACATTAAAATATTCAAGCAAATTCAGTATGTAGATAGTCTGCCACAGCTTTAACAGCGTTCATGGCAATATTCTTCTTCTTAGTCTTTTTATTCTTCTTCTTTTTTATATTTGTCGTTGGCAAATATAAAAATTTAAATATTGTGTTTGGCCCAGAATTCAGCCACGGCTACACCTTGATGGTGGCAATATTGAATACATAGAATAGAATATACTTTACAATGCATGTCCTCGAAAAGAGTGTTTTCCAAGCAGCCAAACTGTGCGGAAAGTGTTTTTTTTTTAGTAGTGATTTTTACTTTCCTGTATTTTTTAGTGTTTTTCTCCAACATCAGCCCGCCGCATAGAGTTTTTATTATTTGAGAAAAGTTTAAAAAATTTGTTAAGTACAGATTATCATTCATATAAAAGGTAAAATAAAACTAATACTTCATTAACAGCGTTTTTAATTACTCTAGATTTAGATTTTGATCAATATATTAATTTTAAATATTCATTAAATATGTTTGGCAGAGTGAATATTTTGCTGGTGCCTTTTCGCGTAACGACGTGACAGCTATTTGCACATGCGCAGTAGATATGCCCGAGGAACTATAAGTTAATCTGTGGATATGCTGAGCGCGCTTGAATAAGCCCGCCATTTTATTTGCTTGGTTCAGATATTTTTTTCTTATTTTCTCGCACAATGCATAGTTTAATGTTGTATGCTACACGTGTGTAAGATGATTGCCGACTCGTGTCGATTTATCCACTCTCTCGCTTCGCTTGCTCGTGAATAAAAATACCACTCATCGGAAATCTACCTACCTGCCTTCCGCACTTGTACAAACTATTATTGTAAACCAAAAAAAGAAATTTATTATTTTATTTTACATCTACTTAATACTTTGGGTACAAAGGCGACACACTACAGACATACAGGGGCATACTACTACTAACTACTAGGGACATATTAGAGCTGTGTAGAAATTAAAATTCTTTATTTGAATATTAGGCCACTAAGCGGCACTTTTGAACGGCAAAAATTTAAATTTAAATGTAATAATAATTGATTCTACCGTGCATAGATGGAAGAAATAAAAATGATAACATGTCAAAATTAAACATTGCCAAAACCCCGATATTTTTATTTTATTTCGTACTTTTTAAACAACATAATTTATCTAGACGCTTCGATCAACAATATCAAATATAATAATAATGACACGATATCTTGATAAATACCCCGATTCAAACAGTAAAACGCCCATAACTTTTGAACGGCTGAACCGATTTTCATCAAACATAGTTAAGAACTCTAATGTTTGATAATTGAACACTAATGTGTAAGGCGCACGGTTGGTGCAGTGGTTGAGCGATTGACTGCTGCGCTGCGTGTCGCGGGTTCGATTTCCGCACGGAACAAATATTTGTATGACCTACAGATAGTTATTCCGGCTCTGGGTGTTTGTGTATGTGAGTTTATATGTTTGTAAACGCACCCACGATAAAGGAAGAAATTCCTAGTGAGGGAAAAAAAAGAAAAAAAAAATCTGATAATTCTAGAAAATAAAATATTTTAACTGTTTTTATTAATAGGAAATTTTGTAATTTTGAAATAAAGAATGTGAGAAAATGTAACTGGGTTAAGGATCACTATAATATTTTTATAATGCGCTTTTCCTCGTAGAAGTGCTACGTGGATAGACTTAATAGCCCGCCTAAGATGCTACAAAGTTCTTACGCCATATGCTCACAAGCATTAACTAGAATGTATTATTAATATAATTAACTAGAACTTCTAATTAATATTTATAACCGACTTGTAAACAACAAAACCTTGCCCTGTCTAACCAAAAACAGTAGACTTAATATTAATAATGGAACTTCTGTGAATTCTGTCTAGACTTGTTTTCAAACATAAAAACAATTTAATAACATCACAAATCTAAATATAAGTAACGGATCCAAAATGAAAAAAAAAAACGTGTGGTATTTTTTTTGGTGGCAACGTGACTTTACGAACTGGAACGATTTGAAAAAGGAAACGCGGGCGTGAGATAGATGGAAGGATTGGAGGAAGGCTTTTCACTAACAAAAGAGTTATTAAAACAAGTACATAATTTAAAAAAAAACAAGCTTTTGTATTAAAAAAATGCATCGTCACGAGAAACAAACGTATGTGCAATTTTTTTCTCAATCTCAAAATTAACTTGCAAGTTTTGATTACAGACACCGGAGCAAGTAAACAAAATAAAAGCTTGTAAGTTGTGTGCCGCTGTGTCCTATGACTTGCACCGCGAGATCTAGTTCAGAAGAAACTCACGAGAGAGCGACCAAGAAGTTTTATTTACAATATTATCATGATCTCATTCAAAGCTACATCTCTGAAACTTTCACACCTTTTGATCTTGCTAGCTAATGCAGTATTCTACTGGTGTGCTTTAGTTTGTTGATTTATAATTATACGTTGAAATTGGATATTATAAGTCATTGACTTTTTTATCATTGGTTTTTATTTAGTCAACGCCACCAGCTACGTTCCTTACATACTTCTTTTGCTTTTTATTAATCGACTTACCAAAAAACAGGAGGTTCTATGTTCGACTTCATGTTTGTTTTTTTTTGTGTTTGTTCACCGATATCTTCTCTTCTCTTTAAAAAAACGTTGGCCCTCACTAGGAATTTCTGCCTGTATCGTGGGTGCGTACAAACACTCTGTTAAAAATAACTTTAATTTTTGGAAGTCGGTGTCTTTAACGCAAAAAAATGGTACCTACCAAGACACCGACTTCCAAAAATTAAAGTTATTTTCACTTTGTAGTTGTGTGTTGTACTTATTTGGAAGTCGGTAGTATTTTTTTGTAAAAAAGTGCTTTCATTTAGTAGTTTCACAATAATAATGAAACTATGGTTAACACCATAATCTGAGTCATTTTCTTCACTTGACTCAACCTCGTTCTGAGCGTTCCTCAATCACATTGTCTAAATACATGCCACGTTGTTCTTTGGCAACTCAAAACCAGAGGTACTGTCAATGATTGAGGCAGAGTAGAGGTTAAGGAATATAATACCAGACCATTATTTCATTCCCGGTATTTCGGAAGTAATGGACAACTATCCCAGAATTCCGAGCTTTGTCTTAGATTGGCGAAAATTACTATAGTAATATAATTTATTTTACTTATCAACTGACACGCTTGCCTGAATTCTTATCCCCCCGACAACCCATCATCCTAGAAACGGTGGGCACCGCTCTGTAGAGCAGCTCAGGAGCACCAAATTACAACTTCACCCTCCTGCCGAGCGCGCGTGCTTGCTGGCTGTGGGTGAGTGACAGTCGGGCCTCTGGCTTCACGCACTACCGTCGTCGAACATAGGCACCTTCTTTGATGACACTACTTTCCGCCTCGCTGCTTCCCTAGGTCTTGGCGCTCCCTGAAATTCAAATTCAAAAGTCATTTATTCAAACTAGGCTGAGAATCAGCACTTACCGAACGTCAAAATTACATAAGACAGTCCCCCAAAAACGCCCGCCCTTCACCACTTCCTAGTGCTTTTGCTGTGAAGGAGAAGTGGTGCAACAAACTCCCCAGCAGCACAGCTGTCTGTTCAGTTAGAAAAAAAAAACAAAAACTTGATTCTATACAATAGTATGCAAATAATTTACATTACTCAATACAAAAAATTAAAATAAAATATATTTGCCATAATGACAGCTAGCACACGCCAATATACCAACAAAAACATCGAAATCTAAACTCAAGCGAAACTAAAAATAAAAACGTAAACGGAACTTAGTACCCGAATTATAAAGCCTCCAGGCATAAAGGGCGTGCCCGCCTACATATAGCTAATACAGCTGTAACTCGAAGTCACATAATTATGATGAACTAGGACCATCGAAGTAAAAAATAAATCAAAACTACTATGGTGAAGTTGTCGACAGCCTCCGTCACCACAGCCTGTCATGCAACCGAAATGCGGGTCGCATAGCGCGGCTTGGAAACTTAAACGAGATCATCCGACGTGCTCTCGTCACCGTCATCGTTCCGGCCGTATTAGAACCCCATGGCCGGGCACGCGACGATGGCAAAAGACCGGACGGGATGTCTATCTTTCCATAGAAGGTGGGTAGGCCTTAAGTGTGGGACGCTACTTGTGTCGATAATCTTGCGCCATCCCATCTTCCTAGCTCGTCGTGCTGCAGCGGAAATATATTAACCTTATCGGTAGTTATATTTTCAAACAATTTGGGGTTGAAACTTTTGGTCCATGGGGTCCGAGTGCTCACGCTTTGTTTTAAGATCTTTCCCTACGCCTAGTTGACACTTCGCGTGACCCAAGGGCTGACTTTTACCTTGGTCAGAGGGTAAGCTTTGCCATACAACGTAGCCGTAGCAATGCTGGCAGTCTTTTGAGCAAATTACCAGTGGACAACGATGTAGAGGAGTTTTTCGACGCCATATTTTAGTTTATTATATTTTTAGGTTTAGTTAACAAGTTGTTTTTCTTTTAAGTGTATAATGTTTGTAGTCTTAGTAAATGAAGTATTTTATACTTGTCACCTTAAAATTAGAAACTTGGTTATTACAGGGCAAAAAATGATTGGTGCAATTATCTGTTATTTAAACAAAACAATATTCAACTTCCAATCAACAAAATTCGAAGACATCTACCAATCCGCACTGGGCCCGAGTCATGGATATAGCCCATTACTTCTCCATGAGAGAAGGCCTGTGTCCCAGCAGTGGGAACATAAAAAAAAACCTTATGATGATGATTGCAATCAACTAATTAAGTATTTAACTAATTTAGCATTAGGTAATAATTTACCATAAATAACGGATGTTCATTTGGTATTTAAATATAGAAGTAGGTATCTAACCAACATGCAAATAAACTTAGGTTACTCATTTTTAATGTATGGTAATGACGTCTTCGCTTGTGTTCAATAACCTGAAAATAAATTTTCATCACGCTCATTTGGTATTTCAACAAAACAATTTGCTGACATATTTTTTTTAATACTTACCTTGTGTTTAAACTTTATTAATATTGATCCCGAAAACATCGGGATCAAGAGTTTATATCCCGGGATTTTGATATCAAGAAACCTGTCTAGATTCCGGGATACCGGCATTTATATTGTCTAGTCGAGGTTGAGTCGAAAACTTTCCTTTCGAAAAAGTTCCTTTTTCTTGTTTACATTAATGATCTCCCTTTTATGATGGCCAAATTATCGGATATAATTCTATTTGCTGATGATACTTCGCTAATTTTTAAAATAGATAGGAAAGATACGGATGTCTTACATGTCAATGAAAGTCTGGTTGTTCTCTCGGAATGGTTCGCAGCTAACAATCTTTTACTGAATGCGAAAAAAACAAAATGTCTAAAGTTCTCTTTACCAAATGTACCTCAACGTGACCTAAATCTAAATCTTGACGGCAAAAATCTTGAAATAATAGCGGAAACTGTATTCTTGGGGATTACTATCGATTCAAAATTGCAGTGGGGCGCGCACATTAGAACTCTTTCGGGCAGGTTAAGTTCGGCTGCCTATGCAGTAAGGAAGATAAGGCAGTTAACCGATGTAGCCACAGCTAGACTAGTATACTATGCTTATTTCCACAGTATTATGTCTTATGGCATTCTGCTGTGGGGGTCAGCAGCAGACGTTGACTCAATTTTTATCTTGCAAAAGAGGGCAATCCGCGCGATCTATAAAATGGGTCCTCGCGAGTCCCTCAGAGAAAAATTTAAAGAGATCGATATACTGACTCTACCTTCACTTTATATTTTGGAATGTATTTTGTATGTCCGCAAAAATCGAGGGCTTTTTAAAACTAGAAGTGACTTCCATAATTTAAATACACGCAGTAAGCACGAAATTGTAATACCCAAATTCAGATTAACGAAAACTAGCAAGTCTTTTCTTATAAACAGTATACGCTTTTATAACAAGTTGCCTAAGTCAGTTATAGAACTGACCGATGGAAAGTTCAAAAACTACATCAAACGTGTCCTTGTTAAAAAAGCATATTATAAAATCAAGGACTACGTTGAAGATAAAAAATTTGGCTTTGACACCCTCTGCGCATGCGGCTTCCCTGGTAACTCATAAACGGCACAAATATATGGATATCTCTAACTATTCTCAATCTCATTTTTTTTCTCTTTTAATTAGACTTTTTACAATATTTTTCAATCATCATTATAGCCCTTAGCTAAGAATAGTTACAGCACTGATTACAGTATTTGTGCCACATGTTAAATTTAGAGTTGTGTTTTTTTTTTTTTTTTTTTACCTTTGTATAGATTCTTTTACCTATTGTGAATGTGTGAACATTGTAGGCTTTCTAGTTTTCTAGATGATTGTTAACATTTGTTAACTTTTTATTTCGTGCATTATTTTTTTTTTTTTTCTCAATTTCGTACGACTTATTGTCGGGCCTACGTTGTCCCCCCATATCCAAGTACTAATGCTGTAACATGGAAATATTGTAAACAAAACAATTTAAAAGAGTAACCATGGAGTTTCTTGCCGGTTCTTCTCCATAGGAAACGACTAACCCGAACCGTGCACCTTTTGTCGACGTTTTATAAGTGCCCATGTAGGCCTATGTAAAATAAAAATATTTGATTTTGATTTTGAAAGAGGAAATTACTTAGTAAATTTATGAAAATCATTAGATAAAATCACATTTTCCTGTCAGATAATGGTGCCAACTCCTGAAAAACTGCAAAAAATCCTGCTAAGAATTTTGCATACAAGCGTATATTCATATATCGTTTACTAATGAGCACACAATCAGTTTGCTTAAATAATTTAAACTCTGGCAAGGAGCCAAGATTCACAAGGATTAATATGAAATCCCAGGCTATTTACAACTTACTGCGAATTTCACAATTTATCTTTCGTTGTTTTTGTTCTGTGGGATTAACAAAAATGTATCATCCTCTGCGTAGCTTTTTCCTAACTTTGGTAGGGTCGAGTTGGTACAGCTAAATACTTTAATATGTTGCATGTAGCGTCTGCCTACCTGTCGTCCCCGAGACGTAACACGATACCGTTTAGCGAGACCGGTATTCGGACTATCGGGCTCCTGACTATTCATAACGACTGTCAAAGATCTTCAAATAACAGCCGGCACAAACAACTTAACGTGCTTTCCGAGGAACAGAGGAATATCAGTATGTAATCACCCATCCAGATACTAACCTCGACAAGCGTTGCTTAACCTTGGTGATCTTTGTGACTGTTAATACTTAGTTACGAGCACCAAGACCTATCTCACGTCCACATCCCAGTTAATGGATAATACGATACTTCATTGTCAAACCTGACTACCCGTCATTATGTCGAACAAATGCGTGTGACGAACAAAAATAAATTGCATACGAATATAGAGACCATTTGTTTTATGATATTATTGCCACGATAATATTATTACCGGCCCGGTTTGTGGTCGGGGGCCCAATAACTCGCTTCATTGAATGTCGCTAGGAAATATTGGTTTTATCACCACGTTTTGATAATCAAATTGTTGGTTACCGTTATAGTTTTGGAATGAGATTATTGTGATTTTTATTTGTAACTACGATTTATCCTGAATAGTTTTGCTATTTCACTGGTTGAATATAATAAACAAAATGTTTTTTTGGTACCTATTTTGAAAAATGCAATCTTGATGTGGCAGTTAAATACAAATTGAATGCCAGTAGTGGGTTCTTATCATAAAAAAATACGACGAAACCATAGAAACATCATTGCGTCTCTACGCGACAATATTCTTGTCAGTGTTGCACTGAGCGCAAGTTCAGCCGTCACAGGCATAGTTATTATTACTTTCTTTGAGTAATCAATGACACTCACTGACACATTAGATGTTTACGGAAAGTTTGAAAATTTCTATGTCAAGCACCTGCCTGCAATATTAAAAAGGCTTGGATTCAAACTCTCATCTCTCTTGCCAATTAGACTTTTTACCTTGTTCTAAAAATAAATTCTACAACAAAGGCTGGCTAAATAACTACAAATCCTTTTAGCCTTTTCACACAGAAATAATGTCCCAAATCACTTTGAAAATAAAACTACGCGTTAAATTAAACTCCTCTAACTGAATCCGGAGCTTCCAACAAAAAAGGAATTACAGAATATAAAGCTTTAAGTGTACTCCTAGTTTATACGAAAGCACCTCATTAGAACGATACGGCACAAATGCAAGCACCCACTGCTCGTTGAATAAACAACCCTATTAGAATAAACTTTGAGTGGAAATTGCAGTGATGAAGCTGGAGTATCTCTGCCAAGTTTGGGACTAAAATAAATTATTTAATATTGATATGTTTTGTAGTTTAACACGTTCCCTGTGCGTGACCCACATGTAAGGCATTTCGTATTTTAGATGAGGCGTGAGTGCACCACATGTGGGTCACTCCCCCGTATATTCTTGTCAAATCTCAAACGTATGAGCAATGCCAATTGCCTGAAACGTGTGGGCTATGAAATTGTAAACAAAAACCTTGAAAAACTTGAGGGGTCAATATCTAATTTTCAGTTGCACAGTCAACGTGTTAAAGGAGATTTCGGTTTTTATGTTGACTTTTTGGACAGTACCTTTAATATTTTTTTCCGCATACTATGTCATCCAAATGAATGCGTATGGAAAACCAATACGACAGATATCTAAGGGGCTACTGAAAGAGTCTACATAACGGAAATCGATGTTTCAGCAAAGGGACACCTCTTTGAAAGATGGTGTTATCCAGTAAGTGTGTCATGAAGGTAAGATAGACTTTGCCGTTGTTATGTTTTTAATTTTGGCATCAGGTAAGACTGAAAGCCGATCCAAACATAGTAGAGAATATAATATGCTGCAACGGGAACTCATTCCTCTAATCACCCAATTTAGTACATATTAAAATCTTTCAAAACACACAACTTCTAGTTGAACCATTTAAAACCCAACCGGCAGCGTTTTTGAATGCGAAACAACTCTGCAATAGCTACACACGTTAGTTTTACTGCTTTTACTCTACAGCGTTTCTTTGTAGCGGCAATACAAATAAGAACCCCTTAGAATTTACTGTAGGTAACCTACTGAACTTTCCTTTCATAGAAAATAAAGCGCGGCACACATTCCACGCACACTCCAGTAAAATTAAATGAAACCGTTCCATTCACACCTTTTGCACCCACCATTGTTACTAACAACAAAGAAAGAAAATAATAAAATCCCAGGTTTTCTATTACTACACGTTGTTCTAGAGAACTTTCTCGTTAGATCCATTACTTCTTTCAAAAAAGGAACACTCTCGAGGTAGGGTTACCGGACATCAGGAATTGTTTTGGCATGTCAGTTTTTTACTATTTGGTCAGGGATTTTACGGAAAATTACAGTTTGTTTGATTTATTTACCCAGTTGTTTTATTGTAGGAACAAGAACAAAATTGTTCAGTGGTTGGTTGCAAGCGCTACTGCTGAGCTTGAGGTCTTGGTTTCGATGCCCGGTCCGGGCAAAGTGTTATTGGGTTTTTCCATCTGGAATTTAGCACTAACAAAACTGGAAGACGGAGTTTGATGCCTGGTTGATGGCCATATGCTCGCCCTCTATTTCATGGGACTTAAAAAAATAATAGCTGGTACATTGTGGATGTATCATAATATGTGCACCTTTCAGGGCACTCAGGCTGATATTATGTATGTTCTCATACGTAATCTACTTGAAATTAAAATTGCACGTAATATGCGCTCGAGGCTAAAGTGCCAGACAATTTCATACAAATCAGGCTTTCTGTAAGAACTTTTCAGTTATAAATCTGGTAACCCTAAATCTGGGTGAAAAATTAAGAGAAGGGCAGGGTGACATTTTGTAGGTGTTAGAAAGAGATAAAATATGCTGGTGACAACGAGTAAGTATAAATGTGCAAGCTTGATAAAAATAATGTTTTCCGTCTAAACTGATGCACTTTAAGATTATTTCAAAAAATTTGCTTTACAAGTGTACTGAGGTTAAGAGTGCTTGTTTTAGTCTTGTTAAAGGAAAGATTAGTAAAGTTTAAGGCTTCTGGCCCGTCCTGAAAACCTTTGACGGAGTCACTGACGAGCTGCTTCCAGGCCAGTCTGCCTTCGGCTCTTCTCAGGGCAGTGGTTACCGTGAGTCCTGTTAGCAGATCTAATCAGCGTGTAGGCGAACGGCCGCCCGGTCTTTTTCCGTTCACTGTTTCCACTTTAACCGCTTAAGGACATATGGTTTATATTTTTATTTTTTGCATATTTTTTTTGTATTTTCCCGATAGCAAGCCAAGCGCAAGGCTATCAACAAAAAAAAAAAGTTGTATGTATGTGGTCAAGTGATGCAAATGATGGATTTAAGGCACAAGATAAACAGACTTCTAGAATTATACTTGATTTTAATCTTCAAGAGCGCAGACACATACAAAGTGATGTCTTATGTCAATATGCTTTGACATCGCATGATATACAGAATTAATAAAAGGTTTATGTGCTGACTGATTGTCATTTAACAATAATACTTTACAAACAATGCCAGTACATTCTGAAATAAATGTTTTCAAAAACATAGCTTCTTTTTAAGAATCTGAAATTAAACCGAAGTGGACTCCCAAGGCAGAGAAATCATTGTTAAGACGACGACTAACGCCAACGACCTTGAGGGAACAAAACGCGCACTTGTTTCACACTCGCGCGACCCAAAATTTAGTAGATTTTTGTACATTCCTTATTATTCTCTGACTTTAAAAAAGAAAGCCTCAGATCAAAATGTAGATAATTAAATTGTCTTTTAGATGGTGTCAATTTTATTAAAATATGCTCAGCGGTTTTGGTGTGAATGTCGTGTGTTTGTCCGTTTTAGACATAACTTTACAAATTAATTACACTGTGTTATACGAATAAAACTCAAAATTTGCTCAGATCAAATTATTAAGAAAATAGTCTAATATAACAAATATTTTTTTCAAAAAATTACGACTAGCCATTTAGACGTGATTCTCATAAAAAAATCAGCTACTCAAGGGAATCGACGCCTTAACTGCATCATCTGTAAAGCTGCAGAGTGACATCTGGTATGTGGACAGCGGGGCGACCAACCGCATGACGAACAACAAGGAGATCATGCAGGATTTTCAGTGTAGGTACTAAATCGCTTGAAGTTTGGTGTCGATCTCTCTGCTATTAGCTTTCGGTGTAAAAGTATGTGTCTGCGCTCTTGAAGATTAAAAATCAAGTATAATCTGAGAAGTCTATTTTCCTAAATCCATCAGCAAAGTCAAATAATAACAAAAAGAAAAACGACTGAACAAAAAACATACTTACCTAATAGTAACTATTTACTAGAAAAACAACTCAAATTCAAGTAATTAACGGTACTTTTGAATTATCAGACATAAGAAATGAAGCTAGTTTCACATTCGCAAGCGTCAGAAGGTCTCTATGGAGAAGAATGTCCACGAAACACTCTTTTCCATAAATAAAAAGTACCTGGGCAACCGAGCTCCGCTCGGGTGAAAATAAAGTAAACGACGTTTTCTAACAATGAAACCTAGCTAGATCGATTTATCGACTCCCGAAACCCCCTGCATACTAAATTTCATAAAAATTGTTCGAGCCTTTTCCGAGATTCTAGTTTAAAGGTATTAGATTAATTACAAGTATTTGGTTAGGTATTAAAAAAAAAAAAAACACATAATTTAAGTGAGAACGATGTTAAAAAAAGTGCTCAACCGTCATGAAGGGAATCGAATGATTCAACACATATGCCAAAGACACTTGAGAGAGCATGACATACTCTGAACTGCTAGAGCACATTTAAGTCAACGAACGACATAATAGGCACAGTAAATGGTAGATTTACAGTTGGTACATAGTACTCACATGTTATGTGCTGTGCAGTTATATAATACAAAAAATAAATTGAGTTTAATATAAAATGCAAGTATATTCAATGCTACATAATGCTATACAAATAAGGACATATCTTACAATATTTAAATGTGAAAACACACTAGTTATACTATATTATAATATATCACTACTAGCTGACCCTGCAGACGTTGTTTTGCCATACAAATTATTTCAAAGATGCCCAAAAATTTTGCACACACTGAGTATTTCAGTATTTTTAATTGCCGTATAATTATAAATGGTTTATACAGGGAACACAATGGTTGTTGTTGGCGGGCGCTCGTGACACGTGTTGAATGCTATTGATTTATATGAGATCACTTAATTAACTGTACGTGAGAACTGTCTTGAGCTAAATGGCACCATTCTACCCTACCGTACCTTACATACCTACCTACCCTACCCTGCCGTATATACCTACCTACCCTATAATACCTACCAACCTACCCTACTGGACCTACCTACCCTACCTCACCTATCTACCCACTTACCCTACCCACCTACCCTACCTACCAACCTACCTGCCCTACTCTACCCTACCCTACATACCTATCAGTATTGGGCAAAATGTAATCTAACTACTGATTACTAACTACGACTACATAAAGTAGTTAGTAATCATAACTACAAACTACATAAAAAAATCGAAAATGTAGTTAAAAATTTTGACTACTAACTACTAATTGTAGTTGCAATCACGATTACTTGATTACTTTTTATAACTACAGATTTAAAATGATGTTGCGTCATTAAAAAAGCAAACACGCGCGATAGTCGTTCATGTAAGTGTGGTCCTCGCCGGGCTTCTTGGCCGCCCTGAGGTTGGTTTACTGGATGCGCGAGGCACGAAACGGTGCTGTTTTTGTATGAGATTTACGACTGCGCAGCCATTGTAACCAACTTCGGGGCGGCCAAGAGGTTTGGCGAGAACTATGCATGAGCGACTGTCGCGCGTGTTTTGACTTCTCGTGTGTTAGAGCAAGAGCGCACTATAGCACGCTCTCGCTCACTTTTAACAAAGATGACTTTTTTCAATTTGATAGCTCTTCTTTTTTTTTTTTTTTTTATTTGTGATGGGTTTGCTCTTGACTCTAGTCTAGGTCAAAGGTGACAGAGACAGAGTCGACGATGGAGTGAGCTTACCCAGAAGAAGCCTGTTCACTCTAACTTTGAAGAGATTCGGGTAAGATGTATGCCGAGTCCAGAGGTCAAAAGCAGATCTGATTGTTTCTTGTTATTTATCAGATATGGATCGAGACCTAAATTGTCTTCATAGATATCCAGAAGTGAAAAAAGTATTCATAAAATACAATACTCCATTATCCTTCTTCGGCTCCAGTGGAAATACTGTTTCCATACGCAACTATGATAAACCTTTCAACCTTTTTTGTTGATTTATTTGATTCGCAAATAATTTGAATTAAGTTAATGTTTGCTGAGTAATTTTATTTTGAAGTTTGGTATTTATTTACATATGTACATGTTTTTTAATTTTTTTGATTACATGCCAATAAAAAGTAATTAAGATCTGATAAGTATAGGTACATAATATCTACGACTTTAATCCTTGCATTTGATTATTCATGAAAATAAACAAAGGTATGTGCAATAAACTGTTTTTTTTTATGCAGCCATAATCCAAAACATATATTACTACACATTACATGTTTATTTAATTGCAAAATATATGTTCATAAAACTTAAATAATCAGTAATTATAACTACTAGATTGCAGCAATCAAATTACTAACTACTTAATGTAGTTTGATTACTGTAGTTAAGTTACATGTAATCATAACTACATGTAGTTAACTACTTTTAATCGTAGTTAGTAATCGGATTACAAAATTGTAGTTAACTACGCCCTACACTGATACCTACCTACCCTACCCAACCCTACCCTACATACATACCTAACTGCCCTACCTACCTACAAATATTTTTTTTTGGTCTTAAACCATCTTCGCATTGCCTTTCTAATGAAACCGGTTTGGGCATATCGGTTGGAAGGTTTCAAAGTCTTTAACGGACATAAGTAGTTTTTTTTTTGTGTTTCATGTATTAGAATTATAGAATGAATTTCAGAAAAATTGACAACGCCATCTACTGGTGATACCGGAACCAGCATACAACGCCATGTTCTTTTTTGTGTGTGCTTTGTTTGTATCATGTATTAGAGATGGCACTGTGTTCGCAAAATGTATGGGAAAATGATTTTTATCGTAATTTTATTATTTATTATCCTATTCCGGACGAAGATAAATCCATAAACACAAAAATTATTTAGATTGGCCCAGTCGTTCTTGAGTTATAAGTGGTGTTACCAATACGACTTTATTTTATATATATAGATGTATCAATCAAGCAGTGAGCAGTGGTGGCCCAGTGGTATCGGCCGCGACTTACAAGTTGTAGGTCGTGGGTTCGAGCCCAGGCAGGCGCTTTACTTTGTGTAAATTATTTCATCACCACTGCTCTCAAAACGGTGAAGGAAAACATCGTGAGGAAACCGGCATGTCCTAGAACCAAAAATTCGAAGACATGTGACATCCACCAACCCGCACTGGGCCCGCGTGTTGGATTACGGCCCATCCCCTCTCATAGAGAGGAGGCCTGTGTCCCAGCAGTGGGAACATTAATAGGCTGATGATGTGATGTGTGAATCAAAAACCGTTTACATGTCAAACCATAAAAAGCACAAAAACAACCATGTCTATTCCAATTAACTTAAATCAACTGAATATTAAATGTCAATTAAATTACTGTTTATATGTCCAACCATAACAAGTTCAAAACCTAAATTTAATCAAATGAGAATTTGATGCTAAATTGATACAAATTAAATGTCAACTAAAATACCATTTACATAATTATCCATTCATAAGATTCAAATGCAAACTACAAGTCAGTTAAAATTAAACACACATTAAATTATTTAAATGTCAATACCATCTCAAATAATTCACACTCAATTCATGTGGAATCATCAAACATCAAATCGGATACAGAATAAAAAAAAAATCTAATAGCATGGCTTTCAGTTTTGCCTTAAATAAGTTTGTGTTATAGACTAAAGTTTTTAAATCAGTAGGTAACTTATTATATAACTCTACTGCTTGGTAATCATAAGAAAAAGCTTGATCTCTCGTCAGGGGAATCACTACCCTCAGTAAAGAGGAACACGACGCGAGGAGGAGGAGGACGCAAGACAATGTATTATGCTTCAGACAAAGATTTTCGAGACAAGACTCATCTTACTTTAGTCTAAACTTTAACCAAACCCTGTAAAACTGTTAGCACATCTAGATGGATCTAAATAGACTAAGGACGTCCTCCATTCCATTTACAAATGCGAACCACGATCCCAAAGTAATTCCTAAGAAACAAAACACTCTCTTTATTCCGAACCGTGTAGTTCGAGTTTCGACCCTGAAAACGAATGAATATTTAACTCCATGTAAATGTATTGAGGTTTTGTACCATCTTCTTTTATAACTAGAAAATACTTAGGGGCTCTGTAGACGGAACAATTGAAGTATTCAAGTGTTTTTTAGTTTTTGTTGAACGCTTTGGTTAATTGTCCTAATTTGTAAATCTCTCTTTAACACTGAGGTTTGCAGTTTGCTGTTAGAGAACCCAATTATGGGTTAAGCTCGCCTTTCTTCATAATTAATGTGCTATTGAAATTGTATATTTTTGTTTTGTGTACATTAAAGAATATAAATATGAGCAAGTTTAGTTGATGCAAATACAAACTTTACTAATATAATTACGAATAAAAACTAAAAGTTTAATGTTAAAGGTTGCTAGTTGCAGTTACAAAAAGGACCAGTTTACAGTAATCGCGATTGATGTTGAGCAAGACTGGCGCTGGGGGGACGATAAAGAAGTGAAGTCTCTCATAGCGTATCAGTTACCGATTGTGAAAACCGGTAACTTGGCACAATTATGTCGTACAAATTAGTCACTTGAAAGTTGTGGCAATTCGGATATGATTTTATCAGCAAATACTGCAACTGAAGCAGTTGTCGATCACCGAAGCTCACAACTTAATTCAACATGTAGAATAGTTTCTAAAAAATATATGAAATCCATAATAAATAGGCAATTGCCTGTTGCCGCAACTCGAGGATTAATATTGCACTATCTGTAAAGCACCTTACAACATTTACTAAATAACTAGCGTCATACAAACACTTTGTTACGATATTCTATCTCTTTGTACACTCGAAACCAGATACTAAAATGCGAGTAATTTATTTCGTTAGCATTTGAGTTACAACTGTATTTTCGTGAATAAATATGTTAGGCTTGTAGGTACCTACAAGCCACTATATTAGCTACTATTTATGTTTGTTGTTAAATTTTATACTTGTTATTGTCTAGTAATTCCGTGTCTCTACGTTCGGAAAGATAAGCAATTAAGCATTTGCACCTCATTACGATATTTTTTATTCATGCTCTAGTCTAGATCAATTCGAGCCGAATTCGAGTGCCTTGTCGTATTGTGCGTGAGATTCGCAGACAGTACCCAGACAGGTAAGATTATTTTTCATTACTCATACTCGGAAAGTAGGTCTGAAGTTGCTTGAGGAGCGGGTTGAAAGTAATACTTTTCAGCCCTAGGGAGAATCGTTTTCAACTGACAGCTGTCAAATTATTTAAAAAAACTAGTTCTTTTTCACATATCTATTGAACCATGTTCCTACTTTCTATACAGCCATGATGTAAAATTGAAATAACTTAAAGTTAAGTATTGATTAAAGAATATATTTTTTTTAAATAACTATATTATAATTTAGTTTCAACAATTTCTTTAAAATAACTTAGATTTGGGCAAAATATTTACCATTTTTTCAATGATGAAAATAAAAAATAATGGCTGAATAGCTGGCCGGCCACAGAAAAAAAAATCAAACAAAATAGGCGGGAAAGCGGCAATTCGATCTTCATTTATTTTTTCGATTTGAAGACTTTTGTTTATATACGTATAGCAGAGATTTGTACCTATAAAATGAGTTCATCTGATTCTGATATGAATTTAACGCCTGATTTTATAAGAGAAGAGGCTAAAGCGGTAGTGGAAAACCTTTTACCACCCAAATCAAAACAAAGATACCTAAAATCATATGACGATTTTATGAAATGGCGCGCTGAGAAAAAAGTGAAATCGTTATCAGAAAACGTTTTGCTAATATATTTCAACGAATTATCAAAGACTTACAAACCTTCAACCTTATGGAGCGTGTATTCTATGTTAAAGACAACATTAAGTACTAAACACAATGTACATTTAAAGGATTTCGAGAGGCTAACATCGTTTCTCAAAAGGCAATCTGATGGATTTAAATCGAAAAAGTCCAAAGTTTTCACTTCTCAAGAGGTAGAAACCTTCTTAAACCAAGCGGCTGATGAAATATACCTAGTAATGAAGGTAAGCTAATCTTTTTATTGTTATTCGCTTATTTATACGAAATTTGTATCAAATTGTAACTTTCTATATTTTATACACCAATTAAAGAGATATAATTATCTACTTTTCAGGTAGTGTTGATATTGGCAATAAGTGGCGCTTGCAGAAGTATCGAACTAGTAAATATGACGGTTGATGACATTGAGAAACAAGGTGATATATTACTGGTGAAGTTACGTGGCACTAAAACTAAAGTTGACCGAACCTTCGTTATTAAAAAATAATTTGTAAATATAATAGAAAAACACCGAAAATTACGACCAAGTGGTATAGAAACGAACCGTTTTTTCATAAATTATCATAAAGGGAAGTGTCTGCGGCAAGTAATTGGAAAAAACAAGATTTCTAGTATTCATAAAGAGATAGCCACCTACCTTAATTTACCAAACTCAAATCTATATTCGGGTCACTGCTTTAGAAGAACATCGGCTACTTTGCTAGCCGATTCTGGTGCCTATTTAACTCTCATTAAAAGGCATGGAGGTTGGAAGTCGAGTAAAGTAGCTGAAGGCTACATAGAAGAGTCAGTGGAAAATAAAACTAAGATATCACACAGAGTAACAGAAATGATAAATCTCCATTCCACTGACTCTACACAACCGAGCACTTCAAAAGATTATCCGGTGCAATCCAAAATTATTTCTGTAACAGCTGAAGAAAATAGACAAATATCAATGTCCCCAACATTCACCCAAGAATCTCTGGATAATGTAGAAACACAAGTTTCCCAGAAAATATCAAATATCAAAATACCCGAAAAAAACCTGTCACTAACTATAACCAATTGTTCTAATTTTACCATAAACTTGAAATACAATTATCTCATCAAAGTTGTTGTTAAATGTAAAATAAAATTTACTCATTTTTTCTTTAGCTAATTCATGTTTTTATTTTTACTTTCCTTGTATTTGTAATGAAAAGCACAGTGTTTAACTCGGGTTAAAGACTTATTTAGTCCCTCGAACTATTGGCGCCCTCACTTCGTTCCGGGCGCCAAACCCCGTCTCGGGACTAAATAAGTTACTTTCACCCCTAGGATAACAATGTACTATTACCATTATTTATTCTTCTAGTAACCAACTAAGAAGACGTTTTTGTTTTATAAAACGCTCACATTTAAAAACATTTGTGAAGTTTTGCAATTTTATTGTTGTCCACTTACCGAGGAAGACGGTGATAATACTAGGTATTTAGTGTACAAATTATTATATCTGAATATTCGTGTACATAATTAACAACACAATTGATTAACGATATATTCAGTTTTTTTTCTTTTTATGCTCGCGCTTGACCACTATCTCAACTATTGGTAAGCGATGATGAACGCGAGTAGGCCGCTGCAAATATAATTTAGTGAAGTGGGGTATTATTGACTCATCAAACACCCAGTGCGAGTGCAGTGCTCCTGTCCAGACTATTCCCCATTTACAGGAGTGCCCAAAATGTCCGTTTACCTGCACCCGAGATAGCGTAATATCTGCCTGGTGGCCAAAATTGGCTCCCTTAACTGGCCCGAGTAATAAAATATACGAAAAGCATAAGTTGAAAATTCTTACATAAAATTCAACTATAGTGGTCTACTTAGACAGCTAAAAAAACAAACAAACTACCACTCAACTATATTTCTTTCTACACTTACACCACTCAATAAAACCGTTCCGTTTAAGTTGTACGACTCAAGATTTACACTGACGTAAACCGTTTTACAGGTAATAAGCTCTCGTATGGATTCACTCGACGGACATATTTTAGTAGCGCGTAAATTTTTATCTCTGGCAATACGCTGGTTGTAAAACGAACAACGCGTTCAATTTACCCCCGTGTAACTGTATGAAATTCTGAATTTATGTCTTTTTTGATGTATTGGATGATGTTAATTTATCATTTTAAAGTATGGATCAAAAATTTCGAATATCACGAGGCTGAATTCATCAACAAACACTTCGTTGTCCTACGTCTCAATTAAGGGTGGCCATCTAGCCTATTTTATACAAATAGTAAATATTAACGGTTCCGCCTTCCATGTATGTCAGTTAAAGCTCAATAATGGTCCATTATCAAATGAGTAATTGTATAGTGTATAAATGATGGATTAGGGCATGTAACGTGTGAAAAAGGCTTTACCGTGTCCCTTAACCAAATGCTAGTGATAAATATCTGCCAATGTGTGGATTAGGAGAGTATATTAGTGAATTGACCCTACCTATGAAATACAATGATTAAAGACATACCCAGTCACTCTGGCACTCACTCACAGAATATTAATACGGGAATAGACTAAATTTTAATTAACTTAACGATAACGACATCGTTTCTACGATAGTTACAATGACACGACTCTTGTCTATTGTTTCCAAACCTACTCTCTCTATATCCGCCTTACCACGTGGTTCCTAAACAAGACCGTCTTCTGTCGATGCCCCAAAACAAGTGCCTCGTCCTTGTTAATTTGCTTTCCAAACTACCTATTCTCAGCAATCCATGTACCTCCCCCTCGGACCCGATACTGAGACGATATTCTGTTCTCACTGCTTCACTGCTGCGAGGTCGTTTTTATTGCAGTTTTTGTACAATTTCTTAATTGTTTTACAATCGGCTTAGAAGTCGGAAATTTAAAATCTCTTTAGAATTTCGTTGGAATATTAATTTGTCTTGACAGCTTTTCCATTAAAAAGGCAATTTATGAGTTTCTTTAAACGGTCAGTATTGTTTTGTCCTTTTAAATTGAATTGTGTTTCATAATTTATTTAGTTGGCTGTCAGACCGTAACTTAAAGTCCAATGCCCGTGTCTCAATTTGAGTCTGCACATGTGGCCGGCCACATGTGCAGAAACACAATTAAATTTAAAAGGACAAAACAATACTGAACCGTTTAAAGAAACTCATAAATTGCCTTTTTAATGGAAAAGCTGTCAAGACAAATTAATATTCCAACGAAATTCTAAAGAGATTTTAAATTTCCGACTTCTAAGCCGATTGTAAAACAATTAAGAAATTGTACAAAAACTGCAATAAAAACGACCTCGCAGCAGTGAAGCAGTGAGAACAGAATATCGTCTCAGTATCGGGTCCGAGGGGGAGGTACATGGATTGCTGAGAATAGGTAGTTTGGAAAGCAAATTAACAAGGACGAGGCACTTGTTTTGGGGCATCGACAGAAGACGGTCTTGTTTAGGAACCACGTGGTAAGGCGGATATAGAGAGAGTAGGTTTGGAAACAATAGACAAGAGTCGTGTCATTGTAACTATCGTAGAAACGATGTCGTTATCGTTAAGTTAATTAAAATTTAGTCTATTCCCGTATTAATATTCTGTGAGTGAGTGCCAGAGTGACTGGGTATGTCTTTAATCATTGTATTTCATAGGTAGGGTCAATTCACTAATATACTCTCCTAATCCACACATTGGCAGATATTTATCACTAGCATTTGGTTAAGGGACACGGTAAAGCCTTTTTCACACGTTACATGCCCTAATCCATCATTTATACACTATACAATTACTCATTTGATAATGGACCATTATTGAGCTTTAACTGACATACATGGAAGGCGGAACCGTTAATATTTACTATTTGTATAAAATAGGCTAGATGGCCACCCTTAATTGAGACGTAGGACGACGAAGTGTTTGTTGATGAATTCAGCCTCGTGATATTCGAAATTTTTGATCCATACTTTAAAATGATAAATTAACATCATCTAATACATCAAAAAAGACATAAATTCAGAATTTCATACAGTTACACGGGGGTAAATTGAACGCGTTGTTCGTTTTACAACCAGCGTATTGCCAGAGATAAAAATTTACGCGCTACTAAAATATGTCCGTCGAGTGAATCCATACGAGAGCTTATTACCTGTAAAACGGTTTACGTCAGTGTAAATCTTGAGTCGTACAACTTAAACGGAACGGTTTTATTGAGTGGTGTAAGTGTAGAAAGAAATATAGTTGAGTGGTAGTTTGTTTGTTTTTTTAGCTGTCTAAGTAGACCACTATAGTTGAATTTTATGTAAGAATTTTCAACTTATGCTTTTCGTATATTTTATTACTCGGGCCAGTTAAGGGAGCCAATTTTGGCCACCAGGCAGATATTACGCTATCTCGGGTGCAGGTAAACGGACATTTTGGGCACTCCTGTAAATGGGGAATAGTCTGGACAGGAGCACTGCACTCGCACTGGGTGTTTGATGAGTCAATAATACCCCACTTCACTAAATTATATTTGCAGCGGCCTACTCGCGTTCATCATCGCTTACCAATAGTTGAGATAGTGGTCAAGCGCGAGCATAAAAAGAAAAAAAACTGAATATATCGTTAATCAATTGTGTTGTTAATTATGTACACGAATATTCAGATATAATAATTTGTACACTAAATAGGTATTTAGTATTATCACCGTCTTCCTCGGTAAGTGGACAACAATAAAATTGCAAAACTTCACAAATGTTTTTAAATGTAGGCGTTTTATAAAACAAAAACGTCTTCCTAGTTGGTTACTAGAAGAATAAATAATGGTAATAGTACATTGTTATCCTAGGGGTGAAAGTAACTTATTTAGTCCCGAGACGGGGTAGGGCGCCAATAGTTCGAGGGACTAAATAAGTCTTTAACCCGAGTTAAACACTGTGCTTTTCATTACAAATACAAGGAAAGTAAAAATAAAAACATGAATTAGCTAAAGAAAAAATGAGTAAATTTTATTTTACATTTAACAACAACTTTGATGAGATAATTGTATTTCAAGTTTATGGTAAAATTAGAACAATTGGTTATAGTTAGTGACAGGTTTTTTTCGGGTATTTTGATATTTGATATTTTCTGGGAAACTTGTGTTTCTACATTATCCAGAGATTCTTGGGTGAATGTTGGGGACATTGATATTTGTTTATTTTCTTCAGCTGTTACAGAAATAATTTTGGATTGCACCGGATAATCTTTTGAAGTGCTCGGTTGTGTAGAGTCAGTGGAATGGAGATTTATCATTTCTGTTACTCTGTGTGATATCTTAGTTTTATTTTCCACTGACTCTTCTATGTAGCCTTCAGCTACTTTACTCGACTTCCAACCTCCATGCCTTTTAATGAGAGTTAAATAGGCACCAGAATCGGCTAGCAAAGTAGCCGATGTTCTTCTAAAGCAGTGACCCGAATATAGATTTGAGTTTCTTTAAACGGTTCAGTATTGTTTTGTCCTTTTAAATTGAATTGTGTTTCATAATTTATTTGGTTGGCTGTCAGACCGTAACTTAAAGTCCAATGCCCGTGTCTCAATTTGAGTCTGCACATGTGGCCGGCCATGCGCAGTTTTAAATATAAATATAATACTCCATAGTTAATTAGGAATAAATGACATAGTCACAGTGGCAATGCTGCCAGCGTTCTGGGCATATTTCACGTTGACAGCGATGTGAGCGAATGTTTTGATGCCCAATGACCCCTGACCCTTTAAAACGCGTTCTTAGTTTATTTTAATATATAGGTAGTTTTGTTATTTAAGTATTTTTATACTATGTACATTTGTAACTACCTATGTAAATAAACATGAACACGCTTCCCAATAAAAACCACTACAAAGTGCAAAAAACTAGCATCTTAATTTTTTGACACTGAAATAATTTTCAAAATTTAATTTCACTTCGTAGTTTTTTATTTATTTGTAATTCGTTATACTATTTGGAAAAAGGTTTTTTTTGTTACTTCTAAGATTAAGGTTAACGCCATCTCGGGTGCCCAATAGAAATAAGAAAAAGTATTTATAATACTATACTAGCACTTCGCCCGCTACTTCGTTCGCGTGATCCGTATTTTAGTAGGTTGAATTGCCAAAAATATCTTGTTAGTGCTCCCCTACATCATAAAAAGAAGCACTGTACAGTAAAATTCATCAAAAATCTTTAAAGTCCCCTAAATCGTATTTTAGGAGTAGTTTTGAATAACTGTTAATGAAAACCTTTACTATTTACTTAGGTTAGTATTTATGCAAAGTTTCAAATATATAAGCCCAACAAATTACCAACTTTTTACCTCCTTAGGGGTAGAACTTCCAAAAACCAATAAATACATGAATTCTCTCTATGAACCAAAAGCGTTAATCTTTAATTTTACGTGTCACACTTAAAAGCTTAGAAATTGCACACAAACTTTCAACCCCATTTATTACCCTCTTTTTATCAATCAACAGCGTAAATCTAAAATTTCACGTGTCCAACTTACAAACTGTAGAAATTTCAACACCTTTTACCCCCTTAGGGTAGTCAGAACTTGACCGCAATATTTCGGGATGAGTGAGTGAGTGAATTTTCGCTTTTATGTATATAGATTACAGATATAGATATAGGATATAGATAACATTGAGGAGCTCGTGGCTAAATAATAACAGCCGCACGGGTCGATCATCAAGGTTAAGCAACGCTTGACGAGGTCGGTCCGTGGATGGGTGACCATTCCAACATACCGAGTTTCCTCCGTGTCTCGGAAAGCACGTTAAGCCGTTGGTCCCGGCTGTCATTTGAAGATCTTTGACAGTCGTTACGGGTAGTCAGAACTTGAGATCTGACACCAGTCTTGCCAAGGGGTACCGTGTTACCCAGTTACTGGGTTGTGGAGGTCAGATAGGCAGTCGCTCCATCATGTAAAACACTGTTACTTAGCTGAATCCGGTAAGACTGGAAGCCGACCCCAATATAGTTGGGAAAAAGGCTAGGCAGATGATGTATATAATTACAGAAACTGACATGCCAATATATAATAATGCCCTTATTAATAGTAATAGTACTTAAATATAAATTCTTCTATGTTTGTTACCATCTTATACCGGTAGGTTAGGTATACACTCACAGGCAATACTCCCCTTTGAACATTGCGAACGGCACGTACACGTGCGATTGGACGGCACGTGAAGGATAGTGACAAGTTATTTTTACAATACCGGTTGTAATTATCTACACAAGTTATAAAATTAAAGGTTACTTTTAATATATACCAGTAAATTTAATAAAGATTAAACCAAAATATACAGGCCTAATGGGCAGCTGAGCATGTAATTTGGTGTATCAAACAAGAATTCAGCATAATCGTCTCGCTTACATGTACAACTTCCTTTGACATTTTAGTTAATTATACATAAGTTTCCCTCTCAAAGAGAGGAGGCCTGTGTCCCAGCGGTGGGAACATTAATAGGTTGTTGATGTGATGTGATGTGATACATAAGTTACGTATTAACTTAAAAAAAAAAAAAAAAAAACTACTACTTACCCGTACGCAAAATACGCGCTTGGTCGTGGAGTTGCGGAAACAGCCCGTCGAAACTAAACTAACTAAACTAACTTTAAAAAAATATATATAAAAAGATATTCCCCAACATCGCCTCCGTAACCTCGTTTTCAGTATGCCAAACCGCCTCGAAGCTGTAATCAGAGCCCGACGAGGCAATACCAGTTATCAAAATGTAATGGCGTAAAACATACTTATATAATGGTGTTTGGAGTTTTTGCCAGTAATCCTAAGTTAAGAATGGTTATTTTTTGGTTTTCATCTTTTTTTAAGTTAAAAACGTTACTTATGTATAATCTATAATTTGAAAGAAAGTTGATGCAATTTCCTAAAAAACTTTTTTTTTTCAAAACTCTGATTTGAGAGTTTAGGAGAAATTGCAGTTTTAAAAGTGCGGTACTAAAAGTGTGTTACTAAATTTTGAAGGGCAGTGTAGATTCTCTTATCTATCTATACCAATAATATAAAGAGGAAAGATTTTTTGTTTGTTTGTTTGTTTGTACCGAATATGTACCAAAGCTACTGGACCGATTTAAAAAATTCTTTCACAAATAGAAAGCTACATTATTCCTGAGTAACATAGGCAATTTTTCAATCCCGAGAACGGGTCCTGTGGGTGGTCCACGGGAGCGAAGCCGCGGGAGACAGCTAGTGTCATATAATTATGTTGTAGTTTTGACAGTTGTTACCGGTAATCATAAGTCAGGCAATCTGAAAACACTCTTGCCAAGGAATATTGTGTTAGCCAGCAGCTATTGGATTGATACCTGCATCCAGTCAGACTGAATTATACTCGTGCTTCGTTCTCGAGATTAGTAACCTGAAATAATAAAAATATTACTTATTTACACATGTAGTATCCAGGTTACCAGGTACCCAGGATTCACCACATAGCACTGTATTTTGAGAGATAAGAGGTTTTTTTTTAATTCTCTTTCCTGCGTGGTAGCCGTGCCCCAAATCTTCGCTTGTCATTCACATTACAGTGCTTCACCACTACGCACTTTTTTATCCTTGGTACGGACTAAAAGTGTTTTTTCAAATGTTGACATCGACAAAATAAGCAAGAAGTTTGGTAAACTGGGGAGAAAATTAAAACGCGCCAAGAGGCAACATTCTTCAATATCGCTTTCATCCCGAGAGGACTTCATGCTATCGGCGCATAGCTATAAAGGTATGTGATTTGTTATTGCTACAATTTACAGGCGTAACATAAAAAAAATCTCTAGGCCGTGAAATACATCAACAAAAGTTCGTTGAATTCACTGGAATTTGACGCATACCTAACTACTTTTTATTCGATCTCGAACAGTACAAAGGGCTGTTTATATCGTTATCTACTATGGTGCGTTCAATTAATTGGAATTGCAACATCTACCATTCAGTTAAGGAAAGACGTTCAATTCACTGGAATTGCAACCTTTCTATTTGACTTGAAGCAGCGGAAAACTCAATGGACATCTTCTCGGACGATGACTGCAATATGGCAAGACCTAGACTAGCATCAGTTGTACGGGCCGTCTCGTCAGATGAGACAACGGAGTCACAGGCGCCACCTCCTGTGCCGTTCCCCGCGCCGCAACCATGCGGGCCATCGCTGCCGCCAGTGCCACAGCCAAACCCGCTGTCGCATCCGCTTCCCCCGCCGCTGACCCTGCAAGCTGCTGAGCCTTGCCCGGTCACTGAGCCTTGTGCAATTGCTGCTACCGCCAGCGATGTAACTATTACCCTCGATGATGACTTGATCGACATATTAGGGGATGATCCCACACAAGCCACCGAGTATGGCAAAGATATTTACGTTGGCGTAGCTAACCGCCTAGGGCATTTAGTTGTCAATGGGCTGGACAACGACGTGCGGAAGGAATTAGTGAAAAAGCACTTGACACCAGCCAACTGCCCTAGAATAATTCCACCGATCATAAATCCAGAAATAAAGGCTGCCGGCGCTACTTTGCCTTGTCATCTTTAAAGAAAGACATTAACGACCATTTGATGCAGACAAAGATAGAAAAGTACCTATCTTTTCGGCGAGGCCCTGGCTGAAACCTTGAAAACTGCCAAAACTGTAACAAAATATGGCGCCGATATAAAATTTGCTTACGATAAAAATAGGAAGACTACTCAAGCTCAGTCGTCAACTTCGCGTGGTTTAAACTGGAAGGCTCCTCCTTCGACTCGCAGGCATTCGAGGCCGCAGAGGAACCACCAGCCTTTCCTGCCTGCTGGAGCGAGGGTGCCAGCGCCGCCGCCGCACGCGAGCTGGTCGAGGACATCGCGCTATCAGCCGCGGCCGACCCGCTGCCTGTAAATGAGGTACAATATGCTGGTCGTTTAGCTTCTTTTGCAAGACAATGGTCTCACCTTGCACAAGACAAAACTGTTTTTTCCTGGATTAAACGAGGATACAATTTTCTAAACGAGTCTCACAAGAAAATGTACCTTCTGTTCCTATTTTGACACAAACTGATATTAATAATTTTTACAAAATCATTGATAGTCTCATGACGATTGGCGCTATAACCGAATGCGCTTCGTGTATCAATCAATTTATATCGAGTATTTTTCTTGTGCCGAAACCGAATGGTATGAAAAGGTTTAATCTAATAAATCTAAATAAACATAACATATATAAACCGACCATTTCAAGTTGGAGAATTTACGTACAGCAGTAAAATTAATGACAAAAAATTGTTGTATGGCCACCTGTGATCTCAAAGATACACATATTTTATTAAAATCCATCCAGACTCCAAAACATATCTCCGTTTATCAATTTGACGATAAGTTATTTGAATTAAATGTCTTGCTATTCGGTTTAAACATATACCATACGTTTACACTAAATTGATGAAACCCGTCGTTGGATTGCTCAGATTGGCTGGCTTTTTATCCACTTTATATCTAGATGATAGATAAGATAAGATAGATAAGATATTTATTTTTGTAAAAACATGAGTATACAATAGAATTGCATGGTCTTAAAATAACATTTGGTAATAGGTTCTACATGTTTTGCCTTTCAGGGCGTACAAAAAATTGTATTTGGTCATATTAACCGTTTGAATATATACAATTTACAAAAAAACTATTATTTAACCCACTTTCATGCAGTCGATTATAAACAATCTATAGAAAAACCTTAAAACTAAAAAAAAATTACAGTTTTGAGATTGAGGAAATGTCATAATGATAGGCACTAAGTACGATCATTTAAAAATTCTGTTAAGCTATAATAACATTTGGCTATCAGGTATTTTTTTTAGATGTAGTTTAAATAGAGTTGTGGGCATTTGTCTAATAGGTTTAGGGATTTTATTGTAAATATCTGGTGCTAAAGAGAAAATACTTTTACGCATGAGTGCCGTGGTTGATCTTACTGTCCATAATTTATTGTTATCCCGTCGATTGCGGATTGAAACATCTGATAGTTTTTTAAACAGTTTGGGATTGGATTGTACGAAATTAGCCACTTCAAAAATAAACAAGGAAGGTAGATTTAAAATATTGTATTTAATAAAAAATGGTTTGCAACCATCTGTTTTTTTTTAAGCCGAACATAGCCCTTATGCACCTTTTTTGTGACCTAAAAACAATTCCGTGGTCAGCGCAGTGGTACTTATGATGGGTTTTAGTTTATAGAGTGCGTAGGCAGAAGAACAGACTTTTTTATTTAATTCTTCTGTATGTGCTTTCCAGTTAAGACGTTTGTCAATAGTTATACCTAAGAATTTAGCTGTGTCTACCTTTTGTATTACTATCCCTTGGTGAGTAACATTGATGTTTGGTGATGCCAAACGTTGGCTGAAGAACATAACTTTTGTTTTTTCAAGGTTGATTATTAAATTATTGTTATTTAACCAGTTAACCAATGACTTCAATGTATTGTTAATTTCGTATAGGTGTCTTTATTTTTACAATTTACTGTGACCGTGCTGTCATCGGCAAAGAGTGATACTGGATATTTCTTTACTTTTGGAAGGTCATTTATACATGTTATAAATAACAATGGACCTAATACACTTCCTTGTGGGACTCCATATTTAACTATTTGTTTCTTTTATGAATACTTTTTTAGTGTGAATGTTTACTTTAGCAATTTCAGTATATTGTTGTCGGTTTCTTAGATACGACTCTATGAGATTTAGTATGTTGCCTCGAATTCCATACGCTTCCAGTTTACTCAGGAGAATGTCATGGTCAACATAATCGAAAGCCTAGGTCATGTCGCAGTAAATGGAACATACTGGCGTCCTTTTATCTACGCTAGCCATAACATTATTTATAAAATGTAAAATAGCCATGTTTATTGTTTTATTCCTGCGGAAGCCTTTCTGGTCTTCCGCAAGAATATTAAGTTTTTCTAAATAGTTATAAATTTGGTTATATATCTATTTCTCAAAAACTTTTGAAACTATGGAAATAAGCGCAATTGGTCTATAACAGTTCATATTCAGTTTGTTATTTTTTTTGAAGATTGGTCTGACAATAGAAGTTTTTAGCTTTTCAGGGTATGATCCTGTACTTATACACAAGTTAATGATATGGCTTAGGTGATCACATATAAGATATGCGACATATTTTATAATGGCTTATGTTTAACTTACCACCAGATATAGTAACATATAACAGACAAAAATAGTAAATGATCACCAAAATTAAACCCGCATCTTATTGTAAAATTATAACCAAAGTTTTAACATCTCGCTATCCTGTTTAGGCAAAATGACTCCAAATAAATCATTGTTAACCCAAAAGTAGTAAATGATCACCAAAAGTAGTAAATGATCACCAAAATTAAACCAATGACCAAAAAGATTATAAAATTTCTGGGAGCAACTTGGAAGTAGCGCTCGCCGGCCGCTGCCGCGGCACCGCTCGCTTTGCTCGCTCGGCTCGCGCGCGGTTGGTCACAGTTCTAACCTAACCTAACCTATTTTACAACATTAAATAGCGCAATAATTTGCTATTAAAATTTGGTGATCAATTTACTAAATTTGGTGATCAATTTACTAAATTTGGGTTTCATAGTACAATTTTAGGTAATAGAGGTTATGGTCACAAAGTAATTTTAGGTGGTCATTATATTTATCCCCTTTTATAATTCTAGTAGAGATCCCATCGTACCCAACACTTGTCGTATTTTTTAGCGATCTTATAATTTTAAGCACGTCGAATGGAGTACTTGGCGCCATAAACATTGATTTACTTGATTTAGAAATATTTTCAGTTACTTTATTACCAGAACTTGGTATCGGTTTTATTTTTTCTAAAAAGAAATTGTTGAAAGCATCTGCGATCTCCTGTGGACTGGTTATTGTTTTATTGTTTGTTTCGATGGAAGTAATAGTAAGCCTTTGGTAGATTAGTTTTTGACCTATTTATAATTGCCCATGTGGCTTTGGATTTATTAGTAGCTGTTTTTATTTTATGATTATTTTGTGCGCTGTGCGTTAATTGGATTATATTTTTATTAAGTTCATTACGATTTCGCCTATAGTTCCACATTAGCTCTCTCTTTTTTTTGCTACATATTTTTAGGCCACGTGATAACCATTGAGGCTTAGCTTTGGTTCTTACAGTAATCTTTTTGACAGGAAAGCATCAATTATACAGCATCATGAAAGTCTCTAAAAATGTATTGTACGCCGTGTTTGGATTGTCTGTATTATAGATTTCAGAGAATGAAATAGATTGAATATAGTTTTTGAATTTACGCATATTTTCTTTGCAATAGTCTCGTCTACTTATTCACCAATGATTTATTAAAAAAATATTTACTAACTGGTAATTTTAGTACTTGAGCTGTGTGGTCTGACAGGCCAAAGTCAACCACATCAGATCAGATCAGATCATCAGATTGTGTGCAAAATTATCTTTGCACGTTCCGCATGCAAGTCGAGTTGGCTGATTTATCTCCAGTTTCAAATTGTAATTTAAGAGCAAACATTCCAATTCCATCAAAGTATTGTTATGCTTAAGAGAATCAGTGTTATAGTCACCTGCAATTACGACATTTCTCTTTAATTTTGTTTTATTAATAGTACAAAGCACTTTTTCTAATTATTCAAAAAATACAGTTAGGTTATTAAATTTTGGTACTCTATATATACAAACAATAATCGTATTGTACATTACTAACTCTATTGCGCAACATTCAAAGATTCCATTTATGGAGAGATTAGCTATATCTTGGAGTTCTTTATACATGATGACTTGAACAATATTAATATTTCAATGAAATTACTAACAGCCTTAGGATTTATCATCAACTATGAAAAAAGTTGCTTACAACCTTCCATGAGATGCATATTTTTGGGTTTGGTTTGTATTCTTGATTCCCAAAATATTTTGACCGATCATTAGAAACAACGCTTAATTAACGGGTCTTACATGTTTATGAGATTAAAGCGTATCAAAATCAAAGATTTTGCAAAATTAGTTGGTTTGTTATTTTCTGTTTGTCCAGCCGTAGAATAACCTTGGTCCCTAGAACGTTGTAAGTACCTTAGTTTACAAGGTCACGACGATTACAATCGTTACATGAGTATCCTCGATCACCAGCACGATGACCTGAGATGGTGGTTACAAGCCTTAGTAAAGCCCGAGAATCGTATCAAAGATGATACCTACTCGGTAGAAATATTTCCTAACGCCTCAACTACAGGGTGGAGTGCAGCGTGTGGCTCAGAGACAGCGTGTGGCCGGTGGTCGTTGTCAGAGCAAAAACAACATATAAATTACTTGGAACTTTTGGCCGCCTATTATGCTAAGTTAAAGTTTTTGCAAGGGACTTTCACGATTGCCAAATACTTCTACGCGTTGATAACTTAACAGCTATTAGTTATATCAATCGGATGGGTGTAATTAAATATCCACACTTAATCAAGGTAGCAAAGGATATTTGGCAATGTTGCGAATCCCGTTTTTTTTTTTGTGTATGCGTGTTACATTAAATCTGCAGACAATACCATAGCAGATAAAGAATCAAGACGCAAGCATCCAGATATAGAATGGTCCTTAACAGAAAATATGTTTGCCTATATACTTGAAAGGCACACCATGCATTGATTTATTCGCGAGTCTTTTTACAGTAAATGTAAGAAATCCAGACGCTTTCGCAATAAACGCCTTCACGATTAGCTGGTCTAAGATGTTTTTCTATGCATTTTCACCCTTTCCAGTTATTCTAATAATTAAAATAAATAAAAAAAAAAACACATGAGTGATCAATCATGAGGCATCGTAAAAGTACCTTTATGGCCTACGCAGCCTTGGTTCCCATTGTTTAAAAGTTATTAATATTGGAATTAATTACTTTTAAATCAGACAATACAGTTTTTGATGATTCCAGCAACGGCAACATTTAAAACCATCTTACCCTGGTTGCAAGGATTTTATCAGAGGAGCCTTATCGCGAAGAAGCGTCCCATAGTCGTCGGCACATATAATGGTCACTTCTTTGGTAGACAGTTCTATCAGACAATATGTTTGTTAAAAAAATGGTTCGATTTCTGTGTTCAGAATTCCCTTGATTTTTATGCTACATCGATTACTGATTGTTAGCAATCGGTAATATACAGTAGTTTTAATAGTTTTAGAATAGCCCTATGCTTGATATTGGGACCTAGTGTCTCCAATGATGCAAGAATAATAAGGTTTTTTAAAGGTGTGTTCCGTTTGCGTCCACCTATGCCTAGATAAAATGTAACGTGGGATACTTCATGCGTTCTATCTCACTTAGCTACTTGTTATCCTAATGAAACATTAGTGCTAGATCAACTGACAAAAAAATATATGACCTTATTAGCTCTTGTAACGGTCCATAGGGTCCAGACCTTTTCGAAAATAAATATAAAGAACATTGAAATCAAATCTAACGAAATCTTAATAAAAATACCTGACTTAATAAAAACATCAAAAAAAGGAACCAATCAACCTCTCTTAGTGTTGCCTTACCTTTAACAAAAAAAAGAAATATATCCTGCACAGACGTTAGTTGATTACGTTGATAAAACTTCATCGTTACGTAAAGATGATACTTTATTTATCGGATGCAAAAAGCCCCATAAAGCGGCGACCACACAGACGGACGCTGTGTCGCTGGATAAAGAGTACGCTCCATGCGAGCGGGATCGACGTATCCATATTCTTGGCGCATAGCACGAGATACGCCTCTACATCTAAGGCCCACCAGCTAGGCGTAAATATTGACCTGATCAGGAAAACTGCTTGCTCATGTAACAATACAGATACGTTTTTCAGATTTTCACAGAGAAATATATTTAAATATGACCAAATCATTTTAAAAACATCAGCGATAAACGCTGGTTACAGATACTCTAAATTAAATGACAAGCGGAGTTTTGGGGCACGGCTACCACGCAGGAAAGGGAATAAAAAAACATAAAAAAACCTCTTATCTCTCAAAATACAGTGCTATGTTGTGAATCGTGGGTGATACTACATGTGTAAATAAGTAATAGTTTTATTATTTCAGGTTACTAATCTCTTCGAACGAAGCACGAGTAAAATTATGATCGAACATCACGTACAAGTAAATTCGTTTAATCATCAAATACAGTTAGCTACATTCACTTAGTAGACTCCAAACTCCAAAAATATGTAGTGATAGTAACCTACATAGCTAAATCTACGCCGTGGTGGCCCAGTGGCTAAGACGTCGCCTCTCGTGCCGGGTTCAAATCCGGGCAAGTACCAATGTGACTTTTTCAAATTCATATGTAATATATAAGTTGACCGTGGACATCACAGGCAACGGTGAAGGAAAACATCGTGAGGAAACCTGAACTTTTATAGTTAATTTAAGTCTGAAATAGCCAAGTCAGAGGCCTGTGGGGTTCCCAGAAGCGGGTTAATTAACTCTGACACCAGAGGTGGCTACATCATCACACGAAAAGAAGAAAAAGCTATGTATTATTATTCTCTATCGAGTATCATACCAATTATCTGTATCTAACATTGAAAACATACTAATACTTAAATACAAATATTTTTTTTTTATCTTTAAAAAAATCTTCAAGTTTCTTTCACCGAAAAAATGAAATCACACCGTTACTGAACGTGTTTTTAAGCCAAAAACTTTATTTTGGAGCAGATGGTACTTACTTTGGCTTTCACAAACCAATTAGAGGATTCAATGTGGAGTTCCTATTACGTTCCACAGAGTAAAAATCTCGCCTTCATCCATCTCTGAAAAGGACTCATTTCAAAGATTTTAATGAGAGTTCTTACTTCAGATTTTTTATTGAAATATAGAATCTATTACTTACTAGTATTCACGTGATTTCTCATTTCTTCTTAATAGAAAAGCTTTTTTATGATTTGATTCGAAGAATATCAATTACATGTTTTTTTTTTCCTAATTGTGTAATGATGACTAGTTACGTGATTTGTTTTTGTTATTAATATCGTTAATTTTTGTTTAAATATTTTGACATCGAAATAATGTCACATTTTTAGTAACCCTAATTAGGTCTGTAAGCATTAGGTTTTTAATACTTTAGTCGGGTAAAAAACGAATGCCGGATGGTTATGATTTCATCAAAAATTTTTGCACAAAAGCTTATGTAAATCATAATTCTTAAAAAAACAATCATTGAAAAATGTAAATAAATGCCCGATCTGCCGCCATATTGGTCTGTGACGTCACATATTTGGTTACAGCCCGCCATCGCTCGCCGGTGCTCATTAATTCATTCGCCATTGATTTCGCTCCATCAATATGCATGGCGCTCTGATTCCCATTGAAACACCCTTTGTATCGTTATTTACAGTTTGTCGACGAGGTTATGGTGTGATGAATTGTTATCTTTTTAGGGGATAATGTGAAATGTTATTTTACTCAAAACCGTGCCTTTTTTTCCAAAGCTCTTACGGATTTAGCTAATTTGTGTTTTGCCCAATTCCTGCTATAAAACATTTTTGTTTACAAAATAATATTTTTAAACAAATTATGCTCGTCTTTGTGACAAGTTAGAGACTTTCCTAGCATTTAAAAGTCTTTAAATAATGCCCTCTGAGAATCCAAATAACAAATAAAATAAAATTTCAAAAGTTTAATTTAAAAGGCCTATTAATACTAAACAATTGTAGAAATTGTTCAAGTTTTAAGTACCCATGCGTCTGGGGCTGGTGGCAAATTGAATTGCCTACATTTTGCGAATGCCTTACAATTTGCATGAAGATATTGCCATCGGGAGAACGTGATGCCACCACGATAGGAGGCAAAAGTTACGGGGTATGGTATATCTCCTTTTGGCCTAATTTAACAGCAAACTGCTTAGAATTTCGGAACGGAATTTTTCTTGAAAATGACTGAAAGTCGTGAATTGCAAGTGATAAATCAGCATAGAAATTGTTTAATTTTTATTCTGGTCCAGAGTTCCGGAAGAAACGCCAATCTGATGCTTCGTTTTTAGGAGGAGAAAAATGTTTGAATGGCATTTTGTTCATGCAAACGCAGTGGCTAAAATTAATACGTATGTTAAAAAAACCATTTTCCTATAAAACCAACCAAAAATATGCAATAAATAACACAGATTTTTTTATTATCAGTCAACAAGCGATCGACACAAATTTTTACACTACCAATCACATCATAAAGCTCTTATTAATAAAAAATAAAAATTTACAAAGCTTTAAACTCACACCATGTTCCCATGTCACCTCTAACACACGTCATCGTAAGCCGTGTTCATTATAATGTCCCGCGCGATCGCATTAATAAACTGAATTTCGAACGTTACGCCGAATATCTCATTTTAAATTAATTTTCGCGTTAATGCACGTACGACCATTTTATATTCGGTGTTCGTTCTCTTTTTGTGGAGATCAGATGGACTCAGTTGTTGAATATTGGCTTGCCATGTTAAATGAGAACCATATTAAAATGTATGTGGTTAAGTCTATAATTTATTAAATAGCCATGCTTCTTGTAGTCCCCAAATGGAAGGGCAGAAATGTAAGTACCTATAGCAACCCTACATTTTGTGACTAATGTCTTAAGTGCCATATATATAATAATAGGCGAGACTTATGTTACAACGGGCACAAATCTAGAATCCGGGTAGAGACTGAGAAATTGAAGATGTAAGAATCCCATAATTTCTAGTTATTAAGGCATCCTTTCTTTATTCTATTAGATACTCAAGTATCTAAGAACTTCGCTACTTAAATCCACAGGGTGAAACACCAATGGACAGCAAAAGAGGAGTTTTATGTCACCATATTTTAGATTAGATTATTTTTAGGCCTAGTTATAGTTTTTGATTTAAGTGTTTAAGAAAAAATTCAAAAAAAAACACAAACAGATCAAGAAGACTCACATTTTCTATCATACAAAGTAAATATTATCAATATGTAATATTATTGGAAGTTTGAAAGACAGATACTTATATCAATACAATCAAAGTCCTTTGAAAAGATATTAGAATCTTGAAATACAATACGACCAATACATTTTCAGACCAAAAAAGAAATACAATCAGTCCTTTTCGATATACACGAAGAGTTTTGATACTTTAATTTGAGGTCCGTTTTTCATCCGGAGATTTATACGGTTGTACTTGAGCTACGTTTTAATCTCGAAGTGACAGTTCGGGTCGGAGCGATCCGACAGCGGCCTGGGCCCTTATCAAACGAAACATCGCTAAACATTTATATATATTATGAACTTGATACTCGTGACTTTATTCCACGTTAATGTGAGTTTGTGATTTAAAGTGTCAAAGAGCTGAGAATTTTAATGCGATTTCGTAAAGTCGTTGAAAATTCAGCCGTTTCGTTTTAGAAATAAACTTTTATTTAAGACGTGTTTTATGTTTGGTCTGATGTATTCCCTTTCATGTTTTTCGACTAGGTGTTACTGGAACAGGTAAAAGGTATTGTTAGAGGATATCGATTTAATGTTAGTAAACATTTTTGAGATTCCCAATTTGGGGAGTGGGCAAGTTGGGGAGTGGCTTATTGGGATTTACTGACACTGCTCAGTGGCAGTTCGGATTTTGGATTGGAACCTAGTTGATGGGAATATGCTCGCTCATTATTGAATTTAGTGATGATTTAATCCTCAAAGTGAAGTTAGTTTTCAGGTAAAACCACTAAGAGTTAGAGTAGAGAGTGTCCGATAACTGAATGACATTAACTATTTCCTTGCTTCCAAATACAAACCAGCCATTGGAAAGCCTTTCAGTTGAGTTTTCAGCTGACAAGAAATAGCACAAAACAATGTTATTCTGAAACGTAGGTTAAGACTATACACTCCAAAATAGCTCATAGTATAAACTCAAGTATAAAGTAGGTCACAAAGTATGTTTACACATAATAGATACGTATCATAGTCATATTTTTGTAATCTATACTTCTACATCTATACTTCTATACTAATATTATAAAGAGGAAATATTTGTATTTTTATATTTTTGTTTGTAACGAATAAACTTTAAAACTACTGCACCGATTTCAAAAATTCTTTCACCGTTGGGAAGCTACACTGTGCCCGGGTGACAGTTCAAGGAGATTAATATAATGACTTTGCCTTCTCAGTATATTTATGAAAATCTTTTATATGCCCATAAAAATATAAAATTGTTTAAAAAATACAGTGATATCCATAACATAAATACTAGGTACAAACACAAATTTGTAGTACCTACAACAAGACTCAAGAAAATAGGTGGCTCGTTTAGATGTCAATGTGTGCGCTTTTATAATAAGCTTCCAAGCCACGTCCAAGATCTAAGTATTAATAAATTCAAATCATTCATTAAACGTAAGTTGTGCCAGAAAGCATTTTATACCATTAAAGATTACGTTGAGGACAAAAAGGCTTGGGATTGAGCTGCTCCAATTTTTTTATTTTTATATTTTGCACTTTGTTTTTTTTTAATTTTCATTCGGTTTTCTTGCAATGACTAGAATGTTTACTTTTTAAAGTATTATATTATTTTATTTTAATTATTGTAAATATGAAGACTATGTGGACCTATTTATTTTTGATTTTAGTTTTAATTTACCTTAGTTTTTAATCGTGGTCTGGCAGTTTGAGTAGTTTATGCGGCCTACCCGAATGTCCTTTCTTTGGTATTGTTCGTCGAATCGTTGAGCTCCTTAGATTCTGATTCTGCTCGGTTATTGACAAATGCGTGCACTGACTGGACAGGTCCACTCAATCTAGCAGGTTCTTTCCTCAAAAGACCATTTCAGACATCAGTCTACATGGTTTTCACATGATCTAACCAAGCTTTTGTCTGGACTTTAAAAGAGACTGTGTGTGACCTCTGAGTTTGTTTCGGCCTTTCTTCTCAGAGTAGTCAGTTAGGAAACGCCGACCTCCATCTAGTTTTAAAAATATGATCGACAAAGTGTTTGTACAAACCAATTACAGAAAGTAAATAAACCATTTATCATTTATCATACTTTCATCCCACGGGAACGAGCACTACGTGGGTGAAACCGCGGACTGCGCTAGTTATGACTAATCCTAATTTAGTCAGGCCCAATTTAGTAAGTTAACATTCATTAGATCTGCAAAATAATGAATAATAAAGTCTCCTTTATGTGTAAACCAAGGCTCTCTTAAAATATAGGGGGGTTACTTTTGCAGCTGTCGCTGTTGAACACCTTTTATGTAAAGGCCGTGCGTGAGGCGGGTGGCCTAGGCGTAAAATTAGAATGTTGTTTTTGTTTAATTGTATTCAAAACAAAACATAATTATATAACTAGTACCTAATAGTACCGTACTACGTAAGTACCGGTAACTTGCTTTGTTTTATCAAAAAACCTGTTAGGGAAGATATCTTTATTTGGTAAAAGTCGGTGTGTAATGTCTGGTATAATTATTTCTGTTATACCAAATAATCATAGAAATAGAATAGTGTACCGGGTGGACGTGATCACTTGTGGTAGGTATCTGGCGGTTGTAAGGCTCCTGCACAAGCGCGTTGTCGCCCTGTACCTATAGTTCAGTTTTTTCAACAATCCTGGTGTCTGGGAAGTTGATTGATGGCTGCTATGTGTTGATAGGTGAAGGCTTCATATGCAGGAAATAAAAGACTTGATTCCTCATGACTATTTGCGATGTTTCTGCAGGTCTTCAAAACACAAAGTTGCGTGGAGTAAACTAATTACATGGGTAACGGGTACAAATTAGTCTACGCGCATGCATACTATTCTACCACACTACTAACTTTACTTTATGGAGGACCCCAAAATCGCATGCAAATTAGTTTTGGAAGGGCCGACGCCACGAGAAATGTATGGGACCTCGCAACCAGGCAAGATGGCTGTCTCTCCAACCACCAGAGCCCCTTACAGAAGTGTGGCTGGGGAGGCAGAGAAATGGACTATCAAATGGTAGTACCCTGATGGGTATACCAGAAGTTCTTTAGGTACTTGGGGTGCCGGAAAGCGGCTGAATGTGAAAGAAATTGCGCTGTCCCACAGCTTGATGACTTTTTCTGCACGAGTGAATCCGGCTGGCAGTCGTCAGCAATGTCTGAATCTGGGCGCCTGTCGACAGGTTACCGAAAGGTAATGCTTCAGAAAGCATATCAATAACCCTTCAAGTACCAAATGTCTCTGAAGGCGATGAGCCCGCCATCAAGCGCATAGAAACCTCTATACTGGTTCTTACAAACACAGCTGGTGCACAGTGGTGTTTATATACTAGAATTACATGAGTCTTATCTAAATACACCCTGTATTTAGATAAAACTCATGTGATTCTACACTAGGTACAAGTCTAGGTTGCCTAGAAGTGGTAAATCGAAAATAAAATGGTTTATGACCACTTATTTGAGGAAAATGTATTCATAGGTATTCACCGTTCCAGGGTGTGATGCTATTTTCCCTTGCTATGTACTGTTATTATTTATTGTTTTTCAGTAATTGACATAGGGTAAATAAGTAAGAACACCTAGTTTGTGTTTCCTAACAAAATAATGTGTGAAATAAAGCAACACGATTGGTGCGCCGCCCCGCGTGAGTGGGACGCACATACCACAATTTAAATCCCCGTTTTTATAGGGGTCTAGAAGAAAAATAAATATTTTTTTATTTACTTATCCTATTACATACATATCTTATGCTAGTATATAAGCTATGTAACGCCTCGGCATGAACAAATATAATATAATAGAATAGGTCTTTATTTGCTAAGAATGTAGGGGTAAATCCATGTACATTCTGCCTTAATATAGCATGAAAATGTGATACAAATTAGAGACATTGCAAAAATAATTTATTATCATTTAAGAAATCCTGCACTGAATAATAACATTTAACTACAAGTACATCTGTGAAACGTCTTTTAAAAGTTTAGCAACGGTAAGTTTTTAAGTAGTTGATCAGAATAGAATAGAATAGAATACTCTTTATTATGTACACCATATAAGTTACAGAAAGTATAGACGAAGAAAACATTGCACTGGGTGACACAATGGGCGGCCTTATCGCTAAAAGCGATCTTTTCAAGACAACCTTTGGATGGATTTTAAAAAAATGGAAGGAATGACAGTACTGTAGGTAGTCTTTGGTGTAATATTTATATATAAAATAAAATAAATACATACATATATATATAATAGACAAATATATACAGTAATAAGTATGGAACAAAAGCATAGAAATCAAGAAATACAACTATTAAAGAGAGAGGTCGTGATTTTTTACCATTGTTTTAAAAATGGGCAGAGATTGAGCACGCCTTATTGATCAGGTATTTTATTAAAGATTACAGGAGCCATCAGATAACATTTCTTTTTAATAGGCTAGTTTTAAAACCGCCCTTGCATAATAGATTCTGATTTTGAGATCTCATAGCTTTACTACGTTTTCTAGTTTCTATTAAAGTTGCAAATATACATCGATTAGTTATAACGAATATGGTCAATTCAAGGATATAAAGGCATGGGAAGTTTAATAATTTATGAGACGTAAATATAGGTACGAAAACGTCTGTTACTTTGTACGCCCACCCTAACATACGTCACGTGAGGCCGCAGTAATGTTAAGGGTGTGACAGTACATGAAAATATATGATAAGTTAGAGGACTTACTAAGACCTTACAGCCTAACAGTCCCAAAGACCCTAAGCCCTATAAGCCCTACAGCCCTAACCCACCATATACCTAGTGTGTGATAAATAAATATATAGATAAGTTCAGGATGTCGGCACCATGCAACCTAAGGTTGCAGACGGGCAGTGGGCAGGAATTCCAGGTTCGGGAAGGGTACACTCACTGCCAGTCCAGCAGACTCACAGGACTGATCAGAGATGGCTAAAGGTGTCTTGGCCACAGCGAGGGGTAATGAGACAAGAATATAAATTCTAATCTGATTTATTTACAATATTGTACAGCTTAAATACTATTTCGTCTTAATACACACTAATGCACAAATGTGTCTGTGTCCTATGCGTGTAGGATGCAACCACACAGTATTTTATCTGGGCCGCGCGTCAGCCGGGCCGAGTGCTGAATCAATGTCCAAAGGTAACATTGAACAACTTTAAGACCAAATGTAGCTCTTAGGCAGCGCTTTTGAACTCAGAAAATGCTTTCTCGTTCACTACAGTGACCCCAAAATATTATACCAAAACTTAAGATGGAAATTGCCAAGCCATGGTAAGGCATATCGTCGTTTTTTTTTTTTTTGATAATTTATGCAACATGCATAATTGCGCACAGGTCCGATCAGTGTGGCGAATAAAATTTGGATTGAAATTACTGTCAATAAAATTTGGATTCCAAAAAATTTTGTAATGGATACTTTTTGTATAGTTTGACCATTGTAGTTTATATCCATATCTCCCGCAGATAAGCTTTGGTTAAAGTGCATGATTTTAGTTTTATGGTGATTAATAACTAAATTATTATTTTCAAGCCACTTTATTAGACTACTGTATGTATTGTTAATGTCATTTACATATGATTCTTTATCGATACATACTCGTAAGACACTTGATGTGCTATCATCTGCAAATAATACCGTAGGATGGCTTATATGACGTGGCAGGTCATTTATATATAATATAATTAACAAAGATCCAAGGACGCCGCCCTGCAGGACACCAAATTGTATTTCTCTGAAAGACGATCTAGATTTTAATTATTTTCTAGACCCTAAACACAAGCTCGATATCTCAGTACATTGTCTACGTTCTTTAAGATACGTTTTTATTAATTATTACCATTATTCTATCATTCGTGGCAATGCTCTTAAGCGGTCAAGAGGGCTATGCTCGGCGTTTCCTTGCGTGACCATGTCATAAATGAGGATATCCGCAGGAGAACCAAAGTTACCGACATAGCCCGAAGAATTGCCAAACTTAAGTGGCGTGGACAGGGCACATTCCTCGCAGAACGGATGGCCGATGGGGCTGAAATGTTCTGGAATGGCGACTGCGAACCGGAAGACGATACTTTGGAAGGCGTCCCACTAGGTAGACCGATGACCTGGTTACGGTTGCCGGAAGGCACTAGATGCGAGACGCACGGGATCGGTCAATGTGGCGACGGCCTGGGGGAGGCCTATGTCCAGCAGTGGATGTCTTTCAGCTGAAATGATGATGATGATGTGATGATTGCCACAAATACTGTACGCGTGAAGTTTTGTTAGAAGGGTATCATGATCCACACAGTCAAAAGCCTTCGACATATCGGCATATATTTTGCATACAAAATACATAATTATTATGCATAATTTTGGAGTCGATTTTTGGCATTATTCTCTGGATTTAGTCGAAAATAGCCATGTTGATGGTTTTATTTTTCTTGAAACCCTTTTGTCCGTCACATGGTAAGTGGTGTTTCGTTAGGTCTATAGTTTGTCATTTCGTCTTTATCATTCTTTTTATATATTGGTTTAACTATTACAGTTTTTAGACCTTCAGGAAATACTCCAGAGTATATGCATACGTTAATGAAATAAGCAAGTATCAGAGTCAAGTATCATATAGTTTTATTTGTTATTATAATCTTTTGTTATAACTTCATGAGATAAGGGTAAATTATTTTCGTATAAGTTATCGGTTAGTGACCATACACATAAACAAATGGTCAAAATGTATAATGTTTACATTATATATACTTATATTTGTGACTATGCTGTGTGACTATGCTTCGTTTAAATTAACCGTGCCTACCAAGCATGTAAACATTTATATGTCCCCGGAAAAATGGGTGGCAGATGTCCATATTAAGCCATGGGTGAACTATAAAAAATCACCCGGCTTAAATAAACAGAATGGAACCCAAACTCAGGTTCTAAATAACCAGCCCTTTCGTACCGCATAAGGTTTCCAACTTACATTGCTTATACCAAAACGTGAGAGGTTTAAAAACCAAACTTTGTATGTGGCGAAACAATTTACTGTTATTGGAGCAAAATCTTGTTGCTATAACCGAGACATTTCTTGACGAGTCGGTTGAAGACGCGGAACTAACACCAGGGGAGTGGAGTATTCTTCGGCGTGACAGAGGCTCACCGTGTGGGGGTGTTCTACTCGCCGCTAGGTCGCCTATTGCGTTACGATGGCGGCGGCGCCGTGAATTTGAAACCGACTGTGGTGAAGACTTGTGGGCAAGTTTTACATGGTGTGGTCGAACTATTTACGTGTGTGTATGTTATGTTAAACCAAGTGCTAAAGATGCGGCCTATATGCGTTGGTTTTGCAAAGTTGAAAGTTTTGTAAACAATTTAAATGGAACAATTTTAATTTTAGGTGATTTAAATTTGAACAGTGCTTCTTTATCTATTGTTAATTACTATTCTTATTTTTTGTCTTTTGGCTGTTTGAATGAGAAGAATGTGGTGAATAATTTGAATGGAGGTATGTTAGATGTGGTGTTAATCCAAGAGAGTGTTGACATGATTCATACGTCTGTCAATACCACAGATGGTTTAGTTAAACCTGACAACTATCATCCGCCTTTAGATGTTGATATTAAAATTAAATCTGCACATATTTCTGATATCATTGAACCAAGTAACATTGATAATAGCAAAGACTGGCATTTCAAAAAAAATAACCGTGATAAACTTTCTGACCTACTTTCAAGAACTTCATGGGAGAAGGTTCTACAGACAGACGATGTTTGTTTGACTACGAAGTATTTTTATTAGACGATTTATACCATCTTCGATGCTTGTATACCAAAAAAACTTCGATGCAGAACTTCAAGTAGGCGCTACCCAGTGTGGTTTACTAATGATATTATTAAGGACACCAGACTTAAGCTTAAGTGGCATACTGCTTGGAAGCGCACAAAATGCAGTATAAAATACAAAATCTTTTCAGATTTGAGAGCTAGCCTTAAAACAAGGGTGGCATTGGCTTATGCATCGTATACAGAAATGATTGAAAATAATTTAAGAACCAATCCACGTAATTTCTGGCAGCATATTTCTAGTTTGCGGTCTAAAGGTGGTTTTGAACCGAATGTTACCTATAAGGGAGATCAATTTTCAGGCGTTTACGCAGCTGAGGCTTTTGCTGAATTCTTTGCTAGCGTCTATCTGCCCGATATTCCACAGCTTGATGCAGAAAGGGTTTGGCTTTGTGATAGTGATGTCAGCAGTAATTATGTAAATATATTTAAATTTACTCATCAAGACGTCCTATCAGGAATAAAAAACTGAAACTTGATAGTTCTGTAGGGCCTGACAACATACCTTCTGATATATTGAAAAGTTTTAAAACACACTTTTGCTTGCCATTATATCATCTATTTAATTTATGTTTAAAATTCGGCGTTTATCCACCACAGTGGAAAATTTCAAGGGTTACTCCAATTCCCAAGAGTCAGAATAAAACATCAGTAGAAGAATTCCGTCCCATTGCCATTTTGTCATCACCAGCTAAAGTGTTTGAGAATGTATTGCACAAATACATTTATTCGCAAGTCGAAAAGTATGCAATGAGCAACATGGTTTTAGAGCGAAAAGATCTGTAAATACTAACTTTCTTACCCTAGTAGACTACATTTCAAAACGTTTAGACCATAGAGACCAAGTTGATGTCTTGTATTTTGACTTTCGGAAGGCGTTTGATAGGATCAATAATGATATTCTGCTTGCGAAGCTATGTGCTATCGGTTTTCCGCCTGGTCTCCTGCGGCTCCTCGCTGACTACCTCCGTGATCGTCAGCAGTTTGTCAGACTGGGCCATTACGAATCCCAGCCCTATCAAACGCGTTCCGGAGTGAGTCAGGGATCAATATTGGGACCACTCTTGTTCCTTATAATGGTTAATGACCTACCATCAGTCATCCATCACGCTAAAAGTTTACTGTATGCGGATGATTTGAAACTTTTTTGTGAAGTCAAGTCTGAAGCTGATTGTCTTGCGCTGCAGTGTGACTTAAACGCGATATTAGAATGGAGTGTTAGGAACAAAATGGAATTTAATTCTACCAAATGTTTCGTCATGAGTTTTACTCGTGCACGACACCCTCTCAATTTTGCGTACAAAATGAATAATAGCGCTATTACCAGGACAAATGGAATGAAGGATCTGGGTGTCACTTTTGACATGAGATTAACGTTTCACGATCACATGGTATTGGTTGCAAAAGATTCATTTAGGCGATTAGGTTTTATTCTACGAAATGCAAAGGATTTCAAAAACATAAGTGCAATTAAATCAATTTTTAATGTACTAGTACGCAGTAAGCTGGAGTCTAGTGCATGTGTCTGGAACCCTCATGAAAAGAAATACACACTAATTTTGGAAAAGGTTCATAAAGCTTTTCTGAGGTATCTGTATAAGCGTCTATATGGATATTATCCATTCTTATACCCTTCTAACTTCCTCTTAGGGTGTTTAGGCTACAATTCTCTCGAGGTCAGAAGGAAAAATGATCAAATCATAAATATGTGTAAAATCTTTCACGGGAAAACTGATGCCCCTGAACTACACGACGAACTAGCCCATATTTTTGCCCCAGTCAATTATAGACGTAGTAGGAGGCACAGATTGTTCGCCGTACCGGGGAGTCGAACCGTCGCTCGAGCCCAGTCTCCCATCCCTCGTACACTCGCCGCGCTCAACGCTCTCTTGGATGTTAAGCCCGATTGTGATGTGTTCGCGGATGAATGGAAGAAGATTTTGTCTGTATGTCTGGAGTATTGTAAGATGAGCGTATGAATGCCGTGTAATTATGGATATTATCATTGTTGTTTGTTTTTATTATTTTTATTTTAATGCTTTTTATAAACATGTATTTAACTAATGTAATTGGCCTTTGGCCGTGTTAAGTTAAAGTAAATAAATAAATATATGCTTCGCTTGCACGCTCACTCTAGTTCCCAACATATTCTGGCCGTCGCCTTCTGGGCGAACACAAAAAATGAGCATTTATTTATGTTATTTTCAAAATGAGCTGATCGAGTAAGCTGAATTATTTAATTAATTTAAAAAGTTAAACAATGAACGCAACCCAATTCCATTATCAAATTACCGAGCGATTTGTATCTCTTTTACAAAATACATTTATTGCAAATCCAGCGCAAATTTAATCCGCGTGCTACACAATACAAATTGTAGAAGTACCCTCAAATGACGCATAACTTTCTCAAACAAACGCTTAGGAGGTGAAACAGTTTAAGATAACGAAATTAATCGCGTCGTATTGTAAACGTATAATTAGTTTTCAGAGAACAAGTTTCTAAATTAAATTCTCAGACGTTTTGTGAGATATTTCGACGCTGAGCGGCTTGGTTGTGGAAAATACGGAGGTTAGTTTTGTGATAAAACCGTGCACAGCACAAATGGAGTATACCATGCATAATACTACGCCAATAAAAATGACATGTCATGAGAACATGTCAAGCGGTTTCGTTCCTACTTTATGCGAAGGTTTTGCGTAACTTCAAAGAACGCGTGTTCTTTGCTTGCATTGCTTCATTTATATTTAAATATCCGTCTACAAGAGATCGTAAAACACGCGATTAATACTGATGATACGAAATTGATTTTCCTTGCTTATATTTTATTCTAAAATCTGGACGTATTCACTACCGTAAATCATGCGCCAACAGTGCCGCTAGGCCAATAGGAATGCTCATATCTCATACTGATTTTTTGGTCGGTGTACGGCCTTAACATCGAATCATTTCGCTGATAATGATCGACAGTTCTCGACTAAATTATTCAAGAGTCTCAATTAATGGCAATGCAATCAATGGGAGAAGGCCTTTAGCTATATTGATATCATGATTGACACTAATACCATAGAAAATAGCGGCAAATTCTCTTAGATGAAAAAAGGTTCCTGAAATATTAATTCTATAAGGAAACTCGGACTTCACAGTATTATGAAACATAATTTGACACGTGATATATTTCAAAGAATAGGTAATTGTTTAGTAACAAATAATTTTAGTGTTATTTTTTGTAAATGTTTCCATTAATGTCAAGCTATATTTGGACTATTAGATATTATATTTAGTATAGCAATGCGCTACCAACCTTATCGGTTTACCTTTTTTTTTTGTTTGTCACAGGCTGGTTGCATTTTTCAAAGTTTTAAATTTTCGTCTTAAAAGAAAACAGAAAAACATTTTTTGTTTTGCTGAAAACTTCACTCACGGAAAATTGATTGCATATAAATCTTCAAACAAATAATTGGTATTTTTATAGCAGCTGTTAGAAGCGTCGATATAATTAGAAATAGCGAGAAAGGTGTTCAGACAGGCTCTAGTCTTCACCAGTTCCTCTGGGTAAAATTCAACTTCTCGTGTTAAAAAGGCTGGTGACAACTAAAGTGTTATTGTTCAAAACTGGTATATAACGTAGGTTCCTATTAATTATCCTTTGGAATGTCGCTTCTTCTGATATTTCAGACCCTTTTGTTTCATAATTTTGAGTGTTCATTTCCTTGTCTGTAGATATAATGTTGATAGAAGCCGACATTGGCTTCACCCCCTGGAAAAACCACACGACCCGTTTTATGTGCGGTCTTCGTGATTCCGTACATATTACAACGGGTTTTGCATATTTTTTTAACGGCCTGTGTTTTACTACGAGAACTGCGGCGCGGTAATCCAGTTTTGGAGCACTTCTACTAAAGGCGGCTTTTTTCGTCCAGCACGGATCTCCCACGAGTGTCTGAAGTAACATATTTTCATTTACTTACATTAATTTTTTTATTAAAATGGACCTAGTATTTATGTGTTAGTTTTTACTTGCAAAATTCCACGGATAAAAACGTAGCTTTACGACGTTATCGTTAACACCTATACTCCATTTGCGATAGCATAAGACGTTTAAATTAGCCCATTATACGGCAAGTTCAACCGATTTCGACTTCTATTGCGTTGGTGATACGACAAAGGGCAGCTCTTGTAAACAGTTGGTTTTGGTAACAGGTTTATACTTTTTATGTCATCCTTATGATTACAGAATAGAAATCAAAATCGGTTGAACAGACTGTAAATAGATTTGGGAACATGTCTAATGTTATTTCAAATGGAATTTAGATGCTTAAGCCAGAATTTAACCGGTTGCAACTGTGTTGAGGATAGGTACGCGTGTTCAAAGTAATACTTTCAAACCCAGCTAAAAATTCAATCCCTCTTTTTTTTCTTACTAATCATTTAGAATAACCTATCGTTATATGTTTTTTTTTAATTAAAGTGTTTTAACTTTTTGTAACCCTTTATATATTTTTAGTGTATTTTATTTTAAAATAAAACTATACGTCTTAACGTGGCGTTAAGTATTTTTTCTTTTTTAACGCTTGTGTAGGTTAACTTTGTTTATAAATTGTATATTAAATCGAAATACTAGCTAACATTTACATGGTTTACATAATTTTATAAAAATCTGCCCCGCACTAAATAATCGACTCCTTCTCCAAATTCAAATCGATTCCAAATTCAAATGAGTATTCAAATTCCGCCAAAACCATTTTTTGTCAGCCGGTATGCTTTAAAATTCCCTTCAGTAGGTATTTTTCTCCGAACCTTATTAGGTACCACAAAGTCTTCTGATTATGAGGTTGGTCAGTGATATTATGATAAATTGGTATGTAATCTCTTTGATTTTTTTTTAATTCTTGCTATACCTACTCATAGTAAAGTATGTAAAAGAAAGTTTATAACGTGTCTTTCCAAATTGTTTCGCCGTATATTTAGAATCTCACAACTCGGCCAATTGGACGTATATTAATTAGTATACAATTTGCAAAATCTAACTTGAAAGTTGATCAGTTTTGTTCTTAACTGCTTTACCATCTATTATTTACTTCTGCAGCCCAAGTTTGATAGCAAAGCCTAGTCTTAGTTTAATTATGGGTCATAAATTGTTGGAATTCATTGTAAATTATTAATTTATCATTGACACTATGGTAGGTTGGTAATTTGCCAGTTACAGTATGTGCATAATAAGGAAATAGATTGCAAAATAGAGAATGTTTTAGATTTTAAAGAGCAAGTTTATATTTAGACTAGATGTTAGGATATCTAGTAAATGTTTTCTTTATAATATATGTAATTGCAACTAAAATGTTGGCGTGCCCTATTAAAATAATACAGTGTACGTGACCTTATCTTTTTTTATTATTGATAGGCTCGTGCTTGACCACTATCTCACCTGATGTTAAGCGATGATGTGGCCGACAACGGTGAAGCATGATTGCCTTTAAGTAACTTATTCGCTTTTGGACAAAGGTTGTAGCTATCGGGAAACACAGACTCCAGCAGGAAATTTCATTCCTTAGCTGTGCGCAAAATGAACTTTCATTCCACCTATCTCGAAAAATGATGGTAAAGGACGTAATCATGTATAAATAAAGAAATGGTAGTCAATGCTATTTTAAAGCGTCCAAGATTATCAATGAAACTCTAAAATAATATAAAGCTTGCGAATTTTTCAACTACTACCGATAACAAAAGGAGACAAAAAATGTATTTAGCCTCAGGTGCTTGCCTTGGCAGACGATTAGTAAGTGTCAGCTTATGAATAGTTTCTCGTTGCAGACAAAGTGACGCGACAGCAGGCAGGCAATTAACTATTTTAATCTTGCTTCAATATTGACGTAGGTATCCACTCTTTACCATAGTACCAAATCTTTAAGAGGAGTTGGTACTATGACAAAACAAAGAGTCTAACATAACAAAACATCAGGCCTGTATTTGCCGAAGGGTTGAGCAGAAATGCACCTATAGTACAACAGCGTCTTGTCAGATTTACTGGCCTGAGACCATCACCAACGTACAGCTGAATGCCACAAGAGCCCGATCGCCCGTCAGATCAAGCGTCGCAATTGGAGATGGATTGGCCACACGCTACGAAGGGGTCCCGATCAAATACCCAAGCAAGCTTTGGTCTGGAATCCTTAAGAGTAAAGAAAGCGTGGTCGTCCCCCTCAAACCTGGCGTCGCACCGTGTTGGCAGAACCGACGAGAATCGGAATGACATGGAGCGAGGTAAAGCGTTGTAACGGGTAAAAATTGCCAGTGCATATATTGGCAACATCTGGCGTTGACATACGTATGACATAGTTGAAAGTTTAAATAAAATATATTCTATTTGTGTGAAATCATTTAATTCAATAAGCACACAAATTCAACATACAAATTAATACATTATTAAATTCTTTTCAAATTAGTTACATAAAAAATGATAATTTAGTAAAAGGCCTATGGCTTAAAAGCAAAGTATTCAAGATCGATAGTTGCAATGACTTGAGCCTTTACTACGAGTGAACTTGCATTGAGTGGACGGTGTCCAGAAATAACCTCAAAGGCAAGGACCTAAAAGTATACGTAATGTTATATGGGGCAAGGCTGGCTAGCGTCAAAATGAAAAGCTCATCATAATCAATGATCCAGTAGGCGCTGTGAGTATTGGTTTGAATTTGTCTGAATGCCCATTTTCATGACACATGTGCGTTTGATCTTAACATGCAATTTTCTTCTCCTTGGCAGGGCTCCAAATGCCTCTTTAGCTATAATTTAAATCTAAGTAAATAAGGCTAATGGTCAACTAGCTGTTCAAGCTACAGCAGTCTCCTCTTGCAAAGGGTTCCGAGCATAATTGTCATCATCTGATATACAGCAAGCACGGACAGCTACACAGAGAGCGATGCTGTTTGAGGAATCATATCTCCAGCATTGAATATTGTGGGTAATCTATATCCCTTCAGAAAGTGAGTGGTTCATACTTTGTAACCTCAATTTATTGTATTGATGGAACGTGTGCTTGAAGAATTAAATTAGTTGACCAAACTTGAGTGTGTTTTACTTCAGTCAGCTTCATGTGAGTTAATCCCTGCAATTGTCTCAAGCTACTTGCTACCCATTGAGTTAGCCGGTTGGGTAAGGAAAAGCTGCCTTACAGCGTGAAGCTCAAGACCGATCGCGATGGAGGACATCTGTCCCATCAAGGGGACTAACGACATTAGGTCAAGTAAGTCAATAGGGGGCGAGCCTACTGCCTTTAACGGGCAGAAATCTTGACTCCGTACTGCTACTGAAATACTTCAGGTAGAAAGTATCTATTTCTCCCAAATTACACACACACATTACAATGTAAGAAGAAACATTTTAAAATACATCTCAAATTATCACTTGTTACTAATTTTCATTACCTCGTGTTTTTCATACCTTCGCAACCAGTCTTTTGATGATATGATAAGGATAAAAGTTAAATTTGCATTCCAATCTTCCGAATAGTAAGATTTGAGATTGATCGACACCGTTTCATTCAGTAAATGCATTTCACGTCATCGTGAGTTGTTACACATAGCTAGGTCACGGGGTCCTGACGCTAAAGGTCGTAGCTCATTTACACGACCCCGCTCCAACACACATAATTCAAAATATACAGATGAAGTACGTCTACCTAAAAAAGTCTAGGGAAGTTTTAAACAATGAGTACTACATATCTATGTTCAAATTTTATAGGCAACATGTTAAAACTTCAATAAAGCTTGCTTATGATAACTACATCAAGCGAGCAGAGATGGATATAAGGAGGGACCCGAAAAATTTTTGGTCTTTTATTAGGGAACAGCGCTCAACTAGACATAGCTGTCCAGAGTACGAATATGAGGACAAAATGGTGACTGGTTTAGACGCCGTAAATGCTTTCGCAAAGTATTTTGAATCAGTTTTTTTACCAGATAAGCCCTTACTGTCTCACGAAATATCTGAGCGAGGGGAGTCCGTTGCATCATCATCCCGCATTGCGCTTGACAGCATAAGCAGTAAAGATCTGCTGCAAGCTGTCAAGCGCTTGAAGCCCCATTCATCCACCGGGCCAGATGGTATTCCCCCATTTTTTGTGAAAGACTGCATAACGGCTTTTAAGGTACCCTTATTATTTATTTTTAATCTTGCTGTTGAAAGCGCAATCTACCCGTCGCTTTGGAAACTTTCTCGTGTGACTCCCATACACAAGGATGGCTCAAGGTCTCACATCTCAAACTATAGGCCTATTGCTGTCCTTTCGGCCTTTGGCAAGTTATTCGAGTCGATATTGAACCGACACATAACTAGACACATCGGACCGCTACTGAGCGATTGTCAACATGGGTTCAGAGCCGGTAGGTCAACTGCAACCAACCTAGTCAATCTTGTAGATTATGCTGTCACTGAGATGGACAGCAACAAGCAGGTAGATGCAGCTTATTTTGACTTTAAAAAAGCTTTTGACCGTGTCCATAATGACGTGCTATTGCAAAAATTTTCAGCCATAGGATTTACGCCTAAATTATTAAAACTATTTTGTAGCTATTTTGGTAAACGAAGGCAATATGTTCAGCTCGCCGGTTATCGGTCTGAAACGTATGTAACGCAGTCAGGAGTAAGTCAGGGAAGCACTTTTGGCCCAACCCAATTCCTTGTCATGGTGAATGACTTGCCGGAGATCATTCGGACGGCTAAGTGCCTCATGTTTGCTGATGATCTGAAGATCTACTTTAGCATAGGGACGGCGGCTGATTGTGATGCTCTTCAGCGGGACATCGGCAATGTGGTAGCCTGGAGCAACCGCAACCGCTTGGAATTCAATACATCTAAGTGTAAGACCATTACATTTTCTCGCCAGCGCTCCCCGCATTTGTATACGTACAGTGTGTCGGGCACCCCGCTGGAGCGCGTCACAACAATCCGCGATCTCGGTGTAGTGTTGGACACCGGGCTGACTTTTAATGACCACATAACCACTCTGTGTAAACGAGCACACAAATCTCTTGGGTTTGTCATGAGGCAGTCGGCTCGGTTTACCAGCAAACACGCTATTGTGGCCCTGTATTTCGCATTTGTCCACAGCAAACTTGAATTTAATTCGGTTGTGTGGGATCCACATGAGTCAAAGCATAATCTCCTGTTGGAGCGGGTGCAGTGGAAGTTCTGTCGGTACCTGTACAAAAAAATGTATGGGTATTAACCCTACTTGTATCCCTCTCTGTTCGTATCAGGAATGGTCGGTATTGATACTCTCGAGCTGAGACGTAAGTGCGCACTCCTTCTGCATTATTTCTTATTACTTAACGGCAAAATTGACAACCCTGCGGCATTGTCTCGCTGTGGACTATCCGCGCCGGCTCAATACACGCGACTGCGCTCGCGTCCGCTTTTAGCGACATCCAGAGTCCGGACTCGTACCGCACAATATGCGGCATCAAATCAAGCTGTTTCATTGCTCAACACCCTGACTGCTCAGCATCCGGATGTGGACATATTCCACTCCAATGTACGTGTATTTTTAAAGGGTTGCAAAGAGTGTTTTAGCGACTAAATGAGTTAATTGGAAATTATTGAATATTGTTCAATTATTATTATGAAATTGTTATTGTTGTATTATTATTATGTAATTGTTATTATTGAATTATTACTGATTTTTTTTTATTGGTCTGTTATTATTTGATTATTGAATTGTTGTATTATTTTTTATGGAATTGAAGAATTGTTTGTGTTGAATTATGATTTGTTTATTAATGTTAGTTTAATTGGTTTGCCTCTGTTTATTTTGTTTTTCTGGTTTAATCTGTGTGAATTTAAATTATTAATATTATTCGTGTTATGTAATTCTTATTGACTCTCTGCACGTGTTGGGTCAAACTGTGAGTGCAGAGAGTAATTGCAATAAATAAATAATAAATAAATAAACACTACTCCCACTCAACACCGCCCCAAATGGAGATGACTACTCGCTGTCCAGGCGCCGACAGCTTACAGGCAACCAGCTGTCCATGCGCTTACAGCTAGCTATCAAATGTCTGTCCACGCACCGACCGCTTTCGTCTTCCTTTTTCGACAACCTAGCAATGTGCCTCAAGCTCACAGTCTGAGTGCGTACAGCCGTACAGCGCGCGTGTCCCGCCCGCTTACAGCGCATGGTAAACATGCAGTAAGCGAGACGTTAGCTGTCGAGTTATACTATAGTGGTAAGCTCGCTTAGTTTATTTTTATAGCGAACTGTCTGCTAATTAGCGTTGTCAATGTAAAGTATATCTACAGAGGACGTCCTGCAGCTCACATTTCAATGAACATTATTTTGCCGAGTTGGAGCGGTGTCGTATAAGTCTCCTACGACCTTTAGAAACAAAATTTGGTTCAAGTAGATGTCGCGATATGTATCGATTTGTTATCGAGTTAATTGTGTGTAAAAATTAAATTTTCTAGAATTGATCATAAAAATTATATGTTCTTATTTATTCAACTCTCTTGAGCACACAATTATGGAATATTGGGCTCCCTCACATTTCAAAGATTATTTGAACGGATCATTTAAAATTGATTCCAATAGATGGCGCGGTTTTAAATGTCTGTCGCATTCCACTCGATTTTTTAAATTTGTATGCACAGGATTTCGAATTTGACCTAACCTAACCTACAGACGACTGGTAAAAAATGCCTAAGGTGATTAGTCCGCTTTTGTACAGTGTTCTTTTTAGTTTTGCATAAAGTTTTATTAAATAAAGAAATACCTACACTAAGGAAGCCTGTCTACTTGGCGTGGAGCGGAAAAAAAGGAGCGGAGCCATCAATCGAATTGCATAAAATTTCTACTCGCACGTCGAAACGGTGTTTTTCCGAACCAAGTGGACAGGCAGCCTAATACGCCGTTTCTCATTGTATGAATTTCGTTACAATGTAAAACGTAAAATCGATGAATATCAAAACGTTACCCCATAAAATACTTGAGTGTTCTTTAATAAAGTGAATAAATCAGTATTCAACGAGATTGTCTGTAGAACGAAGCACCAAGCTCTGTTTTATTCCTGTTCTGATAAAAACCTGCCTAGAATATTCCTTGTAAATTGAAAAGTTTCTCGAAACAGGACGAGGTCTGTCCATTGTCTGTTCGTGTTGAGCTATGAAGATAGCGGATATAAGTATATATGTTTTTTTCACCATTTCAAATTAAATTAATTTATTGAGCATTATTTTGATTGACAAGTCTCAACTACTTTGTGTAGGCTTTCATTGAACGTGTACGATACATTTATGCGACGATATCACAGCATCTAGGAGACGTTAACCAACTTAAGATGCACTCTGCCGCAGTCCTTAGTTTGTACCAAGTGCCAAGTCTTGACTATGTATTGTGACCATCCTGGTTTTACCATTTTCAATACAATTCAAAACATGATTTGGAAACATTAATGAAATACAATAGGTATCTATACCTATTGTATAATTTATCGAACTTCTAGGTACTACCGTAAACTGTTTATGTACCCAAGCATATAAATAGATGAGGTAATTTATCGTTTTGTTAAATTGGATACACGTAAATGCCTTAGCCAAACAACATGCCTAGCCCTCAAGGTAACATAACTGACAACTTGTAGCAACTACCGCCTCCCTCAAACACAGGTAACATAAATAAAACAACAAAAACAAAATCCCATCTTCCAATCCGGCTGGTCACCGTGGAAGATCAAGACCAAAACCCTCTAAAGAAGAAACTGGAAACTTTTTCAAAAAATCAAGAAACGACACTACCACTCAAACCAATCAACTCAACTAATAAAATAAAAGACGAGCTGCTCTACATAATAAGCTACAATGTTAGAACTTTGTCTACCCACGAACGTATCGAACTGAACGAAGCAATAAAAGAAATTAAGTACGACGTAATAGGCCTATGCGAAGTAAGGCGTAGTGGAACCTTGATAGAAGAACATGCTGACTTTATTCTATGCCACACAGGCTACACACCCGGTAAATACGGAGTCGGTTTTATTATAAACAAAACCCGCAAGAAATGGATAGACAGCTTTACGAGCATTAGTGATAGAGTAGCTATATTAAACATAAACACCCAAGGACTGGACATGTCACTCATACAAGTATACGCACCGACGGAAGCGGCGTGCGAGGAAGACATTGATACTTTCTATTCTAATGTAAACAAGGCGATCGACCAGGCCCACAAAAATTACATAATAATGGGTGATTTAAATGCCAAAATAGGACAACCAAGAAAAGATGAATATTTAATAATGAAACCAAATGGCTACGGTGAAAGAAACCAAAGAGGTCAGCGGCTTATAAACTTCGCTCTTGAACATAAACTTGCAATTTTGAATACTTTCTTCCATAAAAACAATAAGCAAAGGTGGACCTGGAGATCACCTAACGGTAAACATAAGAACGAAATAGACTATATAATGTCAAATCATCCAAACCTCTTCCAAAATATAGAAGTCCTAAACATTAGATTTCCATCGGATCACAGACCAATCAGAGCAACCTTGACCATCACAAAACAGAAGAAAAAACGGACGGGATACAAAAATAATAGTTATTCATCACTGAAAATAGAGCAAGAAATAATAAATTACAAACAGAATATCACATTTCATCTACAAGATATAACTAAAAGCGAAGAAGAAACATCGCTACAGGCCCACTACGACAAATTAATAAAGGCTATATCCCAAAGTTTACAAGACGCACGAATACCAGAAGAAACACGAAAAGGTACTCATAAAATTTTAAGAGAGCGCACATTGGCACTCATTAGGAGGAGACAAGAGTTACACCATGCCGAGACTAAAACTAGAGCAACAAAAAATGAACTAACAGCACTATACAAACTAATAAGTAAATACATAAAACAGGATTATAAAACTTATAGATCGAAGAATATTGAAAGACATATGCATCACACGGGAAGCTCAAAAAAGGCACTCAAAGAACTAAAAATGAGTAAACTCTGGATAGATGGCTTAAACCGTGAAGACAAAACCTTAAGTAATCGTACAGAAATCATAGAAGTAGCAACCGATTTCTACAAAACTCTATACAGTGCACATCCGGAAGAGTGTACAGATTACAATAAGGTCGACTCTACAAAGATCAAAAATGTTACACCAATATCTGAAGAGGAAGTCATACATGAAATAAGACGATTAAAGACAGATAAATGCCCAGGACCCGACGGCACCACCAATGAAGCCATCAAAGTAGCATGCCCGCTGCTGGCGCTACCTTTAACACATCTATTTAATCGTATACTAGAAACTGCTGAAATACCATCACAGTGGATGGAGTCCGAAATAATTCTAATCTACAAAAAAGGAGACTCAAAAGACATTTCAAACTACAGACCTATAAGTTTACTCTCTTGTATCTACAAACTATTTTCTTCCATCATAAACAACAGAATAAGTGCGAAAATAGAAGCAAAACAACCAGTAGAACAAGCTGGTTTTCGTAAAGGATTTTCGACAATCGATCATATACATACACTAGAACTAATAATAGAAAAATACCAGGAAAGACAAAGAGATCTCTACATCGCTTTTATCGATTATAAAAAAGCTTTCGACACTATCTCACACTCAAGTATATGGACGGCATTGAAAGACCAGGAAGTTGAACAAGAATATATAGAAATAATTAGAAACGTTTACAAGAGAAGCACAGCCAAAATAAAACTGGAATCTACCGGCCCCACTTTCCCCATCCAACGAGGTGTGAAACAAGGAGACCCTTTGTCTCCAAAACTATTTATATCTATCCTAGAGTCAATAATAAAACCACTTAACTGGGAAAAATCAGGGATCACAATTAACGGCAAATACCTAAATCACTTGCGCTTCGCCGACGACCTGGTTATACTTTCAGAATCCAGTATCCAACTGCAATCCATGCTAGATTCGCTAAACGCAGCTAGCAAACAAGTAGGACTCGAAATGAACCTTTCAAAAACAATGATTATGACAAACAGTATTAACAAACAAATTACAGTAAACAATGAAATTTTGAAATATACAGAAAAATACATCTACCTTGGAAAACAAATTGGTTTTGACAGAAAACAAAATGAATTAGAAGTACAACGAAGAATACAAAATACATGGAACAAATATTGGTCTCTAAGCGAAATATTTAAAAGCAACATGCCAGTTCGTATCAAAACCAAAACGATGACGTCATGCCTCCTACCCTGCTTGACCTACGCCTGTCAAACTTGGAAGTATACAACAAAAATAAAAAATAAAATTGTTACCTGCCAACGGGGGATGGAGCGTAGCATGCTAAATATTAGAAAAATATAAAAAATTCGTCACACAAAAATTAGAGACACCACCAAAGCCACAGATGCATTAACCTACGCAAAAAAATTAAAATGGAAATGGGCGGGTCACGTCGCAAGGCTAAAAGACGACAGGTGGACAGGCAGAGTCACAAAATGGAAGGGTCCAGACGGCAAAAGGCTGAGAGGCAGACCCTACATGAGATGGGCAGACGAAATTGTAAAAATAGCTGGCCCTTGCTGGCCAGAAACTGCCCATGATAGAGAAATATGGACTTCTTTAGAGGAGGCCTTCACCTCTACCTGAGGAGGGTTCTTGCAAATTAAATACATAGATTTAAAATATACATAGTACTGAGTTAACTTATTAAGATTTACTAACAAACTTTATTTTTATTATCTTTATCTTTACTTTTATGTTTATTTTAAAATGTATCTAACACTAAACATTGAGTATATTTTTAATTTTTTTTCAAACTCTGTAACCTACCTAAAAATTTCGCAGGAAATAAAAGGCTTTTTATTTTATTTTATTTATTATTATTTATAAATGCCTTAGATATCAGGCAGCGATAAAACAAAATAAAAATGTAAATTAATGAAATAAAATATCGAACAAGATCTCGCTACTTTCCCAGCCCTACAGAAGGTAAGCCCATAGATTCAACTAGACTTTAAAATTGTTGCGCGAACTTTGTGAACTTGTCGTTACAGTAATTGCGTGCGATTTACATTCACGACCGATACGCCCGGCACCCGTACGACCTCCAGAATTTAACTGAACAATAATACTATTGGAAACTCGTTGGATAAAAGTAAGAAGCTTTGGATTGTTGTCTTTATATGACCAACATTCGTTTATTCTTATTCTTTATTGTACAAAAAACATAAAAACATACATATACAATAGGACAGTTTGTCAGTGGCAACACGTTATTAATATTTTTGATTTTGTCTATGATCTTTTGTAAAGAGCTGTCATACGTTCTTCCTCTTCCTGTGGGCTTGAATAAACACGCTTTCATGTGAGTTATAATAAATAATTAATAAAACAAGCAAATTGTATAAATTTACCAGCCTATATAAACTACAGTCCACTACAGAATTAGCGAGCTGAAATCATATCATGCTCCAGAAACAAATACGTATACAATACACAATGCATAAAACATAAAGCGTACTACATAAGTAAAATATTACAATTGTAAATACATAAATTAATGTGCCAAGCTGAAGGAAATATTCCCTAATTCTTGTCTTGAAAACTTCCAACGAAGATTGATTGGTTGATGCTCTGTTTAAAGATGACACACCACACCTTAGCACTTCACAGCCAATTTTTAAGTAATTCTCTTGTGTATCTTGGTTCTTCTTCTTCTTCTCTTCTTCTACCTAGCGTTTATCCCGGTTGCTCATCCCGCCCAGCGCGGGAGAACCCAGGGTCCGCTTTCCTACTCTTCCTCCTCCACTTTCCCCGGTCTTCGGCATCCCTCGCAACTAGCCCATTGGCGCGCATGTCATCCTGCGCGACATCAAGCCAGCGTTTCTTGGGCCGTCCTCTGCTCCTGGTGCCAGGTAGGGTCATGTCCAGGCATTTGTTTCCCACGTAGCTTGCCGGTCGTCGTAAGACGTGGCCGTACCAGTGGAGGCGACTTTCCTGCAGCTTGTCAGCAATGTCACGGACATGGAGGCTGCCACGGATGTACGTATTCCGTACACGGTCTTTCCGCGTGACGCCACACATCCACCGCAGCATGTTCATCTCCGTGACATGCAACAACTGCCGGTGTCGCTCCAACACCGGCCACGCCTCACTGCCGTACGTAAGGACAGGCCTTATGATGGTCTTATAGACCTGTCCCTTCAGCTTGACCGGCATTTTGGGGTCACAAATGACACCCGTCACCTCGCGCCATTTCGCCCAAGCCGCTGATACACGGGCCTTGATGTCGCGATCGATGTCCCCGGACGCATCAAGCACAGATCCGAGGTACCTGAAGTTGTCCACGCACTCGACGGTGTCGTCGCCTATACGGAGAGACGTCAGATCTGTGCTGTTGCAGGCCATATACTCCGTCTTCGTCACGTTTAGCTTCAGCCCGCCGTTCTCAAGCGCCTCCCTCCATGCGTGCACGCGTCTGGTGAGCCGTCCCTTGTCCCCATCTACCAGTGCGATATCATCAGCGTACATAAGCAGCCAAGGCTGCGGTACTGTACGCTGGCTGACAGTTCGTCTAATATCACACTGAAGAGATAGGGGCTCAAGACGGAGCCCTGATGCACGCCTACGGTTATGGGGAAGGGGGTGGTATCACCAACAGCGGTCCTGACTATTGAATCGGAGTTGCGATACATGTCACGTACGATTTCCACGTAGGTCTCTGGTACCAACTTCGACCGCAACGCCCACCAGATCATCTCCCTGGGAACACAGTCAAAGGCCTTCTGCAGGTCTAGGAATAGAAAATGCAGAGGCATATTCTTTTCCCTGTGCTTCTCCATGAGGATCCTTAGGGCGAATATAGGGTCCATGGTACCGCGTCCTGGTTGGAAACCGTACTGGGAGTCCGACACTGTACACTCCTGTCGGATCCTGGTGTCAATAATGCGCTCGAAGAGCTTCATGGTGTGTGACATCACCTTTATACCGCGGTAATTACCGCAATCCTGAACGGACCCTTTACCCTTGTGGACCGGCGTTATTATACTAAGCCGCCACTGATCGGGCATTATTCGGTCGCTCAGGATTCTATTGTAAAGGTTAGTAAGAATGCACACACCACGAGCCCCCAACGCTTTCCACGCTTCAATTGGCACCTCGTCCGGTCCGACAGCTTTCCGATTCTTCATGTGACGAAGCGATGCGAGGACCTCGTCAGGTGTAATCGGTGGCACAAGTCCATTGTTCGGGAGTTGTTCGGGAGGGTGCACTTCCCGGTGCTGAGTATTCAGCAAAACGTGGAAATAAGAGCGCCATCTCTCCTTCACCGCACGATCATCGTACAGGAGCTCGCCATTAGGGCCGTTGACGCTGCAGCAGCGAGTAATATCTTGCGCTGCTTTGGCCCTAGAGCGTGCCAGTTTATATATGAGCTTGTGCCCCTCAGGAGTGTCTAACTTAGCATATAATGGTTGCAAGTGGACACGCCTGGCTCTGGCTACAGCTTTCTTGGCAGCTCTTTTCGCTGTCCTGTAAGATGCACGATCTTCAGGAGATTTGGTCGCTTGCCACGTCTTGGTTACTGGTTACTATCAGCCTATCATTCCTCGCCCATGGTTTCGGTCCAGAGCCTCCAGGGTATGTTTGGAGAATTTATTTTTAATTTTGTCCAGCTCGTCTCATTAGTCATCTGCACAGTTTCCCGCGACGCCTTTTGGCTGACTGCTTTTTCTTGAAGGCTCAGAATTATGCCTGTTGACTCACGCAGGATGCACACTTTCATGCCAGCAATAGGTATCAAATTATTAGGAGAAGAATAGACCTCTTCATATACCTACTAAAAGCTCCTTTCATGCCATTTACCCGTTAGTGTACCTCGCTTAATTCTTTGTTCCAAGTTCCAATCAATTAAAAAACTATTTGCAAAAGTTTCCAGATCGGTTGAGGGTAATGAGACTTGCGAATACAAATTAATCTTGCGTTTAAGAACGTCTGGCTTTAATTTGTTAAGTTCATTCGCTCAAGTGGCATTGAAAAATTGTGTCGGATTCTCTTTTACTAAACGAGGGGATAAAGGATATATAAAATACAGAGTTAAACGGTGCATTTATAAATACTAATGTTTTAATATTTTGAATAGCATGACCCACACCTGGAGCAGCGGTCGTACCTACGGATCTTCAAGGTTAAGCAACGCTTGCCGAGATCGGTTCGTGGATGGATGACCACCCACTGAGACTCAGTAGCGAGATTTCTCCGTGCCTTAAATAGCACGTTACGGTAGAAACCATAAATTTTGACACGAATCTTGCCAAAGGTAGGCTCCATGTAACATACTGGTCCTCATCTGCAACCTGTTTGATTGAAATTCGACCCAAACATAGTTGAAAAAAAACTACCTTGCTTGGATTTTAAACCTTGCGTACATTTACCTGCTTACAATCTTAAAACAGAAATATACGCAGTTTCAGTAATGCCATTCAAAGAAATCTAAATCGATGAAACTTGTACAAAAATTTGCTATGTACACCATCCTGATCACAAATTGATGTTAGTTCCCATACACATTGTATGGCTCTCCGAGACAAAATCCTTTGGTTATAAAACTATCTCTCACCTTCCGATACGTGGTGCACCTGGTGCCGTCAAATTCGTTCCACACCAGGCCATGCGTTTTTGCGATGCTGATTGTCCATTGTTCGACGGACATGAGTCAGCCTGGAGACTTGGAGCATGATGCATGTATATTTATAAATCCTTCACGGTACATTTATGAGAACAGAATTATCTGATGTAGACTGCTGTCTACTCAGATTGTAAGATATTAAACCCTAAGGTATCATGATCAGATGGCGGTACTCAAATAAGCCATAATACGAATAGCCAAGCCCCAAACATTGCCTCACCTTGTCTTGCTTTCTGTGCAACAACACCTGCATCCTGAAAGACCTTTAGTGCTGTGGATGTAACTGAATTCTAATCAACACACACTTTATTTGAAATCTTCGATATGACGAATAAAATTAAAGTATCTTGTAGTAATCTGCACATCAAACAATGTCTACAAATAAGTTAAAATACCAAAGCAAAAACTCAATCAAAAATATCTTCCTCTCAAGCCTAAATTCGTGCACACTCATAAACACACGCATCTATATTTCTCCAGATGTATGCGAAAAATTTCGTCCCCATTTCTTCCCCCTTTCATTTTCTCCGTGACAAAATTCAGCATCCGTGCACCGACCGTCAAAGTAATAACATTTCGCTTCTTTGAATAGTACAGCAATGTTAACATTGTACCGACTGTACAGAATGACAACAAAGCTGACTGTAAAGATCTCTTTAAACTTAAGAATCTCGACATGTTTCAACTCCCGCAGACTTCAAAGTTGAGATAGGAAAGCGAGAAAGGAAAACTTCCTTTTTTTTCTCAAACGGAATACAAACTCTTTGCTTGTTCTCAAAACATTTGCAAGCTTTTCATTTTGAAATGCAGTTGCATTAAATGCTACAGAATGCCTTGCAAATTCTGTGTGATTTTGTTCAGATTAAATTTTCAAATTCTTCAGAGGTTCTTCAAAGAAGTACTTACGAGATTGATAAATACTTAGGAATGTAAGTCAAGTAAAAAGTGCTTCTGACATATTTTTAGAGAAAGCTCTAAAGAAAATTCATTACTCAGTCTGTTTTTGCGTTTGCGTTGTAAAAACGGTTCGGAAAACTATTTTCTTGTAAAAGAACTAGTAAAATGAGCCTAGTTTCTGTAGTAATGGACTATATACTTAGAAAAAGTTTAAGTCTTTATGCGATAGTCGAAATGCCAAAATATGAGGGATTGGCCACGAGACATTCCGATAGCGCTTGGCAATTGACGGTTTTCCAATCGCTATCGTTGATAAAATGTGCTTGTCTAAAGCCAAAGGTTAATTTTCGGATGGAATCATAGCTAAGTCACCTCTTATTTTCATTGACTGATGACGCTACAAGATTCTGAATGCAATTTAGATAAAGCGTATCTTTAGAGGATGATATGGGCGCTTCTCAAATGCTAATTAATTTTCATTCAAGCACCCTCCCCACATTAGTTAGCATTTCCTCTCCCTTATGTCTTCACACATCTTATTAAATCAACCACCCTTCACACAGGCAGTTTTACACTAGCGAAAGTGGGTCTTACTTTAACTGCTATGCTTTACCGCCTCCCCCAGATTTATGCTCCATTTGCATCATTTTATGGGCTTGCACCACCTCTGCCCAGATACTTGAGGATGCACTGGTAATAGGCCTCATAAATTGCGGAGGGATCCGGAAGATTCACTTGTAAGAATATTTAAAGATTGTATGTTGGTGAGGTGGAGAAATGTGGCTGCAGATGTTAGGTTACTATTTACATTTGTAGCCGAGTCTGACAACGGAGTCAGCAATAATAAAAAAATTTGTCCAATAAAAGAATCAGCAAAAATCTAATCAGCTTTTTGTAAAAAGCTTGACATTTTTAGAGGTTTCGCGAAAGTAGAAAATAAAATCTAATAAATTCCCATTTCGATATTAAAGGGTCATTAGGTATAAAATACCTTGTGATATATTAGAACTAAATGAAAGAAAATTTAAAACTTTTGTTAAAAGCACTCTTTGTAAAAAAGCATATTATAAATTAGATTATTATATTCATGATAAGAATGCTTAGAAACATGTTGGTCCTGCTCCATAGGGCAATCTTTAGTGTAGACAAAATCAAACTGGTTAATTTATATTTTCATAAATAAAGTATAACAATTGAATTAGGTAATTTACCTAAGTTTGCAATATTTGTAAGTATGTGAGAACCATGTTCTTATTTATCAAATGAATGGATTCACTTGTTAGCGCTTGTAATAGTATACACCTGCACGTATTTTAGTATTGTTAGTCTGGGTGTATCGTTCCCACGTATATGAATTAATGTATGTATGTAAATGTTGTAAAACACATTTTTTTAAAGAGTATATGGAGTGTTTTGTCCTTTCTTCTCCATAACAAGCTACTTTTCCGAAAGGACGGTAGCATCAATTATTATTAAATATAAATTTAAATTTCTGACGTCCAAAGTGCCGCTTAAGGTTACAATAGTCGACGGCACGAACTATTTTGTGCGCGGGGTTAAAATGCATGCTATATCAACCGACAACACGTGCGGAAGAGATAGATAAGCTAGTTCGCGTAAGTCTCACGCAAGGAGTCTAGATATCATGATAAAACGACTAATTAAATATTTTCAAAATAAAATTATTTGCATTCTTGAACTTCTAATCTATCCCTGTATGGTGGCCATTTTGCAATTTACTATTTCTTATGGTATTTATTTCCGCCCATTGACGTTAAAATTAGTGTTGAAATATGGAACTTTCGACGCTCATAACTTTCATTTTTTTTTAACTTTTTTTCTTCCATTCAGGGCTAGATAATGATGAGACAAATTGATATCAATTTTTATTTTGAACGTACATCGTCAAACAGTGGAGTAATCCATAATAATGTTTCCCCATAGATGTTGTTTTCTTTGCATTTATCTGATTTCTAGAAATTATTGGCAAAATCTGGAAAGAAACGGCACATAAATAGTGCTGACACTAAAAAGTTACAGTCAATTCTTCTAGATTACACTTGATTCGATTAGAACCAAATAAAAAAAACATGTTGGGGGTGTCGTGGGAACTCACTTTGATCGATGCTTTCTTCGCCGGGTATTAAGTATGTAATTGCAGAGTTCGTATGATCTTAAGATTCAATTGCGTATTGACAGATGACAGATCTTCAAATGACAGCCGGGACCAACGGCTTATCTAGCTTTCCAAGGCACGAAGGAAACTCGCTATGTACACGATGGAACCATGGAATGACCTTGGCTAGCGTTGCTTAACCTTGAAGATCGACCTGTGCGGCTGTTATTATTAAGCCACGAGCTCCTCTAAACGCCTTAATAAAGTAGCATAGCAAAATCTTATTCTTTTACAAGTTTGTATACCTATTAATGTAGGAGTTTCTACGATTTTGTTTTCAGGATTGTGACGATATAAAAAGTGTCTGTAACTTTTTTCATACGAAATACTAATATTCAGCTATTCAGAATTACATATTACTAGTTAAAATAGTTATCCATTGCTAGGGCAATCGTCCATACTTTATTTAGCCATGTCCTTTGACATACCTATTTATTATATAATTTGACTTAAAAATTACAATCAAAAGCCATTTGACATGAAGGATCGTCTACAAGACACCGTCAACAAAATAACACCTTTTTATTGCTATAACATATATACAAATAAATAAAATTCAGTGTCTGTTTGTAATGTCAAAATATAGCATAAAATGCTAATTACGTTTACCACAGCCGATTGAAAAGAAACCCGAAATTATTCTAAACTTTTAATTATTAAAGTTAATTACAATTAGTTATCCTAGACATGTCCATTCCGAGTCGAGGTTGAAACATGGAATGGCTACAACTACTAATTACAACTAGCTACCTACAGATGTCCATTCCAAGCCGATATTAGGACATGGAACGGTTACAATAATTAAATAGGCTAACTACGAATATCCATCCTACTCGAAGTTGGAATATGGAATGCCTTCTTCTTACAAAAATACTTATTAATATTGGTTTTGAAATCGATTGATTTACGTTCAAGGCTGCATTGGCTTTAAGGTAATTGCACCGTCAAAAAAAAAAGTTACAGTAAAATATCCTACTTTGATTTTAGACAAAAAATACATTTTGTTTATTAAATATCAATTTAAAACTTCATGCACAAAGGTACAATGGCGGACTTACCTAATGCCTTAGTTCCGAGTAAAATAAGTAAAAATCCCGTATTTTTTAGTTTTAGGAGTTTGACGTGGACGAAGTCGCGGGCAACATCCAGTCTAAAAATAAAGGCCAAATAATGTTTCTCTTTACCGAGAATTCTCGACCCAAATATTTACCTCATTAAGGACAAAATTCCGTCAGGTAACAAAAACACATATATTTTAATTAGCAAAGTTTAAATAATTTGAGCTGTTTTCAATATCGGGTAACCAGATGTTCCCAGAAGATCCCAGCTTTTGGTCAAGTCAGAGTTGTGAACGTGTAATTTTCAACTAGCGTAAATTATTAAAAGTTTTGATAGAAAACGTCAGATTGTTTATTTATTGCTAAATGGGATTCATTTATCTTCGTGCTCGTTTGGTCATCGACTTTTTAAAGTGCGGTTAAATTGTGAGAATTTAATTACTACGAACTTAAATGATGTTTTTTTTTTATTGTAAATAAAATCTTTGTTTCAGAAAGCAGTAAAAACATAATTTATTCTTTACAGTCTGTTAAAAACAGGTTTTACAAACCCAATAACGGGGGGCTGAGTCACCCGCGTCCGTAGGAGTGTACCCCAATCAATTCCCTACACGTAACACTAACTGGTAGGCTTTGGCCAGGGTTTACCCTGGAGCACAGGTTCAAGCCACGCGCGGGTGTATGCATGTACGCCCGTGACGACATCTGTTATCGGCGTCTCCGAAACCTTGAAGACTATGGATACTCAGTGCTTTGGTCCATTCGAGTAGTTATCGATGGTTGCTCTTCGGACCTATTGGATATTAATGCCGGGGTCCCTCAGGGGTCGGAACTCTCAGCGACATTGTTCTTGCTGCACATAAATGAACTGCTAAAACCCGGCACCTTTGGGTATGCAGATGACAGCACTGTTGAGATACTTGTCCAATGCACGGGCCACTGGGCCTCAGGTCCGGTCTCTCCGTGAGGCCATGGTGGAGCGCTTGAACTTGTCCTTGGAGGCAGTCTCCGAATGAGGCGATGTCAATGTGGTCAAGTTCAATGCCGCAAAATTCTAAAAAAAATAATTTTAGCAGTTATCAAACATATTTATTGTACATTTACTGGATGACTATGTGACGCAATAAATTGCATTAAAATATTTATCATATATCTTGTAGTTATTGAGAAATTTGCGCTGAAAAAGTAGCTGTTTTCTGTTTTTATCTCGTGAAACTTGTAGGGGCTCTTAAGCCAAAAAAACTTTAAATACATTCTATTACGGATCTTCATGTAGAATTGTCGCCCCACCAGCTCTGTACTCTAATCACACGTAAACATACTCTAATCCTACACATACAACGGAACTTAGCCAAAACTACGCGCAAGTAAGATGAATGACGTCACAGATACACAGAACATTATAAATTGTCTTTTGTACAGTGAATTATGGCTTTTGTTTACAATTTATGAATGTTTGTCTAAAAGTCGAATTTTGCTTTTTCTAGGTAAGTGGTTATGAAGATTGGGGTTTATGTTTCTTTTAAGGTGACTTGCTTTTTTAGGGCGTGACTTTCAGGGAATAGAACTTGTTACTTATATTCTACCTGATGTATTTTTTATTTATAATTTAAACAATATATACAATTGAATATTTCTAATCTTATGCCTAATAACAAACCTTATTGGCAGTTATATGTTTGAGCCGTTTGGGGTTGAGACATTAGGTCCATGGGGTTCGAATGCTCATCGAGTGTTTCGAGACATTAGTAAACGGTTAGTCGACTGTTCGCGTGACCAGAGGGCTGGCCTTTTCTTCAGCCAGAGAATCAGCATTGCCATTCAACGTGGCAATGCTGCCAGCGTTCTGGGCACGTTTCCCATTGACATCGATGTGGATGAATTTTTTGATGCGCAATGAGCCCCTTTACCAACCCGCACTGGGCCCGCGTGGTGGATTACGGCCCATTCCCTCTCACAGAGAGGAGGCCTGTGTCCCAGCAGTGGGAACGTTTATAGGCTGATGATGTTGATGTTGTTGTTGTGAGCCCATTTTCCTCTCCCCTTTGTATGTAAGTTTGTTTTTGTTATTCTACCTTGACTTTTTCTACGAAATTTAACCTCAAAGGTGCTTTTTTCAGTTAACCTACTGTTGTCGCACCTGTTTTCCCGCCTTCGCAAAAGGCGAACGCGCGCGCACAAAATGGAAGGTGCGTGTCAAACGAAACGTCATCGGAGGTTTTGGAGGAGCGCCAGGCGAGCTCATTCTTGAACGCCGTTCTGCAGCTCTCTTGGCCATGCACCATCATAGAGACGACACCTCTTCGTGATACTCTCTCGTGTAAGAGTAAATATGTATTAGTAAAAAATAATGTTGTTTAAACATTATTTCTGGCCATTTCAATTATTTATTTATTTAATACTTTAAGCACATAAACGTACAAAGGCGGACTTAATGCCCAAGGCATTTTCTACCATTCAACCTAAAAAAAAAAAACCTAAAAATATCCTGTACTCGTTGATTTATTTTAAATTTGGTTTTTACTGTAACTGTGATTATAATTAAAAAGTAACAGTGGTTTATTTTTTAAATAAACATACTATATTTCAATTTTGTAGATCAGTAAGTACCCTTCTTACTGATGTTGTATCTAAGTAATTGTCAAGAGTTATAATTTACTGACCGTAGTTTTCCTATCACTACGTTCAAAATTCAAAGTGCAAACGACTGTTTTGGTCATCCTTGGGCTTTGTTTCATTCAACTCTTAAAACATATCGATAAGACAAAAATCTTGATCATGAGCGCTCATACTATCATATCAACAAGATCTAGGTGTACAATTGTGTACAAATATCACTCCTAGATATTGTTAACGACAGTAACAAATTGTGAAACAGCAGGCGGTCATTTGCGGTTTTTCAGCGTTTGAAGACTGGTTATTTGCTAATAGAATGCATTACTACATACATATTTTATGTCTCGCCCAAAAAGGTTATACATAAATTCTCACCTGGTTGTCATCATAACCAACGATGTCAATAAAATATCAAGTTTTCTTCGGTCACATGAGACCCAGAACACTGCCACCTATGTCACTGCTCCCCATTACCGGTCTCGTGCATTCTGGCCGTAAAATAGTACTCCCTATCTTCGTGACGGTGTCGTTTCGTCGATTAGTCGCAGAGTGCACTCCGAGCCAAGTCAGCGTACCTACATTTTGAGAGATGTGCCTTTTTGTGCCATTTCTTTTGGGAAAACTAAAAACTTGACCCGTGATGAAATACAAAACAATGGGTTGCTCAATCAACGGCAAGGTCTTTCTTATTGGTAGTTCAGCAACTTTAGTTGAGATCTTTATAATATCGAGCATACCATTTTTTAAACATATTAAGCAATCGCTCAAGACCAGGAGTTTGTAAATATTACGAGGAGTATTATTCGTTTGTGTAGTAGCTTATTTTACAAACATTATGTAAACAAAATAATTTGATTTAACTAAATTGGAATTAAATCTATAGTTTTTTTTTTATTTATTATTATTTATTTGTTTACCCTCGCACTGGAACGCCTTGTAGCAATTACACCAATGTAGCACAAACTTACAAATACTGACTATAAAGTCCAGATTGCCTCACGATGTTTCCTTCACCGTTGTCTGCGATGTCCAAGATAAACTTAAAAAGTACATATGAATTAAAAAAGTCACATTGGTACTTGCCCGGATTTGAACCGACGACCTAAAGCACGAGAGGCGAGGTCTTAGCCACTGGGCCACCACGACATTATATATAGTAATATTATAAAGAGGTAAAATTTGTAAGTTTGTATGTGGGGGGTAATCTCAGGAACTACTGGTTGGAATTGAAAAATTCATTTTGTGTTAGATAGTCCATTTATCGAGGAAGGTTATAGGCTATATAACATCACGCTACGACCAAAAGGAGCGGAGCATAAATGAAAAATGTTGCAAAAACGGGAAAGAATATTACTTTTTGAGGGCTTCCGTTGCGTGCGCTGCATAAACGGTTTCAGTTATGCAATCGTGTATGTAGGGTAGGTGTAGGGGAGGTTTAGGGTAGATATAGCGTAGGTGTAGGGTTGGTGTAGCGTATGTGTAGGGTAGGAGTAGGGTAGTTGTAGTGTATGTGTTGGGTAGGTTAGGTACGTAGCCAGTTGACGGCAGCGAAGCCGCGTGGGACAGCTATAATTATATAAATATGCAATGTAGTTACCGTTTCAAAATAGGAAATATTGTTATATTTACAAATTAATTAATTGTAGTATGTTTAATGGTTGGCAACATTTGAGAGGTTGAGACCGACGGCACGCTAGCAGTTCGCAGGTGGTAGCCGAACTTTAAGAGTGCGCGCATGTTTGGAATGGAATACTCGGTGAGTCGCTTCCATTTTATTTCGATAGTGAGGTCGAATGTTCTCTAGTGAAAAGATGCTATTTTGAATTTTAAGAGTGTTCACGTTTGATCACTGAATTTGTAGTGGTTATACCTAGCACTATCACTAGTTAATTAAGACACACTTAGTAAAAAGCAAGTAGCTAATGAGTTTCCTATTGAATATTTAATATTTTCCTAGTTTTTGATATTTGGTTCAGTACCAACTTTAGGATGAGATATCGCATGGGAAGATGAGCTATTCAAAGTGACTTAACAGCTAGTCATTTTCAGTGGCAAAGCGAGTTAGTAAAGTCGTTTAGCCAACGCAATTGTATCGAGTTAATAAAGGTACTAGTCATTTACGTGTATTCGGAATAGATCTTAGGTTGCGCAACGATTTACAACCAGCGTCTTCAAATCTGAATTCACTTGCTTACTTTCAAAGTAATATTATAATAGCACAGTAGATCTCGCTATCGTTTTCCTTACATAAAAACTGAGTTAGTGTGCGACAGTAAAGTGTTACTGTTGATAATTAGATTTTAACAATATTGATCCGAATTAATTCGTGAAGCTCCTGCACACGAGCTATTAAGACGCAAATAATATTGGGCTTAATTGTTCCCCTCATATGAACAGTCGGTATGTTCCAAGGTCTTTGAGTAAAAAGCGCGAATCTTGTGAGAAGGATACCCGATCACCAAGTTCCTCGAGAATTAGACGTCAAAGTTGATGACAGTGATAGTGAGACCAAGTCTGATGGCTTGTACACTCATACTCAGAACTTTGGACTGCACCTCATGAGTAACATGTGGCGATGGGTCAACGAAGAAGTTTTATGAGTTGAGTGTGCATTGCCTTTGAATTATGGTAAAGAGTAACAGAGTTTTTACAATTACTTTGTTAAGTTGTTGAACTTGTTGATCGTCTGACCTTTTTCCAATTAATAGTGTTGTGTGGGAAACTCTGGTACGACAACTAATTAGGCCCTGTATTAAGTCCTCAATAGGTGATTATGACAGAACGGTGATCGTTATACACTGAAAGCTTTAAATAGGTACGCTTGGAACCTACAAGTATGCACACTGTAGGTTAGGGCAGATACCAGCGGGTCATGTACCAGTCGATGTTGATGTCAAAAGGATTTTGATGATAATGAGCAAGCTTAAGGTGTCAAGTAATTCAGTCTATCAAACGCATTACGATTGACCGTACCAGTGGATTCTGGCGGAGGTCAGGGTCTAGAGAGAGACCGAGAGACCGTTGTGAGAGCAATATAATTGCTGGTCGGCTAGAGAGCCATGGCGTTGGAGGTTTTACCCGAGGGTTTCTATGAGCTTGGCAGTTTTTGCTGCAGCAGAAGTCTTAAAGTTTGTTTGGAGCGACTAGTGGTACATGGCCCAGGGTAATGATTTAGTTAAAGAGCACAGTTCTAAAATTTCCCTATTTTCACGAACCCAATAATCTAGTTTGGTCAGGAGTAGCCGAGCGTTGTGTGGCAACTGTGAGCCTGAGTGGAAACTATGAGCCTGAGTGGAAACTATGAGCCTGAGTGGCAACTGTTGGCCTGTGTGGCAACTGTTGGCCTGTGTGGCAACTGTTGGCCTGTGTGGCAACTATTGGCTTTCATGGCAACGGTAGGCCTGTATGGCACCTGTAAGTCTGTGTGACACTATGACTGGTGTGAAAGTCATGTTTGTGTTAGGAACCTTACAGAAAGTTCCTATTGAGTCATGAGGTTAAAAGAAAGTAAACTCGCAGTCACGCGTGTGGTGAGGTCACTATGCGTAGATCGTGTTGGTAAGACACACAAAGCTCAAGTACCAATTGAGATTGTAGATAAAGTAGTAAGTACTAAATCTCTGTGTGAACAAGTTCTGAGTTCAGAGAGTAGAGTTGACTCGACATCGTGGAGATGTGCGAATAGAGCAATTTGAGATAGTTAAGAGAGCTATGAGATAGCTAGTAGAGCTATGTGATGGTTAAAGATCGTGAATAAGATACCTGGTGTCTTTTTTATTTTGTCTCGTTAAATTTGACATTAATGACTATCAGTGGTACTTGAACTTTGTAATCACGAAGATTGGGTGCTTTTAGGTACCAAATCGATGAGGTTGCTATTTTCTTTAAATTGGGAATAGAATTACTCGTTCCTTGCAATAGTGAACAGAGAGATTTGAATGATCATATTTGATTGTTTCAAAATGTTTCCTCACTCTAGTGTATGAGTCAGGATTGGACGAGCAGATTGATGTTTGAAAATTTTGTATTTTTCAGAAAAACATCCCTTGTTTGATGAGAGATTGCCAGGATGGAGTGGACTTTAAAGACGTGTGGTGCAACACGAGGTGACCATGAGGTGGCATGGAGCAAGGACAAGAAGATGATGCCTGCGGGTGATAGATTTGGGGATCTGTCACCTGAGAGAGGCCCGAGAAGGCGACGTGTGTGTTCCACGTTCGCCTCTCAAGAGGAATTACGGCCTAGAGAACACCATGTGGTTTTAGTCAGTAGGAGTCTGACAGACCCCTCAGCTTTCCCCAAGGGCTGAGGACATCCATTGAGGATTTCCACATGATTCGATACACTGTTAAAACCTGACAATGAGGAACAGACGAGGACGCCTGTCTCGCAGGATGGCCGTGTCGGGTTTAGTCAATAGTACGCACGTACAGTCAAATCACAAGCACGCCCCTAGCGGCAAACAAGAGCAACTACGCATTAGCGCGCTTTTTCTAACCGCTTGCGTGGTCCCCACCACAGAAGATGGCAGTTGAGTACTGACAGTCGTAGAGCTACGACGTCGTAGAACTAGTGCCGATCCGTAATATTAGTAAGCAAGAATGTAACTTGTGACTATTTGAATAAACCCAGTGTATCGAATAATATCGAAATATATTATGTGATTTCATTTGCACGATTATACCCACCGACCTGCCCACACACGATGTCTTAACCTAAGAAATACATCCGACTTCCCGATGGTTTACATCTATCGGCCAGCCTTGATGCGACATATATATCTTACTTTACCAGTTTATGGAATATCTTTTAAATTGGTCAAATATTGTAGGAGGAAAGAGACGAGAGCCAAACCTCGATTTATGACTTTTTACTAAGGAAATTCAGTCGGCGTTCTCTGCCCGTATTTCCTCTTAAGCATTTGAAGTTGTGTATTTGTCTAACCTAAACTCAACAACATATTATGAGGATAATGATTTGAGAAGATCACATCCCAAGACGAAAGCAACAGGATCTGAATACAAATGTCCTTATGGTCTATTTGATGCAAGGTACAACTGCACAAGCTGAACGATGCTGTTTGAGACAGTATATCTCCAGTGTTGAATCTTAGGGGTAAGCTTCGCTCCCGTCAACTGACTATCTACCTACCTACCACCAACTTATTTCTCTACTTACCTACCCTACCTATCTACCCACCTACTCTATCTACCCTACCCTACTCTATTTACCTACCAATTTTTTAAACTATTTATTTGAATATGAATTAATACTACAATACGAATGTAAACAACTTTTGTTTCTACCGGCGCGGCGATCTAATAAAATTTTAGAACAAAAAAGCTGCTAATGTGACTTAACTATGATAGTGACATATATTATCCTGGAAACTTTTTGTTACGCAATAATAAGTACTTTTAATCATGTAGTACATAATTTTTATGTATCATCAATAGTTTTCTCAGCGCACGCAAAATTTTACTACTTTGGGTTACATTATCGCAATTTTCATAAGGATCTCTATTTTTTATTGAAAATACATCATAACCTATTTTACTCGGGAATAATGTTGCTCTCCATAGGTGAAAGATTTTTTTAAATCGGTATTCAGAAGTTTCGGAGCCTATCCGGTACAAACAAACAAAAAATATTTCCTCTTTATAATATTGGAATACATAGTAATTTATAGAATGATGCAAATAATATCTCGTCAATATTATTAAAACAAAACTATTATTTTCTTTTATCAACACGAATTCACCACTAGGTATATTTTCTAAAATCTTAATCCCCGCTGACGGTGACACACACGTTTAACTACAGCTATTCGTAACCGTTAAAGTGGAAAAGTTAGGCGATACAGCGAACAGGGAACAAGTAAAACAATACAGTTACAAATAAAAAAGGGACGGTATCAAACGAGCTGGGGCCGCCATTGTGGCAGATTCATTAGAAAAGAGATAAGCACAGAAGGTCGATTCCGTACAACGAGTGAAAACTCACGCTTAAGGGTACACTAGTCGACGGCGCGAACTATTTTGTGCGCGGGGTTAAAATGCATTTTATATCAACCGACAACACGTGCGGAAGAGATAGATGCTGTAATGAGCAGTAGTAAGCTAGTTCCCGTACATTCGTACGGGAACTAGCTTACTACTGCTCATTACAGCAAAACACAAACGCTACAAATTTGCAAAAGTGTGTATTCACACACTTTTGCAAATTTGTAGCGAAATGCATAACCGAGCGCGCGAAATTTTATAAACTTTGGCAGTCTAGATATCATGAAAAAACTACTAAATCTATCTGTTCAAAATAAAATTATTTGCATTTTTGAACTACTAATCTATCCCTGTATGGAAAATTGTTAAACGGCATTTATGGGCCAAAAATGCGTTAAAATTAGTGTCGAAATGCTTTGGATGCTCATAACTTTCAAATATATATTTTTTTTATTTTTTCGCTTCCATACAGAGCTAGATAAAGATGAGACAAATTGATATCACTTTTTATTTTGAACGTACATCGTCAAGCAGTGGAATAATCCCTAGACTACGTTTGTATGGAAGAATTTTCGACTAGTGTAACCTGAAAGTACAGCGAGTGCACGCAACATAATTCCTAACCACTGCAACTCCTGATAGCCCGAATCATAGTTACAATGAACCTCGATGAGTTCCGAAGAAATCATTCGTCCGTCCTGAAGGTCGCAACAAAATTAAACAGAATAGACCGGCCGGTGGAGTAGGAAGAACAATCATAATTTCCACTTTGTTCATTAAAACAAGGAGACAGAACTAAACACGAACAGATCTAGGCCAATACGTACTGGCCTAGCTCGGTTGGTCGGTCGGTTTGTTGTACTTACAAAGTTAGATTTAATTACAACCGGGATATGCCCAGTTGATAAATTACCACGAAATATAATTGAAAAGCAGACTCGCGATTACCATTAGTTTGAGATCGCTGTATATAACGTCTATACGTTTTCGCTCAGTGTACAAAGCTGGCCTTCTGTACCCATCTACATAGTTTGATATTCCACCGTTCTCACAACATAGGAACACCTTCATAAATTTGTAGTCTCTGTTACGACAATGTTCCTCTAAATTGAACAAGTGGTTCACTAGTTTCGTATTAATTTAATTGAAGATACGATGAAGATCGCGATCGGGGTAAATTATACCGTGTTTGTTATGTTCAGGGAATTCGAGGCTTGAAATAAAGGGGTTTCATTAGATTAAATTGTGATATTACTTTACATTACCCTTTTCTCAATGTGCACGTTTTTCCCTTATCTTCACATAATGTATTTATAAATACGAGTTGTTCAACATAAATTAAACCAGTGTATTGTTATTTTTTTTTAAACAAAACACTGGTTTAGTTTGATTTTAAAAGGATTTATGCACAGGAGCGTTTTGCACGTTCTCCTCGATAGAGATCTTTGGAACGTGCAATTAACCCCGTCTTAATGGTCAACTGCTGTTGCAACTATCTAAAAGTTTGTCTGCAAAAGTAAATGGTTTAATAGAAACCCAACCGCATTCAATATTTATGAAATTTGAAACGAATTATAAAAATCTCTGAAATGTTCAGCAACTGTTCTGCTAAGCAGATTCTTAATTCAAATTTTAATAGAATATTCAAGTTTGGAATCTGCCAGCTTCGAGATTTTATAAATAAAAACTAAAATCTTCAGTTATCATTCAAACTACCACATAACTGAAAAATTGTGACGCAACTTTGCATAAAAGAAGCCTTTTAAGAAGGCTAGCCCTTAAACTGGTATAAAGGGCTCGTTAACCTTTTTCGTAGACATAAAGAGAATTTATGATTTTAATATTAGTTCAACAGATTCTCGTGATTATTTTATAATGTCAGATAAGTGGTGGGGGGTGATGCTCCACTTTTTGAACTGGGGTTTTGAAGTGAACATTAAGTTTTTGTTAGATTTTTCGTAACATTTTCTTAGAATAGTAGGCCCTGTGTTGAAAACGTTTCTTGGATTTTTCACTAAGTATCGAAAAATTTTACGCGTGGTTTTTGTTGCTTCGGCTGTTTAAAAGGCGGTTAGTGGTTCTTTACTCTGAAAATAAATATATTTGCCTGAAAGAGCAACAAAATTTATCTACACGCAAGTAGCTTCTCAAAATAATATGAAACCTAGATTCCTAGTATTTAAATACTTGTCTCTGAAACACCTTAAACTGTATGGCGATAATACATTTATCAAAACAAGCGTAATTTTCCTTTGACGCCTTTTAAACTACTAAACCTAAAAGGAAAACAACCACTTAAAATATAGAGGAACAAAACAGCGCGCAATTTTCCTTAACATTATGGGGCGAAAAAATCACACGTTACGTACATAAAATGGCTAGATCGCGCAGTTCCGCACGGCCCCGCATCGCCCGCAACGCCCCGAACCAAATTGCACCTATTATGAAAATGCAGCGTTCACTTTGCGAAACACCCTCACTTTGATAACGATACTTTATTAGGCATATTATGTTACGATATTCTGCAACAACATTTTGTAAACTTTTGGCAGTAACACCCCTTAAGGTTACACTAGTCGAAAATTCTTCCATACAAACGTAGTCTAGGGATTATTCCACTGTTTGACGATGTACGTTCAAAATAAAAAGTGATATCAATTTGTCTCATCATTATCTAGCCCTGTGTGGAAGCAAAAAAGTAAAAAAAGAAAGTATTTGAAAGTTCAGAGCGTCGAAAGTTCCACATTTCGACACAAATTTTAAGGCATTTTTGGGCGCACATAAATACCATAAGAAGACGGAAAATTGCAAAGCTACCTCCATACAGGGATAGATTAGTAGTTCAACAATGCAAATAATTTTATTTTGAACAGATAAATTTAGTCGTTTTTTCATGATATCTAGACTACCAAAGGTCTGTTTATAAAATTTCGCGCGCTCGGTTTCGTCCTAAATCATTATCCATTTCGCTACAAATTTGCAAAAGTGTGTATTCGTACGCGAACTAGCTTCCTACTGCTCATCACAGCATCTATCTCTTCGGCACGTGTTGTTGGTTGATATAAAATGCATTTTAACCCCGCGCACAAAATAGTTCGTGCCGGCGACTAGTGTACCCTTAATGGAGTATTTGCATTTTAGTATCAATTTTGATTTTGGAAATCTGTGTGCTATTGGCTCCTGTTGGTTCTTTTTCAGGCTATAATAGCCACTATTGACAGTAAATGCTGGTTATATTAGATGTGTGTATATTGTACTTGTAAAATACAATTAGATTTTCTTAAAATTCACCTTTTTCTTGACTAGTTTGGCAAGAAGAAAAGTGAATTTTCTCTTCGAAAGACTCACTGCTTTGTTGCGTTAGTAGCATCCGTTATTGCTGAGCTTAGGTTCAGTGCCCAGGTCGGGCAAAATGTTATTGGATTTTTACATCTGGAATTTCTTAGTCTAAAGTCTGGGCCTGAACCTGGTTAATGGCAATAATGTCGCCCCTATTAAATGGGACATTATGTATCTACATGCACCTCTGCTTACCCTTCGAAGGATACAGGCGTGATGTTATGTATCTCTTCGAAAAAAACGAATGTATGTATAATAAAAATACAGTCATTTGGTAGTTTGCGAGCCCTTTAGTTTTCCTTATAAAATGATTTATATCATAGGGAAGTTATATTCGCCGACAAAAATGATATATTTCGAGTGCTTTCATTATATTTTTTGTATTTTGTTTTTGGGGAAGGAAGGAGGAATTATAAGGATGTACCCTTGTTGGGTTCGTGAGGTACACCGGATAATAATAAATAATAATAATAATAACTCTTTATTTTCAGGCAACTAAGGGCCATAGATATGATATACAACGTAAATATACATAAATAAACTAATACATCATTCTTAACAAAGATAGCACGAATCTATTTAATACTTTGGGTCGGCGACGTATAGCGCTGATTCATGGTGTCCGCGGCAACACACATACACGACTCCCGTCAGCCAAAATTCTTCCTTCATGAAGGTCTCCAGATGATGAGTCAGAACCCGCACCATAAACGGTTTCAAATCAATTTTGTGACGTGATTCCAACTGCTCGACTCTCAGGAAGAATTTGGTCTTGATCTTTATATACTCCACGACCTCTTCTGCCTTCGTGGAATGATGCAGCTGTGTCACGTACAGTAGATATCGGTTTCATCTACCTGGATGTCTCGTGGGAATTTAAAAAAATCTGGCCTGATTTTAGTCTTTAACACAAAGGGAAATCTGTGCAATATTTTAGCTTTCCAGGACCAAGAATTTGGGCTGGCCGTTGATTAGCCAGACACTGAGTGAGGCAGGACTTTTAAACAGGTACTTGTGTACCTGTGCATTGGTTGAATTTGATGAGGAAATTAATAATTGAATTGCGGATAAATTAAAACTAAATAGCAATATTTTGATACACATCTCCCTAATAATTCCGGGCAAACAAGCAATGACTTCATGTTATGTTAATATTAAACCGTTGACCACAACTTGACCAAAATATTACCGCTTTAACCAACATTATTGGTCAAATAGATTTGTAATTGACTTTCCGTTGGGTTTTATACAACGCTGCATGTGATTGCATTTCTCGCTACATTACGATATATAATTGGTCCTTTTCAGATCATGCGCTTAATGATATCAAAGGCTTTAAATTTCGACCAGCAAGTAAATATATTTAAGCACTACGTAATTGTGCTGTTGCAGACAAATTGCAGAATTCGCAATATTAAATAGCAGCTAAGTTCGAATGATATATCACTAGCGACTCGCACCGGTTTTGCAAGGTAACAAATTATGTACAAAAAACCTCTTTCTATAAGTGAAAACCGTGAAAAATTATTTTCCTGGTATAGAAGAAGTTACCAAAGAGACAGAACTGATAGACTCGGGCAGCAACTTTTTTTATACTAACTAGGTTCAAGATTATTTCAATGCATCGCCACCGACTTTCGAGTCGTATATTTTAATTTGATTTGCGCGTGGCCCGACACGCACTTGGCTGTTTTTTTTTAAATGAAGCCGTTTCGTATTAGAGCAGATCTTTAGCTGAAATATGATGAACATAATTACAATTTAATCAACGTAGTTATGATTTCGTTGCTACTCAGAATAAGTAGTGCATGAATCCTATGTAACGTTGTACAATAGTTATCAACGTAAATACTTTATCTTAGTATAATAACCAACATAAGTGGGTACCTAAATCTAAGCAAGTATTATTTTGCGTTTGCCCTGATCAACGGCAAATTCTACACAGAGCCAACGACTGTTCTAGTGTTTTGTCTCACTCGCTCATGACCAATACTGCTCGCCTCCCGTTTGACCGACCGACGCGTGAACATTGCGTTCGTCCCGAGCGGAGAGTCTCATTAGGACACAGCCGTCTGCCAGAACCATAGAGTATAGTAATAGATTGCCAGAACGCACGCTGCTAATCTCGACCCCTACCGGGTACCTGAGCAGTAACTACAACCGTGCGACTGTCAAGTTATATAATTAATTAATATTACTTTACTTTATAATGTATTTAATTGAAGACTCCCCGTATTGGGTAAGTGTTGACAAGATTCATAAGTTGCTAGGTCATGTTTTTTTGTGTAGTAGGTACTTGCAAAATTATGTTAGTCACTTTTCTGTGTTTGATTGTGTTTTCGCTTCATAAACCATGAACGCTCTACATTCACTTTTTCAAATAATTATGTGCTTCACACTCATTTCTTTTTATTATAACTTCCCTTGTAAACGCCGATTTGATGGTGACCATATACACAATCGCCTTAAGCGCTGTACTTCCTACGCTTCGAGGTCACCGTCAGCGGAGGGTTGCAGAAGACTTTTATTTAACGCTGGACATAACTTCTAGGGTTCAAGTTTTGGAGTGAAGTGTTGGACTCGTTTAGTCCAACCTTCCAGTTCTATCGAGGACGGCTGCCGCGCCATTTAGTGGCGCTCACTCAACCTGCCACCGCATCCCAGCATCTCAACCCTGCTGGTCTTCTAGCCTCAGGGTCAACGCCTCGGCTGTCGCGACGTCACCAGCTTCGCGTTAGCCAGGACAGTACTTTGCGCGCCTACCTTCACAAGACCGAATTTGATTGACGGGCTTCCGTAACCCGCGACCACATTAATAAATTTATGAAAGTGTTGTTGATTTCTTTTATTCCATATATCTAAGCTCACACGCTTCACCTATAAGAGAAATAAAAACCCTATAACAAGCTTAGCTACCTAAAGAACACACTCACACACTTCAAAGTCCCCGCTTGCCCTATTGTGGGCACTTTGAAGTGTGTGTGGATGTTTCCTGGGTGGAAAAATGATAATTCTATGTTTTCCGTCAGTGAGATAGATATTATATATAGATATTGGACACGTATTGTTTTCTTTACCAAATCAATCAAAAATTATAAGTTAAAGCGCATCAAAGTTCAGGAGTGGGGGCTTGTGACGTCAGTAAGGCAGTATAAAGTGTACTGGCGGCGTGACGCTACATGATATTTCAACGCATTATATCGTCGACACTTTATGTTTACGTGTCAAATGAAAAAATACGTGTCCAATAATTTTTATTAATTTACCTGGCGGACAAAAAACAAATTTTCAGTAAACTACCCTATTGACGTCCTTTTAATAATTTTACCTCCAAAGTACATATTATCCTGGCTTTGAAACAGTTTACAGTACAGAAATTTTTATTAAAGTTTTAATTTAATTTATAACAACCCGGTTAACAGGAAGCTTGCGTTAGAAGGCTACACTTTGTGCGCAAGATGGCCGCTTACAAAGCAAACTTCGTTCTTGCTAACATTTACCAACTAAGATAACTCTGTTATTAGTAGTTTAATATTCTGTTCGTTTTACCCGGTGTTTGTTAGTTTGCGAGCCATATTAAAGTTTTTAACCGATCTCAAAAAATAAAGGAGTTCTCATTTCGACTGTATGTTTTTTTAGGGTTCCGAAGTCAAATAAGGAACCCTTATAGTTTCGGTCTGTCCGTCTGTCCGTCCGCAACTTAGCTCAGAGACTCTCAGTACTAGAAAGCTATAATTTGGCATGGATATACATATTAATAATTCCGACAAAGTGGTACAATAAAACCATGGAAAACAGTTTTTTTTGGGGTCCTTCCTAGAGACGTAAAGTAGGGATGTTTTTATTTCTCGTCTATTCCATGGTGTGGGGTATCGTTGGATAGGTCATTCAAAAATATTACGGGTTTGTTAAAACCATTTTTCGATTCAGAGATCCGTTTGCGTAAAAGTATGCTATAAATTGCAAATTTTTGCTAGAGTCAAGTGTCCCGTACCCCCCTGCAAGCGAAATGGTTGCTCTTGGCTATGTAAAAATTCACGGCAGTAGTATATACAACGAAATTAAAAGGAATAGTCTAAGTAATAGTAACGAGTAATAGTAAAACAGATAGTAAATATATGCTTATGAACCATGTAAAAATATACAAAAATAAAATCAAAATAGTAATAATGATTTCTAAATTAATAATGTTTAAGCTCGAATAACACATTGGAGTGGACAGAGTCGTTGGCAGTACCGGTCTGTACTCCGTATGCCGCATGCGCTCGGGGTTGTCTATTTTGTGTATGTGCAGAAGTATTTTCGAGTTTTTGTAATCTAAAGTCAAATTAGATTTGATTGCCAAGCAAATTCTGCTACCCGACCATAGGTGGGCCCGTTTTTAGATGTTGTGAGCGGCTGAAACCGTTTTAATGTTCATGTAACAACAAAAAACCCTCTTCTTAGTCCGGATTATTATGCAACTTCGGAACCCTATTCCAACGCGTGGCCCGACACGCACTTGGCCGGTTTTTTTTTATATATTTCCATCTCCATTAATTATGGGTTTTTTTTAAAGGGTCTCAAAGTCCCAATGGAACAGGCCCATTGTCACAACTTCAGGATCTAATGAGGAGATCATGGAAATCGAGCAAGTATTTGCATTTAGAAAGGTAGGCACCGGAACTCCTTAATAAAAAAATAAAGAAAGAAAAATTGTTTATTCTGTACAAACTAAACGCACAATACAAAATAAAGAATGGCATTCACTAAAGTTACAAATTAGCCAAAAGCCTCGTATTTAAAACGAAAAATTATAAAAGTTTGTCAATTTTTGACTGCTGCTTGATGAGAGCAATACACCGTTATCTGTGGGTGAGAGGCCAAAGACAATTTACTTGCGTAGTATGTTTCGACATTATCAAATGAAAACAAACAAAACAATCGCAAATTAAACGAGATGCCGATTACTGAGTGGAAAATTATCCATCTTTAAAACAACAACAACAAATAGGCTGTGCGTCGCATCTGTGCAAGAATAGGTCATTGCTCAGCTTAATGCCGTGACTTCAGACGAACCTATCGTCAACAGCGCTGATTTTCAGAAAAAAACCTCGCGAATGACGTAATGACGCCCCCCCCCCCCCACGTGAAAATACAATAACTGGTTAACAAAATTTCGTACGAAAATGAGTGTGACTGAACCGACTTAACATGTTGAAAGTAAGTACATAGAAATAAAATAAAAAATATGTATCAAAGTCTCATTATAAACTATATACCTATGTCTGTATTTATGCGTTACATATAAAATAAAAGATACATTAACTGAGAGGTATAATTATTACACTGAAAATAAAAATAAAATACTATGGTGTGTGTATTCCTAAATTTAATTTAATAATCATTATGTCTTATGTTTAAAAGTGATTATAATAAAATTGAATCTATAAATAGTATCCCATTCGCGTTTAGGATTGTTAGAATTTTTATGAGAAATCCGCTATATACTCGTATACCTAACTGAACTTCATAATATAAGGTAATATAAGGTACCAAAACTAAAAAGTGATAAATAAAACTATTTAGCAAAAAAATAAACCGACTTCCAAAACGAAACACTACAAAGCGAAAAATAACTTTCTTTTCGAAAGTCGGCTTAATTACTGACACTGACAATTCTAGGTCAACCGGAAGTACCCTTAGGGTTTTGGTCGAAAACCTATATGGTAGTTCTCGTTGACCTAGAATCAAGAAATTTGGCAAAAAGTAGAAAATTAATGAAATTACGGAACCCTCGGCGCACGAATTCGACTTGCATTTGACCGGATTTTTGTGTAAAAGTATTACGGTTGAGAAAACATGCAGGTTGTATCTGTATATTCAACAGATAGTAAAACAATTTTATACTTAGCTAAGTTTTTCGATTCTGTTACATCAAAGCTTTTAATGTAGTTTTTCACTTTCAAATAAAACAGGCAAGAAAAATAACATTTACCCACTAAAAGTTCTATTGTATCAAAGCTTTTTCCACTATATTTTTTACTTTCTGATTCATCACAAAAGCAAAGTTATTCTTGCTCACTATAAACTCCGCTAAAGAAAATGTTTAATAGCTTTTAAAAATCTCGTTTGACTCGAGTCAAGTCCTTTCTCAGTCGACTTACAAATCGTCCGGATAATAAGTACCTACATTCCCACGTTTTTCTTTGAAGCTTAAGTCACAAGAAAGAAAGAAAATCTAGGAAATATCTCCATCCATTAACATAGCTATAAAATTCAACTAGAGCTCTGCAGTTATATTTCTAGTATCCAACTTAAAGTATAAAAGTAACAAAATGAAGGTAGTATTGAAACAAGTGCTCTGGAACACTTTTTCTACTCGTTCGTGATGTTCTACCGGCTGACCGGCTCTCTCTTTGTTATCACTTTTGCACCTTTTTTGAATATTTTTTGTTTTCTGAATCGTATGTTGATTTATGGTTCTGTTATTTTAAGGTAGAATACAACTCAGTTGAGACTTTTATAGTCAGGTGCCTCTCTTTTTATAGATTTATGAATTTAAAAAAAAAATTGTAATCACTACTTAAGCCTGAAAACTAATTAATTAAACTAAGTAATTATTTTTTTATGTTAATTCTCAACTCCAAATATTCTATTCAGAAATCGGCCCTTACGGTTAATGATAGTTTTTTTTTTTTTTGATGGTTCCGAAGTCAACAAGGTACTTAAAACTTATAGTTTCACTCTGTCCGTCTGTCCATCCGCAGCTTAGTTCAGAGAATCTAAGTACTAGAAAGCTATAATTTGGCATGGATATGCATATTAATAATACCGACAAAGTGGTAAAATAAAATCAAGTTTTTTTTTTTTGTGCTTCCTCCTATAGACGTAAAGTGGTGATGTTTTTTTGTTTCTCGTCTATTCTATAGTATGGGGTATTGTTGGATAGGCAATTCAAAAGTGTGTTTGTTCAAACCATTTTTCGATTAAGAGTTCCGTTTGCATATAATTAAGCTTTAAATTGCAAATTTATGTTAGAGTCAAGTGTCCCCCCCCCTTGCCAGCGAATTGGTTGCTCTTGGCTATGTGAAAAATTCGCGGCAGTAGTAAATATAACGAAATTAAAAGGAAAACTATCACAGATATGTAGGCTTTACAAGTTAACGAGTAATAGTCGATCAACTTATAAAATGTACTTGGAACAGTAAAAATTTTGTACAAATACCATTGTAAAATTACTTAAATAACGTTGTTAGCTGTGTAAAACAGTAAATATAGGCTTATGAACCATGTAATAATATACAAAAATAAAATCATAACAGCTTTTACAAGTTTACGAGTAATAGTCGATCAACTTATAAAATGTACTTGGCACAGTAAATTTTTGTACCATTTGTAATATGGACAAATTTACACCATGGTTTTGCAGATAAGCCTGAACTTGATAGGACAGGTTTAAAGCAAGGTTTATTTAGTTTTTTGTAATAAGACTGACTAGGGTTGATTTTTCATAAAATCTTGTGTTATCAGGTTACACCTTAATATAATTCGGCCTTCAGCTAACTGTTTGCTTGTCAATACAATATACATCGTTTTTTTTTTAAATGTTCACTAAATAGAATACACGTATATATTTTAAAACTGTTTGGCTCCTTAAGAGATTATACCAAAAACGAAATGTATGAAAATTTACTTCCAATCTAGAATAGAATAGAATATACTTAATCTAGGTTCTAAAGTATTATAACGAAACAAGAAACGTGAAACAAAACACGGCTTTAGCTTTATTTTTTGGCTGCATTTATGCTGCGACCTTCTTCTGTAAGTCCCTTAAAACCAGAGTCTCTCAGTCAGGGGATAGTAGAATGCAAAAAATTTACGGGATTAGGAGTGAAATAAATATCGCTACTTGAAATATTTTTACTCCAAAGTAGTTCATTGTTCTGAAGGTTGGACCATTGAACGTTACGTCACGTTATTATAACCAGGATCAGACTGTCATTTATTTACCCTGATTTCTGAACTAAGAATTTTCGAAGGCTAGTGGCTAGTTAAAATCGCTTGCCGAGGTCGGTCCATGGAGGGGTGACCAACCACTTAAACTTTAAGCCGTTGGTTCTGGCTATCATTTTCCACAACATCTGACACCAGTCTTGCCAAGGGGTATAATGTTGGGCTAGAGGATGAATGGGCAGTCGCTGTAAAAAACCTACTCGTACATAACTGAATCTGGTTAGAAACCAACCGCAATATATTTGGAAAAGGCAAGGTAGATTGATTATGAATTAAGAATTTGAAATTGAGTTTTTGTCAATCTCAACATTAGCCTGAAAACTCCACCACCTAATTCTCAAGTTACAAACTGTCCCTTAGTCATAATATGGCAAACTTGGTATACTTATGCAAATGAAAATGTACAAAGAAATAATTTACTAAGAAGATTAAAAATAATAATTGTTTTGACATTATAAAACACTATAACAAATATTATGATATAGAAAACAAGCAAAAACAGTGAATAAGCTCTTACCTACGTAATGGAGACGAGATAGCAAAATGGAGAAAAATCGTTAAAAAAATAATTACTTTTACGATGGCCGTTCGCTTCGACTAGATATTTTTTCATTTACTCGCTACAGTTGCTAAAACAAAATTATTGTTGAAGTTGTGAAACAAATGGAGTGGAATATAGCGAGAGCTTTGAATACACTTAGGGCGGTTACGCACTACATCCGATCCGTGTCAAATTGTGAAATTTCGGTTCCAAAGTAGCCGTAGTACTTCTTGTAGAGAAGTTTACGTACTACATGCGAACTCTATCCGACACAATCTGTCATCATACAGAACATTTTGAACTCAGACCCCAAATGACGGACACAAATCAAGGACACGGACTTATACTCGAAAACGCTTAGGGTCTTTTTAGTATTACTGTCACTAAATGTATTAAAAGCAAAACGTTTCATGAACCTTTCAACGTCGACCATAGCGGCGCTTACCATCATTTGAGATAGTTGTCAAACACGAGCCACTAGTGATAATAAAAAAAAAAATAGATCTATATAATGTACACCGTTACATTTTCGTCGTTTTATTCCCGTGGAGGCTCAATCCGGTGCATGAAACAGTATCAATTTGTAAAGGTAAAATTATAAAATAATAAATATAATATATGGGTTTGCGAAGGGTCGCTCGACTACAGATGCGGGTGTTGCTTTGTTGAAACACATATTTGACGCATGGGAGAAGTCGCGAAATGCAATTGGTGTTTTCTGCGATCTTTCTAAAGCCTTCGATTGCGTTCACCATGATACGCTTTTGCGTAAACTACGCCATCACGGTGTTCAAAACGAAGCCCTAAATGTAATTGAGTCATATTTACTTAATAGATACCAATGCGTAGACGTTAATGGCGCTAAATCTTCCAGGTTACCTGTTGAGCTGGGTGTACCTCAAGGCTCAATACTGGGTCCGTTTTTATTCCTGGTTTATATTAACGATCTGCCATTCTATTTAATGGATATTTGCGACGTTGTACTGTTTGCGGATGATACTTCTCTGATCTTTAAAGTAGATAGGAATAGACAAGTTTTTGATGACGTGAATAACGCACTATCAATGGTCACAGATTGGTTCACAACAAATAATCTTGTTCTTAATGCCAAGAAGACTAAATGCATAAATTTCGCTTTGCCCAATGTTAGAAATCTGGGTCCCAACATTGTGCTCGGCAATGAGAAGCTCGAAACTGTTGATTCAGCTGTGTTTCTGGGTATAACAGTAGACCTAAAAATTCAATGGGGGCCACATATATCAAGCCTAGCGGGTAGGCTTAGCTCGGCCGCCTACGCCGTCAGAAAGGTTAGACAATACACTGACGTTGATACAGCAAGGTTGGTCTACTTTAGTTATTTTCACAGTATCATGTCCTACGGTATTCTACTGTGGGCAGAGCCGCTGATATTCAAAATATATTTGTGCTTCAAAAACGAGCTGTTCGTGCCATTTACCAATTAGGTGCGCGTGTTTCTCTAAGAGATTTTTTTAAAGAGATTGGTATTCTCACAGCGGCTTCACAGTACATATTAGCCAACATTTTATATATTAGGCAGAACATTCATTTGTACAGTAACAATAGTGATATTCACAACTTTAACACCAGAAATAAGGACAAATTACGAGCTCCCTTTCATCGACTTCATAAGGTGCATAGTTCATTCGTTGGGGTTGGTATAACTTTTTACAACAAGTTACCGTCTTCTTTTCTAGATTTGCCATTTAACGCATTTAAAGCAAAGGTAAAAGCTAATCTCTGTTCTAAGGCATACTTCTTTTACCAAAATTAGCTTGCTTTCAGGTTAAATATTATTATTTTTTAATTTCGTTTTTATGTGTATTTTTTAAATTTTATGTTTTGGTAAGACTGTCGTAGGTATCGTTTACTGTTATTGTCGGAGCTGATGAAGATTGCTACTATCTTTGCATTATATAGAGTTAATCTTTCTAGTATTATATAGCAGCATAGCCCGCATTGCGTGAGTACCATGTACTTCAGAGCTATCATTGTCTAGATACCTACGTCTTCTATTGACTTGAATGACTCCGGTGGTTGAGAGTATGTCATGCCCACTCAAATGTCTCGCCGATGGTGGCGCGTGTGTCGGATCATTTAGCTCCCTTCAAAATGGTTGAGCTGAATGGTGCTGATACATGTGTCATGTTCGTGAACGGGCGCTGTCGGTTGGGACTGGTCATCTCTTAGCTGCCATGGTTTATTTTAATTGATTCTAATATTATTTCTGAATTGTCTTTTTATATTTACTATGGACACTTTTAACTTTCTACATCGTTCTCACATAATGTGTAATCTCAACATGAATGATGTAACAAATGATTTGTAATAATTAGCTAATTGAAAAAGAGTGTCCATGGAGTTTCTTGCCCGTTCTTCTCCATAGAGATCTACGCCTTGGAATGGGCATCTACGGTACTTTCACAGTTATTATGTCTTGTGACTGGGACTGTAGCACCATAATTTTGTAATATTTTATTTTGTCTTTTGACAATTCAAAAGTGCCTGTAACTGGCCTACTTGAAATAAAGTGCTTTGACTTTGACTTTGACTTTGACTTTTAAATTGTATCTTTACGCATCGATATTATTCCATGCACCGTATCGTCCCGCCACGGGTTTAAAACGACTAGAATGTACCGGTGTATAGGTCTTTTTTGTGCTGTATGTGTGTTGTGCAGTACATTATTATGTAATTCATTTTCACTGTTTACCACTGTTTAAAGCAGTTTTAATAAATGTTAATGTTTATGTGGCCACCATAGTCTTTCTAATTTCTTTTTGCAAAATTAACCCAAATCATCGTTAAAATTCTTGAGGGGCAAATGATTCCTGAAATGAATTTGTCTCTTTAAAATTAAGTCTCTAAAAATGACTTCAATAAATTCATTTTTATCATGTAACAATTTTTTGCAATAAAAATAACGAGCGAGTGAGCAACCTTATAAAATGGTAGAACGAGAATCATTTACAAAAACAGAAACAAAATTAATTTGGCTTTTCACACTTTTATCAATTCAAACATTGGCTCTAAGTTATTACTTTTATAAACCAAAGTAAATTAAAATAAACAATGAAATATGAATACACACTTTTAGTTACGTTTGTTGCCATTAACAGTTATTTTTATAAGCAAATAAATATTATTTTTGCCCGAAACGCTATTTGAATAGTAACGGGCTGTGAAATTTGAGCTCTACCACTTTATCAAATACCTAGTTAAATATTTAATATAAACATTTATTCATAGGTCGTTTTGATTACATCTTTATTTATGCAGTACGTTTTATTTATTATCATAATAATATTACATCGAAATAAATATCTAATTGTTTACAAAACATACCATCACGCCAGTTTTCCCCGAAGAGACAGGCAGAGGTATAGTACACCCACTTTTCACCAGTTATTTTGCAGTAACATCATTCATTTTCGATGTCCGAGATCATTTTGATATTAATTATCAATCAATACTTAAAATTTAATCTGTAGAAAATTCGTTTTTGTAATAGTACATCGAAAAAACCGACAAAACGCGAGTCGGACTCGCGCACGAATGGTTCCGTACCCTTTACAAAAAACGGCAAAAAAATCACGGTTGTTGTATGGGAGCCCCACTTAAATATTTATTTTATTCTGTTTTTAGTATTTGCTGTTATAGCGGCAACAGAAATACATCATCTGTGATAATTTCAACTGCCTAGCGATCACGGTTCATGAGATACAGCTTGGTGACAGACAGACAGACGGACCGCAGAGTCTTAATAATTCTCTTAGAGTACTTAAAAATACGTAATTGGGTCCAGCTTTTACCCTTTGGGTACAGAACCCTAAAAATTGCCAAAAAAAATAGCCAGGGTGTTAAAGATAAACATCAAAACCCATTTCCAGCATTTTTTGATGTTTTGTCTGTTTAGTAAACCATTGTAGATACATTTTATGAATAACTAAAGTATTACTTAGTTTTTATTTCATCGCAATCGTTTCACTCTATGAAAACTTAAATGAATTTAAAATGTTCAAGAAGTAAAATGTCACAACACACGCAATTTAGATACTCGGACAGTTGAACTCCATATTCGATAGATGGCGTTGTGCATTTGACGTAATTTTCTGAATGGCGGTGAAAAGATTCGATGCGGAAGAATGACTCTAGAAACTAAAATTGGTAGGGTAGGTAGCAACATAAGTAGGGTAGATAGTAAGGTAAGTAGGTTAGGGTAGGAATAGGCAATTGACAGGAGCGAAGCCGCGGGCATAGCTAGTTAAAAAATAATAATGTAATTCCAAAATACAATTCGAATTTATTGAAGTTATTTTATCATGAAGACTCGAGTTTTAACATGCAGACTTTTAGTCAATCTTTTCATATTCGACCAAAAACTAGCTCGATGGTGCGGCAAACGAAGCCAATACAGAATCAGAAACTTAACACGTCCTACCGTGTAGATGTAAGTCAACATTTCATATACCTTATTGTACCACCTCATAACAATATGTTCAAATAGGCTACCTATGCTTGTTTACAATTCTATGCAATAAAATGCAACTTGTAACAGGATTTGCATGCATACATAAAAGCAAACTGTTTTCGCTACTTCAGTATGACCCCATAGGAAAAGTTGTTCATAATCATAAGTACAGTGACCCCTTTTCAGATATTGCGTTTAGTCTGTAGCACATTGTATACCTAAACACAGAACTTTATTTAAAACAACCAAAGTACGCAATGATAGCCTACGTATTGCAAATCTGCCATTGTTGCTCCCACAACACAGTAACTCGATGGCACGGTGGTGCGGCAAACGAAGCCAATCGTAAGCGGCACAAACAGGCGCCTGCTCTCATTGCAGGTGCACTAACTTCCGAACAAAGCGCCTGAACAATGAGCTCAGAACAAACGCCTGCTACTGTGCGCCAGGATACGCTCTGGTCTGCCTTTAACTAGCCCTTGTGGGGATGGGGCAAGCCATAAGCGAAAGCGTGTTGAACATGGAGACAGCAACGAAAGGATGAAATAAGTTTTGATTCTAAAACAAGTTACCGTCGATGCTCGTTTCCTATATAATATGATGTTGGCAATATTGCAACTACCAGGGAACAATAACAGTCCGATGATCAAAGGTTTTGCTTAGGAGTGGACACGGAATGATGTTTGAGTCAATATTTTTGTCAATGCCTGAGTAAAAAGACAACAAGCGATTTAACTTCTTCATGATTTATTTGTAAGTCATTGTTAACTAGCCCTATCCCGGTCATAATAAAGATTGTTATATATTATTAAAAGGTTTATGGGATTGATAAAATCACTACAAATTAATCGTTTCATCACGTATCTTCGACCACACAAAAACTGTATAGGAATCGAGCCGCGCGACTGTCGCGGCGTTTCCTTCGCTTTGTACAAGCGTCGGCGAGCAAACAACACAAGCTCATTGAACGACTGTCACTAGCTCGCGCAGGACAGAATAACTAAGGATATTCCGACAATACGCAGATAAACTCGACACGCTTAGCGAAGCATTCAATACTAGTTTTGTTCCTAGCGGTCGAGCAGTGTTGTTCTGCTCTAGTTCTAAGGTCGCGTTTTCACCTGCAAGTATCTCACATGCAAGTTTGATTCAATTGCTTGGAACTATCGAGCGATAGATCACATTATAGATAAGTACTTCGGTATCCCGAAATGTACTGTAACTAGTATGCAAGCTGGTTGCTGGTGGAAACGTGGCTTACAAAAGATTGTACTGGAGACTAGCTAGTAGTTATAATCTTAAATGCAACATAAGGTATGATAATCTTGCAACTTATCAGCAAACCTTTTACAGTTAGTCAGTTTATAAACAAGATAATCTGAGCTACTTATATAAACAGCACATGGTCAAAGTTTGATCACATCTTGAAATAATAAATTAAAATCAAAAGTAATTTATTCAAATTAGGTTGAAAGTCAGCACTTTTTGCACGTTCAAATTTACTTTAAGACAGTCACTCAAACGCCCGCCCACCTATTTTGTGTTCTTAGTATTTAGCTCGAAAAAAAAAACGAACTTACTTAATTCAACTCTAATTGCCGAATATATCTTACAGATACATTTCCCACTTGTCATCTATTTACCTACATAAAAATACAATAAATTCATCATTAAAGGATTGACACTCTTACGTGCTATGCGGGTACAATTGACCATTTCACGCCTCCGTAGCAATTGTTACCAGCCGACTGGGTTACAACTAGCCCCGTATGTTTTCAAATAAAATCCTACTCAATCCGATATTGGATAGTAAATCGTCGCAGAAATTGCGATTGCTTTTTTTACGTAATATTGTTTACGACCCTGTTTTGTTGTTAAGTAAGCGGAATGTCTATATTTTTGCAGATTTTATGGCTGGTGAAAAGGTAGGGACGCAATCTGAAAGACATACAAAATGCTATTGGTCCCAGCAGTCAATTGAAGATATTTGACAGTCATTACGGGTAGTCAGAAGCCAGGAAATCTGACAGCAGTCTTGTCAAGGGGTATCTGTAACCCAGTTACTGGGTTGTGAAGGTCAGATTGATTAATCTGACCTTCGGTAACTGTAACTGCTTTCCTTATAAGGAGGCTAGAAAATAATAGTAGTTGAAGGTTTTATTTCGGTGCTAAACAATAACGATCATGATAACAATTTTGCTTGGACTGTAGCGTTCGAAAAATACTGCGATCCTCGAAATAACAACTGCAAAACACATGTGTTTAGACAGTACGTTGTCTTACAATAAAATCTTCGAGAATGTTGCGCAAACAACTCACCAGTCATCGTCATAATTAACCCTGCACTCGTGGTGCCAAGATATCCGTGGTTCGCCTTCGCTTCGCTATAATGCGCGGTGAGGGCCTGTGGGACCCACACTAGCATCGCTAGTGTTAACCCACTAGAATAGAGAAAACACTGACGTAATTATGCACTCACTGTATTATTCAATCTTCAATCTTTACTTCTTCTTCAATTTTTATTTTAATTATTATTTTAATTTTGTATGCACCTGCTATGTTATCTCTCCACCATCCTTGGCATTAAGTCCGCCTATGTACCAATATGTTGCATGAAGTTTTAGTAAATAAATAATAAAAGTTCTTTAGCAGCATTGAGCGAAATTTGGGCATAACTTATGGGTTCTCGTCACCGACATGGTAATATAACGTTTTCAGTATTCACTTCTATCGGCTGTCCCTATAACTGCCTATTATTTGTATTTCTGTGTTTAGTACCTTGTAGTTTTTAAAAAAGAAGAGACTCAGCGTTTGTATTCGCATCGAAATACGAACAAACAGATGTGTTGCTAGGGAGTTTGTTGTGCCAGATTTCTCAGCTAAATACTAGGAAGTGGAGACCGGCGGGAGTTTTGGGGGACTGTGTTAATGTAAAACTGACGTAGAATAAGTGCTGGCTTAGCCTAATTTGAATAAATGAATTTTGTTGTGATTTGAAACTAAATTCGGAATACATTTCGTGTTAATACTGTGAAGTATGATTGAGTTATGTGTGTCACGTTTTTAAGGGTGAAATTAGCATTATCCGTAGTTAACTTTATCAACGAAGTTTTGCCATAATGGCCACGCTTGGCAAGCGAGTTGGCGATCGCAGTATAGTTGTAATAATGCACAGAAAATGCTGCTGAATGACTCAGCGTTGGAAGGCGGGAGGTCTAGGTATGCCGTTGACCTGGTTAAGGTTTTTTTTTTTTTTTTTTTTTTTTATTTAAGGAACTTTTAACATAGTGTTACACCAGTTCCATCGTAACCTTACCCAAAGAGATCACACTTACAAAGTTACTAGAGAATAAACTAATATAGCTTCTGGCGACATTGGTTTGGTCAAAATAACATTAAATATACCTAAATCTAGCTTATTTATATTCAATTGACTAATTAGCGTACTTCTTTCAAACTCATTCCTGACACACTCCAACAAAAGATGATGGACATCTTCTACTTTGTTATCACAAACTAAGCAATTCGGAGAGTCCACCATTCTCATTAGAAATGCAAAAGCTCTTAATGGCATATGTCCGGAACGAATCCTGAAAGAAGTTACCAACATCTTTCGACTAACTTTAAAACTACTAAACCATGGGGCTCGAGGAGGCTCACATTGGATTGTTTTATACCATATCCCTTTATCTCTTGATTTCTTATTGAAATATTCTTTCCACTCTTCATTACAATAGGTTCTGAATTTGGATAAAATTTCCGAATGAACTGGCAAAATATAAACCTCTATACCTGACGTTACTGCTATCTTAGCCAATCTATCAGCATCCTCGTTTCCCTGTAGACCAATATGTGACGGGATCCACTGCAAGACTAAATTAACATTATTTAAAAGAGATGATGGTTAAGGTTGCGGGAAACCGCTGTTGCGAGACGCACGGGCGGTCTTTGTGGCGACACTTGAGAGAGGTCTTTTGGTTGAAATTATGAAGATGATGATGTATTTCAATTAAGGAAAATTTAAACCCGTTTACAAATTTCAAGCTTTTCTTGGTACAAAAGGTACATGAAACTGGAAGACACGTTGCCAACACAATGAGTAAAATGAAACTTTAGTTGTAATGAAAACGTGGGTTGTTGTGTCCGGATAAACAAATACCGGGATTCATTTTATGTAAGGTTTCTGTGTTGTGGACAAACATCTTGTGTTCCGTGGACTGTCCTGATTGTTTATCTTTGTTATTCTTCTTCTAATCGATAATAACGTTGTTTACTTTTCTAATCAACTTTTGTTGTGGGCTACCCATTTTATTAAGGCGTTATCGGCAATTGTTGTTCTTGATTGGTTTCCGGCTTTGCAATTGTGTGAAATATATTAATCTTCCTCATTTCTTTTAACACCAATGTACATTTGTGTAGGCACATAATTGATCAATCAAGCAAAATGGTCTAGATGGACAAAGCCATATTTTACATCAAGTTATTATTATTATTATTTTCAAAGTATTGGAACATTGACTGACACTGTAACAGTGTGTGGGATGCCGAGCCGCAAACAATGCTCCATCTCTTGTCCTGTCCTTTGTACCCCAAAACATGCAACCAGGGAGATCTATGCGCTGCCACCGAAGTCTAAGGTTTTGGGCCGAACAAATTTAAACGACTGTCGTGTCAGCTACACGAACAAGGAGACTAGAAAAAACTCGAATTCACCCTTAAGAAAATTATGGTATACTCTAATTATACCGTGATATTAATAGCTACAAAATATCAAAGCTGACAAAACCAACCTTGATCCAATCCAGAAATATTCTCCATCTCAAACTTATGACACCCTCGGGGCTAATCTATTCGCAGGAGCCTGTCCAGCTTTTAAAACGAGCCGCTGGTCGTACGAGGCGTCCTCGCCCACTAATTGTTACTGCGAGGCCCGTGGGAGCTCAAGTTTTAATTAATATCGCATCCCTTTCATACGCGTCCTTTGGTCCACGCTTTCGGCACTTGTGAAACCATTATAATCCTTAAAGTATTAATTTGTAACTGCGATTGTTCGTGTCTTTGTAAGGTTTGCATTGTGTGGTTTATTTCTGGTTAGTTGATATTGATTTTGGAGGAGCTCGTGGCTAAATAATTACAGCCGCACAGGTCGACCTTCAAGGTTAAGGAAAGCTTGCTAAGGAAGATCCGTGGGTGGATCTTTACTAGGCATATTGATTCATATATAATTTGGATGATCAGTGAGGTGGTTTCGTTAAACTAGAAATTGTATTAGGTTGGAAGGCCACGATGAGAAAGTTGTCTTGCCAAGAAACGTTTACAGAGACCAACAAACAGTAAAGTGAAGATATAAAATATACTTTTACGAATAAAAACAAGCGCGATACGTATTTTCTTTTCACAAAGTTGGGAATTTGATACACTTTGTTCCTGAGAAGCCCTATTAATTTGACCCAGAAAACAAAACGATGAAAATACAGTCAATATAAAATCTACAATAATTTTACGTTTTAGATAGTTTTAAAAATAATGTAGGTCTAATGGTCTAATGTAGGTTAAAACAAGAAATATCTATAATTACTAGCAATCTCATTATACCTATCTAGAGCATTACAGACTACTGCCAAGACACGAAAATGGCTATTAACTTTCCTACATAAAACTAGAATATTAGCATTTTAAAGCCTGATAAGAAAAAGCAAAAAAGGCATGCAATTTAGACCCATAAATAACATCTATTATCTATAAAACATTTTCTCCCCTTTTACAAGATACCGAGAGTCGTTTTTTCATTATCTAGGCCCCGATAAATAATAATATAATAATTGTATTCTTACAATGGCTTTCGTAATTTATTATTGCTTGTTCAGCGATAATAAATTATCTAGTCTCAGATAATTTATTTAACGACGTCTTATTACGAAAATTATGATTTAACTGTTGAAAGAGATATTTTAGAATCAAGGAATTTAACTTGAAATTTCAATACAAAAAAAAAGATTAAAAGGTCTAAGGAAATATGATATAATATATAACAACGGTCCAGTATAATAACGCTTTTAGGACTATTGGGGCTGCACGTTTCTGTAGTGCATCGGGGACGTTTGCAGAAGCAACACCAGACAGTTTTCAGGCGATAGTGCAGAAGAGGATAGCATACCTGATGCACAGGATGCGGATGAGCGCAAGGTTATAGCGGATCAATCAGACTGCTCTTTCCTGGAGTACTGGACCCACTTTCACAACGGTGGCTCCAGTGAAATGGGAAATAGGCGCAGGTATAACTGCAATAATAATAATAAGTTCATTTATTTATTTATTTTCTCTCACAATGGTTATTTATTTACTTTTATTCACCGCCTATATAACACTATTGTTTTTATTAGGATTACATTATTAAATTATTTACATTTACTAACATAGTCATAAATAAGTGTATTACTAACAAATTGTGGATCATGGTCCAAAATAAATGGTTGATTGAAAAGTCTACAGATGACATCTATTAAAGGAAACTTCAATCACGTTGATTAATAAGAACTATATTTGTGCATCTCTACTTAGCCCTTTGGGGGATACAGAAGTGATGTTATCTATTTATGTTTTACTACTAAACTATTTACTCTTAACTTGTGTATTGAGTTAGTCGAACCTTAGGTCATTAACCTCAGTTTTTAGGCAAACGTAAAGTTTGATAAATACTGTCAATTTTTTATTTAAAAATCGGGGTCTTTTGTTTTACAAATGAACATGCTTCGCCAGGGGAGTCGCAGGATTGAGAACGTGGACGCACGCATTCGAAGTCGTTTAAACCCGAAAAGGTCTTCCTTGTTTCTCTTGATTCCCTTGATACTTGTGAAAACCTGGAGCGTTTATTCTTATTAACAAAGAAACACCAGTTAATTTTGGCATAGCTATTTTTATTTCCCTCCTGTATAATGTATTGCTAGCGCTTTTTTTAGATTGATTGTAAATGCTTTGTGTTAGTACTACTACTTTGTAAGGGAACTGTGCTCAGTTTGATTTCTAGGGTTCCGTACCCAAAGAGGGGTAAAAACGGGACCCTATTACAGAGACTCCGTAATCCGTCTGTCTCTCTGTCTGTCCTTCTGTCACCAGGCTGTATCTAATGAACCGTGATAGCTTAGACAGTTGATATTTTCATAGATGATGTATTTCTGTTGCCGCTAAAACAAAAAATACTAAAAACAGAATAAAATAAATATTTAAGTGGGGCTCCCATACAAAAACGTTATTTTTCGGCCGTTTTTACGATAGTGGTACGGAACCCTTCGTGAGCGAGTCCGACTCGCAGTTCGCCGGTTTTTTCACTATAAGGGTTATTTAAACAGAAAATCTAAAATTGAAGATCTGATATGCTAATATCAAAATCTCTCTGTAATCATCAAAATTAACAGAGAACGATCGTGACGAAATGAAAAATTAGGATAAACTTATGAATCCCCATAAAAAAGTTACTGTCCCTCAAAAAAAAACGTCATTCATATTTTACGACACGTTTGCCCAAATAACCCGGCAAATTGCCACCAAAAATTATGCAGCCAAAGCGTTCCTCATTTGTACAAATCACAATTCTACGCGCTCCCTCTACATTTGTTTGACAAACTGTCACCCTTTGCGTAAAAACAAGCTCGCATCACGCATAGCCGTCATTGCCGGAACAAACAAACGTTTGGCGTGACAAAGTGTGCAGTTTCCTACAGAGTGTCATTAGCCTTGAGATTGTGGTGCGAATGTAAGAATTTAAGGATGGTAGGAGGGCACTGCAATAGAAGATTAGGAAGATTGGCTGGTAACTGGCAACAGGTAATAGGCAGTGGCCTGCGTCTGTGTTTTCGAACGCATTCAATCCAAATCTCTTCAAAGCCTGTTCACTCTAAGAACAGGCTTCTTCTGTGTAAGCTAGATTACTCCATCGTCGACTTAGTCTCTGTCACATCTAACCTATCTCAAATAAATAATTTAAAAAAGTAATGTTGTTACTAAAACTTTTTTAATTATCCAATACTATCCCACTGCAAGAAATTTACTCCCATGCAACCGCTAACCAGCCTTCGCGGTATGAGTCCAGTATCGTCTGACTACTCCTTTCTGAAAATCTTCGACGGAACTCAGTCACAACAACCTTGTTATGTGTACATTTTCAACATACCAAAGCGACATGTCCTTGGACATATTTCTATCCTCCAAGTCTTATGTCACACCCCACTTATGTGCATGGGTGAACGTGACCTAGAGGGATTGATATAATGACGCACTTTGATACAAGTGCCTTGGTTAGGACAAGTGGACTGAGTGATACCAATCTATCTGTATGGCACTTGAATATAAGGATTAACAATCGTGAACACAGGCAATTAATGCTAAGTCTGTAGTTACAATGTATTTATTATATACTTTATTGACAAACGTTGACAAACACAAGTGTACAATGGGCGGTCTTATCGCACTAGGCAATCTCTTACTTACTTTATCCTTTGTAAATAAGAAAAAAAATTTGCTCAGTAAAACACATAGCATAACGCCTGTATTCCTGGGAGGGCTAGGCAGAGATGCACCATTGCACTGATTACGTCAGTCATATTTAAATGCCGTAATAGGGGGCGGCGACCCCATTGCCATCAACCGGACATAAGTGCAAACCCCGGGCTACTGCTGAGAAATTCTAGGTTGGAAAACCCAATAACAGTTTGCTCAACCCAGGAATCATACTCAGGACCTCATGCGCAGTAGTAGCGTTTGTAGCCACGACTAACAAATACTCTTACTATTAACATTGTTAATAAAACACGTAAATTTAAAAAAAACAACCGATTTTTTTGTATTTTATGCTACATAATTTTTCTAGTAGTATACATGCTTCGATCGACAATCTATTCAACACGTAATTATGACACGATATCTTGCGAAAAAACCCCGATTCTAACTGTAAAACGCCCATTACTTTTGAGCTGCTGAACCGATTTTCATCAAACATAGCTAGAAAACTTTTGATAAAGTCAACATTCAAACGAAAAAAAAACAAAACACAAACACATGTTCACACGTCAGGTTTACTAATGATAAGCATAAAATATATTCCCATAATTAACATTGGCATAACGTAATTCAGCATATTGATCATTACGCATAATGTTATTAGGCATAAATGCTTTGCTATAATGTATATTTCATAATGCTGTTGGCATAATAACAATGATGCATAATTTTATGAAGCATAATGTTGTAAACGCATAATGATATTTACAATGTTCTTTGGAATAAATCAAACATGTTCGCGGCTCAAGGCAGCCCAAGGGCCACCCCGCCGCACCTTAACGTAATTAATTTGAGTCCTTATATCAAATATATTTAATTAGACATTATCTTAGGTAAAACAATTTTCAATCGATTCAAACCGATATAAAAATTTTCGATATTTTGAAAACTGACATTTTTCCCGTAGGTATTTTAATTTTTGACATTCAAATATGTACTCATGAAATTATTATGACGAATAAATATAATGCCTTAACTATATAGGCAACTCCAAATTATGGCAAACAAATTAGACCAGATGACATTATATTATAGATTAGCTAGCAAGGTTAGCAAATTATGACATTATGCTAACCTTGTATTATGCCAAAGTATTATTAAGCTGATAAAAGTTATGCGAAAACGTTATGCTAAACTACATTATGCCTAAAAAATATATTATAACACCCCTCTTTTTCCGTCGGGGGTTATTTAAAGTTTTCTGACAAGTTATAGGTATTTTAATGTAATAATAATAGTAACCCCTAAAGAATAGTCACGACTTTTTAAAGGCAATCCTTTAAAAAGTCGTGACTATTCTCTCTTTAAAGTCTAGAACACTAGATAAGGAGCCAAAACGATTCCTAACACGCTTCTAAAAATGTGTTATAAGGAAAAACTACGTTCCATAGAACATTAGAAGAAAACTATTCGAAATTATCTGACATTCTTAAAAATTAAACTGAAAAGAAAAACCATTTAAAAACTTTTCTCAACCAAATAATTGCCTCGTTGGTCTAGTAGTCGCAAGGTGTGTCAGAACGTGACGTCTTAGGTTCGTTTTCCAGGTCGGGCAAAATGTTATTGTGTATTTCCATATAGAATTTCTCAGTCACAGCTTGGAGTCTGAACTTTGCGCCAGCTTGATGGCAATAGACTGGCCCCCTATGACTTAGGACCTAAATATAACTAGCGAAATATGGATGTATTTTAGATGTACTTCTGCCTAACGCTTCACGTAATACATGCGTGATGATGTGTTATAAATAAACTGTTTTCCATTACACAACGATTTATGTACTGATAAGGTCGTATAACTTTGGCCCTAAGGGATAACTTTGGTCCAAACTTAAAAAGGCTTCTAAGGTTTTAGTGACTGCTTGACATTGAAAACAGTGATGCCAGCTACCGATTGTTGTAAGGACTTAATCATTAGTAGCCGATTAAAAAGCCTGGGTGGAAGTGTCAAATTTTTCCAACTTTAGGCCAAAGGTATACCCTTGAGCCAAAATAATACGACTTAAGGGTACACTAGTCGATGGCACGAACTATTTTGTGCGCGGGTTTAAAATGCATTTTATATCAACCGACAACACGTGCGGAAGAGATAGATGCTGTGATGAGCAGTAGGAAGCTAGTTCGCGTACGAATACACACTTTTGCAAATTTGTAGCGAAATGGATAATGATTTAGGACGAAACCGAGCGCGCGAAATTTTATAAACAGACCTTTGGCAGTCTAGATATCATGAAAAAACGACTAAATCTATCTGTTCAAAATAAAATTATTTGCATTGTTGAACTACTTATCTATCCCTGTATGGAGGCCGTTTTGCAATTTTCCGTTTTCTTATGGTAAATATTCGCGCCCAAAAATACGTCAAAATTAGTGTCAAAATGTAGAACTTTCGACGCTCATAACTTTCAAATATTTTCTTTTTTTACTTTTTTGCTTCCATACAGGGCTAGATAATGATGAGACAAATTGATACCACTTTTTATTTTGAACGTACATCGTCAAACAGTGGAATAATCCCTAGACTACGTTTGTATAGAAGAATTTTCGCCTAGTGTAACCTTAACGGTACTCTAAACTACTTTTTTCTGTTACTCCAATGATAAATGTTCAGAGTAGTTGAAAAAAAATAATGACAGGCTCGACTTAGGTTTAGACCGGGCTTAGGATTGGACTCTGAAGGTTTAGGTTGTCCTCATGATGTATTGTGGGCTTACGGTTAGATGTGTTGAGGGTAGTTAAGCAGTTTGTGCGATTAGAAAGTGGGATTGTGAGGGTTTCGGATTAGGATGTCAACCGCAGTGTTTGGTTCCTGGTTGTACGAGTAAGGTACATTTAAAATGATAAACTGTTTTAATTTCAATTTGTGTATTGAGTTAAACACCCGAATCTGAGAGATGACCGCCCCATGGCGAAGGAGTCCTTTGGTCTACGCAACGAAGATGCTATGCAATGTTTAATCATCCGCTGCGCGTCGATATCAGCATAAAAATAAAATCAGATTTTTTAAACGGGGTGGTTTTAGTTCTGAGGTTACTTTTGACTTTATGCTTAGATAATGTATGGTATAAAACTGGCTGACTTTAGTGAGACAATTTCAAATCGCAGAGTGGATAAAGTGTAATAAAGTTTTTCCGTTAGAAGCATCCTGGATTTGTCATCAGGCATCAGGTTGAGGTAAAATACATACCTAAGACTAAAAAATTACTGGCTAAATGTGTCCAGCTATTCCTACTAAGGGTATACCTCTCCCCAAGCCTTTGGGTAGAAAAGGCGTGATGTTACTTTCTGTTTTTTAAACAGCACTGAGACAGAGATATTATCTTGCTGTAATCAGTTGTTTTTTTTTTAAATAAAAACGGACAATATTTTTCCTCTTTTGTATTGTTTCTATGTAATACCTCAAAGAATTTACCATACGAAAATACTGTATCATTTTCCCCCGGCCTTGATCCATTTCTTGAGTCAAGATACAAATTGATGGACAGACCGACCGACGAAATATGACCCAAGAGGCTATTTCACTGCGTACATACGGGCATGGCAAATGCAAACAAAGGGTCGGTTTGTTTATGCTATTTCGGAAGGCTATAGTTATCCTGGCGCTGTGATGGTCCTGTTACCAAGGTTGAAATTGCGGGGTTTGAAACCAGGAGCAATAAAAAGTTGGTAGCTACCTTCAACTTAATTCTGTAGATAAATGATATATATATCTGTAAATCGGTATGAACAAACACTTTTACGTCAAATGAGATCGTTGTTCTCTAATTGTTTTTGAGAAGAAACACCAAAACCAACGCAGATGACAAAGTTTCATAAAGGTCATAGGTACAATTATTATGTGGAATATGCATATTCGTGTCTTGCCTTAATTGGCTGGCTTGAGTCAGCACGTTTGATCCGCAAGAGCAAACGTGCTCGGAGGAAGGAAGTTAACCCAGTAAGATGCTGGTAGGGATCTTGACCGTAGTGCCAGGATTGTCCTGATAGCCGTGGAATACTCACTAAAGTTCTAGCGACTGTCTATGGAGGGCCCATTAATTGAGTGTGCAAGTCATCCCCTGTCATTTTATAGCCGTGTAGATCAACAGTGGTCAGACAGAGGCCAATAATCCTTCTAGTCTTGGGTTATCGATCCACGAAGCTCAATGGTTTTGTCTATATATTCTGCAATAGTCCTACACCAGCCGGGGATTGCCCTTGGGTAGTGACTAGTGCATACAAGGATAATTGCTGGCTGGTGTCATATGTCATTTCATCCTAGATATCTAACAAGGCCTCTGCGAGTTACGCACTGGTACGCTTTTCAAAGGTCCGGGACCCTGGGGTCCCAAGAATCTCAAAGATATAGCAATAATAAGTTAGCAATTAGTAGTCTTTTGAGCTGGAAAAACCACACAGATCTGATTCAGTCAGTTGTCAGTGATGAGTCATCTTGACAATTACAAACTTAGTAACCTAGATCATCAATTTCCTCATTCTCTCCACTTTATCTGTATAGAAGAGGGTTTTTAATTAATATAGGCTGCTATTAGTCTCCTTTTGTCACGATATCGCTAACTTAATTCAACAAATCCAGTTGACACAAACAAGAGCCAAGAGACTAATTAATCCAATGATAAAGAGCTAACTAGATTATATTAAATTAATCCAGATTTTCTTTCAACAAGTTTTAGATTGAGTATAAATTGTTCATTAGTTTGTCAATAGTTCTCTTTTAGCCTTGTAATAACTTCACAATTAATTTATTTACGAGCCTGTTTATTGCTTTAAAGGCCTTGCGTTAACGACGTTATTCTAAATTGAAAAAGCGACCCTTTATTAATTTAGCTTTCGGGTCAAGGTGAATTTTCTTTTGAATGTAAATTAGAGATTTTTTTCTGCTTGGTAGAGAAAAACATTTCTAACTTAAAATCTTAGCAAAAACAGCTTCAAACAAACATTATTTTTTTAATAAATGTGCTTAAGTAATGAGTACTGTCTGTTGAAAAATAATGTAAGAAAAACATTTTACTGCGAAATATATCTGCTTAATTAAAAAGGTTAGGGCAAAATAAAACTTGAAAATAACTCCCACACGTTTCCTTTTTTAATCTCTTAGAAAAAATAACAGCTTCACCTTTCCTACTCTTTTTATTTTGTGCTATAAGCCCAACCCAGACATACCCATTCCAAAGAATAATAATGCCAGCTTGTTACTTTTCCACTGTAGGGCAAAGGACTCTTCTTATACACAGAAGGCACGACTATTAATGACCACTCATGTTCAAGGCTAGTTGGCCATTTCAAACTTATATTAACTACATAAGTCCAGGTTTCTTGACGATTATTTCCATCACAGATTTCAGCGATGTCTATGATAAATTTAGAATTAATTGAGAACGTCACATGCTTACTTGCCCAATCATTACTTGAATACGAAATCTTAAAGAACAAGAGGCGAGGGTCTAGAGCCACTGGGCCACTGCAAACAACTTCAACTAATGTGACAAAGTGTCATATAATGTCCTTCACGCGGGCCGTGGTACCCCGAAGTCACGAATATAGTATGGGCGGTCACGTCATTGCGCGGGTGGGATCGGTGCGAGATCTTGGGGTTATATTTTCTGAGGATCTATCATTTAGAGCTCATGTCGTGCAAGTGTGTAAAAAGGCCTTTAAAAATCTTGGGTTTGTCATGCGAGAAACCCGTGACTTTACTAACATGGCAGCAGTGAAATCCCTTTATAATGCGTTGGTGCGAAGCAACTTGGAAACTAGTGCTATCATCTGGAATCCTTATGAGACTAAATATTCTCAGATGGTGGAAAAGATGCAGAACAAGTTTACACGTTACCTATATATGAGGCAATTTGGCGTCTACCCGTTTTACCCGCTTATGTACCCAACTCTCTTTGTAATAGGGATGGTTGGGTACTATAAGTTGGAAGTAAGGCGCAATCTTGCTCTGGTCAAATATGTATTTATGGTTTTTCGTGGGATGCTAAACAATCCACAAATCTTGGAATCGTTGCGGTTACTCGTTCCAAACAGTAGGCTACGGTTGGGGCCGAGGCAGAGTCTCTTTGAAACTCCGGTAGCCCGTACAAACATATTAAAGTTTGCGCCCGTGTGTCGGGCAATTACGATCATTAATTGCATCTCTCAGCGATTGGACATATTTTCCTGCTCTTTGGCGGAATTCCAGAGGGTGACAGTGAGTGTATTGTCCTCTATATAACTTGTCGTCACTGTATGTAACAGTCGCATTGTATCACTACTTTTATTACCTTGGGTTATACCTGTAAAAATAAATGTATGTGTAATCGAATAAATAAATAAATAAACTTCAAAGAACCGAAAACTAAATTTTTCACACCTTTTCAATCTAGAAATAGTAAGTATTTTGCCACCATAAAATATCCCTTCGTCCTACAATAGTAAGTAAGTGGTTGCCCTGTCATCTTCCTGTTTGTTCAATGTCGTTGGTTTTCACCATAGGACGTGTTTGCACGTCATAGGCCCTTGTTTGCACATCATGGGACCTTGTTTGAACTGTGAATGGGTATGAAGAGCGGAAAGGTACACGGATGTGGGTTAGCAATCGGTTTGTCAACAGAACGCGCGTTTGAATGAGATTTTTTAACGTATTGTAAGTGTGTTACACGTGTACTGACGAATATACATTTTCGAGCATTTTTTTTATTGCTATAAGCATATTGGAAGCCGAAGATAGAGAGGCGTGGTAGCAGCTCATCAGTGACTCCATCAAAGCATTCTAAGATGGGCACGACCTTCACAAATGTAGACAACGAATAAGAAAAGAGAGAAGTATATCAGCCTATATAGTTTCCACCGCTTGAGACATAGGCCTTCTCATGAGGCAATGGGTTGTAATGTACCATCCGGGCCGGCAATTTATCTGTGTCTAGAGCTGGGCAAAATACAAATTACAAAATACTATCTTGCATATAATACGAAATACAAAATATTTGCAAGTCGTGTATTTGAAATATCAAATACAATTACAGTACTCTAAAAATTAAAATAAAAGAAATACAAAATACAGTCGATCATCTCAAGTGACATTCGTACTGAATAACTAGAAAATGACAATTGACAAGATACTTGACAATTTGACGTAAGCGGTCGCCATTTTGCTTACGAAAGCTATTTTCTGCAAACGCACCTAAGGTCAAACCGCACTACGCGTCAGCGGAGCGACGCGACGCGACATGACCAAATATACTTTGTATGAAATTGTATGAGATAAACCGCACTACGCGGCAGCAGAACTACGCGACGCGACACTTTATCTCATACAATATATTTTGTCGCGTCGCTCCGCTGACGCGCAGTTACGCCTAGTGCGGTCTGACCTTAAGATCGCTAAATGTATTTATGTTCAAATTTATTTTGAGGCCATAAGTATTTAAAATTACAAATTACATTTTTATGAAAGCAACCAACGTATTACAACGTATCAACGTATTTTTTATTACAAGTAATTCAAATACTGCCCAACCCAAACAGGGTCGTAGCAGAAGTCACAAGTTTTCGATCGATTCTCTTAGGTTTTTCAAAAAATAGCTAAATAAAAATATTTTGTGCATTGCCAACCATTCAATAAAAATTTTTCTTGTTACTAAAAGCTACGGGACCCATCAAAATATTTCCACACGACACTTACAAACCCAACAATTACCCCGCCTCTACACTTAACGAAAAAATAACAATTTACCAAACTAGGGGCACTTTAAGAACACAACAATATTACGCCACCCGCCGGTAGCAAGACCCTCATTAATTTTATTTTGACGTTATCACAAGAAACAATAACCGCCGATTTCACCCCAATGGACCCCTGACGTGAGCTAACGCTACCTAAATGACGGACGCTTACCCCAGAGAAAACAGCCCAGCTTAATTTCATTTCGGAAAATCAGAAGTAAAACATTCACTTGGTGTTTATGGAACGCAATTTGGTTACTTTTCTTGATTATGGAAGTTTGGCTTATTGGTTTCTGCCTTCTCTATTGAAATATTAATTGACACTTTTAAAGTGCGTAACATTTTTGCAGTGTTGCTCAGTGGTCTTATATTTAGAATGTACTTACAATTAAGTGTTTTACATAATTAGGTTAATCAAAAAACAATCTCAGTTAAACACCAACTATGCTGTGCACAATGATTTATTTTGAATTTGTTACACAATTATTGCTATATAGCTCAAAAATATGCACAAGCATCCCACCACAACGTACAATTAATAGTTTTTAGTCAACCGCGAACCACAGTACCTGCAATAATTCAATATCAATTATTGTATTTATTATTTTTCTGTACAATATCAATTATTGTATTTATTTTTAACTGGCTGTTTGACATAAACATCCTCCGAGGCAAAACCATTCTTAATATCCAAAACCCCAGTTAAACAGTAATTCTAGATCTTTCGCTATAAGGCAATTTGATTGCCTATTAAATGAATGGAGTTCGCCCTGGATGTCGTCCTATGACGACGTCGACGACGTCGGTCACTGCGTCATAAGATGGTCGTTACTCATCAATATTTGCATAACAATTGAGAGGGGAGGGTTGTTTAGAGAAGAGGAGGGCGACTTGAATATTTATGGCAGGCTATTATATACCTGCTATGGTGGTTTTTATGGCGGCTTTTGTAGACTAGTATTTGTTTAGAATAGAAATACATGTTTTTACATGGAAAGGTTTTTGTAGTCCTCAGTAAGGAATAACGTGCTTTCGCAAGGAAATGTTGTTGTTTGGCTGTTATGAATAGTAAGTCATCATCATCGTCATCAGTCTATAGTAGTCCACTGCTGGACATAGGTTTCTCCAATCGCACGCCATTAGTCTCGATTTTCGGCAACTCTCATCCAGCTGTCACCAGCCGACCTGCAAAGATCGTCGTCCCACCTAGCCTGAGGGCGTCGCACGTTACGTTTACCCATTCGTGATTTCCACTCGAGAGAGTAAGTAGTCCCAAGAAATCAAAAGTAATATTTTATTATAATGCGGTGTACAGTGAAAGAAAGTTTATGTTTTCTGTTAGTACTGATCCAACTACAAAAAATATATCAATAACAGAAAACAGCTATCGGTAGATATCTGAGTGCCATAGGCTTTTCATCTTCGTTAACTGCAACTTTAAGATATACATGCAATGTGCCAGAAAGCACCCACTAAAATAAACTATGTCCTCCTGAAAATCTATTAATTCAAACTATAATTCTATTAATTAAATTGCCGAAATATATACGGAATTCGTGGAACATTTACATTTTGACAGCTTCGCCTGGGAAATTCAATTTCAGCCGCTAGGAATACCTTCCTAGGAAGAGGAATTAATTTAAAGTCCATATAAATCACTTTCCCAGAGTGATTTATAGGAAATCTAAATTATTACCTCTTCGTCATTTTAGTAAGAATAAGAACAAAGTTTATTTTTTAACTTTACAAAGTGAGTCTTAGCGCTATAACATAATTATACTTCAGGCTTCGTACTCGAGATAAGCATTTTATACACATGTAGTAACGCGTAGTACGTACCATTCCACACTATTTTGAGAATATTTTTTTTTTTTTTTGGATAGATTATTACACTTGATTCCTGCACCCGCAATTCGTGTCATTCGCTTTTTAGTGCTGCGCCGTTCCACACTCGCACGCGAAAACAGTTACTTATTAGTATATATAAATAATAGTAAGATATTATTATAAAATAAAAATAATGCCTAAACGAAAGGGCGATGATTGTGACCGTATAAAACATAAAATTAGAAAATTAAAACGCAAACGGCGTCGATCACGTGATTCAAATTACTCGGATAACTCATTGTTATCTTCAACAAGTTTGTGCCACCGGCAAGATGATCAAGGTATGTTTTATTTTCGTACTATAATATTAAGCAGTGTTGACCTACTTACGAGTACCCACTACACAATTATTTTTTCTTTAATTTGAATGAAATAAGTATAAGTATACGAGATTACACGTCTTGTTTACTTTGTACCTACTGAAGGATCAACTCAGTTTCCAAATAAAATATGCAGGATTATTCGAATATAAGCAGATTTATTAATACGAGTCAACCATACAGACGTGGTTAGCAAGTGAAGTACCAGAAAATAATATGGCCGACTTGAGATGACCACAGACAAGTAACGTCAAGTGTCAATGTCGCACCGACGTTGACACATTACAATCGATTAATAAATAGTCGATTATATTACTGTGTATAACTTAAAAATAAAGTAGTAGTACTAGTACATTATATCGATTCATACAGCTCGGCCATCCTAATAAAGGTGGGTCCTCACACATTGATAAACATTATCAGCATAGGTACACAACAATCAAACACAATCTAGTACAATTAAGAATAGGTAATTGTTTAAATAACAATGTTTGACATCAGCTGTTCAGATATCACTCAATGTTAAAAATATAAACATTCTGTATGCATAATTAGATTTACCTCTACTATAATTAACATCGATTGCTCATAATTGATATTATTATAATTAATTAAATTACTGTTATTTATTCACTTCAATTTATAGCCAGACACGCTATAAGTTCTAGTTCTAGTAGTAGCTCTCATCACATTCAGGACCGCCGTCCAAAATCTATATTATTATAATTAATCACGATCTAAATCAGTTGGCGCTCACGATTTATGCTAGTACGGTCTGTCGCGATCTGCGTCATCTGCGCAACGAGCGCTGACGCTCACAACCCGTACCAGGATAATCTCTCGTGATCTGCGTCGTATTTAATCGAACGCTCGCGACCTATACCAGTACAGTCTGCCGTGATCTGCGTCATCTGCACAACGAGTGCTGACACTCACAGCCCATACAGTATAGTCTGTCACGATCTGCGTCATATCTAATGGTACGCTCGCGACCTATACCAGTACAGTCTGCCGTGATCTGCGTCATCTGCACAACGAGTGCTGACATTCACAGCCCATACTAGTATAGTCTGTCACGATCTGCGTCATGTTTATCCTGACGCTCGCGACCTATACCAGTACAGTCTGCCGTGATCTGCGTCATCTGCACAACGAGTGCTGACACTCATAACCCATACTAGTATAGTCTGTAGCGATCTGCGCTGTTTACATTTAACTCTAACACTCTTATAATGAATCTACTTAACTAATGCAATGTTTACACATAAAGTACTGAATATTATTATTTTTGTATCTATTACATATATTCTTATCTTGTTTTTATTTATTTACTCTTATCATTATTACAATCACTGTCATCTGTACTATCATTAACATCGCTATCGTTTTCGCTTTCAAATCCCTTAAAATTTAACCACGGATGTATTTTATCAATTGAAACTATATTCTCATATTTTTTTGATCCCTTTCTTGTAAGAGGAGTATCCCCCACTAAAAATCGATCGTTAGGTAGTATTTTAACTATTCTGTAAGGACCATGAAATTTGGCTAGAAGCTTTTTAGATTTTCCTACTCTATCTTTGTCAAAAGTTGTTCTTTCCAATCTAACAAGATCTCCCTCGCTATACTTTCTTGCCAGTTTTCTATGCTTGTCGTAATGATGTTTTGTCACTTTTTGTGCATCTTCAATTTTACGTATAGATTCATTTCTTAGGTCTATTAGGTCATTACCGCTGACTCGGTCTATCGTTGTATTAATTACATCACTAAGTAAATTTTCCGTGACACATTTAACTTTATATCCAAATAACAATTCCGAAGGACTTTTACCGGTTGTCTTATTAACCGACGTATTTAAACCTAACTGTATCTCGTTTACATACTCATCCCAAGAGTTATCGCTTTTATCGTGACACTTAGTACTGAGAGCGTCCAAAACTGTTCGGTTAAACCGTTCGACCTGTCCGTTTGCTCGCGGATTTGCGACGGCATTTAAGATGTGCTTAATACCAGCATTTTCTATAAAGTTTTTAAATTTGGCACTTGTGAAACATTAACCTCTGTCCGTTATCAACCGCGTAGGTGCTCCAAAGTAACTAAAATATTCTTTAAATATGCGAATAGCGGTAGCAGTTTTTGTGTCTTTAACGGGTTGGCAATACATTTAGTAAAAGCGTCTATAATTATCAATAAATACATGTTGCCTCTCCGCGAACGAACAAACGGGCCCAGGTGATCGGCATGCAACGTGTGGAAGGGTATGTTTGGCTTAGGAATAGGATGAAGTAGTCCTTCTTTAGGTCCTCCAGGTGTTTTATGATAAGCGCATTCCAGACAAGCACTTACATATTTTTTTTGTAAATCGTCTCATCTTGGGAAACCAAAATGAATCTTTAAGTCTTTTTAATGTTTTATCATGACCGAAATGACCGACGTCGTCATGGTTCATTTTTAACAATTGCCACCTTACTGATTTTGGAACCACCCAACGTAGTCCATTATCAACTATTCTGTATACGTAATTACCCTTCAATTGATAATTTTTATGAACATAACATAAACGTAGTATCTTTGCTCGATAGAATTTCTTTAATTCTTTTAACCTCATCATCGTCACTTTGAACGGTAGCAATCCAGTCTTGAGCATCCACAGTAAGTATGTCTATTATATGAATTCCGTCTACATTAGTGGGTTCATCAACAGGAGCACGGCTGAGAGCATCGACGTGTGACATATTTGAGCCTGCTCTGTATTCTATCTCACAGTCGTACTCCTGCAGTTGCACCCACCATCGGCCTATTCTAGGTACTAAATCTCTTTTTGTCATTGTAGTCCGTAACGCATTACAGTCTGTTATTATTTGAAATTTTAGTCCTAGTAAATAAACGTGAAATCTATTTAACGATGTTATTACCGCAAGAGTTTCTAAGTCAAAGGAATGTAATTTCTGTTCGTCATTTGTAGTTTTCCTACTGTAATAAGCTACGGGTCTCATAAGTCCGTCCTGGCTACGTTGCATCAAAATACCTGCAATACCATACTTTGATGCATCGGTATGTAACTCCGTTTCTAATTTACCATCATACAACGCGAGTAAAGGTCTTTCTATTAATTAACTTTTCAGAGTTTCGAATGCTAATGTATGTTCATCTGTCCATTTCCATTGAAACTGCTTCTTTAATAAATCCGTTAATGGTCGAGCTATCAGTGAGAAGTCTTTTACAAAGCGCCTAAAGAAGCTTGCTAACCCGATAAAGCGTCTAACATCGTGAACATTTTTAGGTACAGGGAAATTTGATACAGCGACTGTTTTGCGAGAACCGGGCCATATACCTGATCCACTAACTTCAAAGCCTAGGAAATTGATTTGTTTATAGAAGAAAAAACATTTTTCTAGCTTAAGAGTGAGATTCGCTTCGCGAAAACTATTCAGAACCTCATCTAGTCTGCCTAAACCCTCGTCAAATGTGCGCGCTGGGATTAAAATATCATCCATAAAGACTAATGTGTAATCTATTTTCGACAAGATTCTGTTCATTGCTCTTTGGAAGACTGACGGCGCGTTCGTTAATCCAAAGGGCATTCTTTTAAATTGGTATTGACCGTCAGGGGTCACGAAAGCCGTTTTGTCTTGGGAGTTTTCCCCTACTGGTAGCTGGTAGTATCCTGACGCTAAAACTAAACTTATAAATACTGAGTTACCAGATAATCGATCCAATTGATCGTCGATCAATGGTAGGGAGGGGGTAATGATCCTTTTTGGTTTTTCTATTTAATGCACGGTAATCAATACAAAGACGTTTATCCCCCGTTTTCTTCTTAACAAGAAGAATGGGGCTAGCATACGATGAATTAGATTCACATATGATATCTGCGTCGAGCATTTCTCGTACCATTGACTTAACGAGTTCTCTCTCCGGGTAAGACAGTCTATAGGGCCTATAAACTACTGGTTTCGTATCAATCAAATCTATTTCCATCTTTTCTACATTAGAGTAACCTAAATCCATCATATTACGTGAGAAACATTCATTATACTTCTGCAGGGTGTTTTTCAGTTGTTGAATTTCACTACTAGACAATTGTTTGCCGCAATTCAATGATAAATGTGCATTTGAATCGTTAAAGTCCAATATATTAATATTCAAAAATGTATCAGTGTAAGAAGCACGTGTCATCAGTATTCCTTGTTTAAGTTTTAATACCTTATTTGATATATTTTGTATTAATAGTGCGCCAGTACCGTTTAGTATGTTGTATTCACCTGGCATTAAATAATATTCCATTCCAGTACAACCGCGCAAGGAACCGTTTACGTATACGACACCAGAAAAATCCTTATCAGTGTTTATTTTTATGACGCATGTGTCACGTGGTGAAATTGAGACATCATTGAGAAGTAAAAGTCTAAGTTTCGTTGGTAAGGTTTGTCCAAATATAAGAGCATCGCTTGTTTTAGTTATAGTTATACTCGGTATCTCAGTAAAGCTATGACCAATCAGAACATCATATTTAATCACGCTGTCTTCAATAATATAGCTATCGATTATCTCCGTTATACCTTGAATTTATATCCTAATTACCGCCCTGCCTATAGGCAGAATTATATTGTTTCCAATACCACGCATTGTAGGTAGTTGTTCCGATGACCATTGAATGCCTAGCTTATTTGCGACACTATGACGTAATAACGTGCATTGCTACCTAAATCAACATACCCACGCATAGGTTGGTCGTTAATTTTCAAATCAATTAAATATTTATCATTACTTACATTAGTCATTGTATTTAATGCCAAAATTGTCTTTTCTTGATTTATTTCAGGTTTAGACGTATTGTTACTTGGTAATTTTGAACAGTTAGTAGATAAGTGCCCTATTTTATTGCAAATATTACATTTTAATTTTTTTTTGTGCAATTGAAACTGTAATGACCGGATTCTTTACAATTGTAACAAGTAATAGTCTTATTGCCGTCGTTTGATCTTATTGCTTTGGAGTTCGACGTTTGCTTAGAAAAGTTACCAACATAAGTGTTTGTCCTTTTGTCATAATTTACTCTAACCCTATTATCTGATTCACGTGGTTGTTGTTTAATGGATTGAAAGTATTTTAATACCTGTTCCGGTTCCTCACATTTTAGCGCTTTTGCCCCCAATCTTAAGCTACGATCCTCTATCCCATATAATAAACAATCTACCGCCCGTTTACCTTTAATTTCACATCTTTGTAAGAGATTAATTTTTTCATAGAAATATAGTTCCAAAGAATCATTATATTTAGCCCTCTTAGACAACATCTCCGTCAAAAGTTCTGCGTAATCGTCACTTGATGGAAATGACTCAATCAGCTTAGTTTTCCATTCGGGCCACGAAAACGACATCGATGGCAGAGTTTGATACCACGTTTTGGCCACACCGCTTAGCTTAGGTAACGCGTAATGAATTGTTTGGTCATCACCCCATTTATATAATCGAGCACAATCTTCCACTTTGTTAAGCCATATGTCAATAGTCTGACCTTTAATCATGGGATCAAACTCTGGTATAACATTACCAAGCATAGGAAACTTATTGCCTTCTGGCCGATTATTAGAAATGGATTTAATTAACTCAGTCAACAATAATTGAGTATTATCTTTAACATTAGAACGACTCACATGGTTATCTTCAGGTGACGTACTCGAACCGTGATGTTTACGGCGTCTGGATCTCGAACGGCGTCTTGATCTCGAACGGCTTCTTGATCTCGAATGGCCTCTTGATCTCGAACAGCTTTTTGATCTCGGTCGGTGTCTTGAGCTTGAACTATCTCTTGAGCTCGTACGTCGGCGCTTCGAACCCGAACGACGCGAAGTTCTTGTTGTAGATCGTCTCGTGCCTTCTTTGTTCAGTTCACCAACGCTGTCTTCATTGGAATCTTCATGATTTTCTGATGATCTTCTATGAAGTTTCTTTCTTGGACCTTTTTCGCGGTATTCCGTCTTTGAGCTTCGAATGTGCGATTTCTTATGAGTTTTTCGAGGATGGCTTCGTTTACACGTCGATTTTTCGCCTTCACGATGTGTATTTTCAATATCTTTGTCCATTGTGTAAGTTCACGAATCTTTTCATATGATGCTCTTGGCGTGGAAATAACTCGTGGGTTTTATTAATCCCACTTCTGAGCTGAAGGATCAACTCAGTTTCCAAATAAAATATGCAGGATTATTCGAATATAAGCAGATTTATTAATACGAGTCAACCATACAGTTGACACGTGGTTAGCAAGTGAAGTACCAGAAAATAATATGGCCGACTTGAGATGACCACAGACAAGTAACGTCAAGTGTCAATGTCGCACCGACGTTGACACATTACAATCGATTAATAAATAGTCGATTATATTACTGTGTATAACTTAAAAATAAATAAATTAACCTAGTACATTATATCGATTCATACACTACCTACCAACAACAATGTAGGTACATACTTTATAGTGTTTCTGCTCGAGAAATTAGTGTTACGGACAGTACAGTGGGACTGTTTTTCCACTAATACGAGCCAGACAAAATAAGTTTTAATTATTCTTTACGAAATAATAGTTTGCGGACAGTACTTGCTTGCATTGGGACTGTTTCTTACTGATCATTCCTAACCAATCAGTTAAGTCTTTTAGACTATTATGTGACTAATGAGTTTTACATTGAAAACATTAAATATTTTAATAAATTGAACAACTTGTTCTATTTTATTATTATTACGATAATAATGCAGTCATTTACCGGCCCGCCGAGCAGTACAGTGGGACTGTCTCATGGTGCTAGAAAAATTTGTTTGTGGACGGTACGTGTTATCATAACTTACTGTCACTTACAATATAATATTGACTCGCATTGCCAGGCTACATGGTACTTTACGTCTCCTTTTCAGACGGAGAATATATGGGGTTATTTAACAATGAAGCGATGGGATCATACCTAGATCAGCCTACTCCCGAGCTACAAACAGATGTAGACCTAACGCAGCCCGAGATGGACCTGGAACCAGAGCCATGCCCAAGCACATCACGCGATGAAAACTCTGCCCAGACTCAGTCTGTCGTGATAGTTGCGCCGGATCCCGCTGTTCCTTCACCGCCTGTAGTTCCAGAGCCTGTCCCGCTTGCAGACGCGATGATACCTGCAATAGACGACTCAGGTCTTGATAGTGAACTCTTGGATATATTAGGCACTGATCCTACAACATATAAAAAATATGGAAAAAATATACAAAAAGATTTATCCGTTAGATTTCAACATTGGACTACGGCAGGGATAACAAAAGAGCTGCGTAAGGAGCTTAGAGAAAATTATTTAACTCCTGAAAATGCCAAGTTGATTGATCCTCCAGAATTAAAAGCAGAAATAAAAGCAGCTGTCTCAGATATTATCGCTAAACGCGATAAAGCTATTGAAAGTAAACAAAAACAACTAACCTTACCCATTACTTCCTTAGGAGAAGCTATCACGCTTATATTGTCTGCTAAGGAGAAAAACACCGCTTTACTCAAACTTCTAATGGATTCTACACGTATCATTTGCGACTGTCAACATGCTGACTCTGTGACGCGTAGAAACTTCCTATTAAATGCTGTAAACAAAGAAGTTAGAGAGCAGCTACAAAACACAAAAATTGATAAGCTTCTTTTCGGTGAGAACTTAGCCGAAACTATAAAAACTGCAAAGGCCATAAATAAATCTGGTACAGATCTTAAACAACCGCCACCTAAACCTGCAAACAAGAAGTTTACTCAGAACACAGCTAATCCACCGAGGAATTTAAACTGGAGGCATCCGGGTCCGACTCGCAGGCCGACGGGCCCACCAAGGATGAAAGAGCCTGCGACGACCTCGACGCCCAATCGGCCAGCCAACTCATTCAAGCAGTCTCAGCATCCGCAGCAGCGACAGAACTACAGACGTCGCTAAACACGGTAAAACCTGCTGGTCGATTGTCCTTATTTTATAAAGAATGGTCAATGATCACTCATGATCAAATGATCCTTTCATATATAAAAGGGTTATAAAATTCCCTTTTCTCGGTTACCAATTCAATCAATACCTCCTAGCATTCGGAAACATTCTAAATCAGAAAGAGCTCACTTCATAGAAGCCATTGATAATTTATTATCAATAGGAGCTATTTCGGAATGTGAAGCTCGGTCCGACCAATACTTGTCAAATGTGTTTTTAATACCCAAGCCAAACGGAAAGATGCGTTTTATCTTAAATTTAAAATCTTTAAATAAATTTATCGATACTAATCACTTCAAACTGGAAGACTTGAGAACTGTACTAAAACTGATTTCACGAGATTGTTACTTATGCACTTTCGATTTAAAAGACGCTTATTATTTAATTAAGGTTGATAAAGATGACCGTAAATATCTCAGGTTCCAGTTTGAACATTCTATTTATGAATTTAATATCTTACCTTTCGGCTTGAATACTGCTCCGTTTGTATTTACAAAGGTTATGAAACCAGTGATGAAATTATTGAGAACACGTGGATACTTATCTACTATATATTTAGATGACATCTGTCTTATTGGTCATGATCAACAAACATGTTATAAAAACCTACAAGAAACTCAAAACCTCCTTACGAGTCTTGGTTTTATCATAAATAAGGAAAAAAGTAATTTCAATCCTTCACACACTTGCAGATATTTAGGATATGTTGTAGATACAAGAAAATTTCAGGTCACATTACCAAACGAAAAAATTAATAGATTAAAATTAGAAATTAAAAGAATGTCGAATTTAAAGCAATGCAAAATCAGAACTTTCGCTAGCTTTGTTGGTCTTTTGGTGTCTGCCTGCCTAGCTGTGGAGTATGGCTGGCTTTACTTTATACCAAACTATTTGAAAGATGTAAATACCTTAATTTAAAAAATACAAACAATAATTACGAAACAGTTATGAATATACCTAATTCATTAAAATTAGACTTCGAATGGTGGAGTCATGCTATCGATCAACCAATTTGTAAAATTAAAATGGATAAACATGACCTTGAAATTTTCTCTGATGCCTCAACAACTGGGTGGGGAATTGCGTGTGGTGATCAGAGAGCTAGTGGCCTGTGGGGAGACCATGAACTCAGGCAGCATATCAACTATTTAGAAATTATGGCTGCTTATATTGGCCTTAAAATATTCGCAAAAGATCTATCTGACTCCCAGATTCTTCTTTGAATTGACAATACCACCGCTATTTCCTACGTCAACAGGATGGGAGGCATCCAGTTCCCCCATTTGACAGAAGTTACAAAGCAACTTTGGCAATGGTGCGAACATAGAAACTTATATGTTTTCGCTTGATATATTAGCTCTTCGGAGAATTATGAAGCAGATCATGAGTCAAGACGTACACATCCAGATATTGAATGGCAACTTGCAGACTATGCCTATCGTAAAATTATTATTAAATTTGGTCCGCCAAACATAGATCTTTTCGCCAGTCGGTTAAACAATAAATGCCCAAGATACGTCTCCTGGCACAGAGATCCGGATGCGTACGCAGTAAATGCTTTTACAATTTCATGGTCAGAATTTTATTTTTATGCGTTTCCTCCGTTTACTATGATATTAAAATCATTACGAAAAATTCAGTGTGATAACGCCAAGGGTATCATGGTTGTCCCACACTGGCCAACACAGCCGTGTCCATTATTTAAAAGGCTTTTAGTGTCAGAAATTATAATATTCAGGGCTAGTAATAATTTAATTTTATCTACTGATTTCAGTCGCCTTCACATCAGCATTACCCTGGTGGCAGGGACCTTATCCGCGAGGCGATGATAAGAAGAGGTATCCCACTTTTATCTATGGATATAGTACTTAACTCTCTCTCGGAGAACTCGTATAAACAATATGAAGGGTGCTATAAAAAGTGGTTCATTTATTGTAATGAGAATAAATTGAACATGTATGAGGTATCAGTTCCAAATATTATGAACTTTCTAACAATTGCGTATAATGGTGGTGCCCAATACGGAACATTAAATTCATATCGGTCCGCTTTGAGTTTAATTACTAAAGAAAAGATTTCTGGGAATGAAGATATAAAAAGATTCTTTAAAGGAGTATTTCGTTCTAGACCCCCTCTGCCAAAGTATAACGAAACCTGGGACACATCTTTGGTATTAAATTTTCTGGAAAAATGGTATCCTAATAGAGACATAAGCCTTGAAAAATTTCAAAAAAATTTATTACTCTATTAGCTCTCGTCACTGCACATAGGGTGCAAAAATTATCAAAAATAAAAATATGTAATATTGAAAAATTGCCAAAAGAGCTCAAAATAAAAATTCCCGAACTTATAAAAACATCTAGAATTGGTGCATCTCAACCCATGCTCGATAAACCGTTTTTTGATAAAAAAACCAGAGATTTGTCCAGCAAAAGCTATACTCGACTACCTCGAAATGACTGAAGGACTTCGTATCAATACGGATACTTTATTTATCAGTTTTAAAAGTCCTCATAAGTCTGTAGGTGCACAAACTCTATCTAGATGGATAAAGCATACCCTAAGTTTAAGCGGAATTGATACTTCCACGTTCACTGCGCATAGCACTCGGCATGCTGCCACATCTGCTGCGAAAAGATTAGGAGTTAATATTGATCAAATTAGGAAAGCTGCAGGTTGGAGCCCGAGCTCCCAAACATTTGCAAAATTTTACAATAGACCTGTTAATAATGTGTCTAATGATTGTTTTGGTATGGCTATTATTAATGATTCAATTAACAAGTAAACCTTTTATATTTGATTTGATTTGAGTTACTTAATTAGAACATTGTAAAATGAAGTGATTTTAAGTTTTTTGTTATAACAATATAAAATACTTTGTAACCTTTGTACTCATGTATTTCATTTAATTATATTTTACGATTCCTATCTCTAAAAGTCTACATGTGTATAAATTGCTAATCTCGAGTACGAAGCCTGAAGTATAATTAGAGATTAAACGAACTTACCTGTAAGTGAATTTCGATCCTAATTATATGAAGGCTTCGTACGAAGAGATTGAAAACTATTTTCTACTTTTTAGTTTGGTTTTCTATTATTATTATTTATTCAGACTTCTGACTACCCGTAACGACTTTCAAAGAAATCTATAAATTATAGCCAGACCTAACAGTTTAACGTGCTTTACGTGGGACAGAAAAGTCAAGGTATGTAATTAACGCTCAGCCATCCACCACCAACCTTGCAATTTGTGATTACCATTGTAGCGTGTATTTGTATTTCACCCACAAACAAATGTCAATATAAAAATACTTGTTTTTTAATTGGATATACACGCATAAATAAATGTTAATATAGCCAAATAGTACGGACGTAAAGTCATATCACAATCACGCCCCTAGCGGCAATCAAGAGCAACTACGCATTGGCGCGCTTTTATAAGCACTTGCGTGGTGCGGAATAGAGCAGTTTAGTACTGACAGCCGTAGAGCTAAGACGGCGTAGAATCAGTGTCGATCCGTAATATTAATAAGCAAGAATGTAACTTGTGTCTATTTGAATAAACCCAGTGTATCGAATAACTTATGTGATTTCATTTGCACGATTATACCCACCGACCTGCCCACACACGATGTTTTAATCTAAGGGAATACATCCTGACTTCCCGATGGTTTTCATCTATCGGCCAGCCTTGATGCGACAAGTTGTTAGTATATAAGTAAGCATAAATGTTAATATGTATTAGCTATTGTTAATTAGTATATTAGTAGTAAATAATAATTTGTAAATAGTATGTACGCGCGGACAAGCGAACCAAGTTTCGTATTAGATGACGGAACGGCTGGCCGGCCGAGTGCGCTATTGTTTACGGTGCGAGGAGGGGGCACTCCTCCGCTGAGTTGCGCGACCGATATATTCGGCTCCGCTGGCCCGCTGCTGCCCTGCACACCGATGATATCCCAACAACGCATGAAGCAAAAATAGCGCTGTATGCTGATGACACAGCCTATGTCACAAAATCGCTAAACGCCAAGCACGCAGCAGCCAAGATGCAGCGCGCCCTCGACAACATCCCCGAGTGGCTAGCTAAATGGCGGCTATCGGTTAACGTGGGTAAAACGCAGGCACTTATTACAGGACAAGTAACCCTCCGACCATCACTGAAGCTACAAGGAGTCGACATCGAGTGGTCACCCCATGCCAAGTACCTGGGTGTGACCATCGACCGTCGGCTCACGATGAGGTTGCACGTCAAGAAGGTGGTGGCGCAGTGCAGAATCGCTCGGAACCTGCCAAATCCAGTACTCTCGTCCCGCCTCCCCGCCCGCACCAAGCTGGGCATATATAAAACCTACCTGCGCTCCATACTCACCTATGCAGCCCCAGATTTTACGCCCTCACTAGTAAGTCGACCAAGCAACAACTCCGCGCGCAACAAAACCTAATCATCAGACGCATACTCGACGCCCCTCGCTATCTGAGGAATGACGTGTTAAGGGACACGGGACTAGAGAGCTTTGACGAGTTCATTGAGCGACTCGCCACAACAGTGTTCGCGCGGGCCGACGCTTCTGCCTGGCCCCATATCGCTGATATCGCGCCATGGCACGCGCGCCCGCCCGACAGAAAGCGCCTTCCCAGAGACCTTATTAAAGACGATGCAACCCCATCCACCTCCCGGACTTGACGCCTGAGTAAGCAGCATCAGTCTACACGCTGCTTACTCAAACAGTAACACTGCCCATCCCACACGGCGTGAAGTTTGTTCTAAGTTAATATAGACTCACTTCGCGTCGTAAAACAGAGATTAATTACTACACATTCACGAGTACACTTGCACCGAATAGCGTCGCGAGTACCTCGCACGCTATTGGTTCATGAGCGGTGTAACCCAGAACATTGCAGCTCCTACATACATATCGGCGCCACTAGGCGCTTACACTACTAAACTGCAGGTTCGTCCAAAGCCGGCACTACTGCCGCTGGTCACCTTCGCTAGGCCTCCCAGAGTACGCTCTGGGTCTCACTCGGCGGAGGTAAACCGTCAGAGTGTCGTGAAAAAACGGCGTACCGTTCAGTAATTAATGGGCGCCGCGGCGCGCCTGCAGTCACACAAACTACATAAACATAGCTAGCGCGGATCATTGACCCGCACAGGTGAATGACCGCGCTAGCAACACGCTAGGTCAATTGGACAACACAATGACAGGCTCATTGTGATGAGCCTCGGTGCTGCACCCGCGGGCAGGAGACCATGTCTCGTGACTTTTAATTATTCACCTACAACGAGAATCATCGCTAAACCATCAAAATAAAATCCATTCTTAACAATGTGTTATTCTGAATATCAAATCATGTGACGCCAATTAACGCCCATTCCAGTTTACTAGACATGTCAGAAAAACAAAAAGTAAGAAAGAACGAGCAAGCGTGACAAACCCCCGTAAAGACCTGAACGGGCAGCAGATTAGAAAGCCTCGCATTAACTAATGAACCTGATAGCCCTTAACGAAGCACAGAGCAATCCATTCGGCAAGATTCGGATCTACACGAGCAACTACATGAAGATCTGCTGATAATGGAAGTAGGACTAAGTTATTGTAGAACTAGAAAGAAAGTGTGTGGATTTGGTAGTGGCTGCATAAAGTTGATGTTAATCTAGAAGTATGGGAACCTTAAAAAATCTTTGAGCAGTTTAGCCATTGATTTAGCAGATATTTTTTTCGAATTCTCTATAGAAGCTTTGAATTTGGAATGTGCTACTGCGTCGTGTTTTTTTTCCTATAACATTGCTTACCATTTATTTTTCAGGTTAAAATATATTTGATTATACATACTTACATCTAGATGACTATGCGAGTGCTACGGCGTAGCACAGCTACAAAATCGAAGCTGATAATCATTTGACCAGGCCATTCTTATTATGAACAATTCAGTGTTCGCAATAATGCTCGGATACTAGACTAGTTTCTGCATAAGAAGGATAATGTTTCGAGCAAGATTTGTGCTAGTAAGCTAGCAACTTTATAATTCTAGCCGCGTGTCAAGATAACTTTTATTATAACTGTATGATATGCCAAGCCAGCATACAGCAGTGAGCAAATCTACTCTCGTACAATCCGGGCACAAATAACTAGTTACTAAAAGACAATCTATTAAAATCGAAGAAAACCAATAACCCAAAAGTCATTAAAGTAATATAAATAGACCGTCTGCCGAACAGACGTGACCAGAAGCGCGACAATAAATAAATAGCACCGTACTTTACTTCAACTTTATAACTCCATTAGTAGTTGCTAGCGCCCGTAAGGAAATTGGCAAGCTCTCTGAACACCTTTACACTGTGGCTCTCAAAGTGGACTCAAGTATCACTTTGTAAAGTGGTCTGGAATGACATTGATTGTGATTTTTTGCGAAGACAACTATCAATTAATAATCGCAAGTAATTGTAATTCTTTTTAATCGACTTCAAAAAACGGAGGCGGTTCTCAATTAGTCTTAATGTTTTTTTAAGGTTTATAATAACCACACTTTTATTTTTGAAAAAATAAATAACCTCAAAAAAAACATAAACCTATCAGATAAACTAAAAAAAATATTACCTGATTAGGTCTAAGAACCGTACTCAACCCACAAAAAACGTGTCATACGTGTCATATCGTGTCAATGCAATAAAAGCTGTTTTGATTCCTGTATGACACATTTTTGCAATGCAGTTTTAAATAGTATTTTTTTATAACTTTGCGAACCACTGAGATGTAAGTGAAGGCACTGCAGCTATTAAGAAGCTAATGAGGGTAGCTTGTGTGCTCAGGATTGTCACCCGTGTCCTTCAATGTCTTGTGTTGTCTTGGTCAAGAAATTGTTGTGTGAAAACACAATTTAGGAGCAGGTTTTTTCAACTTCCCTAGTAGAATAAAATCGACGTCTGGCAATTATCGAAAGAATGGAACAAAGAATAAAGAAACGATTCAAAATTATTCTTCAACTAGATTGTGCCAGCAGCTTTGCCCGCGTGAAAAGCTCGAGCAAGCGTCTCGAGTTCGGTTCGATTCTATTTTTATTTAAATGACTATTTGAATGATACTTTGACATGTTAATTGAATTTTAATCTTTTATACTTTGACATCCTAATTGAATTTTAACATTTTTCACTTTGACATTCTAATTTATAATTAGATTAATTTATAATTTGACATCTTACTCAATTCAATTCAATTTTTATTCATGAAAATATTCACATTGTGTTCGAACTCTTAATCTAGATAAATAAATAAAATCATATTCATTAAAATTATTTAACTAACACATTCATAATACAATAATTTTACTAATACAATTTAAACATTCAATTCAGTTAAAAATTCGATAACATTACAAGCTATTACATAATTATTATTACCCAGTCTCACATTAACTAATCATCATCATCTGCCTAGCCTTTTTCCCAAATATATTGGGGTCGGCTTCCAGTCTTACCGGATTTAGCTAAGTACTAGTGTTTTACTCTCACATTAACTAATATCAAATTTAAAACGTGGATATGTCATCGTCTATCGAATACAGACATTTCTCCAATAGGAACGCCTTGAGTGTCGATTTAAATGAAATCTTGTAAATTATGGTTATCACCCAAACATGAGGTTCACTTACGAGGTGGAGACAGACAGGTCGTTGGCATTCCTGGATGTCAGAGTCACTGCGAGACCTGATAGATCACTGTCTCGCTGCGTTTACCGGAAACCCACAGACACTGATAGATACCTGCACGCAACATCGCATCACCACCCACGCTACTTACAAGCTGTTATGACGTTCCTAAAAAACAGAGCTCATGACTTGTGTGACCCTGAACACCTGGAAGGGGAATTGGACCATGTTCAGGAGGTACTTAAACATAACGGGTACGTGGTCAGTTGGCGAATGAAAAGGCCCATTTCAAGATGAAAACATCCTGATGTAAATATACAGCATGCCTACCTGCCTTACGTCAGGGTAACGGACAAGATCGGCTCGATATTGAAGAAGTACTCCATTAATACTGTATACGCGCCGGGACAAAAGGTAAACAGCATAGTGGGCACATCAAAGGATGTACTGCCGTTTCAATCACCGGGTATATATAAAATCAACTGCAGCTGTGGTAGTTCCTACATAGGCCAGACTAAGCGGAGTATAGCTGAAAGGGTCAAAGAACATATCGCCGCTGTGAAAACTGGCAGTTCAATAAGTCGGTGATTGCAGAACACCTATTAGAAGGCGGCAGCAATCACTGGATCGAATTTCATCGTCCACAAGTCATCTCCACGGAACGCCACTTCTATTCAAGAATTGTGCGTGAAGCGATTGAAGGGTTACAAATTTTCCGCGGCGTGGAATCCAGTGAGTTTTGTGCAGTCTGCGAACTTACAGAATAAGGACACGGTCAGTGTTGTGTGTAGAGATGTGAGGGTAGAGGAAGAATTTTCTGCCCCAACGGAGCCAGTACACCGAGACACCAGTCTACCCGGGACCACGGTCGTTGCAACACGGCCAAAATGTCAGGTTAAATAGGAAAATAAATAATCGTAGTAATCGCGTTCAATTCCCGTGATATTATATTATTTTTCAATTGAGGACTATGTTGAACAATTTTAAGCTGTGATACTATTTTGTTTATAAAATCTTTTCTGCGCGTACTTTCCCTCAACTGTCTTTCCTCATCCGTTTCATATGTATGCAGGATTTTTTTTAATTCACCAACAGTACCAAAACATAGAGGCCGGGCACAGTAAGAATTTTTAATTTGTTAAAGTGTGGCCGACAGCTCTCTATTTGTGATATCCAGACCCTGGTTCGTATGGCTCTCTTTTGGAGTACAAAGGCAAACTTTTCCCCCAGAATTCATCCCTAAGACTGCGTAAAACATAACACGCTGAGGAAGTATACGAATCAATAGCTTGCAATTCCCTTTTCCAATTTAAATATTTGTCAATGTATACCCCTAGAAACTTTACCTCATTAAATATATCAATTCTGACTCTATTAAGTGCGATCGTCATATTTTCTTTATTACGAGCTGTTGTACTAAATAATATTATTTTGGTTTAATCAGTGTTAATTATGAGCTTGTAACTTTCAAATCAAGAATTAAAAACTTTCAACACCGCATTAACCTTAGCGGAAAGCTCCTGTATGTCGTTGGCTTCAATTATTGCGTTGGTCTCTTACTTACTATTTCATGCTCCGGCGTTAAATGATACCTTGACACCCTAAATAAATTGTGCGTGTTTTTTATGTTATTTTTGATTGATATACCTTAAATTCTAATGTTATTGTAATTTTCTTTAATTGTATTGTGTATTTTTTATTTGTAATTATGCAATTAATAATGTTAATACTAGCCTAATAATCTGTGTCCTATACAGTATGTACCTGAATTTGCACGCCACACTTGGCAGAATGTGATGATACCATTTACTAATCTTAAGACCATAATGTACCATATTTAGAAAAAGAAATGATTGATTGATTGAAGTGTTTTATCATCCTAAGGGAACATTACACCGGGATAAAAAGTATAAGACCAGACTATAATCTATCTTTGTCCAAATTTCACCCAGATCCGTTCAGCCGATCTAGCGTGACTGAGTAACAAGCATACATCCACATAATAAACACACATCTATCTTAATTTTCACAATTATAAGATTAGTAAGATTAGCGACCCGCCCCGGTTTCGCACGGGTGCAATTTAATTACCGTTGGCTTTTCTAAATTATCTTGCATACAAACCTTGTCCTGACAATTCCGAACACAACATAAAAGGATTAGTCATACAAGCAGTCGTTCTGAAGTGATGCGCTAATTATACATTCCATAATTGATTTTTATTTATATAGATAGATTAAACATATCTAGCGTTGAATCAATCAGCCCTAGGAGTAATAAAATATGAAGTCTAAAAACTTCACTAAGAAGCTTTTAAAACAACAAATAAAAAGTTCTTGTGAGTTAGTTATAATATTTTCAAGAACAGTTGTTTTTGCGCATACAAATAACTTGAATGAGACTACGAAATCATAACTAATATTTCATTTGAGTAGTCATAAAACCACTTTTCTTATTCTACCAGACCTTTTCACAGAAGTGAAACTTTCAATTTATATTCTATCTCATTCTCTCGCACGTTAAATCTTAAAGATGTTTGTATGTTTGCCTCTTTTTAATGTCGCTTTTTCGTCTCATCCAGTTTCAAAACACAACGGGGCTTAAGAAGTTTTCACTTCAATGAATGACAACCCTAGCGTCTTCCTGATCAACACTAGGCCGTAATGCGATGAGTGCCTCACAACGTGGCTTGCAACTGCGCCTGACTCCTGAGATCGTGACGTCTTTGCGAGCACCTAATAAATGTATTGAGTATTGAGTATTGAGTACACCTAGAATGTTTTTAAAATCATTTTGCACGTCTTCTCTCGTGCAATTTCATGAATGCAAACAATCTACACAACAATACAATCACAATCAACAACAACCTAGGGTTACAATCTAGGGGTCTTTAAGTCAAGAGTGAATAGGTTTTTTCTAGGCAAGCGTAATTCACCGTCGACCACATCATCGCTTTCCATCAGGTGAGATAGTGGTCAAGCGCGAGCCTATAAGATATAAAAAAAAAAAAAAAATGTTATGATAGTGATTGTTGCCGGATTGGAATGAGGAGTACCAATCCATTACAATGCCATTAGTACAATTGGTAGTACCAGTGATACAAGTTTGTATCATTTGTACAACCAGTTGAACTTCTCATTCGTACTTCTGATACAGAGCGTTAATTTCGATAAAGTCATTCAATTATATGCAATATAAATGATTTAAAAAGAATGTGCAAGATTGATTACTTTCTCTATTCTATATCTATCTCTCGTTTATATCTTTACTAGCTTCTGCCAGCAGCTCCGCCCGCGTGTATGTCAAAAATTATCCCAAGTGAACATATTCCCGGAATAAAAAGTATACTTTGTGCTATTCCTGAGTACAATCTGTAACAATGCCAAATTTCATTCAGATCCATCTAGCCTTTTGAGCGTGAGAAGTAACAAACATACAAACACACACACACTCACAAACTTTCGCCTTTACAGAAGTGTGAAGTGTGATAATAGTAGGAAGTAGGATATCTTCACCTCCACTTTACTCAGTAGTGGCACAATACCGGTTGAAATAATCAGTATCAGTTGAGTATAAACGATACTTTGTTAGATCTAAAAAACCAGCAAACACACCTGAAATTACACCTGAAAATAATGTTTGGCTGATGTGTCAAAGAGTAAAATTGAAACCTGATAGATCCGTTACTGTCCCAAAACTTTGCCATTCCATTAAGTGTTCCGAAAATAATGTTTGGCTTATGTGTCAAAGAATAAACCACTCACCAACAAAGCCTCGCGTTTCTTATTCAATGCAATTCAATAAACCTATGGGTCCAAACAAAACCTCCTAATACAAAATACAAACATTCTTCGCAAAGAGAATATAGATGTTGGATCCCAAGGTGACATAGGCCCTTTATATGCCAATATACCCTATATATGAGTATATGAAGGCTACAAAGGACACATAAACAAATATTTACTTCAGAGCCCTAAAATATCCCTAAATTCAATTCCAGTTTTGATAAGTGATCCCTTAGTCCCCGTGGGTGAACCGCATCCTCAATTTGAATAATCAATGGCGCTTTCTGTAGGTATGGGACTATGAAATTGAGTGGCTCGTGTGTACCTTAGTTTGTTACTCTGTCTCAACACAAAGTCTTTTGAAAATATCCATAAAATTTATCTCTTGTAGAAATTCTGAGGAAAACATAATATGATCCTTCTTTAAAGTAGCATCTTGATAATTATTACCTGTACTATTTTTTGGGTGGTTGAGAATACTGAAATAGCTTTATATTTTATACTACACCTGCTCGGAAAGTACCTTGATACTTTATCAAATTTACGGTAGAAAGTACGTCATTGCATATCGAACAAATATGCGGGGAGAAAACGCATCTGAGCGGGAGAGAAAAGTGTATGAAAATCCATTTCTTACGTGGGTTTTCTTTTTTAATTTTGGGTAAGACTATGCGCCGGTAACCTAAATATCAAAAGCCAAAAAGTTTTTACAGTGAGTTTTTATCTCCAAGTTCGCAAAATGACACTGGCCACTAGCTGTGTGTTGAATGGTGTCAAACAATTTGAAAAACAGAACATGTGAAAATTGCAGACGCCATTGGCGCCATTTTCAATTTGTGTGTTGTTTGAGGATTCAGTTTTCGTAGAAAGTAAAATATAACTATCAAAATGATAAGTAGTGATAGTGATTGTAAAATATGCTTTTTTTTTTTTTTTTTTTTTCTGCGGGGCGTCTCGTAGTTCGGTCAAAGTGACTGACAACTACTTAACCGGACTTTCCCTGTGGAGACTAAGCTATATAGCCTCCAGCTGGGCACAAATTTCTAAAACTAAGCGACAACGCTGAGGGCTACCCCAGTTGGGGTCGAACCTCGGCTCAGGGCGTCGCTGGGGGGGGCAGGCAATGCTGGATCTGGCAAGTGATTTTACCATCCGTTCGGAAACTACCTACGTGGAGAAGAACGGACAAGAAACTCCTTTTGAGATCTAATAATTTAACTAGTGCTCAGCTTCGCGGGCTGGCGGGCTTTAATTGAAAGAGTACGCGACGGGCCTCGGCGGCGAGGACTGAACGAATCGGTCTGTATGCTACTTTGTTCCTACTCCCTAGGCTCTTATGGAGCAGAGTGGAGATCATGGGGGTCGGGGATGAGCCTCAGTTGGCGAAATCCTAACGGAAATGGTAAGCGAATGCGACTTATATGCGCACCCATTGACCGTTTCTGAAGACAAGGCTATCAAGTACCTCGGTAATATTGGGGTACCTTTTAAACAAGTCTTTGGACTCGGGTGCGGGCATATCACCGGCTGCTTCGATCCTTCTGATCTCAGCAGCCAACGCTCTGGCCTCATCCGTCATCCAGACGGCATACGCGCTGATGATAACATCAGCGACGCAGCGTCTGTCAGCGGGGTTTTGGTGGGGCAGGCTCTCAGCGGCGACAGTGGCGGGAGCCACTTGCCGGTTTTGAGCGGGCTTGGGGACGGCAGGAGCCTGAGGGGGGGCCGGAGTGGGTTGTTCCAGCAAGCCTGCGGTTGGCTGTTGGACGGTCTGGGGAGCCACCTGTTGGTGGTTTAGTTTGCCCCATGGCGAAGTTCTCTGAGGGGCTAGCCGGGCGGGGGGTAGTCCGGAGGGAGCTGTGTGAGCTTGGCGCTCAGCGTGGCGCTTGGCCATTTTGGGCGCCAGCTTAGGGGCTTTCGGGCAACCCTTGAAGTTGGCCGTGTGACCGACTTGGTCACATAGCACGCAGCTGGGAGGCTCCGTGCAATCGGCCGGGTTTTTGGGGCGGGGGCAATCCCTAGTGCTATGGTCGCCTCGGCACTTAACGCACCTGGGGACGCCAAAGCAGTTCTTTTGACTGTGGCCGTATTGTTGGCAGTTGTGACACTGACCAACAACAGTGGGACGGTAGGGTTTCTCAATGGAGATCCCTGACAGAGAGCACAACGATTTGATTTTAAAAATCGGGTTGTAGGACTCGGTTGGGTCGCATTCGACCGAAACCATATCATACTCTTGTCCACCTCTAGCTTTACGCATGCGGTGGACAGCAGTTACTGGGACCTTTTGAGCGACGAGATCCTCGAAGATGTCCTCAGCGGAGATCTCCTTCGGGATGCGTCTGATCACTACACGTACGGGAGCCTCCGAGTGGAGAGTGTACGTGTGAAAAGGGATCCTCTGGGTTTTCAGGAGCCTGGTCAGGTTCCTGAAATCAGTAGGAGTCTGGAGAGAGATTTTAATGCCCGCCTGACAGGAGGTGGCACTAAGAAAATTGATTTTGCGATCAACGCAAACTTTTGATAAGTCGGTCCACTTAGATTTTTCGTGGACGAAGATGGGTGGGACTTTCTGCTTCTTAGTAGGAGCAGGACTGGGGGCGCGGCTCGACTTTGGGGAAGTGTCGGCCAAAGTCAGAGGGCTACGGGAGCGGCTCCTGGGGGTGGGGGAGCGAGCCGGACGCCTGGACCGCTGGGAAGCGGTGGCGGGGGTGGGTTGCACGTCGGCGGAGGTGGACGGCCGAGCTGGGGAAGCGGACGGTGCTACCTTTTTGGCCTTAGAGACCTTGGGGTGCGTCTTGATTTTCCTCCTCTTTCTGACACCTTCAGAGGGAGCTTTACAGCTTTCTGAGGCGGAGGAGGCGTCGGTGTAATAATTGTCAGAGTTGTCATCTGACATGGGAGCGTCGATTGGAATGTCGACATGAGGGGAGGCGGGATTCGAAAACACGGTTTTCGAGCGGACATTTTCCACTATCGGAAATTTGATTTTGTTGCCGTCGGCAACAAAAGGGGTTTGACTTACGTCGTCAGAATCGGGGGCCGGGGTGCCTAAGGCAGAACAGGTGGCAAGTGATTGCCGGATGGTGGCGTACCTCTCTTGGTTTACACTGCGCGGACTGGGGTCATCCGACAGCATATCCTCGATGAGGAACATCAGCAACTCTACAGGATGCATAGTTGCTAATGTAATCAATCAAGGAGAAAAATAAGAATTTTCAAGATAAGATAAGGTATTGCAAACAATACCCTATCTTATCTATCTAAAGGGGATAGAGAGAGTCCCCGGGTAGGTGGGCCCGGGGTGTGTGGTCCTACCCTCCCAGCTGGGTTAGACTGGGAGGTGTGTGCCTGGTGAGCCCTAAGCTAGTAAACCCTGCACCAATCTTATTGTGTGACAGGGGCCCTGAGGTACCGGTAAACCCACCGAAGGTGGGCCACCCACCACTGTGTACCGAAAGTCTGGCACGTCGGGGTAGAAACACCGACCGTGCCAGGTGATTGCTGTGGAACGAAGACAGGGGTTGACTAGGCTATCTACCAAGGCCAACGATCCTGCTCCCGAATCCAATGACTGCCGTGCCCTGAAGGGGCTTGGCGGGTGCTTGGGTCGACACCCCCTTGGGTTTGTTAACACCGTTAGGTATCCGCCAAGGACCACAAGATGTGGATTTGAAAACGCGTCGGCCGCGGCGACGACCCGCAGGGGTGCAGCGGGGCGAGGGCGGGGCGCGGGGCGCGCGGCGGTGAGGCGGCGAGCGGGGGGCGCGTCGGCCGCAGTGACGTCACGCAGGAGCGAGACGAGGCGGAGAGTGGGGGGCTCGCAGCGGCGAGCGGGACGGCAGCGGGCAGCGAGACGACCTCTCCGGGCGGCGGCTGGCGGTGAATGTAAAATATGCACATTTATCAATATTAATAGTCGACTCGCCAACGCACCACCGCACAGGCCAACAGACCGATAACGACTGATCGCCCCACTACTCGGACCGGTATTTATAACCGAGCGTCGTATGCGTACGAGACAACATTACAATACTGTTATCGGCTTGTAGCGCGATCTATTGACATCTACATACACTACATTCCCTTCCTTGTTTTAACCAGTTGTATTTAACCAGAATTATTAATAAGACATTTAGCATATTCTTATTTTTATTATTAATGAACTGGCATCTCTGGCATAACAAAATGAGAGCACAATAATATTTAAAAATCATTTACTGGTTTAATTTAGTGCTTCCTTTGACCCTTCCTCTTCTTCTTCTATTCCATTTTCTGATACCCATTTCAGGCCTTCTGATGAAGGTTCCCCCTCTCCATCAAATTGCTCTAACGTTAGTTGAGAACTCATGTTATTAATTAGTTACCTGGCACTAATGAATTAATACACGAATCGTCTCGCGCGCAGGCCCGACGACTTCGAGCCTCCGAACAGACTCCAGCACCGTAGACCACACACGTACGCTGCGGCAGGCTATACAGAGAGCCGAAGACAACAACCTGCCTTTCCGCTCAGCGTCTATGAAACACGTAAAAGTCCTCGACTTGATCGAGACTTGGGCTGCACTGCAGTCCCTCCAACGGCGCCAAATCGACCACCGGTACATCGAAGTGCCGAAGCGCCTGCACAAAAATGCCATTACGCTAGTCCGACCTTGCGACCTGGCTCCGGAACCCATCCCTCCGCAGTGAGGTGTGGTACAGGGAGACGCCACCTCCGAAACCTTCCACCGCTACACTGGAGGACGCCTTCAAGGTTCCGGACCGGAGAGGGCCAGGCACCGAAATCAACGGCGAGCACTTCACTCGCCTTCGGTTCACCGATGATATAGCTGTCATGGCTGAGACCATGGAGGACCCCAGTACAACGCTTGATGACCTCAGTAGAGCTGCCGAAAGAGCGGGTCCAAAAATTAATTTGGATAAAACCAAAGTGAGGTTAAACGCCCATGTCGCACCCATTCCCGTCAAGATCGGAGACTCCACACCCGCAGCCGTGGACGACCATGCCTACCTGGGACGAATAGTCCAGCTAGGCATGCCCAGCCTCGAGAAAGAGGTCAACTGTCGAATCTCACTCGGCCAGGCAGCGTCCGGGAATCTGCGCGGCGTCCTCTCATCCAGGTTTGACGGGGACGGCCACGCTTTCTTTTGCCTTGGGGATTCCAATCCAGCGCTTTCTTAGGTATATGATCAGAATCCCCTCGCAGCGTGTGGCCGATCCAACTCCATTTACGACGCTTGATCTGGCGGTCAATCGGGCTCTCGTGGCATTGCCCCAAAAGCTCTACGTTGGTGATGGTCTCGGGCCAGTAAATGCCGAGTATGTGACGAAGACAGCGGTTGACGACGACTTGGATCTGGCGTGAGATGTCTTTTGTGACCGTTCACCGTAAAGCAGCACGGATTTGAGTTGAGAAGGTTTTAAGTTTGATCCTTCAGGTCAGTTTCCGCGATTGCCAAACAGGTCTCAGCTGTGCGAAGGTAGCTGATCGTGCTTTAGCAATCCTTGATGCGATGTCCTCTTCACTACCTCCAGTCTATGACACGACGCGCCCGCGGTAAGTGAATTTGCGGACGCGTGCAACTGCCTCTGTTCCAATCAGCAACGGTGAAGTATTCTACAAACCAGATCTCATCTCTTGGGTCTTCCGGGTGTGACAAGTATGTACATATAAAGTACCACTACTGCTGACTTCTCTCTTTTTTTTTTTTTCTTTGATAACTGTCAATTTAATGACCAGTAGGCATAATCTACTGCTATTATTGTCATTCTCTGATGACTGTCAATTTAATGACCAGTAGGCATAATCTACTGCTATTGTTGTCATTCTCTGATGACTGTCAATTGAATGACCAGTAGGCATAATCTACTGCTATTACTGTCATTCTCTGATGACTGCAAATTTAATGACCAGTAGGCATAATCTACTGCTATTACTGTCATTCTCTGATGACTGTCAATTGAATGACCAGTAGGCATAATCTACTGCTATTACTGTAATTCTCTGATGACTGTCAATCTAATGACCAGTAGGCATAATCTACTGCTATTACTGTCATTCTCTGATGACTGTCAATTTCATGACTAGTAGCTATATTCTACTGCCTGTCAATTTAATGACCAGTAGCTATTTTCTACTGCCTGTCAATTAAATGACCAGTAGCTATTTTCTACTGCCTGTCATTTTAATGACCAGTAGCTATATTCTACTGCCTGTCAATTTAATGACCAGTAGGTACGTTCTACTGCATTTGTGTGCTCTTTGATTTATTATTTTAGAACTAATCATGTAGCTCAAATCAAATAACTAATCATGAGGTCACGGATTCGACTCCCAGGTCGGCAGTGTCACTCGGTTTCTCCATCAGGAACTTCCCAATAATACACCACATGCGTGATTTTATGTTATGCCAGCGGTTACCACCTAGGCTCACAGTTGCCACAAAGGCCAACTAGGCTATTCTTAACCAATTCAATTCAACTCTTTTAGAATTTGATTGAACACAGTCACAGTCGTTCCAAAGAAACTTCGAAACTCTACTGCAGCAAAACTGCCAAGTCAACAGAAACCCTCGAGTAAAGCCTCTAACACCACGGCTCTCAAACTGTCCAGCAATCGTATTGCCCTCACACAACGGTCTATCTAGACCCAGACCTCCAAAAGAGCTAAACGCAATATCGCGAACCTACGTACTACTTGTGTTGCCTCAATTATACCGATTTACGGCCAAGATTAGGCTTAACCACTGGTACGGTACATGCTACGGCTGATAGACTGAATTACTCGACCTTCTACAGCTTGCTCATCAAATATCATTATCGAAATCAACATCGACTGGAACGTGAGTACGTGATCCACTATCATCTTCCTAAACCTATCGTGTGTATACTTCCAAGTTCTAAGCGTGCCTATTTAAAGCCTTCAGCGTCTAACGATCACCGATAGCGAAAAGTACCTCTAAGCCTTAGTAGTAATTGATCAGAAACCGTATCAGCTTAGATCATATATAACGCTCATGGCACGACTGCCGCAGCAGCTAGTGACACTCATGCCACCCATATCGTCACAACCTCAAGTGATCATCACACATCACTTCACATAGAGTCTACGACTTCTAGGTTATTACAAAACCAATACAACGAATCTCCTATGAGACCCGTGTCCCCGCTACACCACCAGCTGCCCATCGCCCCCTGAACAACTCACAAGTGAATTGCAGGTACGACTACAGAAAAGTGCGTACAGTGTGAGCTACGGTATGTGCTCTCCTGCTCGGTGGAGGAAGCCTCCTCACTGTTTTCTACGTTTAACTCGTTAGGAGCACAACTTAGAGGCATCCTTTGTATGCGATCGTGAGCGTCATTATTCATTCTATAATAAGTACAGATTTCAAAGCGCGATCGCTATGATCGCGCGATCTAATACTATCATCATGTTACTTTAAAAGTAAGCAAGTGAATTAAGATCTGAAGACAAAAATCGATCGATCGATTTTTGAAAATGAATGAAAACGACTCACCAGATTGGCATAAAGAGCCGTGTGTATGGATCCACACATACACACGCTCCTCATTGACCTGTCCAGCTCCTTGTTTGTTGCTAGCTTTCTTGTTGCTCCACTCTGGACTTATTTTTCAGTATTCGAGATTCTGAGGGTAGTCGTAGAAAACTAGACGACTCCTTAAATTAGTCCCACATTGTTCCTGCCATGTAGACGCGAAGCAGAAGGGCTTACTTCTACTGCATTCAGTTTTGGTGGGACCAAACAATACGACGCAGACGGTGTTGTGTGCCAACAGTGTGCACAGTGTGTGTTTACGAGGTTGAATTCCACAGCACTACTCAGCAAGTGCACTACTTATCGTATACATTTGATGCGCTTCAAAACGAACCGCCACTGATTTTAAATAAAACAAGATAAAAAATGTGTGTGACGGTGAGTCACACACATTTTTTATCTTGTTTTATTTTTTTATTATTATAGAATAGAATGGAATATAATGCATTGTCACCAAAGTCTTCATGTTCCTTTTAGAGAAAAACAACTTTATTTTACTCTACGGTTTTATCCTCGTCGCCAATGTAAAATATGCACATTTATCAATATTAATAGTCGACTCGCCAACGCACCACCGCACAGGCCAACAGACCGATACCGACTGATCGCCCCATTTTTTTTTTTTTTTGAGTGACGTCTCGCAGTTTCAATCAAAGTGATTGGTTACTGCTTAACCGGACTATTCCTGCGGAGACTAAACTAAGCCTCCAGCCAGGGCACAATTTTCTAAACCTAAGCGACTGCGCTGAGGGCTACCCCAGGTGGGGTCGGAACCTCGGCTCAGGGCGTCGCTGGAAGGGACAGCAATGGGACTAGCTGGATCTTGACTATTACTGATCGCCCCACTACTCGGACCGGTATTTATAACCGAGCGACGTATGCGTACGAGACAACATTACAATACTGTTATCGGCTTGTAGCGCGATCTATTGACATCTACATACACTACAGTGATGATGCAGATTTTTTAACTCCGCCGCAGTTAAAGGAAACAGCAAAAATACTGATTGATAACCTTTTACCACAGAAATCAATAAAAAAATATAATAAAACTTATGACGATTTTTTGCAATGGAAAAGTGAAAAAAATGCGGCGTCTTTTTCTGAAACTGTTTTGCTAGCTTATTTCAGTGAAAAAGCGCAAAAATACAAACCAAGTACGTTATGGTCTATGTACTCAATGTTGAAAAGTACTATATTGACAAGAAACGACATAAATATTTAAGAATACAAAAAACTTACAGCATTTCTGAAAAGAAAGTCAGAGGGATTCCGTAGTAAGAAATCAAAAGTGCTTACTACAAAGGATCTTTATTCCTTTTTGCAGAATGCTCCAGATGACAAATATTTGTTGATAAAGGTAAGTTTATGAACAAAATGCACTGGTTTATGATTTATTACGTACCTATTTATGAGTAGAAATCTACTAGGTTTTCATGTTTGATATTTTTGTTTACAGGTTATTTTGATTTTAGGCGTAAATGGGGCCTGTCGTTCGCAAGAACTTGTGGATATGACAACAGACGATATCGAAATCCTCGAAAATGGAATAATCGTCAATATTCCTAACACAAAAACCAAAATTCAGCGATCATTTGTTATATCGGGCTTATTTTATGAGATAGTGAAGAAATATAACGAAATTCGCCCCAGTGACCCCAAAACCAATCGGTTTTTACTACAAAATAAAAACAAAAAATGTACGAAACAAGTAATTGTGAAAAACAAAATAAGTACTGTGCCAAGAGAAATAGCTTCCTACCTTTATTTACTCAATCCACTAGAATACACTGGCCACTGCTTTCGCAGAACTTCAGCGACTAATCTTGCCGATACTGGTGCTGATTTAACCACAATAAAACGTTACGGTGGTTGGAAATCGTCCGCTGTTGCAGAAAGTTATATAGAGAATTCCGTAGAAAACAAAACACGAATAAATAACCAAATATCGGGATCGATTAATGTGCATCAAGACTCATCTCCTCAACCATCAACGAGCGCGGCGATGCCAGATGCCCCTCAGCAGCCAGTTGCCCCTTTGGCACCACAGCCTTCTACGAGCGCAGTGCCAACAGCACAGCCAGTTATTCCTCCTACATTGTCGCAAACATCTCAAACAAACATTAATGGAAAAAGTGTTACATTAAGCTTCACTAACTGCAACAATTTCAATATAAATTTCAATTAGTAAAGATTTAGTTTTTTATTTTCCTCGTAGGTGTAGTATGAAGCACTATGTATCACTCGAGAGAAAGTGCGATTCCTGATCTCGGGTGTTTTAAAGCCCTCGCCTACGGCTCGGGCTTCAAATGACACCCTCGACGGTAATCGGTCACTTTCTCCTCTCGGTGAACAATGTACTATTTTATTAGCTTCTGCCAGCAGCTTCGCCCGCGTGAGAGTTGAACATGTGCTATTTCTTGACTATAATCTATCTCTGTGCCAAATTTTATACAGATCAGTCCAGCCGTTTGAGCGTGAAGAAGTAACAAACATACAACCACACACATACTCACAAACTTTCGCCTTTATAATATTAAGATTTTAAGTTTTTTCTTATTTTTTTTTTAATAACTTGCTATATATGTATGTATGTAAAAGTGTTCGGATCAAATTTTGCAATTGAATTTTAAGGCAGTTATCCTCAACCGATTAAGATGAAATTTTGCATACACGTTTAGTTTGAATGACAATGCATGGACAGCCAAGTGACGTCATTCTAAATCCAATATGGAAGACGGCCCAAGATGGTGGACTAATTATGTTTATGTACTGCCATGATATGGATATCAAATGAAATGGTTTGCTGAGAAGAATACGTAAAAAGCTTGTTTAAAAAAAAAAAAAAATATATATATATATTATAACGCACTTTGAAAAGCTGCTCTTATTGCACTGGTTTTCACAAAACTGTGTTTTTCACACTCTTACAGAAAAGTACGCCACAAATATCTAGTTATAAACCTACTATGAAAATCGTATCTAAGGTTTCCTCGCTAGTGGATTGAAAAACGTCGATTGATACGCTTGAACTTTTTTACCCGACTACGGCGAATCCAAAAAGAAGGGTTATGATTTTTGCAGTCTATAAATTTAAATTAAATTATCATAAATTTCAAGAAGTTACTAAGCACTACAAATTACATAGACATAAGAGTTCATTATACATTAACACATAACACATTAAAACTTTTCATCTATACCAATATTATAAAGAGGATTTTTTTAATTTTTTTTTATTTGCACTGAATAGGCTCCAAAACTACTTGACCGATTTCAAATTACCGATTTCAATATTATAGTTATTTGTTTAATAATTTATTCTGTGTATGTATTATGTTTGTTTTTACGTATGTTGCTCCGTAGCGCCTAAAATTCATCTCATTTTGATGTATAAGGTATCAATAATTCAGTTGATAGACAACTCGTATTCAGGGCCCAAAAAAGATGTGTCAGAGCGATGTGTGGCCTTAAAGGCACAGACAGTTGTCAACCTTTTTTTGTAAGTCTCAAAATTCTTACTTTGCCATCGCTTTACATATACGAAACAAATATGTTTGTCAAATCTAACATTTCACTATACAAAATAGCTGCTAAAAGTAACTACAGAAAATTACGCGATAAAAATAAGTCAGAACTCGAAGTGACTTATGGAAAAACTGCACTAATGAATAAAAGTACCTTGTGTATGGCCATAAAAATATTCAAAAAACTACCTGAAAAAATAAAAACATTAAATCGGGACACTTTCAAAACAGAACTATTAAGAATTTTGATAAATAAATGCTATTACTCACTACAGGAATATTTTGACGACAATTCTATAATTACTGCTTAAGAAAATTGTAAATCACCTCACCTATTTTGAAGATTTTGAATTTTGTATGACATTTGCTTTAACATGACTTGTAACGTAATCTATTTGACATTTTATATAATTTTATTTGAAACTGATTTTAATCTGTTTGACATTAGCATTAATAGGACATGTAACTTAATTGACATTTTTATATAATTTTAACTATTTGAATTTGATTTTAATCTGTTTGACATTAGCATTATTAAGACATGTAACTTAATCTATTTGACATTTTTATATAATTTTAACTATTTGAAATTGATTGTATTCTAAAATCGACAACGTTAATGTTATATATTTGTACGCCTCCGTGCAAAACATAGAGGATCTACCTATCTGTAACATCTCGCACACTGTTGTAATTTGACCTATGTTTACAAATAAAGCATTCATTCATTCATTCATTCAAATGGATTCGTTATTATGGCCCGGGTAACGTAGGCTAAAAAAAAACCTAGTTGGGTCACAGTTTTAAATTAAACTTTTTGCTTGTTCATTGCACTAGTGCCGCCATCACTACCAAACTTTCATCCGGAGATGCAACCCCTCTGGAAATTACACTTTCATGAAAATTATATCATCATCATCATTTCAGCCAAGATGTCCTGAAGTATCACCACATCGATCGGTCCAGAGCGTTTCGCATTCATCGGATACTCGCAGCCTTTAACAGGTCATCGGTCCACCTAGACTAGAGGGGAGGCTTTCCACGCTCCATCTTCCGGTACGCGGTCGCCACTCCAGAACTTTTCGGCCCATCGACCATTCGTTCTGCGAGCAATGTGCCCTGCCCGCTGATCTATTTTGTACATTATGTATAAGTGAACTTACTGAACCCGTGGTACCTGATCGACGTCATCAACTCTCACGTGATTACAAATGCTAAGCCAATTACTCGCTTGATTTCTAATCATGAGTTCATTAGCTGGCGTTTCATTGGATTGCAGTGCAACACACAGGTGTTAATACAATGTTACCATAATGAGTGGTTCGTACGGGATCACTTTATTGCAACTAAAATATACCAAGCGCACGTGTCGTCAGATAACTTATATCAATGAATATTAATGTTTTATTTTATGTAAAAACTGTGATAACTTAAAGATTCCTTAGCTAAAAAACACTACAAAGCGAAAAATAACTTTCTTTTCCAAAGTAGGTCTTTGGTACCTATTTTTTTCCGTTTTTTACAACGACTTTGGAAAAAAAGTTATTTTTCGCTTTGTAGTGTTTTGTTTTGGAAGTCGGTTTGGTTTTATTGTTAAAAAGTTTTTTTATTTCTCTTTTTAGTTTTGGTAGGTACCTCCAAATACCATGCAAATCATTTATAACGAAAGAAAATCTCATGTCGATTCCAATAAGCCGAAATACGACTAGGATCTATTGTTTTATTTCGGAGTCCCAGTGCCTACCTTCCGGCTTCATCAGCAAATCAGTTTGATGTTGCCCTTTTCATCAACACCATTTATTTATAAGTATTTGCTTCATCATAGTCGGTTAAATATTCGATATATATTATACCCGTGACATACTTAGCATTAAGGAGTTCCAGTGGCCATCTGTGGTCTTCTACATCAGTTCCACTTCACCAACTGACACTTTCTGAGTGCAAATGATTGCATTGTTGATAAAAATACCAAAATCGCTATATGTATATTTGAGTAGTTTCCTCGATTTCTCCAAGATCCCATCATCATATCCTGACTTGATGAACATGGGACCACCTGAGAAGTATACCCTTTCAAACGAAAGAAGTATTTTCTTTTCTTTATTTCTTCTAAATCGGTCCAGGCATCTTTGAGTAATCGGGTAAAACACATTTAAAAAAAGATTCTGGCGAATTGAGAACCTCCTCCTTTTTTTGAAGTCGGACGAAGATACAGATTTCACGTTTGAGACCCTGAAGCTCTAAAGTGTCTTTTGATGGTAGCGATGGCGATGGTCTTAATGCCAAAATGTCAGGGATTGATCACGTGATATTTAGGGATTGAGCCTCTGGTTGTTATCAACAATTCTTTACGAAAAACTCATGCTGCAGAACGCAAGCGCAGTCAGAATTACTTGTCTGTCAATGTCTCATGTCTCTTGACTTGTAGTTGCACAAATGTACCTACGCATGCACAAAATTACACACAAATTATTGGCTTGTCGCAATTCTGCCTTCTGCGCTACCCCGGATTATCTTGCTAACTCCGATTAAATTGCTACCTGGGACAATTTTGTATGACATATTTGTTATTTACTTATGTTTGCTACTAACTGTCAATTAAGTCATTCGTGCAAGTGGGCCTTAATGTGTTGGCACGTTTAAACCTTTACCTCTATAAAAACCTAAAACAAACAATTCTTACTTATCCCCGTCAAATGTACCATACATTAGGAACTCCGAAACACTAAAGTACGCGCGTTAAGCCGTCAGCAATAAATTCCTCTAATACAGCACACATTCGGCTCCGTAATATGTATTTTTTTCGTTTTGTTCACGAAAAATTACAAACTAGTGTGTGGCACGCGAGGTTGTGTTCAGGGCTCGCATACGGCATAATATACGTACATTAATCACTAGTTGTATGTCAAATGGTGATTTAAGTAGTAAAGGTGGTAATGCTTAGCTTGCTGGGATTGACTTGTAGTCTGTTTTGTGTATAGAGAAAAACGGGTCGATGGTAAAAGATTTTTTTTATTATTGATAGGCTCGCTTGACCACTATCTCACCTGATGGTAAGCGATGATGTGATCGAAGGCGAAGCACCAACCTATTTACTCTTGACTTTAAGTCTGTGTTCTCCAATAGCTACAACTTAGGGGGGTAGTAGCTATCGGGCATACAGATTCCGGCAAAGGATTCCACTGCTTAGCTGTACGCACAATAAAAGTATTCCCAAAACGTTTCGTGCGATGGGTGGGATGTCCACCATGTACCGATTGCGCATCGCCGTACTTCTTGTAGTCCAATGATGGAATGTGCTAGGTAGAATTAGATCATGTAGTTTCATCGCACACTCTCCGAAATGCAACCGATAAAAAACCGACAAGCTGGAAACTCGACGTCGATGTTCAAGGCTGCTTTGACTCGACCAGTGACTCATTGCCAATGAGCTTCTTGGCCAAGTTTTCGATCGACTCAAGTGCATCAAGCTTAAATTGTTTCATTACCATTATTTATTTTACCTATAGTTGAGCAGGTTGTATGCCAGTGTTCGCAAACCCAGCTGACCTCTTAAAATTTTATTATTAATACTATTGAAAATCTGTCTGGCAACAGTTATGTCTAGCTGTCGGACTACAGTCATGTCGTGACTGTACCTTGCAAGGCCAGCTCAAGGTTGAAGTGTTACCGATAACGTTCAACCTATTGTACTGTTCTATTCTTCTACGATACAAAAAGTTCGGGTTCTGTATCTGTTTTTGTGTTTTATTGCATTGCTAAAGTGATTTAATTCTTAGATAATAGCTTTTCTCAGACCACAATTGGTTAAGAGCTAGGATGAACTTAAAAGTTTGTCCTTTAAGAACATCGTAAAAATGTTTTTAACATTTATCGGAGTTACATGATTCTGCAAGATTTTATATTACTTAGTTTGGTATTTCTTTCTATATTAACACAAGTACGAAGCTAAGAAAACTAATTTTGAAGCCACAGAGAGCCATAAAGTGGTGAATGTTTAATATTACCAAACTTTGAAAGTAGTTAAGGTTCTGTAAGCAGCTGGTATCATTGTGGTTTTATACAGAAAGAGTAATTTAGAAAAAATCTTGTAAAAAAATAGCACGTTTGCCTAATCCTTAGACTGGACAGTTGCTCAAAAAAAATATTACATAGGTACTAGGTTTGTTCTCTTGGACTATTAAATTAGGTCCGTACATGTTCCAGAACAAAAAATAGCCTATGGAACTCCGCAGCAAATATATTTTTTTGTAATTGGATCAGAGATAGAGAGAGATAGAGATAGAGATAATTTATTTGTCTAGCAATTTTACTTTCTTTATAATACTAGTTTAGTTAGACGATACGGTTGGCGTAATGGTTGAGCGATATGCTGCTGCGCTGCGTGTCGCGGGTTCGATTCCCGTACGGAAAGAATATCTTGTGTATGTGAGTTTAAATGTTTGTTAACGCACCCACGATACAGGAAGAAATTCCTGGTGTGTGGCGACGTTGCTTTTATAATAAAAATATATAAAAAATAAGGCAAGATTTATCCAACCTTATTTGCTCGAGAAACAACAGTTCGTAAAGCTGGAGTATCACAACGGGCTCACAATATGCCTTATTTTTAAACGCCATGGGCTCAAGCAAATAGCCATGGCATTTCCCAAAAAAAAAACCCAAAAAAATACAGAAAACCCTCGAATCATGATTTTGAATCAACGTCATCCTATCTTCAAATATGCTGGCACCAGCCTCAAAGTAATGCAAATATCTACTGATTGACAGTTTTTTACCCCTAAACAGCACAACCGTTATTTACATCATAAAGGTATCCGCTCGTGTGAGAAATTGACAAGGGTTGATTCCGCGGCGCGAAACGTCAAGCCAACATTATTCAATATGTTGGCAATGATACCACGGGGGCTATCTGCCATTCGTCAATGTTAGATGAAAAGTGAAGACGGCATGCGATTTTGTACCTTGCTAGGCTTTACTTTGATTTGGGTTTCTTTCCTTCCTTCGAATCAAAATGGCCTGATTAAGAATAGTTCATACCAAGTTAAGAAAATTATCCAATCTGCGAGGTGGTAGCGGGGTTTGCCATTGCTGTCATATAAACTGTGTATTCTTTTAAATACATGCATAGAGTCAAGCCTTTACCTAAGGGGGAAGGTAAAACTATAGAACGCAACCTACTGCTGTCCCTTTGCTTCGTTACGTTCCTACAATGTAAGGCTTTGGACAAAGTACAATTCGACGTCAGCGATGGTGATGATCGATACGCCAAAATGATCCCGTGAATTTTTGATACCGCTTGACAATCTCATACATTTTGTTTTTTTTTCCAGTCAATCTCGCTACACTTTTGTTGATAGAATTTCAATCGAATAGAGCTTCAATTAATACGTGCTCGCTGGTTGTGAGTTCTACGCACCTGACCTTTCTAAAGAATTTCACCAATAAGAGGCCCTAGACAAAGTGCATTCATATCATCGAAAGCGTGGTGATACTCGTAGCGATTGCCAAAAAGGCGTGATATTGCGTGATCAATCCCTTTCATTTTAACATTACGACGGTCGCCTTCGAAAGAAAGAAAAAATATATAATTGCCACAAAACGACATACAAACAGATTACAAGAACAAAAACAATAAGTAGTAGGTAGTAGATTTTGCTTGAACTAAACATTTAACGATAGTCTTCGCTGACAACGAATGCCACATGTCAAGAGTCCACATGGTCTGTGTATTTCATTCTAGGGCGTTTCCTCGCGGTAGTTCCACTACTATCTGGTTACTTGTGGCAAATAGATAAATGTTTAGAAGGTTCTGTGTTGTGTCCCACCGCCACTCGAGGAAGCTTCTGTCCTGCTCTACTATTATGGTAGGCCCAGCATCATTTTGTAATAGGAAATCCTATCGTATATTTTTCCTTTTTTTCTATAGGCACGCGCTTGACCACTTTCTCACCTAATGGTAAGCGATGATCTGGTCGACGGTGAAGCACGCTTGCCTAAAATGACTTAATGAACCCTAGAAATTAATCTAAGTTAACAGAGAACTTTTTGTTCCATTTTTTCCGAAACTTCTTCCCTTTGATTTGCATTTATAAAGTACCTAAGTTGTTCTTCTAAAATTCAATTTAGAATTTTCAAGAATATTTTAACAATAAACTGAGGCCGTTCAAACTTTTTTGGTCTTTTTTTAGCCTTGAGTCACGTTTTTTTAGGAAATTGTGCTCTATGATCATTGGGTTAGGTATATTTTTCTATTTGCTCGCCTTAGTAATACAATGAAAACAATATATTTAAACCAAAGCTTATACCTAGTCATTTTTATCAATCTAAGACTTAAATCTTTGAATGTCTTCAAAGAAGTTTTTCTAGGCACTCTTTATAAGCTGTGTACATTATTAGTTTCGTTCTACCGAATATGATGAAAATTTTAAAAGTTAATAATTTATTTTCAACGAATGGAGTCCTGTGGTTTGACATTGACAGTTTTTTTTTTGTTTTAAGTCGTAAAGGTGGTATATGTTCAAGTATCAATAATAACAAGTGCGGGTATAAACGTTTAAAAAAACATCTTTAAAAAAAATATAACTGAAAGGTTCTAAATGTAATATCATTCGTCGATACACATCCAATGAGCCCAAACAAAATGGTGCTATTTTGTCTGGTTGAGGAGTTGCTATGGCCACTTTTCGGCTCCATCGTGAGATCCGCTCCATAGTACCATATTATTTCAATGTTTCCAAAATTACATAATGACGCCAAGTTTAAGTTAAATCGGATGCCGGGAAGTGCTTGAAAAATGGACACACGCACGAAAGCAAGCAAGCTTGTAAAAACAGGGGGCGGAAATCATTAAAATAGGAATATTAAAACCATTGTCACAAGCATTGAAGCATGAGTATCAAGGTCAATGGGAAAAGTGCCCTAGCAGTGTGCCTGTGTGTGTAGCAATGCTTCTTTAGCCGAAAAAAGGCTAGCCCTCGTTTTTAACATTATTATTCATTAATTATTGCTATTTTTCAAGCATCTATTAAGCCATCACACCGATACGATCCACTAAACATCAAAATGTAAGGTTCCTTGCACAAAGTTTTCCACCTATCTTTCTTCCATTTCACTCTTCAGACCACCCACGCAATAATCTCCTTTATTGCTTCCAAAATAAGGGTTAGTAATGTATGTAAGTAAGTTAGCAGGTATTGACCCGTCATAAATCGGTGCAGATGGCCCATATGTTCAGTGATAACCTTCATAACTCTTCGCAGGAGGGATGGGGGGTTCAAAGTGATCGAGCTGAAATACTGGCTCTAAGTTTATGTGTATCTCTGATGTATCAGGCTGGGAAAGTTTCTTGGTATACCAATCTGAGAAGGATTGGTAGGACTGTAAATAAGAGCAGAAACTGTTTTAAAGGAACATTTCGATGTTGTTATTTTCGGCTATAGGTAGGCAGTAAAAACCATGATAAACGTTAACAAGTTATCCTGGAGTTGTAACTATGTTAAAACATCTTCCCTCTTTCCTTTTCTCGATTTATTTGGATTCAGTGTAGCATACCTTCTAATCTCTTCTTCCATACATTTGCCAACTTCACAATAGTCACCTTCTTCCTAAACATATTATCTTCACAAAGGGTTGTGGCAGGATTTTTATATTTTATCCTGGTCTGCCTTTACCCGTATAACTATTGTTGGAGTTCCTCATATACTGATACACCTGTCTCTTTGAGGATAGATGCCGTTATATATGTGTAGGCGCTAATGGGCCCAAACTACATAATGTAACGATTAAACATCGACTCAAAAAAAAGGAGAAGGGCCGAATAACCACAAATCTGGATTTATACTCATAACTTAAACGTATGAATATAAAGTCAAACACATAATTAACACACACCTAACATCTATAATTATATATATTCACTAGTAAAATATATTATTTAATTAACTATAAATACATTGTTTAAAGCAGTGAACGGAAATAAACATGGAAGCATTACTTCGAAGGAACTTAACGCGCATCCTGACACAAAATCCCAAACAAACTCACACATCGAAACCCCGCCACTGATTCGTCAAACTAGCCAAAGTACACAAACAATATTATTACAACTCATGATGCACAGTAAAAAATAGACCTTATTTACTTAAAGTTTGGGTTTAAATTATCATCTAACGTATAGGCCGCTAACGACATTTCTACGACGCCACTGCGTCCACCAATCGCGTCGCCCGGGATTCTTTATGCAATATGGAGCAACGCAATAATTAATTATGATAGTGATGGTATTAAAGTAATATGAAAGAAAATATAGAAGCATAAATAAACGTGTGTGATCAGGGTACCACCGTCAGGAACAAAGTTCCTTCTCACGTATGATTTAAACAAAAACATTTTTTTTATTTTTGCCGTCTTGTATTATTTTAGCCTCACAATCGACTTAAGCATCCTCGAAAACTAAACCCATGATGAAAAATATGAAAGATTTCGCAGCCGCCATTTTGGATTTATATTTTGACCAAATTCGAAAGAAGGATATCGCATAGAAGTATGAATGCTTTTTCGCGTGATGATTTCTACCAGTCAAATCCTACGGCAATTCGTGTTAAAGAACCATCTTTTATTGTATTAAAAATATATCTTTTTGGAACGGTCAAAAATATATTAGAAAAGATAAAGATACAGCAACGATATCTATTTTCTCCATGCTGTTAAAGGAACTTTTATGTACCTACAATAACTTGGTATATTTTGCATAGTGCCGTCCCCATAGAAAAAAAAATACACGCCATTTTTTTTTAAATTATATTTGCCATTATTGTCAGGTAAAAAAGTTAATTGTTTGGTTGGCATAACATCATCCCTATAGATTTCGTGGCATACTTCATTTTTAATAGAAATATAATGAATAGCGATGTATTTACACGTGAAAACTAATTCCAACATTCTTGTTATGCAAATGTGATTTATTTATGCACCACTTCACTGCACAAGAAGGCATTTTTAAATATTTAACATGCGAAAAACAGTAAATATTAGTCGACCGCCGCTGTTGCCTACTGCGGACGAACTAAAAGCGTGAGCGGCACGATCGGTAAGCCCCGCCCACCGGGGCACAATTTGCGTTGGGTCATCTTTTAAAGCTAGGAATGCTTCCATGTTTATTTCCGTTCACTGGTTTAAAGCAATAAAAAAAAAAATCCTAACAATAATATCAAAACAACGTTTGAAAACTAACAATTACTAAAAACAGTAGTTTTTATTTTGGGAACAACCTGTATCAACTTAAAAACTCTCTACCACTTTTGTTTTAAGGATGGAAGGCCGGAGTGGTCACTGATGTGCGCTTGTTAGTATTAAGGAACTATTTCACAAATACCCGCTGTAATTTTTATTCTTTTTACTGTTACTTTTTACCTACGTACCTACTTAAGTGGTTATGATTTTTTTGTTTATATTATGTAGTCGATGTTTTTGGTGCACGGTAAAACTCTAATGAGTTTATGTTGGCATCAACTTAAATATATTAGATGTATGTGTTACTACTGATCAAATAAATAAATAATAATAATAATATCATTCCACCTTTCTTTTGAATTATCCAAAATCAACGGATTATTACAAAATAATCTTGCTACAAATCTCCCAAGAGACATACAACAGCTATTCATTAAGTCCACCCACATATTGGCCGCTACACTTCCACTAAACCTAACCTAAATAAGTAAATATTTACCTTAGAACTCTGGTCTAATACGACCTAAATCTATGACGAACAATCTCAAACAAACGGTAAAGTAAACGACACGTTAGTGGTAACTTAAACCAATGTAAGCTGGTCTCTCAATCTATCAAAACTCCTTATTATGTTAGACAAGTTCTAACTCGAACTAAAAAACTTTTCATTTACATTCACTTTCGACAGGTGAAACTAGATAAAATAAAAGCTAGTATTAAGTAAATAATATCAGTAAATAGTGTACAAGTTCAAAGTCAAAATGTTAACACCTAGATGTGATCAAATGTACCTACTACCGTGAGAATCTAACCAAATGTTTCAGTTTAGATTCCACCGATTATAATATTAATACACAAGGTATTTCTGTTAAGATAATTCTGGAAAGACACAAGGATAGCGGGAGTTTCGGTAAACAATATCGTGGTTTAATATAAATTGGGTTACGAACTCCTTTCATTGGCTCCATGATGGCTTATCTGTTGCTGATTGTGTTATAAATGTTTTGATGCTTTTGTGCTAGTGTTTCATGTTTTGGGCCAATTATTTTATAGAATTCATTTATTTTAATGAGTTCATTTTGAAGGCTACCGTAATCTTATTGAAACAAATTAATATCAGTTTTTAAATCAGGCTTCTACTACAGTGTTCTGTAGACAGAATTGTTTTTTAAAGACCTAATTTTCTTAAAATTGTTTGGTGCCTTAAGAACACTTTCTTTATTTTCTATTATTAGTGTGTACATATTCTAATCTTAAATTTTATTATTTTAAGATTATTAATGCCTGTTAATGCATCATGGGATACTCGTTATCCGATACGAAAATTAATGTAAGATGCGTATCAAAAGTTCGCGCAACGAAAGTTTGTAAATAAATTTCTTGAAGCGTATGTTTGCTTTGTGTACCCCACGCAAAATTGTATTGTCACAATAGCTGCCAGCGATACACTATATCTATACATTCCTGTTACAATTCCAGCATAAGAAATTAAGCAACACAAATGGACCAGATTAGCAAGGCGGCTTAAGCCAAGAATACACAATAGGACGGCAAGGTAACAGGGGAGTGGCAACTCGCCAGCTCGTTGTAAAGTTGGCGATAAATTGCGGAGCAGGTGGCCAGTACCCAGATTGGTCCAGTTACTGGCCTGTTCCAGTAGCTATGCCAAAAATTATGGTCGTCCCCAGGTATGTTTAAATTTTCGCTGTTTTGTTGCAGGGGCTCGAAATTGGCGGTCGTGGTCAGTGTTGGCGACGAATTATACTATAACCAAGCAAATAATATAACGTAAAAGCGGCTGCATTTACCGGGTACTCTGCAAGATATAAAATAGAAGAGGTATGTTAACTTACTAATTTACTGCACGTTAGACAGAGCAGGCAATTGAATGAATAACTTTCTGTAACTCGCCAACGTCTCCAAAGTGTAGCGTTTGCGGGTATTATCTAATAGTGAGATAAATAATACGCAAAAACTATCTACAATAATTTAATTTTAGGGTCGCAGGTACAAAGGCCGTTTCTCATTATTATTTATCTTGTACTATGGAGGTAGGCGCTAGGTACTATCCTGGCCTGGCAGCAGAAGCGGTCACGATGACGTGGAAGGCCGAGGACTACGCGCCAGCAGGAAGACGTCCCGCAGAGTTGACGAAGATCGAAGGTTGCCTGCAGGTTCTTCGATGAAGGTCCCAGGTTGAACCGGGACTTTGGACCCTGGAATTTTCCAAACGTCGTGTCAGTCTCTTTGTCTCCCGGCTTATCCTTGTCTGATTGTGACCGCAACAGCGTAAGCGTAGGGCAGAGGATGTACCACGGCGCTTAAGGCGAATATGTGTTTGTCACAATCAGAACCGGAGCTCTAGAGAGTTTTTATTAAATTGTAACGGTAAACATAAAAACATTTTAGGCAGGTAAGCGCTAAAGAAATAGCTTAACAATAGGTACCTAACTAAAACACCAACAGAGATTACAATAATGACCGTAACCAGCATGAATAAGCAAAGAATGATTGTCAACACTTACCCAATACGGGGTTAAAATTTAATTTAGGTTTTTTTATAATCGGCACACACGGTAACGATTTTTACTGTTTCCTTTTTTTAAAAAAAGGTACACGAATGAGGACACGCTAGATATGAGATAATGATACCATGGAGCGAGTATCCGTGCACACTGTTCAGATGTCCGAAAGTCAATGCCCGTCCGGTGCCTTGATGAAAAGCCCGAGTTGTCATGACTCTTAATAATTATTTTTTTTCATATATATGTGTGACTACCGCCACACGGGAAGTTATCGAGTTGTAACGTAGTGCAATGACTAGTCGATTTTTTCTTTATATCTCGTTAATAATGTGTAGGTAGATAGATATTAGGTTTAATTTATCCTAGTAGTATTATCGCCTACAATGTGTTTGTTATCTGTTTGTTTCTTATTTTAAATTATTAGGTTGTAAGATTGTTGTTATTATTTTTGTTGATCTGTGCGTATTTATAGCGCAGTTTGCTATGGTGATTTAGTCAGGAACGTTGACCGTTACTATTCAACGTTACAATACCCCCTCGCGCAGTCAAGGATTTTGTCATCTTTAAGGAATGGCAAAATCCGCATGAAGAACTAGTACTAAACTATTGTTTTACCTATCAAAATCATCTTTCATACTTCTCGCAATTATACCTAGCAGCAGCTACTGTATTTTACTTATACTCAAAATAGCTGTCGCGTAATAACATTAATTATATAAGGGTATCCTGTTTTCTTTAACCTGATACCCTATGAATAGTTTTCGTTCATATTATAGATGGTGGCTTTAAGCGAGAGAATATTTTTAACGTAATATTCCTTATTCATTAAGAATGTTATATTTAAAATTAGATTTACTGTCTGTCCCGAATAAGCAACGCAGGTGCTTTGGTATTCGAACACGTTTATGTAAGGTTCTGTAAATCGAGAAAAACGTGCACAAATAAAAAAAAATCGAGACAGAATTCGTAAATCGTCTATAGATTCTTTTTCTAATACAGAAGAATGAGTAATTTGTAATGTGTAATTTTTTATATTGTAATTTGTAGATTGGGGGTAGTTGTGGTATTTAATTTCAAATTTAACCTCGTCTGATATTCTTTATGTCAGGTATGGAAATGTAGGGTCCATCCATAACAGAGGCATGGATAAGTAGGGTCCAGCCATAACAGATAAGTAAATTATGATGTACTATTATTTGTAGTATTCTCCTCTGATATTTTTTATGTTAGGCATGGAAATGTAGGGTCCAGCCATAACAGAGGCATGGATATGTAGGGTCCAGCCATAACAGAAAAGTAAATTATTATGTATTATTATAGCTTTCATTTTGTTTCTAATTATAGTTTTTATTTGATTGACCCTCGTAAGCGAATTCAGGTGCTAAGAAGGTATTTGAGCCCGGCTTTGGTGGTTCAGTAAATTGAGAAAACCGTGCTTGTAACGACAAAAATTTAACAGCGAATGCCATAATTAAATAAGTTTGAAAGAATAAGAAGATTTTTTTTTTTTTGTTTGGGTAAGTGTCGAACAATTTTAGTAGGTACGTGAAAAAAACAATAAGATCGCAAAAACTTCTAGAAACAAAGCTCTCCGTCTGTTACAATTTGTTATTTAAATTAATTAACGTCTTGGTTGTTTTTTCATCCGAATAAAGAAAAGCATTGATAAAAAAAAATGCAACCAAAAAAACAAAAGGAAACACATAAAAATTGCAACTAATGTGTAGGTACGTTTCACAAAACTTTCGAAATGAAGGAAAAAAAATATGTTCACAAAATTTTGTTGCCGACTGTACTAATTAAAAACAAATGTATCACATTAATGAACGTGGATAACATTAAAACAAATTAACATAGTAAAAAAATATCCTTTAGACACATTTTAAATTGTCTGATTTTACTATGGTCACTGCTACACAAGAATTTTCGGTTAAAAACAATACGTACACCTTAGTTACGATCAACCAAAATAAAATAAAACGTTTTACAACATAAAGATAAGACAACACACACAACACCATTAAGCATTACTACCTCCATAGAAGCAAAAATAAAATAAAGAAACTTTGTACAAAAAACCACGATAAGGGCGCCAGTGTAGCGTTAATAAAAAAAAACCGTTTCATATTCATCATGGTTCTTGTTCTTTGGAGGTAGGCGCTGAGTACTATCCTGGCAGCAGAAGCGGTCACGATGACGTGAAAGGCCGAGGACTAGGGGCCAGCAGGAAGACGTCCCGCAGAGTTGACGAAGATCGAAGGTTGCCTGCAGGTTCTTCGATGAAGGTCCCAGGTTGAACCGGGACTTTGGACCCTGGAATTTTCCAAACGTCGTGTCAGTCTCTTTGTCTCCCGGCTTATCCTTGTCTGATTGTGACCGCAACAGCGTAAGCGTAGGGCAGAGGATGTACCACGGCGCTTAAGGCGAATATGTGTTTGTCACAATCAGAACCGGAGCTCTAGAGAGTTTTTATTAAATTGTAACGGTAAACATAAAAACATTTTAGGCAGGTAAGCGCTAAAGAAATAGCTTAACAATAGGTACCTAACTAAAACACCAACAGAGATTACAATAATGACCGTAACCAGCATGAATAAGCAAAGAATGATTGTCAACACTTACCCAATACGGGGTTAAAATTTAATTTAGGTTTTTTTATAATCGGCACACACGGTAACGATTTTTACTGTTTCCTTTTTTTAAAAAAAGGTACACGAATGAGGACACGCTAGATATGAGATAATGATACCATGGAGCGAGTATCCGTGCACACTGTTCAGATGTCCGAAAGTCAATGCCCGTCCGGTGCCTTGATGAAAAGCCCGAGTTGTCATGACTCTTAATAATTATTTTTTTTCATATATATGTGTGACTACCGCCACACGGGAAGTTATCGAGTTGTAACGTAGTGCAATGACTAGTCGATTTTTTCTTTATATCTCGTTAATAATGTGTAGGTAGATAGATATTAGGTTTAATTTATCCTAGTAGTATTATCGCCTACAATGTGTTTGTTATCTGTTTGTTTCTTATTTTAAATTATTAGGTTGTAAGATTGTTGTTATTATTTTTGTTGATCTGTGCGTATTTATAGCGCAGTTTGCTATGGTGATTTAGTCAGGAACGTTGACCGTTACTATTCAACGTTACAAAAGGACCATTCATGTCAAAAATTCTGTATAACAACTTGAAAGAATCTTTGCCTACCATTCATAAAGTTTCAGAAAGTTCATAAAGCCCAAGACTTCAAAGTCGTCATGTTCCGCGAAAGAACTTCTAAAATCTTTAATACCCTACCTGCCTTGTACCTTCAACAAACTTACCTGCACCTCACGAGCGCAAAAAAACACGACAGCATAACAGCACTCTTAAGTTCACCATCAACACCTTACCCCGACGCCATGCCAAGTACAGACGACCAAAGAAACACACTTTGCTAAGACTTACGTCCGAACTTAGCGGATAAATGGCGTCTGCAATAAACTCGTGTTCAACAAAATGCTCCAAGCATTGTTTGTGTACCAACTTTGCTTGTTTAAGCCAGTTTAGAGGTGAATAAAGTTATGCAAGTTAGAGAGTTGGCTGGTTGGTTGAACCGAAAACGAATTGCCGGCGTTGTCAGCGTCCTCGGCTTGTCTGGAAAAGGCTTTATGCGTTTTTGGCCAGAGAAAGGATTTTGGAGTCCCTTTAGGACCCAAGTTGGCTTGTTATAAAGTTGTTTTAGTTATTCAGAAAGTTTCGGATAATGCATTTGGCAGTTAAGTTTTAAACAAAGCAGATTAGTGTTATTTAAGTTGTAACTAAACTGAACCAGTTCAATAACGACAATAGTTTTTCATTTTGTACAAAGTGTAACGGAAAGGTGTTGTATATTTTAAAAACTGCTTCTTACCATGTAGTCTCCAATAAAGTCATAGTCAATGCTCAAAAATAAAATTTTATCTCCCGTACAAATTTTGGTCAACAACACATGGCAAAAGGTCTTTGGTAAGTACCAATTTTTTTCGTGATGGAGTCCACCGACTAGAAGTCGGTGGACTTCCAAAAAGAAAGTAATTTTTCAATTTGTAGTGTTTTTATTTGGAAGTCGGTAGTATTTTTTAGAAAGGGGTTTTTTTTCACATTTTTGCTGTACCTAATGTGCAAGTTCTTTACTAAGGTACCTATAATGCCAGAATAGTTTACCCAAATACCATGAAACTTGAACATAACCAGTGAAATGAGGGTGTACCAAGGTGAACTGTACACATCTGCGTACCCCTTTATAGCGTACTGGCATGATGTTATGTTATTAAATTGTATAAACAATAAACAGACATGCAATTGCAGCAATCCTGAGAGATTTTAAGTCATTTATTGAAGAGTTATATTGTATATCTCCGAAGTTCTACATCAGATCTTCACCAAATTAAAATATGACCAATTTGGGCATATAATCTTTGAAATAAAAAAGAATTTTCAAAATCGGTCTTCAATTGACGATCTCCTCATAAAACGTGTTTTATAGTCTCGTGCATTCCCGAATTATTATTTTTACTCCAGCCACACGTGAAACAGCCCTTGAAAGTATATCATGATTCGAAATAGAGTTTTGACCCCCTGGTTCGCTGCGTCCTCGCATAGGGACAGGTTTTAGGGACCTTCCATTATTTTTTTCTATGGTCATTCTGCCGCGGAAATTCTTGACACCGCCATTCAGAAAATGACGCGAAATGCACAACGCTATTAATCGAATATGAAGTTCAACAGTCCGAGTACCTGAATTGCGTATGTTGCGATACATTACATCTTGAACACTTTAAATACATCTAACTTTTGATAGAGTGAACCGATTGCGATGAAACAAAAACTAAGTAATACTTCAAGTTACACACAATTATGTATAAAAGTTATCTACATTGGATGCGTGCACAAATAAACAGCGATTAGCATTATGTAGGCACTGGCCGTGCATACATGATGTATATACAACCTCCAATAAACACGATATAACTCACATTATATTACAATCGACAACTCACGTTTCCATTCATTGAGGCAAAAGCTCAACTGGCTGCCAAAATGTTGGGGATCCTTGCAAAGGTGAGACGGTACTTCACGCCAGAACAGTTGCTCAACTTGTATCAAGTGCAAGTTCGTTCATGCATGGAGTACTGCTCTCACCCCTGATCTGCCAAGTACCAGCTGGATGCACTAGAGTCGATCGAAAAGCGGGCCAAGAGGTTCATCGGCAATGAGATACTGGTCGAGTCTAGGCTCCAGAGCCTTGAACATCGGCGCCAAGTTGCCAGTCTGTCGGTTTTTTATCGGTTTCATTTCGGGGAGTGTGCGTTGGAATTGCATGAACTAATTCCTCCTAGCCCTTTCCATCATCGGACTACAAAACGTACGGCGATGTGACATCGGTATATGATGGACATCCCACCCATACGCACCAAACGTTTTGGGAATACATTCATTATGCGTACAGCTAAGGAGTGGAATTCCCTGCCGGAGTCTGTATTTCTTGAGAGCTACAACCTGGAAGTCTTTAAGTCAAGAGTGCATAGGTTTCTTCTAGGTAAGCGCGCTACATCGTCATCAGGTGAGATAGTGGTCAAGCGCGAGCCTATCAATAATAATAATAAAAAAGTCTATCACTGAATTCGACGGATTATTTTCCAAATTTTCGTAATGAAACAAACAATCATCTGAATAGGAAGTAATGCTTGTAACACGCCTTTATCCTACGATATTCGGCGTCCACAATACACATGTCATCGGCCCAAAACCGAAACACAAGCAAAACCAATAACCCCATCTGATCTGACATCCGTTATTGCACAGCAAAGACGTTAAGGAGCTCAGTAACCGTAACCGAAACTATCGGATATCCGAAATAAAAATCTATATAGTTTCGGATAATTTCGGATAGGGACGGAGTTAAGTAGGTTATGCATTGTTAGTGCTAACAAAACAAATAATATTCTGTCCATCGCAGAAGATACATTCCAAAACTTTCAGATCTGTCACTATGTGTCATCGAAATGCGGATTGATGCAACTAATCACCAATTTGCATCAAAAAGTTGTGGATTACTCGTTTAGCGATTACTGTGTAATTTTAGTTGGAGAAGAAGATTTAAAAATGCCAAAAACTATGTAGAAATCATAATAGAATTAAGAAAAACACGAAAAAATTCAGCAAACAAATATTATTTTGTGCCTACCTACATTCAAACTAAGCGATTATTCAACGATGTTCAACTGGCGTATCGAAACGTTTAACAACTTACTTCATTTAGATTTATTGTCCAATAATTATGTAACAGTACTAGACTCTAATTTAGACTTAATCTACGATTTTACTATGTTTTCAAAATATAATAGAAAATTAAATAACCAAGGTATGCGAAATATTTTTCAAAATTTGCAGTTTCTTATAAATAATAATCACTCAATGTCATCACTTGAACTTGAATCTGATCTGCCAAGCAATGTAAACACAAATGCGGTCACACATACTGAGTTTTTTCTTTGATCACATTTATGTAATGCACCAGAATATTGCTGGCCTTATAAATAAATCTGATCTATTAACCCTGTACATTCAGGAGCTGTTAAGCAAACAAATAAGTATAGATGACAAAGACAAAGATATTTTATTTCAAGTAGGCCACCAAGCGGCACTTTTGAACGTTAGGTACATTAAAATTTACAAGTTATAAAAGTTGATTCTACCGTGCATTCGGAAAGTAGCTTGTTATGGAGAAGAATGCACAAGAAACTCCATACTTACTCTTTTTAAAAAAAAAAGTTTTTTTTACAATATTTAGTTACATATAAGTACATTCATTAATAAATTCATATATGTGAGGACAATGCACCCAGAATAGCACTACACACTATACTACGTACAGGCATTAAGTAATAAAAATACTCACACATGCACTGTGCAGTTATATAATAGAAGCTAGAAAAAAAAAAGCATTAACATCTGAAGCAGTTAAGTTATGACCAATCCCAGCTGACGGCGTCCGTTCACGAACATGACGCATGAATTGGCACCACCCAGCTCAACCATCATGAAGGGAACCGGATGATCCAACACACGCGCCACCCTCAGAGAGACATTTGAGAGAGCATGACACACTCAACTGCCAGGGCACACACAAGTCAACGAACGACACACAGGTACAGTAAATGGTAGATTTACAGTTGGGTACATAGTACTCACACACGTGCTTTGCAGTTATACAATAGTAAGGAAATTGAGTTTATACAATACAAATATATTCATTCAGTCTTCAGCAGTTCCAAGAACACTGCAAAACAATAATGTTCTGCATATCACTTGGTTTTGCGCCCTAGTGGATGTGGAGCAGGAATAGCATTTAGCCAAGCATTTTTATCAGTGAAGTAATCCCCCAACTTATAATATGCCAGCCTGCATAGTGTGCGTTTTATACAAGTTTTAAATTTCGTCTCATTCATTTCAAGAATGTGGGGTGGAATTTTATTGTAACATTTTGTACAGTACCTCATAAAAGAAGAGGCTACTTTTGCCAGTCTGAAACCTGGTTGAACTAATTGGTCCCTATTTCTAGTAACGTAATTATGTCTGTCGCCGTTTTTACTAAAAAGATGTAAATTCTTTCTCACGTACATGATGTTTTCATAAATATATTGACAAGGAACCGTCATGATGTTAATGTCCTTAAACAGTTCCCTTAGGGAATCGCGCCGGCGAAGATTATGTATTGCTCTGATGGCTCGTTTTTGCAGAATAAAAATTGACTCAATGTCTGCAGCCCTTCCCCATAGTAAGATACCGTAAGACATTATACTATGAAAATAACTAAAATATACCAGTCTCGCGGTATCCACATCCGTCAACCGACGAATCTTCCCAACAGCATAAGCCGCCGAACTCAGCCGCCCCGCAAGGGACACCAAATGAGGACCCCACTGCAACCCTGAGTCCAGCGTGATCCCCAGGAAAACCGTTTTATCGACGAATTCTAGCTTCTCCTTGTTTAACATAATGTCACAATCAGTACATTTGGCAATGAAAATTTTACGCACTTGGTTTTTTTACCATTTAAAACTAAATTATTGGCAGTGAACCAATCCTGAACCTGCCGCAGCGCGTTATTTACGTCGTCAACCTGACAAGCACGTCTATTTATTTTAAAAATTAAAGATGTGTCATCAGCAAATAACACCATGTTTAGTTTGTTTTCCAATAAACGAGGTAAATCGTTGATGTATACTAAAAATAAGAAAGGACCTAAAATTGAGCCCTGGGGTACCCCCATTTTCACGTTTAACCCGGACGAGTTCACACCGTTTATTTGAACTAATTGCTGTCTACCATTCAAATAAGATTTAATCAAACTTAACGCTGATTGACCTAGCCCGTAATGCTCAAGTTTCAGAAGTAATGTTTCGTGATTAACGCAATCAAACGCCTTCGACAGGTCGCAGAAGATACCTATGGCATCCCGCGAATCTTTCCACGCATTAAAGATGTGTTTTAATAGGGTGACACCAGCGTCAGTTGTACAACGTCCTCTGGTGAAACCATATTGTTTATCATGCAAAATGTTATACGTATTAAAATGAATGAGCATTTGATTTAGCATTATCTTCTCAAAAACCTTGCTGAAAACCGGCAACACGGATACTGGTCTATAATTATTTGTGTCTTTACTGTCCCCGGATTTAAAAAGAGGTATAACCTTACTATATTTCATTAGATCCGGAAAGACTCCTTGATCCACACACAAATTGAAAATCAAAGCCAAGTACGGCGCTATAGTCTGAATAATGGAGGTACAAGCTTTGATGGACATTCCCCACAGATCTTCAGTCGGCTTGATCTTGATTTGCTTAAAAGCTTTTATTACTGTTATGGGGTTTATATGTGAAAAGTTAAATACATTCGGGCAGGCTGAAACGTTCGTGTTTAATAATCCGAAAGCAAGCAAGGGCGAAGAATTTAAGGTTTCAGTAGTTTTAATTGGGATGTTGGTAAAGAAATTTACAAATTCTTGCGCAACTTTAATGTTATCTGTAATAAGTCCGTGTGTGTTCGCAAGCGTGTAATCAGTATTATTTCTTTTATTCCTATTCGTTTCATTATTTATAATTTTCCAAACCGTCTTGATTTTATTTTCTGCAAATTTAACCTTATTGCTAATGTACAAGGCCTTAGCTGCCTTGCAAGTATTTTTAAAAGTCCTTGAGTAAGTAGCAACATACTTATTAAACGTTTCAGTGTTAATACAAGGCTTAAGGCCATATAGCTCGTAAAGTCTTTCCCTACTTTTTCTAAGTCCTGTAGTCGCCCAGTCACTGAATAAAAACTTAGGGCATATAGTTTTAGTTTTCTTCTTAAAAGTGTTATTGAACTCTTTCTGAACCACTAAGAAAACCTCATCATACAAAATATTACCATCATTCACTGTGAGGTCCTGATAACTTAACTTGCTGATTAAAGTGCTGTTAAATTTATTGTATTTACCGGATGTTATTGGTCTGGATTGAATCTGCACTTGTTTTATTGGTATGTTGGACTCAAATGTTACCAGTAGCCCAGACATTTTAACTTACATAGCCTCCTTCACAATGACCAATATGGGTTTACGAAGGGTCGCTCGACTACAGATGCGGGTGTTGCTTTGTTGAAACACATATTTGACGCATGGGAGAAGTCGCGAAATGCAATTGGTGTTTTCTGCGATCTTTCTAAAGCCTTCGATTGCGTTCACCATGATACGCTTTTGCGTAAACTACGCCATTACGGTGTTCAAAACGAAGCCCTTAATGTAATTGAGTCATATTTACTTAATAGATACCAATGCGTAGACGTTAATGGCGCTAAATCTTCCAGGTTACCTGTTGAGCTGGGTGTACCTCAAGGCTCAATACTGGGTCCGTTTTTATTCCTGGTTTATATTAACGATCTGCCATTCTATTTAAAGGATGTTTGCGACGTTGTACTGTTTGCAGATGATACTTCTCTGATCTTTAAAGTAGATAGGAATAGACAAGTTTTTGATGACGTGAATAACGCACTATCAATGGTCACAGATTGGTTCACAACAAATAATCTTGTTCTTAATGCCAAGAAGACTAAATGCATAAAGTTCGCTTTGCCCAATGTTAGAAATCTGGGTCCCAACATTGTGCTCGGCAAGGAGAAGCTCGAAACTGTTGATTCAGCTGTGTTTCTGGGTATAACAGTAGACTCAAAAATTCAATGGGGGCCACATATATCAAGCCTAGCGGGTAGGCTTAGCTCGGCCGCCTACGCCGTCAGAAAGGTTAGACAATACACTGACGTTGATACAGCAAGGTTGGTCTACTTTAGTTATTTTCACAGTATCATGTCCTACGGTATTCTACTGTGGGGCAGAGCCGCTGATATTCAAAATATATTTGTGCTTCAAAAACGAGCTGTTCGTGCCATTTACCAATTAGGTGCGCGTGTTTCTCTAAGAGATTTTTTTAAAGAGATTGGTATTCTCACAGCGGCTTCACAGTACATATTCGCCAACATTTTATATATTAGGCAGAACATTCATTTGTACAGTAACAATAGTGATATTCACAACTTTAACACCAGAAATAAGGACAAATTACGAGCTCCCTTTCATCGACTTCATAAGGTGCATAGTTCATTCGTTGGGGTTGGTATAACTTTTTACAACAAATTACCGTCTTCTTTTCTAGATTTGCCATTTAACGCATTTAAAGCAAAGGTAAAAGCTAATCTCTGTTCTAAGGCATACAAATAATATTATTAATGATTATTTAGATGATAAGCATAGTTGATCGCTGTGTTGAACTCAAGACAATGTTCGTGTTCTTTTACCAAAATTAGCTTGCTGTCAGGTTAAATATTATTATTTTTTAATTTCGTTTTTATGTGTATTTTTTAAATTTTATTTTTTGGTAAGACTGTCGTAGGTATCGTTTACTGTTATTGTCGGAGCTGATGAAGATTGCTACTATCTTTGCATTATATAGAGTTAATCTTTCTAGTATTATATAGCAGCATAGCCAGCATTGTGTGAGTACCATGTACTTCAGAGCTATCATTGTCTAGATACCTACGTCTTCTATTGACTTGAATGACTCCGGTGGTTGAGAGTATGTCATGCCCACTCAAATGTCTCGCCGATGGTGGCGCGTGTGTCGGATCATTTAGGTCCCTTCAAAATGGTTGAGCTGAATGGTGCTGATACATGTGTCATGTTCGTGAACGGGCGCTGTCGGTTGGGACTGGTCATCTCTTAGCTGCCATGGTTTATTTTAATTGATTCTAATTTTATTTCTGAATTGTCTTTTTATATTTACTATGGACACTTTTAACTTTCTACATCGTTCTCACATAATGTGTAATCTCAACATGAATGATGTAACAAATGATTTGTAATAATTACCTAATTGAAAAAGAGTGTCCATGGAGTTTCTTGCCCGTTCTTCTCCATTGAGATCTACGCCTTGGAATGGGCATCTACGGTACTTTCACAGTTATTATGTCTTGTGACTGGGACTGTAGCACCATAATTTTGTAATATTTTATTTTGTCTTTTGACAATTCAAAAGTGCCTGTAACTGGCCTACTTGAAATAAAGTGCTTTGACTTTTTGACTTTTGCCCACTATGATCCGAAGGCAGACAATTCATAATGGCTTTGTCTAAGTAATCGCAGCAACAAAAAACATTATCAATACATGTAGCAGTTGTCACAGTTGTTCGTGTTGGTTCCATAAACACATGTGACAAATTAAAAGATTTGAAGAGATTTAATAATCTACTGCTATCTGAATTATTTTCTAAAACATTTATATTAAAGTCACCGCAGATTATGACTAGTTTATTACTATTTGCAAGTTTTGCCAAAACATCCTCCATCACTGACTCAAATATAGAGTAGTTTCCATAATTGGGGGGTCTGTAAACGCACACTATAACATGCTTATCCAGCTCAACGCAGGACAGTTCAACACTATGTTCAACTGATAGATCTACAATATCTTTACGAGATTTTGATTTAATGCCATTTTTTATTAATATAAGTGAACCTCCACGCAACATAATATTTCTATTAAAACAACTGCCCACGGTATAATTCTCATAATTAATTAGCATTGTATGATCTTTGAGCCAATGCTCAGTAAAACAAACAATTTCAAACATTGTTTTTTCCAAAAACAGTTCTATTTCCAATTGCTTCGCAGAAAAACCTTGAATATTTTGATGGAATAATTTCAAGGAATTCTGCTTAGCCCCTTTTTTTTAACTTAACTAAGTGAGAGCAAGAAGGTACTTTCTTGGTGGTGGATGTTCTCGTAACTATTTCGTTGTTGGTACCCTCCCTTGTCCTACAAACTAGTTTAAACTATAAATATTAATAGCTGAAGTGCTAACGTTATTAAACTTATTGACCAAATTAGTATTACTACTAATATCAACTACAGTACATGCCTTCGACATACTATTTATGTCTGAGTTTATAGTAAAAGATAAATTCAATTCATTTAAAGAATATGCTATCAACATAGCAATTGTACGCCTACACCTAGGTGACAGAGAGAAAGCTCTCTGTGTTACATGGAGTCCACTAATACATTTATTAGTGTCAAAAAACAATAATTTGTCATTACGACAAGTCAACATTTGCAAAATGTTATTCAATTATAAATACGATTGTTCTCCTGTTCTGAGAACTTATCAGAGTATGGAAAAGCACATACCATCAGATTTCTTAAATTTAATCCTAACAAGGTGTCAATACCGCCCACTATGTCCTTTTTGGTAATGCCAGTACTATTACCTAATAGCAAAACCATGTTATATGCATAACCGAGCATTTTATAATTTCGGGCCAGGAACATCTTCTTCATGTACCTAATTATAGGCTCGCTGCATGTTATGCAAGAGGCAACATGAAACGCGGGGGAGCCTGTATTTTAGTCAAAAAGGGTCATGATTTTATAGAAATACCCGACATAGTGAAATGTTCGGTTTCAGGAATAATAGAATGCTGCGCCATAAAAATGACACAACATAACTTAATTATATTATGTATCTATAGACCGCCTAAGCTATCTAACCTAACCAAATTTTATGAAAATTTTGATACTAACTAAAAAATATATGCACTAATCGTCACACTAAAATAATTATAAGCGGCGATTTTAATATAGACATTCTAAAAAATAATAGAATTACGTTGGAATTTAAAAGCTTTCTCCTGAGTTACAACCTTAATTTAGAAATTAATGAAGCGACACGTCTTATTAGTAATACCTGATTAGATAACTTTGCACACAATACAAGACAAAAATGTCATAGTCAAGTAATAGACTTTGGGCTATCAGATCATACAGCACAAATAATTAAGATAAAAATTAATAAATCATGCATAATTAAAACTTGGAGAACTAAGATTCGAGATACTTGTAAAGAAAATCTCATTAAATTTAATAACTATCTGCAAAATCTATCGTTTTCTGACGTATATAACACAGAGGATTCGAATAAAGCGTATGATAATTTCTTTGATATATTTAAGCTCATGCATGACTTATGTTTTCCCTATAAGCTAGTGACAATGAAATCAGAAAAACCAATTAAGTGGCTATCGCGTGGTATTATATTATGCAGTAAAAGGCAACGAAATTTACTTTGGAAACAAAGACTAAGGCCTTCACCAGAAAATAAAAACGCTTTTGTTAATTACTCTAAGCGATTTAAAAAAATAATTAAATTAACTCAGAAACCTCAAAATAATTACTTGATCAAGAACTCGAAGAATAAATCAAAAACCTCATGGCAAATAATAAATAACAGCAAAAAGAATAGGGAACCAATTACACAGATAAGAAATAATAATCAGATAATAACGGATCTGAAAGGAATAGCAGAGTCTCACAATAATTTTTTCATAGACCAAATTACTAATATACCTAATAACCCAATGCATGACGTTAAGAAAATAGACTATAACCCTAACTCAATATTTGTGCCACCAGTCATACCTCAAGATGTGATGAGAATAATTAAATCACTTAAAAATAAAAAGAGCTTTGGTTATGACGGGATTTCCACTCAAGTCATAAAATTTGTTGCCAATAGTATAGCTGGCCCTTTATCGCATATTATTAACGTTAGCATATCATCAGGAACATTTCCTGACAAATTAAAAACTGTAATTGTAAAACCAATTCATAAAAAGAACAGTAAAGATGATATGTCGAACTATGGGCCGATAGCTTTACTATATTTTTTTTCTAAAATAATAGAAAAAGTTATATGTGAAGCAGTGGCGGCTGGTGAATCATAGTAGTAGTGGTGCACTTAGTCGTCTCACTGGGTAATTGTGTTAGATTTACTAAAATTCACAGGAGCCTATGTAAATCGGCAAACCATCTCGCTAGCGACTTCTAATTCGACGCCAACGCCATCTAGTTACGTCGTTGTACAACTTGTAATGTTGGTATTCGACCCGAAGATAAATTTTGTTCGTCAAACCTCGCCCGCTCTCGGTAATCTTCGGTTCGCTGGGACGGCGCACGAGAATGGTCATATTTTGCCGTACATTTTCTATTGAACTATCTCTGTCTCACGCGCCAGGCGTTTTCGCTTGTTTCTCGTAGAATAGTATGAACTCTCGCCGTTCGCTTTAGCCTAGCGCACGGGGAGTATTTTTTACAGCAATATACGTCTTATTACTTTAGCAAAGAGCTTAAATTTGTTCGTCATAATTTCGTAAATATTGAATAGATCGTTAATCAGATATGATTAAACATTTTTATTTTATTTCTAAACTTATTCAAATCTAGCAGTTCAGTGCACGAGTGAACTTAAAGTACAGCCACCTCTGATGTGAACCAATATTATCTTTCCTGACTAAATATAATATACTGTGCCATGAGCAATACGGGTTCAGGAAAAATAGGAATATAAACATGGCAATTTTTGACCTGTTGAATACTATTATGTCGAATGTTGATACTAAAACGCCTATATGTGCTATATATACTGATATGTCGAAGGCGTTCAATTATGTCAACCATAACATACTTCTTCAAAAACTGAACGCCTATGGCATTCGAGGTAATATACTGAACCTAATAAAACATATTTATCCGGTCGCAAACAGATGACAGAAATTAACAAAGTATGCGTCAAGTCTAAATTAGAACAAAAATACGTGTCTTCCAATAGAGAAATTAAATTCGGTGTACCCCAGGGAAGCGTTCTTGGGCCTCCGTTATTTTTAATTTACATTAATGACCTCCCGCGCCAAATAGTATTATAAATAGTACAGTACTCTTACAATGTGACAATAATGGAAATTATGAAAATGATATAAACCACACCATTAAAATTATAATAAATTGGCTAAATACTAACAACTTGCAAATAAACATACAAAAAACAAAAATAATGCATTTTTACCAAAGACTTCGTATCAACGATCTAAATATTAATTATAATAGTCAAAATGTGGGCAGAGTAGATGTTACAAAATTTCTAGGCATTTTAATTGACAGTCAACTGACATGGAAGGCACAGGCAGAAGAAATCTGTAAAAAACTGAGCGCATCTGCTTATGCGCTTTATAATCTAAAAAAAAGTTAACATCAAAACAGTATTACTAGCATATCATAGTCTTGTCGTTTCTATTTTAAGGTTTGGTATTATGTATTGGGGCAATTGTACCGATAGAGAGAGTATTTTTAAGGCCCAAAAACGCTAACTGTATACGAGCAATATTTAGTTTAAGAGTTACTGACAGCTGTGTTCCAATTTTTAAAAGTCATAATTTGTTGACATTTCCGTGCCTATACATTTTAGAAATTGCTCTTTTTGTTAAATGTAATGGACATCTATTTTTAACCACATTCCTAATTACATAAAGGAGGAATCAGTGAAAACTTTCAAAAAGAAACTAACTTTACTTCTATTAAATAAATGTTACTATTCCGTGTCGGATTTTCTAGCTGATAAATTTTAGTTGTGTTGTATAGATATCAATGTTTGTATGTTTGATTATAAATTGCATCATGTTTGCATGCCAAAATGGTAGAATGTATAAGGATTCTTGATATTATTGTAACCACCTTATTGTAAATAACTACATTCTGAGCAAATAAATAATATTCTATTCTATTCTATCCGCAACTGTATCCAAAACCGGTATTATATTATTTCTATATCCGTATCCAGTTCCGAAATGTCATATCCATAATATCCCTGTTACACAGCCTGTATTCCATTTAATCATTCAAATACTCGTACATTTCAAAGCAGTGGTATTCAGAATACATATTCATTGTACCCCGTTTACACAGCTGAAGGGGTAAAGTGACGTATTTAATCCGAGGCATTCGAAGCGAGGGCCGTGAAGACCTGTTGCCGTTGTGGGGCGAATAGAAGAGATGTCAATGGAACCATTTAACCCGCCCCTACTCAATAGTTTGGGGCACTTCGGACTATTTATGTGATTTGTTCATTTGGTTGTTAATTTGGGTGATTTGGATGGCTCTTGTGTAAAGTGCTTCTCGTAAGTCTGATTTTTAATTAGCACGATTTATTCAAGTAAGCTAATCCAACGTTTGCTTATTTAGGCTCGATGAATCAATAAGAGGACTTTGCCGGATGTCAGTCAAAGGCTTAGATCAATCTTCAAACAGTGTTATCAGAGCTCTGCCAAAATAAGTTCGCAAACTAAATAAAAAGATAAACCACATTCATGAACCTATTTAGTGACCAGCTCGACTCCTTATAATCCCTGTCAGTACATATCAATGAACCAAAGTACATAGAAACTAATTAACCATTTTTAATATCATCCCCACAATATCCTTCAACATCCTAATCCTCAATTACATATACATCAATTCCCTCTGCCTAATATAAACCTTCTATTCAGAGAGGTAACATATATATGCAAATCTCTAATATCCAATATGTGGGTAGGACCTAATCCTTCCTTTGGAAGCCAATACGTCGCGACCAAGCCACAGCCTACGCAAGTACCTACAGATCCATTATATCCGACCACAGAGTACAATTCATAAACAGTATGCTCAAAAGCCTTGCTTTGTGCATTGCGATTCAATTCGTTTGTGGAGGATGAATATGTATGCTTCAGTTTTAGAGAGGTTCCCGGTTGTGTTTCCCGATAGCTACAACCTAGGGGTCTTTAAGTCAAGAGTGAATAGGTTACTTTTAGGCAAGCGTGCTCCATCATCGGCCACATCATCGCTTACCATCAGGTGAGATGGTGGTCAAGCGCGAGCCTATATAAGATAAAAAAAAAGGTTCTGTGCCTAGAATTGTATTTGTAGGATCTGAAAATAGAATGATCTATTCAGACAAAAATACACGTGAATGAATACGTATCTACTTAATGTTGACTTCGAGCCCATGATTAGGATATTCTTAATATTAAAGACCTATTTTGTTAAGGACTTAAGATCCATATTCCAAGTCTATTTGAAGGACTTCCACTCAACTCGCCATAACGACGAAAGAACCCTCTATTTATGCAATTAATAACAAGCTATGTCTGCCAATTGGGTAATTCGAGGTGGAGTCGAGTAAGAGGACACGTTTTGGCATTTTGTGAAAAAATTAGGAAGCGGTGATGCAAGAAGTCGACTTCATATTCTTAATGTCAAATAATTAATCAAACAAATCTCTTTTACCTCAATTGTCCATTCATCATAATAATTATCCCTGATTCCCATCCATTTCCATAACCAAGTTCCGATCACAAGTACCAGGGCAGCACGGTTTGTTAGGAGTTACAAACTAATAAATACTAAAGTCGAGCAGTCCATAAACGTAACAACGGAGGATAGCTCTCAACTAACCAGTTAACTCGATTTCAACTTTAATTATAGACTTTCTAACTGATTACTGTTTCTTATTACTGCAACTCGATCTCTTTTTTAGTTTTAAATTAAAATTTTCATTAAGAATACCAACTTTACTATGGACTTCGAAGTCTTCAGGTAGTTTAATGTTTTCTCTAGTTTGTTTCATCAGACGATGTCGTAGAATTTACTGCTGAAAACTTTTGTAAAAGTGCGGCGAAGTAGAATTTTAAAGAAGTAATAGTAGTGAAGCCAGTTCTCTGTCGGTAAACGAAGAAACTTCATTAAAATGTTGCTGAAGTTTTTCTATTAAAATACGCAGAACAAGAAAGTTGGAACATGCAAGGTGAAAAACATAGCGAGTCTGGACTTTTTCTACTATACTAGCTTTTTCCGACACTTCGCTCCCGTGGTATCTTCCACAGGAATTGTGGGCCAATACAGGCACAGGAGGAAAACTAGGAGAGGTTTTTTAGTATATTGTGACCTATGTTTTTTTTTGTATATTGTTACCTTTGTATGTTGTTACCTGTGAAATAATTTCTAAAATCAGGTGAGAAGTATCGGAGATTACCTCCTACATCCAAACAGACTTAGCTAAATATCCTATACGCTTTTTAGCTAATCGTCTTTCAATCCTCCCCAAATAAACAGGTATTTTCAAAAGCAGTAAATCAAACTACAAACAAATAATCAAGCTCCTAAACAAACAAAGATTTCTTCAGTATTGTGAGCTATGGGTAAATACAGGCTGATCCATCACTGGCTGTAATGCGTTGTAAACAACGAGGATCACGCCTCCAGCCGACACGACCGCTCTCACCGCTCGGCTGCACGTGACTGCAATGCAATAGAACTGATGTTACTAGATAAATGGCAGGATATCGAATGGTATTTTTACTCTGTCGCAATGGAACTTCTCTTTACGAACGGCAAAATATCGAATGATATAAGATTTTAGGCAATTGAGACTTTTTAACTTTGTGTCTACGTGGCGAATGCAATGACATCTAGGACAGGTCTAAAAGAAACGTGATATTAGAGGAACGTGCTAATGTAATAGAAAGTGGCAACCGATTAAGATTAGGGTTAAACCAATATTCCCACATTTAAGTGCTGTAAAAAATATCCGTATTTTCTTGTTTTCATTCCTTGGATAAGTTAGCAACACTAGACGAATTGCATCGGTAGATAAGACTGTGTTTTACCTTGTAGTCATGATGACTGCCTGAGATTTTGCACACCTTAAAAGTGACAACTCTATAATGAAATGCTTAATTCTATAGGTACAATAATAGTCTTATTGTTTTGAGAGAAAGCTCACAAAATAGCTACAATACAAGCTAAATATTTACATATCCCGAAATCAAAACCATAAACACGATACAACTTCGTAATCTAAATAGAACAATCGAACGGCTCGTAAAAGCGACATAAAATATAGAAACAGCGATGTTAATATCGCCCATTTACCAATTATACAGTCAACTTAAAGTCTCATTAAAACGAGCACAATAATAGAGCGGATTCGCATAAATTTTATGAAATGCATAAATTTTAATGTTCGCATAGTAATGACACTGCAATGCGCTTGGTTTTTGGGGCTATTTCTTTATATTCTCTAATGAAGAGTGATACGAGTAAAACTGGAAAGAAACAGGTTGTGGTGGGAATGGTGGATAGAAAGAGACCGCGCGGATGTTCACATACTCACTGGTCAGACCAGATAAGGCCGATTACAGAACTGACGGGGACCACTGCCCTGAGAAAAGCCGAAGATAGAGTGGTGTGAAAGCAGCGTCAGTGACTCCGTCAAAGCGTTCCAAGACGGCATAACCTTCAGAAATGAAGACAAAGAATAAGAAGAGAGTGATGATAGCCTTTTCAGCAATTAAAAGAGTTTTAATTCTTTGCGGATGACCTTTGGTTGTAATGAGTATAGTTTGTGATGTTTTTAGTATTATTTTATGCGGCTTGAGACTAAATAACAACAGCTCGGTTTCAAGCCAGTTGCAGATGAAGAGCTTAGCTAAGTTAGTTTTGAGTTAGTTTGCATAGTTGTGGTACTTTTTCATACTTGTTTGCGGACTGCAAACTATGTAACAAGTATGAATACCTCAGCTATGTGAACTAAGCTAAACTAACTTAGATTTTAGCTCCTGGTCTGCAACCGGAGTCAAGGTTAAACAATGCTACGCGAGTATAGGGGGGAGCCCTCCGTGCCTCGAAAAACACACTAAGCCGTTGGTCCCGGCGTCATCCGTAGATCTCTGACGGTGGATAAAAGTAAATAAATTAACATCTGATCACAGTGGACAAACAATAACATTTAGTACCTACATACCTTTGCAAAAAATGCAAACAAAATTTATACCAATTACATGTAAAAATTTAGAAATTTTAATAAAACCTTGACTAGTTAATTATATGTTCAAAACTTTGTTAATGTAGATGATCCAAATGAGTTCTATGCCGAGTTTTTTAAAGTACTCAACACGCAATTTAATGACACTTCCACTGACCTCCACTGAAAGCGAAAAGTATTTACACCAAGTTCGTATTTAGCGATTGGGCGACTCCAGGCATTCGTAAAAGCAGGGAAAAGCTATATGAACTTTATGGCCTAAAGCAACATATGAATAATACAAGTTTTGATAAATATGTTCCGAAAAATTCAAAAACCTTTAAGATTGCATGCAAAATAGCTAAAGCGCTGTATATTAGCAATAAAATAAAATCAGCAGACGATAAAATAAAAACCACCTGGAAAATAATGATACAGGTAGGAAAAAACAGCGTAACATTTAATTTAGCGACTGCACATGGCCCCATATACTCAGATATAGAGGTAGCTCAGGCATTTGAAAACTTTTTTGTTAATATTCCTCTTAAAACTACAGCAGCCTTAAACTCCTCACCCGCACTCTCTGCTGCCTTACTTAGAAATAACGTAAATGCGTGCCCTTCGGAGTTCAACATACAAACCCCCAGGCTATTTTAAAAGCTTTTAAAGATCTTAAAATTAAATCAACAGAAGATTTTTGGGGACTATCTGTAAAAGTGTGTAAACCAATCATTGAAACTATTGCACCCTATTTAGCTTTCAAATTTAACACTAGTGTCGATCAAGGAGTTTTTCCGGACCTCATGAAACACAGTAAAGTAGTTGCATTGTTTAAATCCGGGAATAGCAAAGAAGCCAATAATTATAGGCCGGTGTCAGTTCTGCCGGTTCTCAGTAAGGTCTTCGAGAAGTTAATGCTCAACCAATTGTTGCGTCATTTTATTAAACATTCTATCTTTTATGATCAACAGTTTGGTTTTACCAAAGGGCGTTGCACAACTGACGCCGGTGTCACCCTAATAAAGAACATCTATAACGCCTGGGAGGAAGCACAAGACGCCATTGGAATCTTTTGCGACCTCTCGAAGGCGTTCGATTGCGTTGACCATGAGACACTATTGTTGAAGCTTGAGCACTATGGAATTAGACATACAGCCCTTGAGTTACTTAGATCATATTTAAAAGCCAGACAAGTTAAAGTTCAGGTAAACGGCGTAAACTCACTAGGGTCAGAAATGACAATGGGTGTTCCTCAAAGCTCGATATTGGGTCCATTCCTCTTTTTAGTTTATATTAACGATTTACCCGAACTACTACAAAATCAACCGAAGATGGTGTTGTTTGCTGATGACACATATTTGATATTTAAAATAGATCGGCGGTCACAAAATCTAGATGATGTGAATAACTCCATTCATCAGGTCCAAAATTGGTTCACGGCAAACAATTTGGTGCTAAATGAAAAAAAAACAAATGTTAGATTCACATTGCCGAATGTTAGAAGCGAATGTGACATCATATTGAATGGCGGAAAGCTGGATTTTGTAAATCAAACAGTTTGCCTGTGTATCACTCTAGACGACAAACTGCAATGGGGTTCTCACATAACGTCTCTTGCGGGTCGGCTGAGCTCGGCCGCTTATGCTCGTAGAAAGATAAGACAGTTAACGGATGTGGAGACCGCGCGTTTGGTCTATTTTAGTTACTTTCACAGCATTATGTCATACGATATTTTACTGTGGGGTCGAGCGGCTGACATTGAATCCATATTTATATTGCAAAAGAGAGCTGTCAGAGCCATTTATAAGTTAAATCACCGAGAATATCTTAGGGAACTATTTAAAAATATTAATATTATGACAGTTTCTTGCCAATTCATTTATGAAAATATTATGTTTTGAAGACTTTACCGCGTTTTGGTTGACAATGTGGATAGTGCCTTATTCGAGATTGTGTGCGCGACGGTACACAAACAAAATCATTTTTTGTTTTTTTGTTGTGTTGTTTACATTCCGCCGAAATGTGATGTTAAGGAATATATGCATTTATTTCAAATATTAGAAAATGAGTGTATTAAGCATGACAAAGTTTTAGTGATGGGTGATTTCAATATGCCTTCTACGACAGTAGAAATTCAAAATTATTTGGAATATCTCATTGCCTACTGTGGATTTAAACAGGTAAATGATATTGTTAATATTAATAATCGAACCCTAGATTTGGTATTGTCTACATTTGAGTTGAGTGACTTAGAGGTACAACTCTCTGAGGAGCCGGTGATTAGTGTTGATACACAGCATCCGCCGTTGGTGATTAGCGCGAGGCTTTGCCATCGGGAGGTGGGGGGTAGACGGGATATTTCTCAGAATAAAAATGTTTCGTCACCCAAGAGAAAGAGATGGAATTTTAATACGGCTGATTTTCATTTTTTATATAATTCTCTTGGGTCAATCAATTGGGAGTGTTTACTTAGTATTCATGACTCAGAGACTGCTTACACTTTCACAGCCGATCACGTGCAGAGTACGATTGATTGATATGATTGTATTGTTCTCAGTACGTGACTGACTTTCTTAGTGTTTGTTTTAAAACGACGTCCGTAGTCCGTGTTTGGCGTGCATTGATATAATAGTGTAGTGCTTTAGCTACGCACACATGTAAGAATAACCGTGGTGGGGCGCTTGGTGTGAGCGGAACAAGCTATCAAGTGTCGCGCTGCGCCAGTGTTCCCGCGCCGCTATTGCGAGTGCACGTACACGACTTTTTTTTTTCCCATAAAACCTCTTTTTTATTCTACATTTTTAAATAAAAAAAAACTAATTTACGTCTGTTTTTTGTTTTTATCCTAGAAATAAACAAGTCAATAGTATAAATAAAAAAATAATTATAGATTTATCATTGATAGTTCTCATTTTATAAATGTTGCAATATCGGCGAAAATCGCCGGCGAACCATGGAATCCGCGTTTTAAAATCTTCGGCTGTCAAAGTGTTAAACTACTTTTATAGAACAGTAAATGAGGTCCTTGACAGTTGTGTTCCTAAGAAAACTGTTAAAGTAAATAAGCAGGAGGCTAGGTTTAGTTATCCAGAATGGTACACTTCTGAGTTGATTAGAGACATTAAAGATAAATGGCGTTATCATAAGTTGTATAAAACTACTGGCTCCCAGAGTGACTATGAAATGTTTTCTAGTTTACGAACTCGTATTAAATTAAAGATAGCTTCAACCTATGAAGTCTACCAAAACAGGCTTCAGAAAAACCTCCAAGTATATCCGAAATCGTTCTGGAACTTTATTAGGACCAAACAATCTCGACGCAATAAACCTAAGGTCACAAAGAACGGCGTATTGCTAAAAGAGGAGGAGGGCGCAGATTGTTCTGCCTCGTATTTCCACTCGGTGTACAGCGAGAAGCGGCCGGCGCTAGACCCGGTAGCCGCGGAGCGCGTGGGTGGCGGGAGCGGCACGCGTACATGTTGACCGCCTCAGCGCGCGAGACTTGCGCGCGGCGCTCCTGCATCTCAAGCCCAAACGCTCCGTGGGTCCGGACGGCATACCACCTTACATTGTCCGGGATTGTCGTACGGTTTTTGAAGAGCCCTTGTTGCACATTTTTGGCTTGTGTTTGCGGGATGGTCGTTACCCGGACGAATGGAAGATCACCCGAGTTATTCCAGTCCCTAAAGGGGGTGCAGGCACCGACGTGAGTGGATACCGACCGGTGGCGGTACTGTCGGCGTTTGCTAAGGTATTTGAATCTGTGTTACATTCAAGTATTTATACACAAGTGAGCTCACAACTGTCTGACTCTCAACACGGCTTTCGGCCGGGTCGCAGTACGGGTGGCAACCTACTGTCATTTGTGATCACATATCGCCCATCATTGACGCTGGAGGTCAGGTAGATGTCGCGTATTTTGACTTCCGGAAAGCTTTCGATACCGTGGATAATGACGAACTTTTGTACAAACTCTCAGCTTTGGGATTTACACCGCACTTACTTAAACTCTTTGCCAGTCATTTTAGCGAGCGCCGACAGTACGTTGAGTATGCGGGACGTGAATCGCGTCCTTATTACACGTTTTCCGGAGTAAGTCAAGGCAGTAATATTGGACCTCTGGAATTTATTTTAATGATCAATGATCTGCCTACAGTCGTAAAACAGGCGAAGTGTCTGCTGTTTGCAGATGACTTGAAATTATTTATGAATATTAAAGATACTGCTGACTGTAATGGACTCCAGTCTGATATTGATAATGTAGTCGAATGGAGTAAGTCCAACAACCTGCATTTCAATATTTCTAAATGCGTGTTATGAGCTACAGTCGCGCGCGTGCTCCATTGCAGCATCAGTACAACATGGACGGGGTAATTATTCCGCGTGTCTCACATGTACGAGACCTGGGCGTTCAGATGGTGTCGGAGCTGACGTTCCGGAAACATATAGTTGAGGTGTGCGGCAGGGCTTTCAAAAATCTCGGTTTTATCTTAAGACAGTGTAAGGATTTTACTGACATTGCAGTTGTTAAAGTTCTATATAATGCCCTTGTAAGGAGTCATCTAGAGACAAGTGCATTCATTTGGAATCCACATGAAGAGAAATACAGTCTCATGTTGGAAAAATTCAAAATAAGTTTTCTAGATTTCTCTATAACAAACAGTACGGAGTGTATCCCTTTTATCCCCTGATGTACCCGAGTCTGTTCGTCCTGAGCATGGTCGGGTACACCAGACTAGCAGTAAGAAGGGATGTCGCGCTGGTCAAATATGTGGCGAGCATACTACTAGGGTTCCTGCACCACCCGGAGGTGCTGGAAGTGCTGCGGCTGCGCGCACCGGACGGGTGCGTGGGATCGCGACGCCGCCCCGCTCTCTTAGACGTGGCATCGGCTAGGACCAACCTCCTCAAGTTTGCCCCTATCTCACGAGCCGCACGTATTATTAACGTGATTACAGTGTCGGAAGACATATTTGGGCAAAGCCTGCGGAGATTTCTCCAAAAGGCTCAAATAATTATTGAAAGAGGCCTGGAGCTATAAACTTTGGCATGGTTAATTTAATTTATTGATGTAAATTATGATTACTTATTATTACTTTATTGTGAGCAATTCTGCAGCTAGGTTATTTAAATGTATGTAACTTGGTGTGTTTGAGACTTGTAGCATCATATTGGAGAAATCTGTAAAGATGTTATAATTGGTGATTATAAATAAATAAATGTATGTAAGGAAAAATGTACATCTCTTTAGTAAAGTCAGTGATAGACACAATTGTAATACGAGAAATAAAGATAAGTTAGATCAACCATCTTATAGACTAACTAAAGTACACTCATCTTTCATGGGGTACTGTGTTAAATTTAATAACAAAATACCTTGTGATATATTAAAGCTAAATGAAAGTAAATTTAAAACTTTAGTTAAAGCACACTTTGTAAACAAGCATATTACAAACTAGATGATTATATTCAAGATAAGAATGCTTGGAAACATGCTGGTCCTGCTCCATAGGGCAGTCTTTAGTGTAGACAAATTCAAATTTGTTAATTTTATATTCATAGTTATTGTATTAATTTTTTTTTTTTTTAACAAATTGACTCACTGATCCGTTGTTGTTGAATTAGGTATTTTACCTATGTTTGCAATATTTGTAAGTATGTGAGAACCATGTTCCTATTTATTATCAATATAATCAATTTATCTGTTAATGCTTTTATTACTTTAAACCTGTACGTAGTATAGTGTGTAGTGCTATTTATGGGAGCATCGTCCTCACATATATGAACTTATTAATGTATGTACTTATGTAAATATTGTAAATCATCTATTTTTTTTAAAGAGTAAGTATGGAGTTTCTTGTGCATTCTTCTCTATAAGAAGCTACTTTTCCGAATGCACGGTAAAATCCTCTTTTACTATTTTGTAAATTTACATTCATATATGTATGACGATCAACAGTGCCGCTTACTGGCCTAATTGAAATAAATATATTTGATTTTGAAAGTAGTGAGAAACCCGAAAATCATAGATAATGGGTATCGGAAGCCGATCCCAAATTAGTTGAGAAAAAGCTAGATGGATGATGAAGTATACTTATGATTTGAGAGAACAGAAGATGAAACTCTTATTTTAAAGTCAAAGAGAAATCGAATACCATCAATATTCTCAAGTCACATGTTACACCCTGTTCCGAATGTTCGAACTTTTGCACCCAGTCACGTTTTATGAAGATCTAAGGGCGGGTTCACATTAGGTCGGACCGACAGTGTTACCGGAATGACAAAGCTGTAGAAAGCAAATTGGCATATGTATTTCAATAGCGCTGTTCACATTAGGGTGACCCGATAAAACTGCCGGCTACGACACATTTACCGGACATTCAGCCACTTTCTGTCGGGTTGGATATAATATTGGCATACTGCTTTGTATAGCGCCGTTCACACTTGTCGGCTCATAGCGTAATATAATCTCGGAATCTTGTATTTTGTGCTCTTACTCGTACGCTTCTTTTAACTTTCGCAAAATCAATCAAAGGAACGAAAAGACATTCTATAGTTATTATAGAACTTTAGCTCATCACTTCTGAAATCGCTTATTAACGTTTGAAATGTTCCAACGTCATTACACTCCGCAAAGATGGGTTGAACCTAATACTTTTTTTACCACATTACTACCAGAACAGAACGTTGTCGTTGTCCATTGTACACATAAACCAACTAACGGTTAACGACAGTGGTGTTCACATTAAGTCGGACGGGCAGCATACAGTGTGAACACCATAACCCGACAGCCGGCCAACGGTTAAATTGTCCGACCTAATGTGAACCTAGCCTAAGTCTAAAGAACAGAGCTAAAGTTTAAAGTTTCAGGCAGACCTTGGAACTTAAATTATTTAAATTCGGAAAATATTAACTTTGTACTATTTCGGTCGAAGGTCGAGGTTGAGTTATTATAACATTTAAAAGCTATAAAAGTTTTGTTATTATTTGCATTTCGTTAACTGAGGCTTTTAGCTTTATATAAACTATTCGAAACTTATGAATACATAAACTAAGTAACTTAAATAGATATAAATAATATTGCAAAGATCAATCAATAGATACAAACGGTACCCAACTTTACTGTGACTCAAAAAGTATCGAACAAAAATTCTGCTTTACAGCCTCGTTCGATAAAGCGCACGCTGATAGTCTCTTTCTAAACGATGTCATAATTGTTTACAGCCGTTCTGAAAATGAATAAACAAATGTAATTAAGATTTAAAGAAACACATTTTAGTCACCTTTTTCACAAAACATAAAAGCAAAAATCCATACGAGAAAGACCCTGATTTGAAGTCCTGCTGAATTTGCGAACCCAGCTTCGCTTTCCTATACAAGCACAAACTTACAAAAACAACAGTGTAAACTCAAGACCTTCAAATATAACTCCAGAATTTAAATCCCTCGCTTTTATGCAAGTGCTGAAACAAAAAAGAAAATGGCGTCACGTCTCCAAGTATTCACTTTTAATCCCGTAAGTGATTCATCAAAGTGATAGTTTCATTTGAATTAAGCTGCAGCTCGGCAGCCCTGTAGCTCTGCAGCTTTCTGAGAACTTGCGCTGCTATCAACTTGTTGAAAATCCTTCCATTAATGTTATTAGGTAGGACAGACTTGTTTTAGTTGTGTACTGTCTTCGATTTGTTTTAGTTGTAACGTTGAAGTTACTTGAGAACTGTTCTTGTATGTTTTAGAGAAGGTATAATATTTAAACGGAGTTTGTGTAATTTCGTAATCAGACAGTGTTGAACGCAGCATGCCTGCATAAATTATTATATTTGACGGAAAGTTACCTCTGTCCTTGGCGGAAAGACACCTTCCTTGAAGATTTTAATGAGGAAAACTGTGTAAAAGGAAAATACCCAGCAATAAGGAAATACTCTTTTTGAAAGTACCTCATTAGACTTTGGACACAAATCCCAAAAGCGTGGAATCATTCTCAGAGATCAGTTCGTGGAACGAAAATGATCGCAAAATTTAATGTGACAAATTGTCAAGTCCGTGTTAACTAACAGCTGTGATTGGTTGAATGAATTATTTATCAAAAGTGGATCGCATCAATGATGTACGTTTACTTTATAACGCTGTAAATCTCGACATTAAATGGTGACTTTTAATGGCTTAATTGAAATAAATTATTAAACTTTTGACTTTGACGCGTACAATAAACAAAAACAACACACAAGAAACAATAATTACAACAACAACCGAACTTTTTTTTGAAAAACCGGTTGAATACGTAAGTCTAACAAATTTTACAATAAACAAACATAAGATTTATCCATTTTAACCTCAAAATAGCTCGCGAAAATATTTTTCACATCCAAGCTGCAATATTTCCGGAATAAAAATCAAAAGCGTCCTCGAGATGGAAGATTGTGGCGTGCGCCATAACTCGATAGCTGACAAATACAACTATTTTCGTACTCCCCGGTTTGCACAGACGTATGGCATGAGTACGAGTATGAAATAGACGGCACCTGGCACGAGTTCATGGCAAATATTACGCCATCAAGTTGTTATTGAAAGTAAAAAGTTTGCAATTTTGGGGTTAGTGGTTTGCGTTACGGGTTAGAGGTAAAGTGTGATGTTATATTTTCAGGTTTTATAAGGTTAAGGTTAGCTAAGGTTGTAAATAATAATACCAGCCTGTAACTGTCCCACTGTAGGGCAAAGGCCACTTCTCATACAGAGAAGGCACGAGCATTCATCACCACGCTTGCTCAATGCGGGTTGTCGATTTCAAACTTATGTTAACTACTAGATGTCACTCACTAGAAAAATAGTCTATGTCACTCAGGAATAATATAGCTTTCTATTGGTGAAAGATTTTTTAAATTGGTCCAGTAGTTTCGGAGCCTATTTGGTACAAACAAACAAACAAACAAAAAAATCTTTCCTCTTTATAATTTTGGTATAGATAAGTCCAGGTTTCCTCACGATGTTTTCCTTCACCGTTGTCCAAGATAAACTTAGAAAATTCATATGAATTGATAAAAAGTCACATAGGTGCTTGCCCGTATTTGAACCCACGACCTCAAGCACGAGAAGAGAGGTCTTAGCCGCTGGGCTAAAACGACGTTCAAGTTAAGCTTATATAAAGTTCGAATTCTTAGAACACAAAAGTGACTCCTAAGCTAAGTAAGCTCAGGTGCTAAAGAAGTCATTGAGCTCAAGATAAATGCCAGATACTTCGTTAAAAAACCCTTACCATCAAAAACATTCCTATCTTCTTAGAAGACGAATAATATACACAAGTACACTACACAACATTTATAGCCACTAGTTTCTTATAAAACAAAAAACTAAAAAAAAACAGATATTATAAATAGTCACTTATATTTTAACTAGTGCCCCGCTCCAGGTTTGACTGAGTCATAATAATTTAGGTTTAACCTAAAACCATCTGGCATAATGTACCTTTCAAATAATGTTTTTTTTTTAATAGGTACCAGAGATTATCCTACACATAACACAAACTCAAAACATTTGGGCTCAATCTTTATAACATAGTTAAGATGTTCCTGTGCTATATAAAAATGAAAGAAGACTGAAAGCTCAATTTCGTTCAATATTCCCTTATTCTTTGTTATCAAGCTCTTTTTATTTTAACCGTAAAATGCCTTTATTTTCAGAAGAGGGTCTAGTATATTTTCGCACTCTCGGAGGGCCGATATCTTATCTCTCGCAGTAGAGAATGTAAAATGTCTTCGAAGGTTATAAAAATAACCGTATTTTTGGTCTTACTGAAACTTTTATAACACATTTTTAGGGTAATTGTTTGTCATAAGATCATTCGATAGCTAGCTAGCTTAGTAATACTCGCAGTGGCTACTTACGGTAATGCAAATCATGAGCACGCAGATATCTTTATTATCCGTCTTTTAAATTCCTCAGTAGACTATTTTCTTTAAATGTCTGCTAACCCAAGGTATTAAACAGACTAGAATTGATTTACAGTTAGTACTCTTTTTCATAACGTGTCTACGATTGAGAGCGATAATGCCTGTTATGGATTTTTCCTGTATCGCAGTGTAGTCGTATTGCAGGTAAACTGCAAAAATAAGACAAAAACTTGAAACAGTCTGATTTGTATCGTCTAGTTTCGGGTAATCAATCCTAGAAGAGGTTCGTCATGCCTTCGATAACCGCGACCGTAACAAAGACATTTCCCAGACATAATGGATAGCCCAGAACTCAGGTGTATATGCGGTGTATCTCTACCGACAATGGCGACAATGGGCCATCTTCGGTTTTTCGTGGTATGTCATTTCAAGTTTCCAACGAGCAAAAAAGTTTACCGCCCAGCTCGATATGTTATTGTTCATATGATGCACGTTTCTGAATTGCGATGCTAAGAGCCTCCGCGTCTTTATGACCCTCCTCGGTTTTTCTACGTCCGGTTTTGAAATGCATTTTTTATTTTAATAAAGCTATCATTTAATTGTTGTATCTGATTATTTCATCTCACTTAAAGACTAGATTAGTAACTTTTGTACGTTGACTTAATTGTAAATTGACAAACGGTTTTACAGATTTAGTTTCGTTATTCAGACTGTACTTTAGGGCTAGTATATACAGTCCACTTCAACAATTGTGAATGCTATTATTTGCGTCTGTTGATGCATACTGTTCGAAGGCCTACTTCTTTCACCTCTCTACTACAACTCACTACCTACTTACTACTACGTGATGTAGAGCATGCAACATTTCAAGCTGCATGTAGAGCACTTTTCATGCTTAAAGGTGGCTGCTTGCGTCATTTGTTTGCTATAATGTTGGTGTTCTGTAGTGTTTCAGATCCTTTGCAATATGGAAAAAATATAGACCATATCTATGTGAAGACTTGCCTTCTAACACGCAATTCAGAGCAGGAAATTAATTCAACAGGCGAAGGGGTGATAAATTGTTCCCTTTGTTCTATTCAAGATATTGTTTTTTCAATTGGAGGCAACTCTTTGCGTGAATATGGCCTACTACCTGTTCCTCAAACATTTGAGCAACGTCGCGTCAATCGTGAATAATCAGCTGAGAAAAACTTCAGCTCCACTGAATTGACCGACATACTTAACGATCACATATGACATTTTACATCGGAACAAAGGAAAACATTTCACATTCAAAGTGTAATATTCATAATGAAGCGAAGCTATTTTTGTTAGACGCCCCAGACGGCACTTGAACGACCTATCTAACGAAAGCAATAATTGTCGCTGGAATCAGACAAAAAATGCGTTGGCTGTGACTTCTTCAGGCATCGCATCCACATGACTCCCTGGTAGTAAAATGGCCCACACAATGTTTAAAATCCCAATCGATTTAGACAGCAATGTTACACCGACATGTTTGGTAACATGAAATTGTGATAAAGCAAGAGTGTTTCAGGATTCTTGACTTATCGTTTGGGATGAATGCACAATGGCAAATAAGAAAACCGTTGAGGCCGTGTCCTGCCGTATCCGTGGCCCGTACCCCGTGGTGTCCTAACACCACTTTCATAAGTTGGAGGACTAGAGCCGATGAGATTTAAGAGCTTCATTAAAGTATTATTTTCCATGGCCTTAAATATAAAACTTGCGATTAACATGCGAGCTCAACATTTACACGCCCATGAATTTTCCGATGTTTTTTCATATTGGGTTTTGGCTTTGACCCCAATAATCGTTATTAGCGACCCTGAAAACCATGAAAATGACACCCATGACGAAAAATTGGCCAATTTCCACTATCGTTTTTACTGATCTCGAAAACCATGAAAACGACACATCCAAAAACCTACCTCGGTAAGTGTTGCTGAACCTGGAGGATTCACAACCCCGGCCAGTTAAGGTAAAACACTGATCCATCCAAAAACCCACCTTGTTATTATGTGTTGCTTTTCAACTATACCACCAGCCCGTCGTGAATTCGGGTGCACTGCCAGAACGCCTTGTGATCGAATATTATTAAAGCCACAACACGAAATTCGGGTTATGGTCGTTTGTAAGAAGCCACAAATCGTTCTGGGCTACCTTTTCGCCCAATTATCAATTCTGTTTGAGCCTTGTATCACGATATACATTTTTTAACAGTGGCCTTAATCAGGACGAAGTTACCTACCCAGTCGAGTTTTTAAACTACAAGCAGGTAAGGAAGGTTTGATTTTGTGTGAAGGAAGCCCTTCTTCATACAAAATCAAACTTAAAGTCGGCGTTCCGACAATACTTATAAAAAATCTTACTCCACCCAAGCTGTGCAATGGAACCCAACTTAAGGAAACTGCTCTTCAGATAAACATTATCGAAGCAAAAATTCTCACTGGTTGTGACTCAGGTGAAACTGTTTTTATGCGCGGATACCTCCCATCCCCAACAACTTCCTCTTCCAGTTTAAGTGAACAGGATTTTTGGTAGCCGCTTGTATCGTGATGACCATAAACAAGAGTCAATGGCAAACCTTAAAGGCTGCTGGTGTCAACATAAGGTCTTATTGTTTTTCCCACGGCCAACTGTATGTGGCTTGCTCACGGGTTAGTAATGCAGATCATCTATTAATATTAGCCTCAGAGGCAGAAACAATCAACGTTATTCGAGTATAAGAAGATTTTTTTATTGTATCTATCTTATTCTACTAACTACTTTTTCAAAGTATTTATTACTAACGTAAACGTATCTATCTGTGATGGGAGAAAATAATATGTATATTATTAACCAGTGCTTGATAAAACGAATTCCGCGCCGCCGAAGTCACGGGCAACACCTAATTTCGAATAAGTTTGAATTTTAAAACGCATTTTATTCAGGACAGAAGTCTTCTCAGGGCCGTGTGAGCAATAGCTTGTTCCGAATACAACTCAACTTGAAAAGTTTGTACGTGATTTAATTCGTCTTCTTAGTACCTACTTACTAAAACATTAACCTCAATATCCAGTGCGAGCTGCCATTGAGAAGCACAACGCATCATTTAATAGAAGCTACCGCGACGTGTTCCTCAATGTTTTACGACAGGTTCATTACTCCGGGCGACCATGTTTTATTCAGAGCCAGTCTGACTAGACGCTAAAGTGATTGTTTGGTTCTTCAACCTTTACTGAGGATTACGTGGTGTGGTGTCGTGACGGGTGGAAAGAAAGAAATAAAATAAAAAAAAGAGAGAAAAAGAGTTTGATGGGACTTATGGTTTGGTTATGGCACTTTTTTGGCTGTTTTCTTAAAACTTAACAGCTTCGTCTGTGTAGTGGTTGCAAGCGCTAGTGCTAAGCATGAGGTCCTGGGTTTGATGCCTGGGTTGAAAAAAGTGTTGTTGTGTTTTTCTTCTGGAGTTTCTCAATAGCAGCACTAGCAGCCCAGAGTCTAGACTTGTGCGGAGTCTGAATAAGCTTTCCCATGTTATAGACATGGACCAAAACTGGGTCCGCGTCCGCTCTACCTTCTTGACTTGAAAAGCATTTTTACACAGGCTCTTTCAAAGCAAAGCCCAAGGCATTTCTTTTGGAAATATGTTTATACTCAATAGATGAATTATATGTTGTGTTATTTTTGTAATGACAATTACCAATTAATTAATTATAATCGTATTATTATGACATGTATGCTTGCATGTCATTTATTATGTAAAATTAATGTATTTATTTTAAGCTTAGTGTTTACTTTTAATGTAAATGTTATGTTTTGGTTAATGTGATGTTAAAATTTCGAACACATTATACGAGTATATTGTAACTGAATAAATTTAATTGATCCCGCTTATACTCCACCCGAAGAATAAACCTGTAAAATAAAGCAAAGTGATATTTAATTCTAAATAACTTATTATACATAGTCAGTGGTTTCGTTTAAAAAATGTAGCTTAATAAAGACAGCCTCCACCTCGCTTTTCTCAAAACAATAGACGAAGTGGCTCAGTCGTTCCAGAAGTTTGTCCTTAGATTATCAAATGATTTTTGGGAGATTTGTATTGCTGAAAACATTTTTTAAAGATAATTTAGTCAATCATGTTTTTTTCTGTGATTTTTACTACAAAAAAACAGAATTTATATTTACTTGTTATATTATTGATTTATTTATCCAAACATTATTTAAATTTTAAAGTCTCTGTGGTGAAAGCATTAAATCGATACTTTTCTGTGTGACTATACATCGACGTTTTTACACCTATTAAAAATAATATCCAGGTGTTATTCTTCGGGTCGAGTCTAAGCGAACCCCCTAAACTAATTCTTCGAGGAATACAGGCATAATGTTTAGTTTATTAGGAGATTGTCTATCTTATAAATAAGTACTTAGCTCATAATGTAATAAAAGCAATGGATTTCAGCTGAAAGTAAGGTGTATACATCCTATATACTACTTCAATTTTCACAGCCAATATTAAAATAAAAATATGTACATCAAAGAACCGCAAATAACGAACACTTTAATTTCGAGCAGTTAAAGTAAGTATTAAATTTACAAAGTATTATTTAGTGAGTAGATTATTTTAAATGAATTTGAAATGCAAATAACATTCACATTATTTATAGCCGTAATGTAGTAAATTAAAGTAGAGAGCAGTGGTGGCCCAGTGGTATCGGCCGCGACTTACAAGTTGTAGGCTGTGGGTTCGAACCCAGGCAGGCGCTTTACTTTGTGTAAATGATTTCATCACCACTGCTCTCAAAAACGGTGAAGGTAAACATCTTGAGGAAACCGGCATGTCCTAGAACCAAAAAATCGAAGACATGTGACATCCACCAACCCGCACTGGGCCGGCGTGGTGGATTACGGCCCATCCCCTCTCATAGAGAGGAGGCCTGTGTCCCAGCAGTGGGAACATTAATAGGCTGATGATGTAATGTGTGAACGTAGTAAATGTTTGATTTTTGTTTGTTTCACGTAAGCGTAAAATAGTACGGTGGGCATTAATAATAATAATTATTATTATTCCATTTATTTATTATGTATATATAACTTTAACATTTTTAAATATTATTATATAAAAAATAAAATATGCTTTTTGCATTTAAATATATAAAAATAGTAGCCCACCGGTATCGGGAACAGGGTCCAAGCTACCGGAGGTCAGGGCTTCTGAGAGAGGAACCTCCTGATTATACGCGTCGTGTCCAGGAGCACCGCTTTCTGGACCAAGCCCTTGATACATCTGCCCAACGAGAGCCTCCTTAGATGTTCGTTGAGGCTCTTGGCTATTATGCCATTGGCCGTGACGACTATCGGCAAAATGACTGCTGTATTCTCATCCCACATGTCGACTACCTCGCGAGCCAGATCAAGATACTTACTTTTCTTATTTCTCTCAGCCTTCACGAGGTTCTCGTCATGGGGGACCACTATATCAACAATCATTGCGCGACGCTCTAGTCGGTCTATCACCACTATGTCAGGCTTATTGGCAACAATAGTCCTGTCAGTGATGATAAACTGATCCCAATACAACGTGATATTGCCATTTTAAAGAACTGGGTCGGGCTCATACATATATAAGGCACTTCCGATTCCACAAGATTGTATTTAAGAAAAAGTTGCTGATGGATAATCCTGGCTACAAGGTTGTGTCTATGCAAATAGTCTGCGATAGCTAAACTAGAACAACCAGCGATAATGTGACGGATTGATTCCCCCGGCCGGTGACATGCCCGACAGATGTCAACCATGCCGTCCTTCACAATGTATTTCCGGTAGTTTTTCGCCAACATAACTTCGTCCATAATCGCAAAGGTCACCAAATCGCAGCCAGGCCACGGACGCTAAAAGATTTACATCGGGTCCATTTAGGACCCGGTAGAAGCGTCCGTGAAGCTCCTTGCTCTGTCATACCTCCCTGCAGTCATTAGAATACTATAGGTTTGCGCCAGTTTTCATTAGCTAGGGAGAGCGGGGTAACCCTCTTGTCCACCGCTACCACATCTCGATGTATTCCCACGTCGGCGCCCTGAAAGTATTCCCTAAGACTGCATACCTCAGGGTTGTGCAGGGTCTTAGCATTTCCCCCCCGGTGGGTTCCCGCTTTGTCGAGGCGGGGGGGCTCAGTAACCGTGGCTTGGTCACCCACGGTGAAGCGAAGAGGAACCCGAGGAGGGGCCGCTCGTCAGGGCTTTTGCCGATTAAGCCGACGACGTAGCGGCCAACTAGTAGGTTGCGGTGCCGCTTGGTAACAGGCGACATCGCAACTGAGGCGGGCCGCGATGTCTTATGGAGATTCCCAGGTCCCATACGATATCGCGGCTGAGGGTTGGAGGCCGCGGCGGGAGAGGAGTGCCGGTATTGCGGTGCGCCGCTCTCCCTACCTTCCGCGGCCTAAACGGGGTCGCCACCGTCTGATGGCGGACGCGGTGGGGCCGCAGGGGAAGAGGAGTGTCGGTATAGCGTTAGCCGCTCTCCCTATCCCCTGCGGCCGCAAAATGGTAGGTGGCGGGGCCATTGACCTTGACCCGTCACAGTGGGACCAAGGGTGCCATACACGGGGTCGTCTGGCACCCATGTGCTGAATTGGTCCCTGGGGTGGTCACGGCGTACAGTGTGTTCTGGTGCGCCGGTGATGGGGGGTACTCTCCCGAGGAGGGTCCGGTGACGGACAGCTGCGGCGGGTTCGCGGTGAGTGCTAACGCGTGCCCGTGTTCCCGCCATAAGCGGCACTGGAGGACACCGTGGAGTTTTAGTGGGTTAGAGTCCCACATAACTGCACTATCTCCCCGTGGTAGTGCAGTATGCATGAGCATTTCTCCACGCAAAAAAAAAAAAAAAAAAAAAAAAAAAAAAAAAAAAAAAAAGGGTCTTAGCATTTAAAAAACCATGACCCCCGCACTTCCGCGGGATATACAGTCTCATAACCGATGACCGTGGGTGATGCATACGATTTACGGTAAGCAATGTGTGGACTCTCCTATCCAGGGCGTCAAGTTCTGTCCGAGTCCATTTGAGTATTCCGAAAGAGCGGCATGACCCAGCCGTTGAAGGCGCGCACCTTGTTACCGCCTGATAATACATATTTGTTATTGGATTTGACAGCTGCTTGTTACGTTTAAAATGCAGACAATTCGTCGAAATTCATAGTGTCGCTGACGGTTTGACTACGAATTTAACTATAAATTAATATCAAGCAAGCTTAATAGGTTCTTCTAACTACTAAAAACAATTTATTTTTAGGGTAAAATACATTATTTGGATTTCAGTTGACAGGATATAGGTCTGACAAACGAAAGTAGACACTGGAATTATTTGCAAACTTTTTATATGGCAATGATAAACTAATGTCAACCCCAATTTTCCGTATCACGCTACTAAGTTGATACTTTGTTAAAATAAAAATAGTGACTACGAATTAAGTAATCACTATTTATGTTTTTGTGATAACATTTTCTCTATTTAATAATTTAAAAAGAATCTTATGAATCTTTTCACATGAAAGTCTTAGATTCAGATTTTGATTGATAGTAAATAAACCAAAATTATTATGGAGTACTGTTGCTTTTTTTTATTCAGATTGATATACCTAAAGTATTACCTTCCTAAATGTACCTTTAGTATTTTTATTCAGACGAAGTAATATCAATAATTCTAAAGTATCAAATTAGGTTATGCCAGGTATTGCATACTAGTTTTGGGGTTGCTATGCTGATATTTTTTAAATTTACCGCGCTTTTCAGTCTCTACTTTCGTTTGCCAGACTCAACTGAAACGTCTATACTATTCTTCGAAAATTAAATGTGAAAAAATGTGCCTGTTATGATAGTTTAAAGTCTATGGCGTATCTATGTGTTTACATACAAATATAGAAGCTTCTTTTTGATACAATTTTCGCTTCTTCTTCTTGCGTTGCTTGTTCAATTTATGAAGGTTGAACATCAATTCCGATTATTTATCCTTGCAAAGTGGAACAGCTCAGCTCAAATCTTTATTTAGCTCAATCGTTCAATTGGTATAATAATTATCTCATTACAAAAAATTTTCATGTTAATAAAAAGGTGAGAAAAACTCAAAACATTGTGAACCTCTTTTATCCATGCCATGTTATCCACGTGCGGATACATTACAAATTCCACACGAGTGCAGATCGCTACATTACACACCTCACAGTACCTAAGTTTGTCCGTCATAGTCAAACGTATGGCACGTATTACATTTACTGCCCTCGTAAGTCAGCCTTTTGACAGGATTAAGAAATCTGCATATACGTTGCATGGCGTATTGGGCCGTAATTTTTAAGGTTTACTTTCTTGAGCTTTATAGAGCTTAAAAGTAACATTTGGTACTCAGACATAGTGTAGGTTAGTGACAGAATTTTCGGCATGCTATCTGTATCTACTTCCAGAAAAACAAAGTACAAAGAAACAATATGACCTCCTTATGTTGTTAGTAAAAATTATAATATGTAAAATACTAACCATCACAATTTAAACGAATAATAAAATCATTCAACATCTTCAAATCTTGTTCTACCACAGCTGCATTACAAATTCCACACGAGTGCAGACCGCTACATCAAACACCTTACTACCTACGTACATGTGTGATGTCACAGTAAAACGTATGGCACTTGAGAGGACATTTACTGCCCTCGTAAGTCAGCCATTTGAGAGGATTGAGAAATCTGCGCGTAGGTAGCTGCTTTATGATGTATTATGTCTTATATTGTGGATGTGACTGAGCGTGGTGTGGTTATAGCTTAATCATGCTCAAACAAACTGGAGAGAGTAATTTGATTGTATATTTAGTATTATCAGTCTATAACGTCCCACTGCTGAGATACAGGTATTGATACCTGTATGTATGTAGAGTGAATAGGCGAAAAATTGATTTAGATTAATATTAATTTCTCGTTGTGACTTCGCTTACGTGACTTATCTTACAGGTCACAGGAACCGAATTTTTTTCGGGATTGGGATAAAAATCCAATAGCACTCAGCGATGTAAGCTCCACACCGCTGAGTGCTATTGGATCTTTAAAATAATACAATATTAATAAATCATATTATTGTTTTACTTTGACAAAATTTTCAAACTTGGAGTAATAATTCGTGAGATTGCCTTACAAGTTTACAAACTGTTTCATCTCCTAATAATCTAGATTTACAATCAAAAACAATATGCTCCCGCAGTCGAGACAATAAGGGACAGATGTATCTGACTTGTATACATCTGTCACTTACTCGATATCAAATTGATACCGCTCTAAGAGCTTATGGTCACCCCCCTGGTCTACATTCCTACTATACAATTCGAAAACAAAGGCATTGTTAATGCCAGTATCGCCTTTAGTGTGCAAGTCATCCTCTATCATTTTATAGCCGTGTAGATCAACAGTGGTCAGACAGGGGCCAATAGTCCTTCTATAGTTTTAGGTAAACGATCCACGAAACCTCTAAAACCCATAATCCAATGTGTCTTGTCTCCATATTCTGCAACAGTCCTGCACGAGCCGAGGATTCCGGGACCCTAGAGACCCGAGAATCTCAAAGATACAATATCTTAAAAATGTTAATGAGGTGATTCGTTGAACGTCGGTAAGAAAGAATCGATGACAGTAAAGACAAAGCGCGGGATAAATGATCAAATTACGTACTCAAGTAAGTAAAACAAATAAATAACAAAAAAAAAAACAATATTTACTTAAGGTCCACACAAAATAGTTCCGTATGGTGTTGGACTTAAACATTCACTGATATTAGACATTTTTAAGCAAGAATTAAAAAACCAGCCAAGTGCGAGTCGGACTCGCGCACGAAGGGTTCCGTACCATTATCGCAAAAACGGCAAAAAAATCACGCTTGTTGTATGGGAGCCCCATTTAAATATTTATTCATTCTGTTTTTAGTATTTGTTTTTTATTTTGTTGTTATAGCGGCAACAGAAATACATAATCTGTGAAAATTTCAACTCTCTAGCTATCACGGTTCATGAGATACAGCCTGGCGACAGACGGACAGACAGACAGACAGACAGACAGACGGATCGCGGAGTCTTAGTAATAGGGTCCCGTTTTTACCCTTTGGGTACGGAACCCTAAGAACTCATGAAATTCAGTACAGCTAAACCTGCAAAACGAATGAAAACGAATGGCGCCAAAACCCAGCACATCACCGCATTAACCGCGCATGCGCTAAGGCTAAGCACGCACTGCGTTTTTCATCCGCACGATTTTTTTCCACCCATTCTGCGGACCTATGGAATTGTATGAAGCTGCTCGCATTGCGGTAAAAAAATCGTGCGGAAATAATACCGCCAAAAATCCGTGTCTTGCCACAGAATCCACCGCACTGCGGCGTGAATTTAATTCGCGCGAATATTGTGCTCTATGAACAGGTAGAAACAAAATTGTGCTCTATGAACAGGTAGAGACTAAGAGACAAAATTTGCGCGAGTAAAAATCACAGTGCGTGCTAAGCCTAAAGCGGGCATTTTCACAAACAAGTAAAAATTTAAATCAAATCTTTTTATAATAGGTACTATAAAAATGGCATTAAAAAGAAATAATTGATGGAAACTCTTTAGTGATTATTTTTAGATTTGTCCTGTGTCTTAATAGAAAAAAAATTGTTTTATAGCATTATTTTGTTAGAGAAATAGTGTTATAATGAGGTTCTATTTTTAAATTTCGGTATTGTGTTTATAAAGTATGTCAATATAAACTGGTTTTGAAGTTTTTAATTCGAATATTACGATAGGAGAGTAGATAAACATGTTTACAATGCAAGTCCTCGAAAAGAGCGTTTTCCAAGCAGCCAAACTGTGCGGAAAATGTCACTTTTTTACTGGTGCTTTTTACTTTCCTGTACTTTTTTAATTTTTAACTCCAACGTCAGCCCGCCGCATAGAATTTTTATTATTTGGAAAAGTTTTAAAAACTATCAGATTATCATTCATATAAAAGGTAAAACAAAAGTAATACTTCATTTAAGGCGTTTTTAATTACCCTAGATTTAGATTTTGATCAATAAATTTACTTTAAATATTCATTAAATATGTTTGGCTGAATTAATATTTTGCTCGTGCCTTTTTGCGTTACGACGTGACAGCTATTTGCACATGCGCAGTAGATATGCCCGAGGAACTATGAACTATTAGTTAATCTGTAGATAGGCTGAGCGTCCTTGAATAAGCGCCATTTTATTAATATCTTGCTAGGTTCAGATATATTTTTATATTTCCTCGCACAATGCATAGTAAAATGTTGTGTGATACACGTGCGTAAGATGATTTCCGACTCGTGTTGATTTATCCACTCACTCGCTGCGCTCACTCGTGAATAAAAATACCACTCATCGGATATCACCTAGTTGCCGAACTTGTAGCATAAATAACTATTACTAAATAACTAGCGATGTTATCTCTTTATACATTTGAAATACGATACCAAAATGTGAGTTATTTATTCTGTTAGAATTTTAATTCCAATTGTATTTCGTGAAGAAATAATAATATGTTAGGCTTCCTATATTTATCTATTTTGTTCAGTTCTGTACTTGTTTATTAACTACTAATTGAGTGTCTTTAATTTAAAGGGAATTGTTAATAGGTAGCTCTATCTATTATGACTACGTTCGAAAAGATAAACAATTGCGCATTGGAAACTAAATTACGTTACTTTTCATTCAGGCTCTAGAACATTCGCATTCGAGTGCCTTGCCGTATCGCATCGCTTCAAAGTTATTTCTAGTTTTCTGATGAAATTATCTTAATTTGCGGACGGAACCAAGGCAGGTAAGTCTGTTTTAACATTATGATTTTATTTCTGTAAGTAAGTTGGTTTCATCGATCAATGCCTCAACAGCATCGGTGGTTTCCAAAGATTCTTGATAGCCAAACTGTTGCGCATTTAAGACTATGCATTCGAACATGTTTCAAAAGCCTATCCTTCCTAATTTTTTCTAAGATTTTTGATAATAGACTTAAAGAAACTCCTCTTTACCACGATCTTAGATCACGTCGGGGTCACCAATGTTGGACTCTTTGGATCATGGTAGAGAGGAGTTTAGGTAAATGAAAGTCTGACGTCCAAGGTGACAGTCTATTGTTGATTACCAGGCAATATTGAATACAGTGCCTCCTTATACCAAGTTATACAGACACTAGTTAATGCCACGGCGTGGGGAAGACGACTGCCTGTCCGCTAAACCGTATGCGCGGGGAACACTGTGTTTTGCCTTGTTAGCATTTCTGTTACCTGTAGTTCCTACAATGTTAATTCTCCCTGTCTTATTTGAAAACATGTCAAACGTGAGATTTTAGTTTAAATAAAAAAAAATAAGCATAATTATTGTTTTGCAATTCCAGACTTTTATCAATAAGAGCCCAAATGTATGTTGGAGTACATAATATTACATTTGTGTGGGTTATTATAGGTGCTAAAGAGAGTGCTTTAGTTATCTGTGCCCCTAATATCTTCTGCTCCTAACATGATCACACAGTAGTCATTCATGTTATACTCCAATAATTTGATGTCAATATCCTATAATAATCGTTGTATACCACAATTTGGCAAAATATGGCGACAGTAATTAAATTTATGGACAAATGTGTGTTCTAAAGCTTGCAAGGTGCCATATGAGTTACTATTGGTCAGGATGCACAATTTGATCTTCGTGCGTTTGCATATTTCTATAGAAGTCATATTGTTGTATTGAGATGAGGCATCACTGTTATTTCTTGCCTGCTCCAAGGCATTTATTTGCTTAATAAGACATATTATCTCGTTTTTCGCTTGTAATAGTTTTTGGGCTAAATCTGCCATTTGTATTTGCAGTACTTGGGCTCTAGTATTAACAGGCCCAGGATATGGTGTAGGTGGTTCAGTGGAATTATTACTTCTGTCCTTCGGACAATGGTTAGTAGGACTGTGACAAAAAATATCTGTTAGTCTGCGTTTCACACTATTTTTCCTTTTCGATGAGATGTGTCTTTTTGTTAGAGTTCGTTTATTTAGTGTTAACGCTGGACTGCTCTAAATTTGTTTCAATATAAGAATTTTTTGAGAAAGCCGACTTATTTGGTTTTTAAGGTTTACGTTTTTAATTATAAGGTTGTCCATTTCAGTTTGTGTAGATTCAAGGTTTGATTTAAGAGTTGTAATTTCAGACCTCATCTCTTCCACATAACCTGAGAACATGGTTGTAGATAAGTCCAGGCTTTGTCCTAGTTTATCGCTTGATACTGAACAATCCAGGCAGTCAAAGATTTCCAAATTGTCTAGTGATTGGAACAACGGTTTTTTCTTCCAAGTAATATTCGGTTCACCTGCCATTGTTCTTAATAATACTGTCTAACCACTCCAAACAGATGTCACGTGAGGTCGCAATACTGTTGAGGGTGCGTTAGTACATGTAGGGATATGATACGTCACGCGCCTACTGAACCTATAAGCCTAACAGTCCCTACGACTATAATCCCTATAAGCCCTACAGCCCTAACCTACCATATACCTAGTAGTGATATATAAATATATAAATAAGTTCAGGATGTCTGCACCATGCGACCTAAGGTTACAGACGGATAGTAGACAGGATGTCCAGGTTCGGGAAGGATCTTATCTTATCTTATGGAGGGGCCGAGAAATACCTCGGACACTTCGACCCATTGGGATCTTTTGTGGTCCCCTAGATAACTTACTCCTCCTCATTCTCGTTGAAAACCGTTTTCATTAGTCTTACAACGAGACTAGGAGATATGAGCCTATAATCTTCTGGTTTTGGGTATCCAACCCCTAGGAGACTCATTCGCTTACCAGCCAGTGCATCGCATGTGCACAGTAGGTGCTCCATGCGTTCCGTATGTTCCCCACACAACCTGCACATGGGTGTCGCGGTTAGACCCATCTTCATGAGCATGTCGTTGGTTCCAAAGTGCCCAGTAAAGGCCCCAAGCAGGTAGCGGATTTGCCCCCTGCTCATGTTCCAAATGCAATCCCGGGCTTTGAAAGTGGAGCCCAGGAATCTCTTGGAGTGTTGTAGACCGGTAGTAGACAGCCAACAAGTTCGTTGTCTGTGATCTGCAAACTCCCTAAATGCGGCTTTTACGAGACACGTCGAGATGCCTACACATGGTTCTGGACCCACAAAATAATTCGCTGAGCCCTCTCTTGCCAGTTCATCAGCCACTTCGTTACCATGGAATCCTTTGTGCCCAGGGACCCACATCAGTTTTACCCTGTTGTGCTTCCCAAGCCTGTTTAGGGTTTGGATAGCATCCAGAATAAGTCCGGAGTCCACTTTGTAGGATGCCATGGCTTTGATTGCAGCCTGACTGTCACTAAGAATATATATGGATTTACCTTTAGTCCCTCTATCTATATTCTCTTGAGCGCAGGTTATAATGGCATATGTTTCCGCTTGGAATACAGTTGCCATCTTCCCTAAGCTTTTGCTACATTTGTAGCCTTTTGCGTATATTCCCGCTCCTGTACCTGATTCCATTTTGGATCCATCAGTGTACCACACCAGACTATCTTGTTCTGGTGGATCAAGTCCCTTCGTCCAGTCCTCTATTGTAGGGATTTGGACCTTGAAAGACCTCTCAAACATAAACATAGTTTGCATTTTATCGGATAACATGCTTGTTACCCGATCCAGGTCTTCATTCTCATCGAACTTTGTATGGTTAGTCTTTGGCTTAGAGGCATCCCATAGTCCAGCGACAGCGAGACGATGTAATGTCTTCCTTGCCTCGAATTCAACCATCATATGCAGAGGAGGGATATTGAGGTATCTCTCAATCGCTGCCGTAGGTGTTGTCCTGAAAGCACCCGTGATGCCGAGACACACTGTTCTTTGTAACCTGGTGAGTGGCGCTTTGCACGAGGCAAGCTTTGTTCTTGGCCACCACACTATGCTGCCGTATGTGATAATAGGTATTATCATTGTCCGGTACAGCCATCGTATCACTTTGGGCTTTAGCCCCCAAGTTTTACCGTAGGTAGAACGACACATGCCGAACACTCGTAAGGCCTTTGTCGTAATATTTTCCACATGAGTTTTCCACCTGAGTTCTTTATCAAGCGTTACACCCAGATATTTAACTTCGGTGGACCAGGGCAGTTTTATTACATTGAGGGAGAGCTCTCCTAGGTTTCCTAGTTGTCTCTTCCTCGTGAAGGGAATAATGACTGCTTTGCTTGGGTTGATAGAGAGGTGGTTCACTGTACACCATTCCTCTGTCATCCTCAATGCCTGTTGTAATAATCCAGACACTATGTTCGGGAATTTACCATTGACCATTATAGCTATGTCATCCGCATAGCCTACTGTGTAGAATGGTCCGGTATTGAGCTTGGTTAGTAGCGAGTCTACTACCAAGCACCACAATAATGGTGACAGCACTCCGCCTTGCGGACAACCTCTTGTTGTTTTTGCACTAAGTCTGTCTCCCATTAGTTCCGATCTGACTGTTCTGCTTCTCAGCATATAGTCAATCCAGTTGCACGTGGTATCATTGATGCCATGTTCCTTTGCAGCAGTGCGTATGGACTCAAATGTTGTCTTGTCAAAGGCTCCCTCTATGTCGAGGAAAGCCCCGACACATATTTCTTGTCCCTCTAGCGCAGCCTCGGCTCGACTCGCAACATAGTGCAATGCCGTTTCCGTAGATTTGCCGGGGCTGTAGGCGCATTGTAGTTTATGTAGAGGGAATAATTTCAGAGGACCCTCTCTTAAGTACCTGTCTACCAGTTTCTCCAGAGTTTTCAAGAGAAAGGATGATAGACTAATGGGCCTGTAAGCTTTAGCTTCTTCATAAGTCGGTCTACCCACCTTCGGTATAAAGGTGACTTTGACCTCCCTCCATGCTTTGGGTACGTACCCAAAGGCTATGCAGGCTCTGTAGAGCTTACTCAAATGGGGTATCAAAACAGATGCCCCTTCTTGCAATAGTATTGGGTAGATGCCATCTGGACCAGGGGATTTGAGTGGCTGGAAGCCCGCTATGGCCAGCTTCAGTTTATTTTCATCTACCACTTTCTTTGCCGTGAGCCAGTTATTTTTGGACGTGTGCCTTGTAAGCTCGTCCCTTGTGACTGGTTCCTCTTCATCGCTATCGCGCAGTATACATTCTGGGAAGTGGGTCCTAAACATCACGCCCAGAGTGTCCTGTCCAGTTTCCGTGAGTTGCCCATTCTCATCCCTTACAGATGCTAGTGGGTTTGTCTTGGTCATGGACATTGCTTTGCACAACCTCATCCCATTTGGCAGAGTTTCGATGGAAGTGCAATGCTGCCGCCAATTAGTTCTTCTGGCCTTGCGTACCGCCGTGTTATACCTTGTTAGCATGCTATGATAGCCGGAAAAATCCTTCCTGGCTTTTGCATCATTAAAGGCCTGTCGTGTTTCCTGACGTATTTTGGCTATTTCAGGAGTCCACCATGGTACCTTTTTGCCAAAGGCCTTCTTCTCTGGGCAGTTATCTTCCCATGCACCGATGATGCCTGCCTTGATTCTGTCCGCTTCAAATTCTATATCCAGTATGGAATTGAGCTTACCTTTAGGGCTCCCCAAATTTACTTTGAGGTCCCTCCTGTATGAGTCCCAATTTGTATACCTTGGGTTTCTCCTTCGTCTAGTTTCGGCTTCTCCCGCCGTCCTAAACCTAAAGCATATATAATTATGGTCAGACAAAGAGATTTCGTCCGATACATGCCAATTTTCAATATGAGCGCTGGCCCTGTTTGAGGCCAGCGTAAGGTCAATAACTTCAGTCCTCGCAGAAGTTCTAAAAGTAGGTTTATTGCCTACGTTAAGGATTTGTAAAGAAGAGCTTACCACAAAGTCCAACAAATCCTCCCCTCGTTTGTTGACATCCGAGCTGCCCCAAACGACGTGGTGTGCGTTCGCATCGCAACCAAGTATCAGGTCAAGGTTCTTTTGGTTGCCGTAATCAACCAGTCTTCTGATTAGTGGTGTTACTGGTTCTTTTTGTTCATATGGGAGATAGGCAGAGGCAAGGATGATTCTCCTTTTCTCTGTTCCCGTCCCCACTTGGATCAAGGTTGTTGTGAGATCCCTGTAACAGAAAGTACGTAAGGGCATTGCCTCTACACCGCCCCTGATATAGATGCAAGTCCTCGCGTCATTAGTTGGACAGTCATAGAGCACCATGCCTCCTGTCCCACCTAAGCCTTTTATAGTCCCCTTATACAGATAAGGTTCCTGTATCAAGGCAACGTCGTATGTGTTAAGCTTCAGTTGCCGAGCCAGAAGGGCAGTAGCGGCTCTGCAATGATGCAAATTAATTTGTACACACCTTAGTCCCTCCATCTTGGATGATTTTGATGGGTCTGTGTTGATATGGGAGGGCCTTAGTCTTGAGGCCCCTCCTCCATCGCCTGGCTCTCCTCGAGAGCAGTCGGCGACTCGATTCCCAGGGTGTCGAAGTCCCCGAGGATGTCATCCTCGTGGTCTGTCTCCGACGCCCTGGTCCCAATCTCTGTTGCCTGCGCTGCGCCGTCAGCAGAGATTTCTTCAATGGCCTCCCCATGTTGTGGTGGTCCATCCTCGGAGGGCTCCACTTCTGCTTCCGCAGCAGGCGCCTCTCCCTTGTCTTCTTCCAGGAGCTTGAACGAGTATCGTTCAATCCCTCCTGGAAGAGAGTAGCCCGCGGCCTTGATGACCCCAGCGGACACCCCGTCCATGAGGACGATACGACGGATGCCGGTCTGCTCAGTGAGCGTATTCACGACCTTCCAGTCGTTCGTCCTCAAGGTAGGGTTGAGTCGCTGGAGCAATCGAATGGCCCGGGCAGAGTCTTGCAACGCCAAGTTGCGACTCTTCCATGCCATTTTGACTGGCTTTGGAAGGTCCCTGGCGTCAACAACCTTGAGTTTCAGGGCACCAAGTTCCACATTGTGGATGGCACCCCGAAACCAGTTCGCTGCATCAGAGTTGTCGCAGGATACATGAATTGCACCTGCGACGACTCCGGGAGCAACCGTTAGGACAGGCAGAGGATCCGGCGCCACTTCCAGTTTCTCAATTATGAGCTCCTGGATCGGCACCAAGTCCTCCGCCTTCAAGTACTCCTCCGGGTACTTGACTGTCACGACAGCGAGTTTCACAGCCGCCACCGCATCCCTAAAGGATCCGGTTGAGGATGATTGCCCTTGGGTCTTCATCCTCTTGGCCGCCATGTCCCCGCTGTCCCCGCTGAGAGCAGCACGCGGTCTCTTTGATGGACCCTCCGTAGGAGTCCCCTCCAGAGCCGCCTGCTGTCTCAGCTTTTGGCGCTTTTTCCTGCGCGCCCCAGATCGTCCAACCGGAAGCCAGCCTGATTCATGCTGGCCGCCGAGAGACGACGAGGTGCTGTCTTTGCCGGTCGCGTCCGGGGCCGCAAGGTCCGAGGTCATACGATCTCTAACGCAAGCGTCCCGTATCGCGCCAGCTTTGGCAGTACCCTTATGCCCGGTGGGCTGGTTTGCAGTTCCGCCCTTCGGTGGTCCCGCAGCAGTGCCGGCCCTCGACAGTGCCGCGACAGTCCCGTCATTTGACAGTCCCGCCACAGCCCCGCCTTGAGACGATCCCACTGCAGTAACACCTCTGGACGTTCCTGCGGAAGATGCAGTCCCGGCTTGCGCCGGTCCCGCCGTCTGGTGTGCAGTTCCGCCCTTCGGTGGTCCCGCAGCAGTGCCGGCCCTCGACAGTGCCGCGACAGTCCCGTCATTTGACAGTCCCGCCACAGCCCCGCCTTGAGACGATCCCACTGCAGTATCGCCTCTGGACGTTCCTGCGGAAGATGCAGTCCCGGCTTGCGCCGGTCCCGCCGTCTGGTGTGCAGTCCCAGCTTTCGCCGGTCCCGCCTTTTGGTGCGCAGTCCCAGCTTTCGCCGGTCCTTTCGCCTTGTGGTTTTTTTTAGATTTATAATCCATTTAAATCCCGATTTTATATTTCATCCCTCGACTATCCCCACCCGCCATGGAGTGCTCAAGTGGCGATGCTACGGTAGCACCAGGGATTAGTCGAGGGATATAGCCCCCCCCATTAGATGCCCACGAGACTGCACGACACCAACTCACACCGCTACCACTAGCGATGCGAGCGAGCGCCGCCGTCTGCAAGCCCCTAATGGGAGTGAACTCGCCTGGGGGCCGTCTGACCGGACCCCGCAGCCGATTGACCGTAGCTGGCTAGGCTACGGCCACCCTTGTGAGAAGAAATCCGGGCCAAAGTGGAGTGTTGCCTCAGAGACGTTAAACCGCCTACGCTCATCGGCTCAGCCACCAGGATCCCATCATCCTTCCGTACGGGTCCCTGCGCACGGCACAAACACGCAGGAGGTCATTACTATCCATCATCTGATTTTTTCCGATGGTGGACACCCAGGGGCATGACCTCGCCACCCCTGTGATAGGGCGCCCGGTGATTTCTGTTACGTCTATTTCATAGGGAATTAGACCAAAAACAGGGCGGCAACCACGAGAAGGAAAATCACCGAACTTGCCTTGAGGATCATCACGACCGTGCGCTCTCCCTCAAGACCACGCCACCTTGCCGTCTCTGAAGGAGTCAGACAAGGTAGGACTGCATCGACAAAGCCAAGCCCCATAGGGCTTGTCGCTGAGGGCTCAAAGCGCAAGTTTGTTAAAACAGCCCAGCCCCTAAGGGGCTGGGCTGTTTTAACAAACAGGGCGGGAAGGATAAACTCACTGCCAGCTCGCAGACTCACGAGACTGATCAGAGATGGCTAAAGGTGTCTTGGCCACAGTGAGGGGTAATGAGACAAGAATATAAAATTCAAATCTGGTTTATTTTACAAGATGTACAGCTTATATACTAATTTAACTTAATACACACTATTATACAAAGTTGTATGTGTTTCATGCGTGTAAGATGCAACTCAGTCATTATTTTAACTAGGCCGCTCGTGTAGTCGTCGCCGGGCCAAGTGCTGATTCGATGTTCAAAGGTTAACATTGAACATTATGGCGACTCCTCAGGGACAGGACCGTAGTTGGTACAGCTCAATGGTTTCGTATGGTCTGGCCTGGCCTTCTCCAGTTTGCTGTGCTTGAGTGGGCACCCTGCGTGGTATGCCGTACGGCTGCTCTGTTAGTTGCGTGTGTGGTATGTTGCTGACGATCAAGGGCAATTGAGTAGGTGGCGCAGTGTTTCTTCTCGCAGTAATGACGGCTCTAAGTCGATTCAACACCTGTGGACCAAAATAAATTAAAACAAATGCTAAAGTTATGATTATGAGTGAAGTACTGATGCTAGCTATGTATGTATGAGACTGTAACTGTTTCCAAATTGTGTTATCTAGTTGAGTCTGTAAGCTAGTTTCAGATGTGACTAAATGGTCAAAAATTCCTTTTGTCCTGTCTAACACTACTTCTTCTTTCGATATGTCTTTAATGTTTGTTTGTAAAATCTGCGTATTAATGGAGAAATTCGTTGTTTTAGAATAAGAAGCTAGCACTGTCACAGTCGTTGTTCTTTTTGCAGCAAGTATGTTTTTAAGTGTTTTAATAACGCAATTCTCGGCGATATGTAGAACTCCAACATCGTGAATCGTTATTTCTTGTCTTTGTCCGTCACACACAATCGATATGGCTACTGGTTTTGTCGTTACGAAGAGCCAAGTGTTTTGCATGAATAATTGCTTCCATACAATATCTGTCGACATTTTGTAGATTTCTGACGTGCATTGAGTTTGTGTGTAGTTCTCAGTTCTAAAAAGTTGATCAACTATGCAATTTTTATTTAATTGCATGTTCTTGACAGCTACAGGATAGCAGACAAATTCTGTATTGCTATGAAGACAATCTTTAAATTCTTCTTGACTCAGTTCAAAGTAACGCTCGTTGTTGTAGTCGAACCCCATGAAAGTCTGCTGAATAGAGAAGCACTCGAACGATCCATCAGTTTTCCTCTCTGGAATAGGCGTGACATGTATGAGTGTATACTTTGTTACGTCGTGTATTGGAAGGTGAGCATATACTCTTATGTGAGTAGTATTTACATTCATCTCAGTCTGTAGTATTTGATCCTGAATGATTTTTAAGTTTGATGGTAACTTTTGATTAGCCGTTTTTATTATGTTGCTGACATGTGTTGGTGTTAATATGCTATATACACTTGCTTTTTGTAAATAAATTTCAAGTAAACCTGTATAGTAATCCATTATTTCATTGATGAAATTGTTTGCTAACTCATAGGCTTGCATTACTTGTATTTTAACGTGGTTGTTGTCAATCTTTTTATACCAAACATTGTTCTGATTCATAAATGATATTGCTTCATTTAGTTTTGCTTGGAATTTATCTAGCTTTTTTTTTATTTGCTCTTCAGTTTGGTTTACAGCTGTGATTGTAGATATCATTATTTTTGTTTGATGGTTGGCAGCATCAATAAGTTTCTGCTGGTTGTTATTTAATGTATCTATGTCTCTGTATACTTCGTCATTAACTCCAAACACCGATGTTAAGAGTTGACCTAATACACCTCTTTTCTTCCTATTATTTCTTATTTCTGTTAGGTATCCTTTTGTTGTCTTAAACTTTGTTTTTTCTTCGTTTAAATGGTGATAAAATTCGTTGCAATGCGTTTCGTACATGATTTTTTGCGTATTTATGCAAAATTGTTGGAATTGTGACGTTATTTTTTCAATCTTTCCTTGGTCTAGTTCTAAACTTTCTCTCTCGTAGTCTGTTTCAATTCTAAACATTCCTCGATTGATAGTTGCAGTTCCTATTTTTTCCACATACAATCCTGGATCTATATTTTTTAATGTGTATGTAGGCGTACTTGATACGGTGCCAATTAATAAAACAAGTATTGTTTGTAATAGTAAATCCTTTATCCAATTTTTCGGTGATCGTATACCTCTTCTGTTTGTGGTAGCTGTTGATATGTTACATTGTGTAGCCGTTTGTATGTCTTTACTCGTTGTACCAATTTCTTTGTTTTCGTTTACAGGGAGCGGGATCAATGTATGAATTGATCTCTTCTGTTCAGCTCCTGTTGATTTTTTAATTGTTACCACTCTAACTACCCCATCATTTCCCGGGTGGACTTCTGTGATTTTTGCCAACGGCCATTTACTTGGTTTTACATTGTCATCTTTTACTAGTATTACAGTTCCAATTTTAGCATTTTCATGTGCTTGTTTCCACTTGTATCTTTGCTGAAGTTGATGTAGATAGTCTTTTGTCCAACTGTTCCAAAAATCTTTTTTCATCTTTTGTATCTGTTTCCATCTATTCATTAAGTCAGTATTAATGTTTTCCATCGGATCTGGTGTTCCTACTGCTTCTCGGCCAATAAGAAAATGACTTGGAGTTAGTATAGTGTTGTCATTAACATCTTCGGTTTGCGCACACAATGGTCTTGAATTCAAACACGCTTCAATTTGGTGTAGTAAGGTGGTCATTTCCTCGTATGTTAGAGTCGTATCTCCGATTACTCGTCGTAAATGATGTTTCACTGACTTTACGCCAGCTTCCCAAATGCCACCGAAATGTGGAGATGACGGAGGAATAAAATGCCACTCAGTTCCTATGTTTGTTATTGCGCTTTGGAATTGCGGCGATTGCGTGATTTGTAATATTTCTTGATGTAAGAAGTTGGCTGCACCTACGAAATTTGTTGCATTGTCACTATACATGTGTGACACATGACCTCTACGTGCCATGAATCTGCGTAGTGCAGCGATAAATGTTTCTGTTGTCAAATCTCCCACCAATTCTAGGTGTATTGCTTTTGTTGCTAGGCATACAAAGACAGCAATGTATGACTTGTAAGACTTGTGACCTCTTCCTTTCATAGTTCTGGTTTGTATTGGACCTGCATAATCCACTCCAGTATGACTGAATGGATATGATTCCGTCACTCGTACTTTTGGTAGGATTCCCATTTTTTGCGAGTTTGTGTCTGCTTTGTATCGTATGCACTTCACACATTTGTTAATAACGCTCTTCACTTTTCTTTTTCCATTAATGATCCAGTATGTTTGTCGTAAATATGCTAATGTTAATTTGTTGCCTCCATGCAACGTTTTTAAATGTGCGTCTTGTATAATTAGTGACGTTACATGATGGTTGTATGGTAACAGTATTGGATGTTTCTGGTTGTAAGGCAATCCAGAGTTTTGTAACCTGCCTCCAACTCTTAGTAATCCATCCTCGTCTATAAATGGATCTAAGGTGGATAGCTTTTTATTTTTCTTCATAGGCTGTCCTCTTTGTATAGTTTTCAATTCTTCTTCGAATTCCTGTTGTTGTATTTTCAGAATTATTCGTTTTGTTACCTTTTTTAATTCAACGCAAGAAATTGGTTTATTTATTGTTTGCTTGTTTGCAAATCTATAGCAGTAAGATAACACCCTTAACATTTTATTTAAACTGGAAAATCTATTCCAGAGATCGTTCTTTTCTATCTCAGTTGTAACACTTGTAACTGTGTGACACTTTTTGATTTCCTCAGTCGGCTGTGGCATACGTCTCGTGGTGGGTATCTGATCGGTTTTTAACCATAGTGGACCATTCCACCATAAGGAATAGTTAACAAGTTTTTCCGGCTCAAGGCCTCTTGAAATGATATCAGCTGGGTTATCAGCAGATATTACATGGTTCCACTCTGCGTTCGGTACAAGTTGTCTAATTTGTGATACCCGATTAGCTACGAAAGTTTGCCAGCGTCCAGGCTCTCCTCTTATCCAGCCTAAGGTGATCATGGAATCCGTCCAACAAGATATCGTGATATTCTTACAATTGAGCGCAATTCAAACTGGCTAGTAGGAGTGCTGCACATAACTCGAGACGAGGTAGAGTAGTCTTTTGTTTCTTCGGTGCCACTTTTGATTTTGCTTGTAATAATGTAATGTAGTAGTTGTTATTGATTTTTACACGGCTATATACGACCGCTCCGTAAGCTTTCTCGGACGCGTCGCTGAAACCATATAGTTCATTCTCTGTGCTATCAGTTATGTGACACCACCGCGGAATTTTTATTTTTTCTATACTTTTAAGGTGTTTTTGTACTTCAATCCATTTTTTCTGGAGTATGTTATCAACAGGTTGATCCCATCCTATCTCGTTAGTCCACAGTTCTTGTATAAGCAGCTTCAATTTAATTATAATTGGTGCTAACCAACCCAGGGGATCGAATATTTTCGCTACTTCTGACATAATCCATCTTTTTGTTGGTTTTTCTTTTTCCATTATAGTTATTTGAAAATAAAAACTGTCTTCCCGTGGTGACCATGAAATGCCTAATGACTTCCTGGACTCGTCTAATGGTAGCTTGAGTAGTTGATCGTCTTTGTCTTCCGCAGGTATATTTTCGAGGAGCTCTGAACTGTTTGACGACCATTTTCTAAGTTTAAAGCCACCCTTGTTTAACATGGATATTAGCTGACTTTGAAGTTCTTTAGCTGTGCTTTCCTTGGAATCTCCAGACAAAATATCATCCACGTAGAAATCTTGTAATGTAGCTTGACTCGCCATTGGGTAATTAACTTTTTCGTCTATGGCAAGTTGTTGTAGTGTTCGTACCGCAAGATAAGGTGCGCTAGTTGTACCGTATGTAACTGTTGTAAGTTCATATTCACTAATTGCTTGTTTGGGAGAAAGTCTCCATAATATTCTTTGATGTGCGAAGTCTAAATCATTAATTTTTATGGACCTGTACATTTTCATTATATCCGCCATGAAGGCAAACTTATGTTTTCGCCATCGTAGCAGTATAGTGGATAAATCTTGTTGTAGTCGTGGACCTTTATACATATTGTCGTTAAGGCTTATTTTTGTGCTGCTTTTGCTGCTCGCATCAAAAACCACGCGTAACTTTGTAGTAAGTGAGTCTTCCTTAATTACTGCCTGATGTGGTATGTAGTATTTTCCTAAGTTGTAGTTTTTTGTATCTACTTTTCTCATATGACCCATACGTAAATATTCGTTCATAAATTCAATGTATTGGTGTCGTAAATTTTCATTTTTTGCGAACTGTCGTTCTAGTTGTAAGAGGCGAGCAGCGGCCTTTTTGCGCGATTCGCCGTTTATGTTTAAGTTTAAGTTTGTATCCTTAAACGGAAGTCGTACCGTGTATGTTCCATCTAGGTTTCTTATCGTTGTTTCTTTATAGTAGTTTTCACAGGCCTGGTCGTCCTGTGTGAGTTTGTAGTTTTGTGGAATTTCTTCTAATTCCCAAAATTTCGTAAGTTGTCGTACCTCTTCAGTGCAAGCCACCATACTCAGTATTTTGGCTCCACTATTCGTGTCATCGGGATAAAATCCGGATAAAATCCACCCTAACTGTGTGTTTTGAGCGATAATTCCGTCCCGTAGTCTTTCGAAACCCTGTAGTAGTATTTTGCTATGGTCTTGGGCACCTAATATTATATCAATTGGTCCCTTTTTATAATAAGTTGGGTCAGCTATCAGCGCATTATCCAAGATTTTTTCTTGTAATTGTTTTAAGTCATGCCTTGGTAATGAACTTGTTAGTTTTGGTAGTATTATTAGCGTTACTGGCAGTTTATAATCGCTAGAGTACCTTGGTTGTAAAGTAATGTTGATTGTATGGTTTGATGTTTTTGGTTTTTCATCGCCGATTCCTTTTATTTCGGCTCGGATTTTTTGACGTGGGTAAGCCAGCAGTTGTGCCACTTCTTCAGTGCAAAATGAAGCTTCTGATCCTTGATCACATAACACTCTCAACAACTGCGGCATCCCGTCATAAGAGGTAGTTTTTACTATAGCGGTAGCGAGTAAAGTTGTATTTTTAGTGTTGGTATTTGTTGCCGATAAATTCGACGTTGTTATATTTTGAGGCTTCTCTATTCCTACATTTTTTGTTGTGTATTTTTTGGCGTTATTACTATTTTGAAACGGTTTAGATTGGTGTAATAATGTGTTGTGCCCCTTATGTTGACAAATATCGCATTGTTTGTAAACTGCACTCACACACTGTTTCCGATCATCGTGATTTAAGCAACGCTTGCACATTCTTTTTTCCGTGACGGCTTTGTATCGGTCGCTGACGCATAACTCTTTGAAACTAGGGCAAGAATGAATACTATGATCCATACTTTGACAATGCCAACAGCGTTTATATTTTTCCGATGTTTGTTTATTACGTGATTGTTGACCATTAGTATGTGATAACGACCCGTCAAATGACTTAAGACAACTGAAACGGTTTTCCATGAATTTCATCATCTCGTCGAAGGATTGTAATTTATTCCTGTTTTGTAATTGGTCTTCATACTTGGTATTTGTTTCCTCGTCCCATTTTCTACTGACTATTCTTATCAATAGAGGGCCCCAAGATGGTGTATTTATGCCTTGATTTTTCAGTGCCTCAAGACATTCATTTATAGTGTCGTGCATGTCTCGTAATTGTACCGCGTTTGCTCGTTGCATTTTAGGTAAATCTAATAATTTGTCAATAAACTTAGTAGCAATCATGCGCTCGTCTTCTTAACTCTGCGTAAGCAATTTCCAAGCTGTTTCGTAATTTATTTCGCTAATTGTTAAGTGACGTATTAATCTTGCTGCGTCGCCTTTTACGTGTGTTTTAAGATACTGCATTTTCTCTGTAGAAGAAATTGAGTTATCTTCGTGAATTATTTTTCTAAATAAATCTTGGAATGTGTACCAAGAGTCATAGTTCCCCGCAAATATGGGAATATTTATTCGTGGAAGTTTTACTGACGATTTTGTCGACATAGCTTTTTCACCCGAGTTTTGGATTATTCTTGCTTCTAACAAATTTATGATAATGTCATAATCTGTCTGTGTATTCTCGAAGCAATTATCCTTGAAATAGCTATTGTCCAGTGTGCTTTCAGCCATCAGTAATTCGATGTGCGTCTCTTCAATTTCTAGCCATTGTTTTTGTAAGGTTTGTAATAGTGTCTGTAAATGCCATTTGGCTTATCCTGAGTAATGGATTCCTTAGCCTGAGATATTTTCTTGGATATCTGTGACATTCGGAACAGTTGTATAAACAGTTTTGGGCTACTGACAACCCCCTTGTCTTCATCTTCGTCTAGAAGTCGTGGTTCATAAATACTTTGTACGTGTTGTAGTCTTTCCTCACATTTTCTGAGGTAGTTGATTCCTTCGTCGTAACATTTCTTAATGTTACCAAAGTAGTTTGTAGTAATGTACTTATGAGTTGACAAGATCTCTTGATCTTGTAGTTTCAAGTGGTTTTCTTGAACTCGCTGGAAAACCTGGTCTAATATTTTCTCCCGTTCGTTGAGGTATTTTTCCGTTTTCCTTGTGGGCGAGTCCTTTTTCAGGTTTGAGACTATCCTTTTGATCTCACTGTAATCCGCTTCCTGGCTCCTGATTAGTTCGTTAACTTCCTGTATCTCCATAGTGCTCTTCTTTCCCACTTCTCTAACGGCCCTATCTACCTAACTCAATAGTCAAGTCTGTCAAAGTCAATTCCTACAGTAATAAGGGGACCGCGTGATTGAAAGAAATTTCAAATGCTCGAAGGACCAAAATGTCTAACCACTCCAAACAGATGTCACGTGAGGTCGCAATACTGTTGAGGGTGCGTTAGTACATGTAGGGATATGATACGTCACGCGCCTACTGAACCTATAAGCCTAACAGTCCCTACGACTATAATCCCTATAAGCCCTACAGCCCTAACCTACCATATACCTAGTAGTGATATATAAATATATAAATAAGTTCAGGATGTCTGCACCATGCGACCTAAGGTTACAGACGGATAGTAGACAGGATGTCCAGGTTCGGAAAGGATAAACTCACTGCCAGCTCGCAGACTCACGAGACTGATCAGAGATGGCTAAAGGTGTCTTGGCCACAGTGAGGGGTAATGAGACAAGAATATAAAATTCAAATCTGGTTTATTTTACAAGATGTACAGCTTATATACTAATTTAACTTAATACACACTATTATACAAAGTTGTATGTGATTCATGCGTGTAAGATGCAACTCAGTCATTATTTTAACTAGGCCGCTCGTGTAGTCGTCGCCGGGCCAAGTGCTGATTCGATGTTCAAAGGTTAACATTGAACAAATACTAAGAAATAAAAGGAAACAAAAAGTGTTATGAACTTAGTGAGGCTCGATCCGGTGACCACGGCGCGCAGAATATTAGAGCTGCTACATAAACCGCTACGCCACCGCGTCGAAATTTGTGATCAGTACAGTACGCGCTGAGCGATGACTAGTGCGCAGGTGACGACGGGGACAGTGGCGGTTAGCGCGGGCGGTATCGAGCGCTCCACGGGTTGTCGTAGGTCATGGATAGTGTTCGTTATCACACTATTCAAATTTTGAGTTTTTATCCACAGTCGAAATTTTGATATTACTCTGCATAACTTTTACCAATTTCTATAAGAACTACACTGTTCAATAGGTCACTTCACTGGCTTTGGAAACAGTATATTATTGTCACAATATCTACTTTACTTATTTAAAATGCAAAAATAACAACGTACCGTCTTGCCGAATCTTTTTACATTTAACTTTCTTGGATCCCGCAACGAAACTAATCAGAAAAGAATAACGGAGGAGTAGGAAAAACATATAAATTTACAATTCCCTCCATATAAAGCAGGAGACAGAAAAAGGCCAATAGGCAGGTCGTTTACAACTGGGATAAGCCCAGTTGCCCAGCACCACGGATAAAAATGCCATTATGTAGGTATGTGTCATGTCACGGCCATGGCCCATGTCCGAACGATCACTGTCGCTCTCCATGAACCATATCGACACCATACGCAACACTAAACTCCACCCAGTACCAAACAAAGGTACTTGTGTATCATTTTAATTAAACAAATCATGACAAGATCCGACATATATTAAGACACTTGGACAGTTGTTCCTATTACAAACAACTTAATTTTGCGGTTTGTTATGGAACCCTAAATGTGCGAAGACTGATACGCATCTGGCTGGTATTTTTATTGTTGTTACAATTGATAAACATGAAGGATTTTTTATAGGGTAAACCTTTATCTTTTATTTAAAACGTAAGTCTCTTTTAAGATTAATATTGGGACATTAGTAACTAATTTTAATCATTGCACTGAACGATTCGTTATCTGTGCCCACTAAAATGAGGCGCTGGCTGACACTTGGGATTTAAAACTTTTCCAATCTTATTCAAACGTTATATCTACATCACCATGCGTATATCCTAACCCAAACCTTTTAATTTTCTGTGAAGGTCAATAAACAAGTATTATACAATATCAAACAGACCTAGGTTTCAAAACATAAGTCCTGGCTGAAATTGAAAACAAAACATGACACAGTATTACCTTCACCGCAGTTTAAATTTACAAATAACAAAGAGTACAGAACAAAATAATAAAGCTGTATTTAAAATCCTCGCTTCCACACACATGTGTGTAAAGAGTGTTCAAATACACAGGAATATCAGAAAACATTCATCATTACATTCGATCCCTCGCCAACTGCAATATTTTATGAAAATAAAATATGTATGGAGCTGTGGTTTGTTATTTTAAAAGTAAAGGAAAAAAAAACAGCTCCATTGCTTCAGCTGTTTTCATGAACGACGCAAACTGAATTTTTTATTATTAATTTTATCTGCGCTCATATCGTAATATTCGAATTATAAACTTCAAAACGAGTTTATATTGACATACTTTATAAACACAATAAAGAAATTTAAAAATAGAATCATTATAACACTATTTCTCTAACAAAATAATGCTATAAAACAAACTTTTTTTTATTACGATACAGGACAAATCCAAGAAGTTAATCACTAAGGAGTTTCCATCAATATTTTTTTTGTAATGCCATTTTAGTACCTATTGTAAAAAGATTTGATTCCAATTTTAAATTGTCTGTGACAATGCCCGCCTTAGGCTTAGCACACACTGCGATTTTTATTCGCGCGAATTTTGTCCCTTTCTACCTGTTCAAAGAGCTCAAAATTAAATTTGCGCCGCGATGCGGTGGATTCTGTTGCAAAACACGGCTTTCATACGGTATTATTGCCGCACGATTTTTTCACCGCAATGCGAGCAGCTTCATACAATTCTATAGGTCGCAGAATGAACGGAAAAAATTCTTGCGAATAAATATCGCAGTGCGTGTGCTAAGCCTTAGCGCATGCACGGATAATGCGGTGATGTGTTGGGTTTTGGCGCCATTCATACGTTTTGTTTTGCAGGTTTCGCTGTACTGAATTTCATGAGATTTTTTAAATTCTTGCTTAAAATGTCTGATGTTAAATTCTTACTTAAAATGTGAAGAAAATTTTACTCCGCCAAATATTTTATATGGGGCGAAGGAAATTACTCATAATCTCTTACCAGCTAAGTCGAGATTATTATATGATGCATTTATGAAAAAAAGGTATTTAGTAAGTTCAATACCAAAATGTATGAGTGTAGATAAAGTAGTGTATGAAACTGCACATAACTAGGTATTAAAACATTCGTGTGAATACTATTAAAAACGGCTCGGTTTTTATACACACACTCATGTTTTAATACCCCTTATTATGCAACAGTATCATAAACTACTATTATGTTACTGGGGGACTTCAATGCCCACCACCAGGAATAGCTTTTCCCGTACCAGAGCACTGATCACGCTGGGCGAGAGAAGAGAAAGCTTGCGCTTGCGTTAAATCTCGCCCAGCTGGTTCCAGACCAGACCGCTACTCAGTGTCGGTATCTTCACCTTTGGGTAGTTCCGACCATTGTCTGGTGAAGTCTGTATCCGTCCACTCACCACCCGATCCCAGCCCAAGAGACGCTCGGCGGGTTTGGCGGTACAAGTCAGCGGATTGGGATGGGATGCGTTCTTTTTTCACATCTTATCCTTGGCAGCCTACTTGCTTCTGTTCGGTTGAACCTTCGTCATGCATGGACGCCGTGTCGGATGTGTTGCGTCGGGGAATGGAGTACTACATTCCGTTCTCTGATGTAGCAATATCTAGCGTTGACCGACCATGGTTTGGCACCGAGTACAAGCGCTCCAACGCGCTTAAACATGAGGCCTACCTGGCATGAGTCGACGCTCGGACGCACAAAGCAAGCGAAGTGAATCAGCGGAAGAGAGCCTACAATAGGGCTGCCAAGTCCTGCAAGAAGGTGATTCGAAGATCTCGGTTTGACCACATAAGCCGTATTGGGACCAAACTTGCTTCTTACCCAACGGGTAGTAAAGCGTTTTGGTCCCTGGCTAAGTCGGTTGAATCGAATTTCTGCCGTTCCTCACTTCCACCACTGCTGAAACCCGACGGGACACTGGCCCACTGCTGAGGAGAAAGCAAACTTGTTTGCCTCTCTTTTTGCGGAATATTCACGTCTGAATTCTGGTGACGCGCGGCCCTCTCCTTCGCTTGAAGGATGCGAGACGAGTATGTCGGACATTCGCATTCATCAAAAGGACGTTCGTAGGGTGCTGCGCAACCTTGACGTGAACAAAGCTAGTGGCCCCGACGGGATTCCGGCAATTGTACTCAGAACCTGTGCGCCTGAACTGTCTCCGATCCTGACAGCCTGTTTCGCCTTTCGTATTAGACGGGAAAAGTGGCGAATGCTTGGAAGCAAGCTAACGTTCAGCCTGTGCCCAAGAAGGGCAGTCGGGATGACCCGGCCAACTACAGACCCATATCAATAACGTCCATCCTCTGCAATAGTATGGAACGAGTGCTCAACTCCAAGCTCCTGGCATACCTAGAAGCTAACAACATCCTCAGTGACGCCAAAATCGGTCAACTAATAATATAATATAATAATAATAACACTGGGGATCTTCTAGCGTATGCTATTCACATCTGGAGTGAGGCCATCGAGAAGCAAGGGGAAGCGCTTGCATCTCCCTCGACATCTCGAAGGCTTTTGATAGGGTCTGGCATGAAAGCCTTATTGGTAAGCTTCCTTCATTCGGTCTGCCCAGTGGTCTGAGCGATTGGATTGCAGACTTCCTGAGGGACCGGTCCATTCGAGTGGTTATTGATGGCCGCTCGTCTGACCAACTGGGTATTAATGCCGGGGTCCCTCAGGGGTCGGTACTCTCAGCAACTTTGTTCTTGCTGCACATAAATGATCTGCTGAAACCCAGCACCTTTGGGTATGCGGACGACAGCACTGTTGCTGAGAGATACATCTCCGACGCGCGCGCTACTGGACCTCAGATCCGGTCTTTCCGGGAGGCCATGGTTGGGCGCTTGAATCTCTCGTTGAAGGCAGTCTCCGAATGGGGCGATGCCAATCTGGTCAGGTTCAATGCTGCTAAGACCCAGGCATGTCTTTTTTCCGCTAAAAGGAGCCAATTCCACCCGGCTCCTTCTTTCCGAGATGTGACCGTGCCGATTACTGACCATCTTGAGGTTCTTGGCATTACGTTGACATCAAAGCTCAATTTTGGTCCGTTTATTGCAGCAAAAGCTCAGCTGGCTGCCAAAAAATTGGGGATCTTCGCGAAGGTGAGACGGTACTTCACGCCAGAACAGTTTCTCAAATTGTATCAAGCGCAAGTTCGATCATGCATGGAGTACTGCTCTTATCTCTGGGACGGATCTGCCAAGTACCAGCTGGATACACTTGAGTTGATGGAAAGACGGGCCAAGAGGCTTATCGGCAATGAAGTACTAGTCGGATATAGGCTCCAGAACCTCGAACATCGCCGCCGAGTTGCCAGCCTGTCGGTTTTTTATCGGTTACATTTCGGGGAGTGTGCGTTGGAATTGCATGAACTGAAGGTTTTCGTACAGCAAAGGAGTGGCATTCCCTGCCGGAGTCTGTATTTCCTGATAGCTACAACCTGGGAGTCTTCAAGTCGAGAGTGAATAAGTTTCTTCTAGGCAAGCGTGCTTAATCGTCGACCACATCATCGCTTACCATCAGGTGAGATAGTGGTCAAGCGCAAGCCTATCAACAATAAAAAAATAAAATTATAACTACACGCCTTTTCTATAAAACAAATTTATTGAATCCAAACTAACACATTTGATGTTGCATTCTCACTGTTAAATAACACGATGATTTTTGGAAACAAATGGGTGTATTTACCATAAAATATTTTATTGAATGGAAACATACAGATATGGACTAACAAACCAATCAATCTAACTGGATGCACTTTACACAGCAATATTGACAAATAGTTTTATTATTTACCGTCCACTGTGACCATTTAAGCTGGGCCCGTTTACACCATCCGATTTATGAGGGAATTAATCATAGTAAAACGTTCACTAGGTTGACACTACAAACTCACTAACATGAAGTTTTGAGTTTGAGCAGGTGCTCCACATTGGCTGACTCAAAGCAAAGGGCCGCAGGATATGGTCCACCCTCTTGTATGCCCTTCATGCCCCACTACCTGCACCTTTCAGGATTTGGATGTGGTGATTGAAAGAGTCTCCTATAACGGTGAAGGCAAACATCACGATGTTTGCCTTCACCGTTATTGGAGATTATGGAAAACCGGCATGTCCTAGAACCAAAAATTCGAAGACGTGTGCCATCCACCAACCCGCACTGGGCCCGCCTGGTGGATTAAGGACCATTACCTCTCTCACAGAGAGGATGCCTGTGTGCCAGCAGTGTGAACATTATAAGGCTGATGATGATGATTGAATGAGTTTTCCAAGTAGCCACAAGTCTGCACTATTCAGAAAAAAACTGAATAGTTAAGACTATATTTTAAAACTGTTATTGAAAATAACTCGGAAACTATTCAAGCAAAGATTTTAAGTCAATATTTTACCAAATAGATCGAATGAATTGACTATAACACTAACTTCCTAGTAAATAACACAGGCGATGAAAAGCAACTACTTTTATTTGTGACAATACTGAATGTTTTCAAAAGAATCGTGTATTTCAAGCCATTCTGCGACTTTCAATGTCCATACACGACAATCTTTGAACGGATCTCGAACGACAAAGGAGGTTCTTCTTTATCGTGCAAACTATGTTGATTTCTGTTATTTGTATCGAGTGTTTTCCTTTGTGAAGAATGCAGGCATAGATATGAATTTATGCTAACTATTGTTACATTTTTTAACTTTATAACATAACGCAGGTGTTCCCCGAAGCCTTCAGTATGGTGTATAGATTTGTAGATACACTTATTGGGTGTATAACTGTAGGTACACCTCTAACTAAATTGGAGTATTTCTTTAAGTCCTCTGTCCTATGTATGTAGAGAGCTTAGTTATTTCCAAGAACTGGGCACAAACCCATACTCCGAGCTGCTGCTGGGATATTCGTGATGGAAATAACACTCTCGATCTGGGAATCTGGTAAATAGAACCTCATGCTCAGCAGTAGCTTTTGCCAATACTAGATAAACGAGGCAATTTTAATAAAATAGCAGCATGTTAGGGCGGTTATGCACTATACGTCCGTGTCCGTGATCCGTGTCCGTGATTTGAGTTCCGATTCATGACATAAATCTCATACTAAAAATGTTTATACTGTTATTACAAATTGGGATGACGAGTGAGTACGGACGTTCCCAGTTAAAACATTGAATTTCTTACTTTAGAAGCGCGTTAAGACGGATAGTGTTCGCATTTAGTGCGTAAGCTGCCCTACAAGAAGTACTACAGCTACTTCGAAACCAAAATTCACGGATACGTATCGGATGTAGTGCGTAACAGCCCTAACTATCTTTTTGCTGGGTAAGGTTCTCTTTACTTAACGTCCAAGTTAAACTTAGAAAGTATTTATTATAAATTTTAAAATGTCACATTGCTGCTTATCAGATTTGAATCTACAATTTCAAGCTTGAGAGGCAAGGTCTTAGCCACAGGGCCACCATGACAAGTTTAGTTTTTTACTTAAAAGATAATAAAAGATTGGCAACTACAACAATATTAAAATCCTTATTCATGTCAAATTAGGTTTCTTCTAGGCAAGCGTGCTGCACCGTCGACCACATCATCACTTACCATCAGGTGAGATAGTGGTCAAGCGCGAGCCTAACAAATAAAAATAAAAAAGAATTAGGCGCATTCGAATAACTGACAAAATAAAAACAAATCGTGTCCATTCCGCACCGATTGTCGTTATGACATCAATCATATTTGTCAACCCGGCTTTACCGGTGGATTTTCAAACAGCGTTTTTTTTATGAAGAATCAACAACATAATCAGTCATACAAATCGGCCTAGACTGTGTGATACAGCCATTTACGTGTACGTTTATCATAAGTTGTTTAATATAAGTTTTAAATAAAAGAAGTAAATTTGTATAGAAAGAGTGAGAGTTTTAGTTTACTATAGAAATCTTAAATAGCTCTAGCGCCCTCTATTATTTTTTCCAAACTGTTTTGTTTCATTCACTTAAATAACTTCTTCTTAGAAAAACTCTTCTATTTATTTTATAGACCTATGTATTTTGCAAATGGGTACCAAAGCTATATTAAATCGCTTTCAAAGATTTTGGACTTAAAAGTTTGTATGAAACAGGGCAAGGCACGTGTTTAAAAGGCTCTGAACTGTCTATTAATTTATTTATAAAAATAGCTTCTGAGCTGTATTAGCAGATTATAAGTTAATTCAAATTCTCTGTAGAAAATTTGAATTTAGAATTTGCCAAACAGCGTTGAGATTTTTAATAATTAAGGCTCTTAAAGTTTGTTAATTTTGGTACCTATTAAAACTTAATTCCATAGAAGCTAAACTGAAGTTTGAAGAACACATCTTTTCAGAGCATATACCATCAAATAATGCCAAAATAAACAACAATCTCCCATCCGCATCCAGGCTCAAAACTTCAGCTGAATCAGCCCATACGAGAGCCCATAACAATCCCGAAGCACACGTAATCATCCGGCACTATTTATAGCACATTCGTACCACAAACCTGTCCTGTTTATGAATGGTCCTAGCAGTAGCAGTGCGGTATCCACACGAACGATATATTATGGTCTTAAAAGCAATTTCCTTGAAAACAATGGATTCATTTATAGAGCGAATGGGTTATGTTCCAAAACACCGGGTGTTTAATAAATATTTATTTATAGGAGTTTATTGGTCGGTAAACTGTAAACTTAACCGCTAATGGGCTCAAATAGAGTAAGAAAATTAATAGCAATGTTACACCAGTTTCATTGAAGAGGTACCGAATAGTTCACCAACATTTCACTGGAATGGTTAAGTTCCGAGTAATCCCATTGTCATTATTCGAACACGATTTCTGGCTTTGAGCTTCTACTGACAAATTCTTATGAAAAAAAAACCCAAAAACTTTGTTCCACTTGGGAATAAACGACGCGATGGCATTTCATATTCAGCAGTACCGTTTACTTCTTACTTGCTTTTAGCACAACAGACATAACTTAACTTAAACTTGACAATGACGAGCTGGAAATCTGAAAACTAAGTTCCGCAGTAATGTTTATGAATCTCTCAGTGAGCGTACATCGTGTGAAGTTAAACTCCATACCATTGATTCGTCAGTTTGAATAACTTCTGTCATATGTTTTTCTACAGAACCCAAACAAAATATTTAATGATTAACTTTTGCCAGCGACTCAAGTTGCGTGAAATTAGAAAAAAAAACCACAAGAAAAAGTCTTGTGTGAAATAAGTATCATGACTGTCCTAACGCAGGCTATGGTATATCCCAAATTCATTTAGCCGTTAAGACATGACGAACTAGCAAACATCAAATCAGACAGACTAGTCAGATAAAAGTATGAAGTACTGTTGATTAGTAACTTGCAATCTCAAGCACTATGTTAGGGGGTTTGGTTTCCGCACTTAGTCCTTTAGGTTGACCATTGTGCGTGGGCCATGGCGGCCGTTTGGTGGTTATTGCAATCAGCACACCTTCCTCCAGAAGCTAATTAGGGCTCCTAGTTTTCTTAGAACATCTGGATGACCCGAGGATTTGTGTTCTTATCTAGGTGACCCTTGTGCATATAAAGAGAACGTGCGCAACGGTTTCCTCAGTCTCCATGCATGCTCTGGAAAGAGGACTGTCCATGATGCCTATTGTGTGGAAGTGTTTGTTAATTGAGCAGTGTCCTGTGATGGACCCCGTTATCAGGTGCAGGCCATTCCTGTCCAGGCGTAGCAGACGTCTGGTAAGCCTACTGTCCAAAGATGGCAGAGCTTCTTTGGACTGCCTACAGCCCGGTGCAGAGGTCCACCAGTTTTTCACCTGTGCCTGGGTGAATTCCTGTAGCCACCTGCGTATTTGGTTGAAGGGGATGGGTACAACAGGGTCGGGTCCATAGACCGCCGTGCTGGATCCGCGTCTCGCAAACTCGTCAGCCGCGTCGTTGCCCAACGATCCACTGTGTACCTTTATCCATTGCAGTGTCACCGTGTTACGACTAGATAAAGTTATTGTAACAGACAGACAGACAGACAGACCTGTCTGTTGAGGGCCGTCGTATGTTGTTGAAGGTGGTCTTATCGAAAGCGCCCTCGATGTCAATAAAGGCAGTGAGTGCCGAGCATTTATGGTCCACTGCGCATTCAATTTTAGAAACCACGTTGATTCTGTTGATTTGCCTGTGGAGTACGCATGCTGTTGTTTATGAAGTGGTTTGACCCGATGAGGCGTTTCGAGGGTTTTCAGTAAAAAGGATGTGAGGCTTATAGGTCTATACGCCGTGGGTTGTGTGTAATCAGTTTTTCCAGGTTTGGGTATGAAGATGACTTTCACCTCTCGCCATGCGAGAGTTATGTATATAAGTGTTATGCAGGCGCGATAGATCTCCAACAGCCATGGTGTTAGATAATCTTTCCCCTACTGCAGCAGGGCTGGGAAGATGCCATCCAGCCCCGCCGACTTGAATGGCTGAAAGGTGTTGATAGCCCATTTTATCCGGTCTACTGTTACTATATTGTGGGCTCTTGACCAATCTTGTTCCATTGGGGTCCATTCGGTTTCAGTCTCCCACGTCCTGTTCTCCAGGATTTGACAGACCGGGAAGTGTGTTTCGAGGAGGACCTTGCTGGTTTCATAATCAGTTTGTGTGTATGAGTTTTCGCGTTTTTTCAGCGCGCCGACAGTTCGGTCTTGATCGCTTGATTGGATCTTCCGTAACCTGGCAGCCTCATTATTTGTCACAATGGATGCACAGAATTTCTGCCATGCTGTCCTCCTGGCGGTTCTTATCTGTTTTTTGTATACATATTGGGACTCTTTGTATATATCCCAGTCTGCCGGGTGCTCGTGTTTTTTGCTCTGTTGTATTGCTTACGCAGTGTATCTCTGAATTTACCAAGTTCAGCGTTCCACATGGGGTTCTCGTTCCTGCTTTGTGGCGCTCTTGATTTACAGCATGCATGGTAAGCTTCAGTTAGGTATTCGGATAATTTTGTTACGGTGTATTCTAATTGTGCTTGGTCCCTTATGGTTACCAGTGCTAAATGTCCAGCTAAAAGCGAGCTCAGAAGGCTTTTATACTCGGAAATATTGGTACGCCTCGGGTTTCGCCTCGGTGCGAGTTTTTTTGTGTTTGCAGTTAGTGTAAAGCGGATTCTTCTGTGGTCTGAGCAAGAAGGCTCGTCTGATACGTGCCAGTTTGTGATAAGGTTTGTCGCGTTTTCTGTAGCGAGTGTTAGGTCTATGATCGTTTGTCCACGGACCGTGACCCAAGTGGGTTCTGAGCCGCGGTTAACAACGTTGAGATTAATGGATAATAAAAAGTTGGATAGTACTCGTACCTCTCCTCTGGAGTTCAGAGTGGATGGTGGGCGTTCGAGTCGGTACAGATGATCAGGTCCAAACTGGTGCGCTCACAGTGCTGCACATTATCAGCCGACTCCTTTGGCGGGCAGTCTGTGTCCTCGTTTGGCATGTATGCCGAGGCCAGTACAACGTCCGGAACGCTACCTTCGGTTTGTAGCTTGACAGCTGTCTGGTCTCTGGAACAGAACAGATTTCTTCGGATATGTAGATGCAGGTTCTTGGCTTATCTGAGCCAATGTGTGTCGAGAATTATCTTAACTCCGATATTAACGAGGCCACCTATTCTGTTGTTCCTGATCCACGGCTCTTGGAGGATCAGTGCGATGGTTTGGTGCTTTACCTCCTGGAGCCTGCCCACATCACCTCTATAGCGAGGGACGAAGAGCGAGGCTCGGACTCGCCCACCGCACGTCGGTCTGTAACAGTACCGTCAGCGTCTGGTCATTGTCGGGGAGCTTTAGCACATTTTGGGTCAGCCAGGTCAGGGCGTTTTTGTCATCACGCCATATCAGCACCGTGCCTTCCGCTACCCATGGGTATCCGCGGAAGGCCGAGAATGGTGTCGACAGGTCCGATTCCATGAGTCTGTCTTCCAGAACGGTCTTAATATATTCGGCCTCTACCCTAGTTAGCTCTCTACTGGAGTGGGGTAGGAAGATTGCTACCGCCAGCCGCGCAAGGATGTCCTTTGTGGCCCGCGCGTAGGTATGTATTGGGTGAGGCCGTGTCGTCGGGCGCGTCCTCTTCCCCGGCCCCGTCCCACCTGGTACAGGCTTCGGGTTTGAGGTGCCTGTCAGGGCGTTGGTTGTCAGCAACGCCCAGCGTGAGGCATGAGAGCGCTTGCCCCTGGTGCGTCTAGGCCGTGTCTGGTTGTGGGTTTTGTCGGTGTCTTGGGGTCGCGCGGCGGCCCTGGCAGATGCACTCACTTACGGAGGCTCTTCGCGTTGGGTTGTCCGCGTCCGGCCGCTTTTCGCACTGGGTTTCCCCCGCACGTACTTGCGGCTGCTCGCGTGGCCCCGCGTCCAGCAGCTGGCGGTTTGGGCGCTAAGTCAGCAGCCAGCTGTGCAAAAAAGCGCGGCATCAGTACATTACTATTTCTATTTATCAGTTAGATGCTCCCCCCATATTACGATGGGAGCTGACCGCCGAAGCGGTGTGGGATTGCCCGGCTTGGCTGGGACCCACCTGAGTATCGGTATTTTCTTTCTGCATTGTTCATGATGTGGGGAGTGGGCTTTTTTGGAATCGAGGTTACCCTTCCTCTGGGAGCGACGGGATTAAAGAGGGAAGGAATTTGGGTCATCCTGGGCCTGGGAGTTGACCTCGGGATTTGGGGATCGACGGGATGTGTACGAATATGGAAAGGATGGATTGTTTGGGTGATAGGCTCATAGGAGACTGGTGTCTGGTTTACCCTAGTCCTGGGGTTTGGCTTTCGGGAACTTCTCTTGTCCGGGATCTTTATCAGATGCCCCCACTACCCCCGACTACCAACAGTGAGTGGAGCCGCCATCGGCCAGTCCCGCAGCCGGATTTGGGCTATCCGCAACCTGCCCACCCGCTCGGTTGCATGAGAAGAAGTGCCTGGCAGTCCGGGTTGCCCCACCACGGATGTACGTATACATTCGCGTTGGGTCGACCCAGCCTAGAGACTAGCGGGGAATCTGAAAACTAAGTTTCGCAGTAATGTTTATGAATCTCTCAGTGAGCGTACATCGTGTGAAGCCAAACTCTACCATTAATTCGATAAAAAAAATCACAAGAAAAATCTTGTGTGAAATAAGTATCATGACTGTCCTAACGCAGGCTATGGTATATCCCAAATTCATTTAGCTGTTAAGCCATGATGAACTTAGCAAACATCAAAACAGACAGACTAGTCACATAAAAGTACGAAGTTACTATTGATTAGTAATTTGCAATCTCAAGCACTATTTACCAGTCCCGACTCATAGCAACTTGCAAATAGACAGTCACAAGAGGCCAGTGATCAGGTAACTCCATTGTGACGTAATCAAAGCCAGGCGCGACTCGAGCCATCGCAGTCGTTCGGAGACATCCAACTTTCACGGCTGGACTACTCCACACTTCACATAGAATAGGGTGTGAGCACAGTGGGAGTGAATTGTTGGGATATCGTTTATAGCTTTGGTAATTTGTGAATATAATTAGTTTTGCAAAATATTATTATTTAAATAATTCCAGTTTACGAAAGAAATAGAATTATGAGCAAACCCCAGTTTCTAAGGGTCCAGATCAATGTCTACTGGAATCAAAAGGCTTTAAATTAGTGACAGTCTATCAACGAAACCGTCGTGTTTATAAAAAACCGGCCAAGTGCGTGTCGGGCCACGCGCAGTAATAGGGTTCCGAAGTTGCATAATAATGCGGACTAAGAAGAGGGTTTTTTTTTGTTACATCACATTTAAAACAGTTTCAGCGGATCAAAACGTTTAAAAACGGGCCCACCTACGGTCGGGTAGCGGAATTTGCTTGGCAATCGAATCTAATTTGACTTTATATTACAAAACGTCGAAAATACTTCTGCACTAACACAAAATAGACACCCCTGCGCGCATGCACCGTATGGATTACAGACCGGTACTGCCAATGACTCCGCCCACTCCAATGCGTTATTCGAGCTTCATCATCATTTCAGCCGAAAGACGTCCACTGCTGGACATAGGCCTCCCCCAGGCGTCGCCACATTGACCGATCCTGTGCGTCTCGCATCCAGCGCCTTCCCGCAACCTTAACCAGGTCATCGGTCCACCTAGTGGGAGGCCTTCCAACGTATCGTCTTCCGGTTTGCGGTCGCCATTCCAGAACTTTTCGGCCCCATCGGCCATCCGTTCTGCGAGCAATGTGCCCTGCCCACTGCCACTTAAGTTTGGCAACTCTTCGGGCTATGTTGGTAACCCTGGTTCTCTTGCGGATCTCTACATTTCTGATTCGATCACGCAAGGAAACGCCGAGCATAGCCCTCTCAATTGCCCTTTGAGTGACTGTAAGCTTCCTAATAAGGCCCATTGTAAGCGACCACGTCTCAGAGCCATATGTCATCACTGGCAACACACACTTGTCATAGACTTTCGTCTTGTGACACAGTGGTAAGTTGGATGAGAAGATACCGCGCAACTTTCCGAACGCTGCCCATCCGAGTCGGATTCGACGGTTGACCTCTTTCTCGAAGTTGGCCCTACCCAATTGGATCGCATGTCCCTGGTAGACATAGTCGCCCAAAACTTCGAGTGTAGAGTTTCCGACCTTGATAGGAGTGGGTGTAACATGGGCATTCACCATGACCTTGGTTTTGTCCATGTTCATTTTAAGACCCAATCTTTCGGAAGCTCTACTGAGGTCATCTAACATTTTACTGAGGCCCTCCATGGTCTCAGCCACGACCACTATGTCGTCGGCAAACCGAAGGTGAGTGATGAACTCGCCATTAATTTTTCGACACAAATGTAATGTTTGTTATGAAATAAATAACTTGAACTTGAACTTGAACTTAACGTTGATGCCAAGCCCTCTCCAATCCAGAACCTTGAAGAAATCCTCCAGCGCAGCAGTGAACAGTTTCGGAGAAATGACGTCTCCCTGTTTCACGCTGCGCCGGAGAAGGATTGGTTTCGAGGTCTGATCCTGAAGACGGACTGACATAGTGGCGTTCTTGTACAAACACTTCAACACTTCAATGTATCGGTAGTCGATCTGGCACCGTTGGAGAGACTGCAGTACAGCCCAAGTCACGATCGAATCGAAGGCTTTCTTGTAGTCCACAAACGCTAAACAGAGAGGCAGGTTATACTCTTTGGTCTTCTGTATAACCTGCCGCAGCGTATGTATGTGGTGTACGGTGCTACAGCCTTTTCGGAATCCGGCTTGTTAGGGAGGCTGGAAATCGTCAAACCTGCGTGCGAGACGATTCGTGATGACTCTTGAAAACAACTTGTAGACAAGGCTAAGAATTGAGATGGGCCTATAGTTCTTCAGCCGGGCATTGTCGCCCTTCTTGAAGATGAGTACCACCACACCCCTACACCATGCCTGTGGCGTTTTGCCCTCGAGTATGACGGAATTAAACAGCTTCTGAAGGGCCTTAAGGACCGGTTTTCCACCCACCTTCAGGAGTTCAGCCGTGATTCCGTCATCATCCGGCGCCTTGTTGTTTTAAGCTGTTTCAGAGCTATCCTAATCTCGTACAGGCTGACGTCCGGAATATCTTCGGGACAGTGTCGGATCAATCAAGCTCTTGGGTCGTTTGCTAGACTCGCAACGGGCTTGCTGATTGATGTGTACAACTACCCATAGAATGTCTGGATCTCCCTCAGAAGCTCCGGTTTGGCGGATTCGATCCTGCCATCGTCGTTCTTCAGTTTCATGAGCTGGCTCTGCCCAATAGCCAGATCCCTTGAAAAAACCTTGGAGCCTTTATTTCGATCAATCGCGTCTTTAATACGCTCGGTATTAATGCGGCGGATATTATTCGAGCTTAAACATTATTAAATTAGAATGGAATTAGGATGTTATGATTTTATTTTTGTATATTTTTACATGGTTCATAAGCATATATTTACTATCTGTTTTACACAGCTAATAACGTTATTTAAGTAATTTTTCAATGACATTTGTACAAAAGTTTTACTGTGCCAAGTACATTTTATAAGTTGGTCGACTATTACTCGTAAACTTGTAAAGCCTTCTTAGCTGTGATAGTTTTCCTTTTAATTTCGTTATATATACTACTGACGTGAAATTTTTCACATAGCCAAGAGCAACCATTTCGCTGGCAGAGTGGGGGAGACTTGACTCTAACAGAAAATTTGCCATTTAAAGCTTAATTTCACGCAAACGGATCACTGAATCGAAAAATGGTTGTAACAAACCCATAATATTTTTGAATGGCCTATCCAACGATACCCAACACCATGGGATAGACGAGAAAAAAAATAACATCCCTACTTTACGTCTATAGAAGCAACGCCAAAAAAAAAATTTTTTCATTATTTTACTATACCACTTTGTCGGCATTATTAATATGTATATCCATGCCAAATTATAGCTTTTTAGTACTTAGAGTCTCTGAGCTAAGCTGCGGACGGACAGACCGAAACAATAAGGGTTCCTTGTTTACTTCGGCACCCTAAAAATTCAGAAATGACATGAATTGACTATCAAACGTTATCAAAACACGTTATGATCTTCAATATGTTGAAATTCAAGGGAAATGTAAGGACATTTCCCTTGAATTTCAACAATTGACCTCGCTAACATCGAATGACACTTTGTCTAGCTAGAGCCTCTGGAACTCAAATTCAAGTCACAATATCGTCTCGGCGGTTTTGACTATGGCTTGGATTAGCCTACCAGCGGAGGTTGCGACTGCGATGCTAATACGCGTCCCTCTGACTCTTGATATCTCAACAAATGAGTAATGTTATGACAGAAACTGGTAGCATATTTTGTGAAAATCCTGAATTGTAATGTTTACCAATAACGCGCTTGGAACAGTGAACGAACTCAGGTTTTAACAAAAACATCTGTTGTTTTAATAACAATACTTCCTTAACAAAATAAAACCAAGTCACTAATATACACGGCAACATCTCTCAGAACCACAGTACAACGCCACACCAAAATTCAATTTCTCCCAGAAAAGCGCTTGCAGCGTTAATCGCTTTCGGTGTAGCGCGTGCAGAAAATTCGTATAACGCTTGTAGGATCCAGTGCTAAATCAAGTTAGCGGTGCAGCGCTGGAAGATTTATTCGTTCCCCCGCCTTTTCTTTGTGAACTTTAAAAATGCTTAAGATTTTACATTTTTGCTTTTTAGAGCACGCTATATTTAGCGGTGCGATGTTGCTGCGTGATTGCGTTTGTGTTATTTTTGGAGCTCTGGGTTTAATAAACGTGAAATACTGGAGCTTGGGTTTGCAACTGCAAACCTGTTTCCACAAAGTTCTTTTTAACCGACTTTCCAAAAAGGAGGAGGTTCTATGTTCGACTATAAGTACGTTTTTCTTCTTACATAACACTTTTTTTGGAAGTCGGTGTCCATAACGAAAAAAAATGGTACCTACAGAAGACACCAACTTCCAAAAAGAAAGTTATTTTTCATTTTGTAATGTTTCTATTTGGAAGTCGGTAGTATTTTTTTGTAATTTTTTTTTGCAGCTTTAATAAGCAGCTTATTTTTCCTCTTCAGAGTCTTGGCTATTTTGGCCTATGTTCTAATTTCTTTTGAAGAAAACTTCCTCCACTCCACTGGTAATGTGCCCAAAAGACTGGCAGCATTGCCACGTTGCATGGCAATGCTTATTCACTGACCCACGTAAAAGCCAGCCCTTGGGTCACGCGAAGTGTCAACTAGGCGTTTGGAAAGATTTTTAAACAAAACGTAAGCACTCGGACCCCACGGACCAAGAATTTCAACCCCAAACGGCTCGAAAATATAACTACCGATGAGGTTATTATATTTCCGCCACTTAAGGTTCTCCGCAGCCGCAGCGGCAGCGCCAGCACAGCACGACGAGCTAGGAAGATGCGATGGCGCAAGAGTATCGACACAAGTAGCGTCCCACACTAAAGGCCTACCAATCTTCCATGGAAACAAAGACATCCCGTCTGGTCTCTTGCCATCGTCGCGTGCCAGGCCATGGGGTTCCAATACGGCCGGAACGCCGACGGTGACGAGAGCACGTCGGATAATGTCGTTTAAGTTTCCGTGACGCGCTATGCGACCCGCACTCGGCTGCATGAAAGACCGTGGTGACCGAGGCTGTTGACAACTTCGCCACAGTGACAACGATGAGGAGTACAACAAGGAGCGCCAAGACGTAGGGAAGCAGCGAGGTGGCAAGTAGTGTCGTCAAACAAGGTGCCTATGTTCGACGACGGTAGTGCGTAAAGCCAGAGGCCCGACTCCCACTCACCCACAGCCAGCAGGCGAGCGCGCTCGGCAGGAGTGCCAGAAGTGGCAATTTGGTGCTCCTGAACTGCTCTGCAGAGCGGCTCATCCCTCCGTCTCTGGGATTATGGGTAGTCGGGGAGATTACAATTCGGGCAAGCGAGTCTCCAAGCATCAATAGCCTCGGTGAAGCACGGCACATCAAAATTAATCAGTATGGGTGCTAGGTTATTCCTGATTAATTTCTCAGTACCGTGGACCGAGGATATAAATGCCGGTAAACTAATACTAGAAATTTTCCACAATTGATTTGTAACCTTCATGATATAGATAGCTCATAATCCCTCCATAAGTTCAAGACACGTGTCCCATTCTTGCCCACACAGCAGATAAACATTCAATCAAATAACAGCCAAAACAATAAAAACAAAACGTAGAACATTCCATAAAATGGTTAGAAAGCGTAATAAAGTTCAGCTCACGCTTGGCGGCTGAGCGCAGAGGGTCTCCTTAAATATTTTATAAGATCTTCTCCGAGCGAGCTTTCTACTTATGCCCCTACAGTGTGTATTTATGATATTGATTCTAAGTATTAACCTTGTTTAGGATCGCGATTTGTTGGCGCCCTTGGAGTTCTGTGTTTATTTTTTGTTCTGTTTCGATGTCCTTCGCAACACATTAAAATGCAGCTTTGAATATATTTTTACAGAAACAGAATATTTTTGCTGAATCCTATTTGCATTATTACAAAGAGCACCTATCTGTGTTCTGTTAGCAACAATGGTTAAAATATTTCCATCTTTTTTCGAAAGCTAGATTAAAGTTTATAGTGGTTTTGGCTTCTGACAATACTCTCAAAACGTAAAATATGGTACGAGTATTCTCAGCTCTTGAATGGTATTACGTAGTTAGTAATTATTGAACAGTTCAGAGTAGATAAACAGTTTTTTCATCCTATTCCAAGATTGACAACTTAGATATAGAATACATTCTATTAAATAAGTTACCATCGACAAAATAAACGTTTTTACAAAAAAATACTACCGACTTCCAAATAAAAACACTACAAATTGAAAAATTACTTTCTTTTTGGAAGTCGGTGTCTACGGTAGGTACCAATTTTTTTCGTTATCGACACCGACTGCCAAACAGAAAGTTATTTTTCAAATTTTTCACTTTGTAGTGTTTTTATTTGAAAGTCGGTAGTATTTTTTTGTAAAAAAGTTTTTTTTTATTTTCACTTTTTAATTGTACCTATCTAATAGGCAAGTAATTAAGTAAGGTACCTATAATTCCAGCATAGGTTACCCGAATATAAAGAAACTGAACATAACTGGTGAAATGAGAGTGTACCAAGGTGAACTGTACACATCTGCGTACCCCTTTCGAGCTTACTGGCGTGATGTAATGTTATGAAATTGTATAAACAATAAACAGAAATGCGAGTTGAGTTCTGTTGTATCTCCGAAGTTCTTCATCAGGGGGGTGACCATAAGCTCTTAGAGCGGTATCAATTTGAGATCGAGTAAGTGACAGATGTATACACGTCAGATACATAGGTCCCTTATTAGACCTCAAATTGATACCGCTCTAAGAGCTAATGGTCACCTCCCTGATCTTCACCAAAATAAAATGGGACCAATTTCAAATACTTTAAAAAAAAAAACAGATTTTTTAAAATCGGTCCACAATTGATGGAAATATAGGTGAAAAAAAAAATGTTGAACATAGAACCTCCTCCTTTTTGGTAAGTCGTTTAAAAATAACCAACATTCAAAGAGACAGTTAAACCGATAAAATAAAAGGAAAATTCGGTATTTTGCGGATCGTGTCATAAAATATGCCAAGTATGGTTAGCGTAGTACATTAATACCTCAATGAGCATGGCACATTTTCTTATAAATGAATTTACACTAGTATATTTTGAATTATTTTCGATGACAATTTATCAATGCCAAGTAAGTACTTGTTCCAGCAAGAAAGAAGAAGCTACTCTCATATATCAAGATCCATATTAAAATATACATTCACCCCTAAATAATCTGTGCGTTGTGAAATAAATTCTTCCTCCGTCTCGAATATCTAGGAAACGATCTGGATGGTTCCCAAGATCTCCGTAAACGGCCGACTTATGGGGAATCAATAGGATGATAGCACCGAAATGTTCCACTTTTACGTAATATAAGGTTTCTTGGAGCGTAATGTTCGAGAGAAATGGTTATTAGTTTATTCGGTCGATATTTTTTGCGAAGCCTCGACTTGGTATCGATTGAAGGCATAGTGTGGTGTGTTATCCTCAGAATTTACTAAGCGATTAAAAATAATCCTGGCGACCGAGTCTCGATCACGGTGACCATTCTCAACGGAGATTAGCAGTGTACACAGGTGCACTCTCATATTCCTGTACTCTCATAGTCTGAAGGGAGAGTAAGCCAACACAACCGAGTAGAGATCAGACGCAGGACCAAGGGCTTTGCGAGTCACGGACAATACGGACATTCCCGTGCATTGTAAAGCACGCAAAGCCGTTAGTACATCACAGAACCAACTTGCAATCCAAACACAGAGCTGCTTATTCCTAATGGAAAACCTGAGAATCAAACCCTTAGGTTTATACTAAGCTAATTATAATAAAATCAGCCTATAACTAACGATATTTTCCTTCACCGTTGCCTATGATGCCAAAATAAATACGACGATTGAACTTATTTCTATTCTCTTCTACTGTTAATCTAAGCTTAAAATAGCCAAGTCAGAGGCCTGTGGGGTTCCCAGAGGTGGCTTAATTAACTCTGACACCAGAGGTGGCCACTTCTTCACACGAAAAGAAGAAAAAGAAGCCTATAACTGCCTACTTGCAGGACAAATGCCTCTTTTATACAAAGAAGTCATCACGTTATCTCAAGGTGCGTTCAGAAAGACATAAATTAACTATCATTCTAGGCCTCCTCACAATGTTTTTCTTCACCAATGTCAGTGATGTACAAGATAGAAGAAAAATACCTGTTCCATATCAGCACAATATTATCCAGTCTTCCTATGAAAACTTGGTGGACTCAATATAGCTAGACAGGATCATAGGCTAGATTTCCTATATAAAGCCCAGGTATAATCTGGAATTAAAAATCTCTATGAAAGATTCCAAGATCATAAAAAGAGAAAACTGCAAAAGAAAACACAGTAACTTTAAAAATACACGGAATAAACGTTTGAAAATAAGATAAATCAAAAAATAAACTGTTACTGGATAGCTTGCTGTTAACTTTTTCATACTCGTAGAGCAGATAAAATAAATACCTCTCGCAACTAGTTTGTGTTTCTCTAGAAATATTATTTCATATCTTTACAATGTTCTGCGGTTTTTGCCAGGTTTTAATGGGACATGGAATGGTTTTATGATAAATATAAAATAGCATTGCGCTTAAAGTCAATAAATGATTTATTTTTAAGGTCGTTCGTGGCAATTTGTGAGTGATGTAAATATAATATTAATAAATATCTGAAATCACGTCATATTTTTAGGAAAAAACATTTAAATAATATCAGTTTTGTTTTATTATTTGCTTTTTCTTCAATACTTTTTGCATTGATCGTATCTAGGTTGTGCTTTCAGGAACCTTTAAAGGTATTTCTAGTATTTTATGTATTCGCTTCACAATTGCAGTCTGTCAAAAACAACTCTCATCTTACTTCTTACTAATAATACGATAAATGCGAGTTTAGATGGTTGGATGTGTGTATGTTTGTTACTCAATCACGCTAAATCGGCTGAACGGATCTAGATGAAATTCTGGACAGAAATAGATTATAGTCTGAAATAGCACATAGGCTACTTTTGATTCCGGTATTATGTGCGTTGGGATAAGAAAACACTTTTCACGACGGGCGAAGCCGGTGGCAGAAGCTAGTTTGCCTATATTTTGACTGTTTGCCGGAGAACTATGCGATTTGAAACTCAATTATTTAGCTTTTCTGTTCTTAGATTTCTCCGCTTTAAGACAAATATTATAGTGACACATGAAGCTAACAATAAAACTGCTGAGCTCCATTCACCCAAACAGAACTACCACAAAAATACTCATTCCTTTACCCACACACCCATAAAATAGGTACAAGCGAGAAAACTTCTCCTTACAAAGTTTAAGAGTCCCAACAAGTTTCACGAGCTAAAAACAGAAAACAGGTACTTTTTCAGTGCAAATTTCTCAATAACTACAAGATAAATCTTTTAATGCGAATTTTTGCGTCACATACTTATTATTTATTTTATTATTTAATTAATTTAATTTAATTTAATTTAGTAAACAATTTAACATACTTATCTAGTAAATGTACATTAAATATTTTTGATAACTGCTCAAAAAAAAACTGAAATGTTAAATTACTAACACACGTTTTTACTAAATCACTAAACACCAGGTTTTTCAATTGATTTTTCAGCTTACTGGTGGAGAACACTAATCTCCAAAAAATGGTATGGATTGGGCATATAGTATACTAGTAAGCCACCAATTTTGTTTTCCAAAATTTATTCCTTTCTTTCTTTTTTTAACAAAACGTTGTCACACACTTGGAATTTCTTCCTGTATTTGCACAAAATTGTCCACGCGGCAAAACGGCAATTTTAGCATGTGTAAAAGCGTCGTCTACGCGTAAGACTATGTTGAATATAAAAATAACTGGAAAATAATTTGAAATTTGAAGTGTTTATCAATCAAATCCAATTTTTATATTATATTTTTGAGTACTTATTTTATTGTAATAAATTGTCCAAATAATGCCTTATAAACCGTTGCGCTCGCAGGAGGCATTCAGAATTCAGTCTCGCTCAAGGTCTTGTAGTCGACGGACCTGTGTCGTTTTTATTGTTATCATTATGTTTTTTATCATATATCTTTTAGTTATTGAGAAATTTTCGCTGAAAAACAAGCTGTTTTCTGTTTTTGGCTCGTGAAACTTGTAGGGACTCTTAACATCGTCAAAAACTTCCACAAAAACGGTCAAATTGAATTTGGTCGTAACTGCGCTATCTGTGGCTGATACTATTATCCGATAGACCGCGTTCTGTGTGTTGCGGTGCTTCCTGATTTAGATGCTTGCGCTAAATTAAAATTAATCTAGTTTGCCTGTACGCCCGTTTTAATTAAGGGCCACTGTTTAGTTGATAGGGACCTGTGGTTAACGGTTTATTGGTGCGTTGGTGATAGGGTGGGTTGAACGTGATGCCATTAAATTTGGATAGTGTGTTGCTTGCCAAAGATTTCTCTTGAGAATTAATTTCATTGAGGTGGCGTTTACAGTCTTCATAAAGGATGTTATTTAGAAGTTTACAGAAATAAGGTCTAGCCGTACTTACCTACCAGTAGCACTATTTAATTTATTACGGTTTTTAACCCACATTTCGTACATATCCGTGTCCAAATGGTTGCACAGTTTTTACGTCATGCAGTAAAAAAAACATTAGTTAAAAGGCTTATTAGTATTTACCTTGCATCGGCACTTTTACTGACAACTGAAAACTGTGAGAATAGGTACTAGTTAGTAATCATCATCATCATTTAAGCCGAAAGACGTCTACTGCTGGACACATGCCTCCCCCCAAGTGTCGCCACATGATTCGGTCCTGTGCATATCACAGCCAGCGGTTTCCTACAGTCTTAAGTGGAAACGGGGGCAGAGAGCGCCGACTGAATTTCCTTAGTAAAAGTCATAATTCGAGGTTTGGCTATCGCCTGTTTCCTCTTCCAACATTGGACCAATTTATAAGATATTCCATAAACTGAAAATTCCCTATGTTTTCCTTTTTGATGATACATTATCGTAAGAAGCACTAGAACCCTCCAAAAATGCACAAAATTGCGCTGTCAACAGAGGCTTAGTGTACAAATTTGCCAAATATTAAAAAAGGAAAAAAGGAAAACTTCGGTCCACCTAGAAGGAGCTCTTCAAATGCTGCGCCTTTCGGAACGCGATAATTAGTTACTAATAGGTTAGTAATGGACAACCTGCATTGAAAATCTTAAGAAAATTGCAAATCTTATTAAAAATAATGGTCTGATGAATCGGTGGCTTTTGCCTTTACATATTTTATTGTTTCACCCACATTATTTCTAGAAGCACAAAACCCTAAATAATCTGATCGGAATTGTAAGAAAAATGATGATATCCGTTGTGAGGGCTCCCGAACAAAACGCTTGTAATCTGTAGAGCCTCGGCTCTTAATCTTCGTGGCTAGTGATCCGTGAAATGGGACACTGCCGGCTAAATATAGGAGGAATGAGGATCTATTGTCTATGTAGCTATCGGTTGATCCAGCGTTTTCACTCGATTTGATAACGGTTTGCCAATGTTATTGTAATAATCTAAAATATATATTTTTTCGGTTTGCTCGCGCGTGACCACTAGCTTACCTGATGGTAAGCGATGATGTGGAAGTTTATTCAAGATTTATTCATTCACAAATGGTTTTACATTTAAGACCTAAGCTTACATGTGAACTACCTATTTGTTTATTTGTAAATCAGTGCTTCTAAAGCAGTTTTTAGAAGCCACTAATATGATTAGGGCAATTCCTTCACTGAGTAAGCTACATGATCGCTAAGCGTGGCTACTTGTTATCCTAAAATATATGCAGGGTTCCTGTGGTATTGACCACGGGACCGAAACTACGGGAAAAATATATTTTTTTTTACTTAGAGCCCTGACTGACACCGCCGTTGTTAGCTTGGACCCTGTTTCAAATACCTGTGGACTACAATTCTTTTTTTAATGAATATTTAGAAGAATCATTAAAATTTCACTTTTTTTTTTGTCATCCAGACTTTATTTTCCCGAGCCACACCGCCTCGAACTAGCCCTCATGATACGTGGCCAAATCATCTCGCCACCTCTTTCTGGGCCAGCCTCAGCGATGCCTTCCATCTTCAGGAACGTACTGTGTGGAGACTCTCGCCCGGCGGTCAATTTGCATACGACTAACGTGATCCACCTAATCCCATTTGAGCCTGGCAGCCTTTATGCCCACGTCTGTTATGCCCGTTTTGGTGCGCAGCGTAGTATTCCGTATTCGATCTGTTCTTTTGAAACCCAGAATGCTGCGTTCCATCGGTCTCTGGTAAACCCCAAGTCAGGACTTTTGCAATTACTTAACGAGCAATATGAAGTAAAAAATATATGAACTTGATGTGAAACTTCTCGCACCTCCTAGAACCAAAAATTCGAATATATGTGACATCCACCAAACCGCATTGGGCCTGCGTGGTGGATTACAGCCCATTTCCTCTCACAGCGGAGAGGCCTGTGTCCCTCCAGTTTGAACATTAAAAAAGGCTGATGATGATGATGTGAGATAATATAATATTATAATTATAATATTATTTATTAATATATTAATATATATATATTAATTAATTAATAATAAGGAGTGAGTTATCACTCACTCCTTATTATTTTACTGTTTTTAAATTTACATAAGTACGCCAAGTTTCAGCTTAATCGGATGCCAGGAAGTGCTTGAAAAATGGATTATTAGCTGTCGGACACTCACTAAAATTCAAGGTAATATTATAAGCAGAACTTATTGTTGGTAGTGGTGGTACCTACCGATTAATATAAAAGCGTGCGCTCGAGCGAGTATCGCCCCTTTTTATCCTGAGTCGTCGCACGGTAAGGTTATCGGTACCTTCGCTACTTTCCAGTAAGTTCGTTCCATATTGTGCTATTTGGGTTTTTGTGTTATTGGTACTCGTTTTGTATATAAACGGTCGTTTGTGATTGCTCTAATTTTAATGATTACTTGAACAATTGTTAAAATAAAGTATATTCTGAAATAAATTCGTTTTAGTTTGTCCGAATTGTTATTTTTATTTGTTTTTCCATCCTGGTCGCTAAAAATATTATAAAGCTTGTAAAAAGTAAATTACAAAATAAACGTCCCAATTAGTAGTCAGGTAAGATAGTGATGTATGGTGGTGGCACTCGAACTCCCAGAGTGTCAGATTAGACGGAGAGGTAGAGCGAGGGACGAGGGCACTACAAGACATCCTCTGTTGGGTTTTTCGTTTGAGACATAAAGCTGTGTTATATTGTCTTTTTTGCTTTTTTTAAGCTCATTGTCAGTCAAAATTATCTAGCATACTATAGTAAAAAATGCAACACATTTTTCCTTTATATCATTTTTTTTTTTTTTTTTTTAATATTTCTCTAGCTTATTTCATAACTTATCAAAATAAACTTTCTGTAAAGTCCTTATGTAAAAAAATCGCAATCCTTTTCATGTGACACTGTGCATACTTTTGATGGTTTCTTAATCTCTCCAAACTAATAGCACGATTCTATGACCAACCAAGCAACCAAGTTCTTCAAAAACAAACTTTATTTGCACAAGGCAGACTATAATATATATAATATATATATAGTTTTTAATAACCCTTTTTTTAGCTTTACCATAGTCGCCTAAAACTATGCAGGCTTATTTATAAAAACTTTGTAATCTATGATTAGTTTAAATAATGATTTGCAGATTCTTAATTCATAAGTCTCCATAGATTTTTTTTATTATAAATCTGCTAATATGGCCCTTGATCTGCGGTACATTGAGAACAAGTCCTAAGTTCGAAGGGACCCCGTCACGTGTCGCAAGCAGTTCGAGAGTTCGCTAAGCACACTATAACACGTTTCACGCTATACGCTCCACTGAGTTCGGCCTGACACACGGACTTTTCAATCTAGACGATAATAGAGCTGTAAGAGATACTGACGGTTTGCTGCTCTTTTGGAAAATGGCGTTTAAATTGTGGGTAAGGAAAGGTAGGACTTTATGAAGTTAATATTATTTAGCCACAAGTTTGTCTTATGGCTAAATAATAACAGCTGTACGACGGCTGGATCAGAGATCAAGCTACGCTTGCCAACGTCGGTCTATGCATGATACAACAAGCACGTTGACTATCGTTATGGCAAGTCAGAAAACCCGAAAGTCTGTGGACCAGTTGCGTAGGATAGATAAGCTGTCACATACATACATACATGCATAAACTCACGCCTTTTTTCCATGGGGTAGGCAGAAACTACAGAACGCCGAAAGGGATGGAAAGATTGAAGAGGATGTGGAAAGGAGAGTGAATGCAGGGAATGGAGAATGAATGGTGCTATACATGCGGTTGTGACTAGCAAGTCGTTGTCTCCGGATCCCGTTCGGTTCTGTTTCACGATGATAGATAGATGGTGTTAGCAGCAATATCCAATTAAATGGTTTTACTAGGTTAGGTTCGTGAATATTTTTTTCTTTAAATACAGTGAAGGTTCGTTTTACAGTATTTTTCCACGTTTTTACAGTTTTTTGCACTAAAAGGTGAAAAATGCAATTTTAACAATCAAGTGAAATGCCTCAGAAAATTAAAAATACACAATCTATTGGCAGCAATTTTAAATGATCCGTTCAAATTATCTTTGATGTGTGAATTAAAAGACCAATATTTCATAATTTTGTACTGAGGAGAGTTGATTAAACAAGAACATACAATTTTTATGTTCAATTCCAGAAAATGTTAATTTTACACACATTCAATAACAGACAGGTGCATATCGCGCCATCTAGTAACATTTATTTGAACCAAATTTTCTTTCTTAGCAATGAGACCCCGTGACTTCGCTTACGTGCAAAACGTTTCGCGGCGAATTCGAAGGTCTTAAATAGCAATATAGACGCGTAGCAAACATGCTATCATTTTGCAGCAGGCGTAGCTCTGTCGTAGGCATTGCGTAGCATGAACATTGATACTGCTTTTCAATTCGATCCGATTGACCCATTTCGGCGTCCCCAATCACAGGTGTTCAAAAATACACGCCAGATTAAACGAATGTCGGGCAATCCTTTGGTGCAGACGGATAGATTCTATGGTCACCATTAGGGCTTCCGTTCAGTGTCCGTTTTGGCAAAGGCCTTTTGTGCACTGATCTGTGATGTACACTTGCAGTCAGTATTAGTAGAGATCAAAGAACGAGGTCGTTCATCAATAGGTAGTGTTGATCATTTCGTGATTTCGTTGATCATATCCATTACATTACATGTTGTGTGTTTTTCTGTGTGGACTGTTGTTGTTGACAAATAAATAAATAAAAACCGGCCAAGTGCGAGTCGGAATCGCGCACGAAGTGTTCTGTACCATTACAGCAAAAAACGGCAATAAAATCACGTTTGTTGTATGGGAGCCCCACTCAAATATTTATTTTATTCTGTTTTTAGTATTTGTTGTCATAGCGGCAACAAAAATACATCATTTGTGAATTTTCAACTGTCTAGTTATCACAGTTCATGAGATACAGCCTGGTGACAAACGGACCGACAGACAGACGGACTGCGGAGTCTTAGTAATAGGGTCCCATTTTTTACCCTTTGGGTACGGAACCCTAAAAATATAATGTATTATTATTGCACTAGGCAGCCCAGAAGCATGGTTTTGGACTGTCTCGTTGGTCTAGTGATCGCAAGCGCTTCTGCTGAATGCATGATCATGTGTTCAGTGCCTGGGTTGATCAAAGTTTAATTGAGTTATCAATGTGAAATTTTTCAGCAGTAGTATAAAGTCTAGATTTGTACCCGGTTGATGTGTTCTATACCAATATTATAAAGTGCAAAGATTCTTTAGTTTGTTTGTTTGTTTGTACCGAATAGGCTCCAAAAATACTAGACCGATTTAAATATTCTTTCACCTATGGAAAGCTACTTTATTCCCGAGTAATAAAGGCTATAATTTATTTAAAAAAAATAGAGATCCTTATGAAAATTACAATAATGTAACCCAAAGTAGAAACATTTTGGGCGTGCGCTGAGAAAACTTTTGATGATACATAAAAAATATGTACTACATGATTAAATTACTCATTATTACCAAAAAAAGTTTGCGAGAGAATATATCTCACTATCATAGTTGAGTCACAATAGCAGCTTTTGTGTTCTAAAACTTAATTAGATCGCCGCGGTAGAAACAAAAGTTGGTTACAATTGTATTGTAGTATTAATTGTTATTCAAATAAATAGTTTAACAAATTGGTAGGTAGCTAGGTAGGGTAAGGTAGAGTAGGTAGGGTAGGTGGGTAGGTAGCTACGGTAGTATATGTAGGATAGGGTAGGTATGTAGGGTAGGATAGGGTAGGGAAGGTAGTTTGATCGGTAGGGCAGGTGGGTAGGTAAATAGGTAGGGTAGATAGGTAAGGTGGTAGGTAGGTAGATAGTCAGTTAATAGGAGCGAAGCCGCGGGGTTCAGCTAATTATATTATGTTATTATTAACATCTTTTTTACAAGCTTTTTATTAACTTGCAATTTATGTATTGCACTTATCCTCAACCGATTAAGATGAAATTTTACATTCACGTTTGGTTTGGATGACAATGCACGATAAGCTAAAAACCTTTTAAAAAAAAAAGATTATTTAAATTGGAACAAAATATTTTAATTAAAACATGTCAATTGATAGGCTCGTTCACTGAAATGTGGCTATACGAGTAGGCAATATGTAAACCTAAACAGAAATAGGAAGTTATGTGCCCTTGCTTACCTACGTAAGTTGCGTGAAACCCACCATCACGCCTGTGGAAAATAACTATTTATTTCAACAAAAAACAACTTTATATCTTCATCAGTTTGTTACTGACGTGCAATCTTCAGCTAAAAAAGTAATAATCGCCACTCCATCTACAATTTGATCAAATCTATTAAGCTTGTTTTCCAGTGTAAAATCTTTTGCTATAGAAGGCGAGAAAAACAAAATGCAAATCTTATTTCGCGATGAAAAATAGATTGCGCAACGTAATAACTTTGTATGCAGTAAGTAGGACAGGAGGTGGGGGTAATAGTACATTGTGATACAAGGGTGGAAAGTAGGTTTTTAATGACACGAGTTTGCAATAACCTACACACCCGTGTATCACACGACGTTTTTCAATACAGTTGTGAGAAACAGTAAAAACAAATCAAAGAATTAGATTTGTTTATTCACAAAAAATAAAATTTTCAACATGGCGCGTTTTTGCAACTGGACATATTTTTTTACAAAGAAAACAGCCTATACAGCCTATTCGATTTTTGACAAACGATGATGTGAAAATAATTAACTTAAAACTGGTAATTAAATATATTAAAAACTATTTAAAAAAAAAAGAGAATTCAATGCTAAAACGTACGGAATCATTAATTTTTCCTCGTATAAAATGGTATCCTATTTTATTCTATGTATGAAAACTCCTTGCTACTAAACTTTTATAAATTGACTAATGGAGCGTTTTTGCAACTGGTCATTTTTTTTTTCAACGAAAACAGCCTATACAGCCTATTCGATTTTTTTAAAATGTTGATGTGAAAATAATTAAATTAAAACTGTTAATTAAATATATTAAATAACCATTTAAAAGACTTTTGAGAGTTCAATGCTAAATCGTAGGGAATCATTCATTTTGCCTCGTATAAAATCTATCCCATTTTATTCTATGTTTGAAAACTCCTTGCTACTAAACTTTTTTAAATTGACTTAAAAATTTAAAACTAAACTGCAAACATAATGATCGAGCTCGTAAACAAAAGTCACGACCGCGTAACAGAAAGATGCCTATGCGTAAGATTTAACTTTCGAATCATAATTATAGCTGCTGAAAGTACGCCATGTTTAACAACTGTATTGAAAAGTAAATGTTAAGATAGTTGCTAAATAGGGTGGCAAGGGTGAAAATTTACCCTAAAATATTGGGATTTTATTATCCTTGGGATTAGGATCACCTTTAATTTGAATAGGTTCTTGTTTTGGAGTAAAAACGTTTTTAATGAGTTTCTTAACGGGTCTTTATGTTTTATAAATTTTCTGGCACGTTGCCGTCTGTTTTATTTGATGGGGAATAAAAATGTAGGTAATGATAATTTTTGTCAAGATGATTTTGCTTGAAGTATGTCATGAAAGAAAATGTAGGTATAACATTAATTCTACCTGTAAACAATATTAATTAGCTTATGGTCGAAAGGACTCAAACGGGGTAAGAGATGACAAAATATAGTATAAAACTTTGAACGAAAACTTGTTGTAATTAATTGGCATAATTGCAAAAGAAGATGATGATTGTGTTCGAAAGGAACAACTTTTCATAGCTTTTATTATTTTCAAAGAGTAGAATTTAAATTAATTTTATTTTAGAATTTTATTTTTTTAGCCTGAAGCATGAAAATAAATAAAAAAGTTAATTTAAAAATCAAAAAACCAGGCTGTTTAAAAAGCGTACTAAAAAACTTTAAACAAGAACATGCTGTGCAGTCGGAGGATACATATTCGTAAACTGGCTGGTACCCCCTGATCAACTTTCTAGTTATAATTTTATTTTCAAATTACTTTTATACATATTATAAGTGGTATATATTTGTGTAATCATCTCTTAAAACCCTTCATTTTGATACCCCACTCGAGGGTTTGGAAGAAAAAAAAATTGAGACTCGCACAATATGGCGCTAAAAATTCGCCATGTTTGGTTTTTTTGAACTTCACCTATCTAAGAACACTTGGGCGGTCAAGACTTATCTAACAATGTCTTATATATAAATCTGTCTAGCGGTTTGAAATGTATGAGGTAATAAATAATATTACGTACATACAACGGCTCGTTCACAGAGAGGAGGCCAGTGTCCCAGCAGTGGGAACATTAATAGGCTGATGATGATGATGATGATGACATACATACAAATATACAAACAAACAAACATACAATATACGCGCAACGGATAAACAACAGCGTTTCTGCGTCCAGAATATTTTTGCAAATCCTCGGATATTTCGCCTATACGCTGGCAACACTACCACTAACGCAGTTAGCGGGGCGCTCGGAGTCGACCCGTTTGCCTAACTCCTGACGATGCTGCGATGGCTACGCTACGGCAATACTGTTGTTCTACGATGGAAGTTGCTAATCGGGACTGTTATTACTCTATAAGTTTATGCTTTAGTTTTCCTTCGACTCGAAAAAATTAAGACAGGGAAAATAGCACAAAATAAAAAGTATACAGAAGGGCCACTCCCGGCGTTTCAAAAATTGACAGATTAATTTGAGATATTCACTAGAATTACACTACTTATATCGATTATAAGAAATATTAGGAGCATTTTACGCAATTTTGACGATTTCTCTCTTTTATTATCCACGTTCCGATTTGAAACCGACGTCATAATCCTGACCGAATGTTGGCTCAGCTCAAATAAACCTATACCGCAGCTTACTAATTATGTTTCATTTTCGACAACAAGACATTTAAATCAAAATGATGGTGTAGTAGTGTACGTAAAAAAAAACTCTTAAACCCAAAGTAAAAGAACTAAGTTTGGCACAGTCAGCATGTATTCAGTTGGAAATACTTAATACCATTGTTCTTTGTATGTACCGCTCACCATCCAACACAAACACAGACTGTTTCATAGATTCTCTCAGTACACACTTAAATATTTTAACTCGTCATCAAAGTATAATCATAGCGGGGGACATTAACATTAATATTAAAACTAAAGACTCTGAGCCATCGCAGGAACATAGAAATAGGGTAAACTACCTAAACATGTTATCACTATACGGCATACTACCTGGCCATACTTGCCCTACACGCGAATCTAACTGTTTAGACCACTTTATGTTAAAAATAAACAAAAAAAAAGGTATCTGCGTCTATCGTTATACTACATACATCAATCACCGACCATTACACTACTTTTCTAAAACTATCAAGATTAAAACACAAACAAACTGCAAATAAAACTACTTCAACCATCGATTTAGAACAGGCCTTAAAATATCTTAAAGAAAATAAAATTTCAGACCTCCTATTATGTAGCGATCCGGATAAATTAATTGACATGTTATTACATAAATTAACTGAAGCTATTAACCACAGCACTGTTATAAAGAAAATTCCTAATAGTAAGCGTACCATTAAGCCATGGATGACAGCCGGTATATTAAGATGCATTAAGAATCGCAACAAACTTCAGAAAAATACACACAATGACCCATTCAATGACATCTTAAAAATAACCTACCGACGATATCGAAATTATTGTAATAACCTAATCAAAAAACTAAAAAGCAAATACGAAAGGGATCTACTTGCTAATTCAGTCACAAACAATAAACTATTATGGAAAAATATAAAAACTCTAACTTACACAAATAATAATAAAAACCAAAATTCTGAACTACTTCATTTGAAGCCAAGTCCATCTGAATCTGTTAATTTCATCAATAACTATTTCGTAAACATTGGCAGAGAGCTAGCCCAAAAGATCCAACCTACAGAAAATAACTCGAGAACTTTTCAATTAGACATATCCTCGACTCAAGTAAATTCATTTGTTCTTCTAGACACTGATCCCGATGAAGTGAGCAGGATCTTGATGAACCTAAGATCGGACAGTGCGCCTGGTTGGGACAATGTTTCCACTAGCTTCTTGAAATACATAAGTCAAGAAATTTTCCCTATCCTCGCCCACTTGGCTAATCTTTGTTTCACAAAGGGTATCTTCCCTGCCCCACTCAAGAAATCTATCATTATTCCTGTTCACAAGGGAGGGGACAGAGACGATGTCAACAATTACAGACCCATATCCATCTTGCCAGCTATTTCCAAAATTATTGAAAAGCTAATAAATAACCGCCTCACTAAATTCCTTAATAAATCTAATTCCTTAAGTAGCTTACAATTTGGATTCAGGCAAGGAGTCTCAACTGAGGATGCAGTCACTGCCCTCAGCTCTCTGGTAGCTGATAATCTGGACAGTGGGAGAAAATGTCTGACCGTGTTTCTGGACCTAAAAAAGGCGTTTGACACCGTCTCTGTTCCCATCCTGATACACAAATTGGAAGCCTCGGGTGTGAGAGGAATCCCACTCAAACTTTTTATAGACTACATCACAAATAGGAAGCAAAGGGTAAAAGTAGGTGAACACGTTAGCCATGATGCAAATGTCACTTTCGGTGTACCTCAGGGAAGCGTGCTTGGCCCTACACTCTTCCTGCTTTACATTAATGACCTCTGCAACCTAAAAATCAATAATGCCAAAATTTTTGCTTATGCAGACGATACCGCTGTGGTCTTTACTGGAAAGTCCTGGCACGACGTTGCCAGAAGTGCTGAAGTTGGAATGCACCAATGATGACCAGTCTCTTCGTCGCCGCAAGTGGGACACTGATACAGGTCTCTTTCTGGGACGGTCACAACATAACTCAAGCTCACCTGGTACTCCGCAGAGATCTCCTCTCAGGATACGAGGTACTAAGGCGACTGAACACACCTTCTTAACTCTTGAAACTGTATTGCGTAACATCGTCGGGTTAGACTATCACATTAATTTAGAAATGATAAACAGCGAAAATAATTTCTTACATTTTTCTACAGTCTTGTCAATGTTATCCAAAAAAAATGACAATTGATGCTTTTGTTCTGTTTTTGTATTTAATTATCTTTCGTCGTTTGCTTGGATTTTGCGGTTTGCTCTTCTGAGTTTATGCTGCCAGCAACATTAAGTACTTTGGCTGGAAAAGAGTTATCCGAATTTATCCCAGATGTAGGTGTAAAAGTGAACGTACCCGCAGGCTTATTACTTATCTTTTGCAAGAGCAAAACGATAGCGCAATAATTGCTCTTCCTACAGAAGTTTTAGAGTTGTTGGCGGTTTTTTATTTAAATAAGTTCATTTGACAAACAGCGAGCGATTAGCAAACGATTTTGTAGGACCTACTATACCTACACTGCAGGTAATTCCAACTTTTATGACGTAAAGTGTTTGATCGTTATCGTTTTGCTCTTGCAAAAGATACTTAATAAGCCTGCCGGTCCGCACCATCACATATTGAAATACATAAACTCACACCCTTTTCACACGGACCCCATGGAAAAGAGGGGTGCCACAGGCGGCAACTACTTCTGTAGTCGCCATCTGCTACGATCCTTACATAGGTCACTTTTTTTTTGGTTTAAATTTACATCTGCTCAAACACTCACGCCGGTTATGAATATTGTGCATCTGGCCTTCCTGAAGATCGGTGTACCTAATCTTCTTGGCGTTTCTGGCGTGATATTTTCAAATGAAGTTCAGTGGCTGTTGTAATTATTTGCAAACAAGTGGATATTGTGATGTAAAATTGTTTTAGTTATTTGTCCCATGTGTCTATGCAACTGGACAACATGTGGAATCATTGATACAGGCTCGACCTCAGGAATGAAGAGCTGAGATTTTTTGCAGTACCTCTACGAAACGCCGAGAAGGCGGACTCGATATACCTATTTGTTGCAAAATACTCCAAAAATATTAGAATGTGTTACATCCGCATTCTAAGTGACTTTAAAAAAAAAAGACTTAACTTAAGGTTGCCCTAGTCGACGACGAACTACGGGCACGAACTATTTTGTGCGCGGGGTTAAAATGCATGCTATCTCATCCGATAACACGTGCGAAAGATATAGATGCTGTGATGAGCAGTAGAAAGCTAGTTCGCGTACGAATAAGCACTTTTGCAAATTTGTAGCGAAATGGATGATGATTTAGGACGAAAACGAGCGCGCGAAATTTTATAAACTGATCTTTGGGAGTATGGATATCATGAAAAAACGACTAAATGTTTATTTTACAAAATAAAATTATTTGCATTGTTGAACTACTAATCTATCCCTGTATGGTGGCTGTTTTGAAATTTTCCATCTTCTTATGGTATTTATTTCCAACCAAAGATGCGAAAAATTTGTGTTAGAATATGGAACTTTCAACGCTCATATCTGTCAATATTTTTATTTTTACTTTTTTGTTTCCATACATGGCTAGATAATGATGAGACAAAATAATATCATTTTTTTATTTTAAATGTCCAATGTACATCGACAAACAGTAGAGTAATCGCTAGACTATGTTTGTATGGAAGAATGATCGACTAGTGCAACCTTAAATGCCTCAGTAGTGGCCAAGCCAGATCACCAGTGTTTCCACATTGAGGAATCAAGCACTTTCTCGGTGCTTTTAGCTCATCCAGATTATATGAAGCAGGCAGCTGCATCCCGGCAATAAAGCGACGGATAGCCATGGCTAAGATGCTATGACACGTCTCCAGAACATCTGGTGGTCAACTTGCTGCGCTTGACTCGTTGGAACGCAGAGCTAAGAGGCTCAAGGGCGACGTTAAACTGGGAAATGCCAAGCTTCACAGATTGACTCATCGCCGTAAGGTTGCCTGCTTGTCGGTCTTCTACAGACTGTACTTCGGCGAGTGTGCTCATGAGCACCACGACCTCTACCCACCGGCCCCCTTCTACCGTCGGACATCTAGACGCACTGCATGTTACCATCCTCACGTAGTTGCCATTCCACCAATTCGCACCAAGCGCTTCCAAACAGCCTTCATAATGCGCACAGTAAATGAGTGGAACTCACTGCCTGCGTCTGTGTTTTCGAACGCAGACAACCCGAATCTCTTCAAATTTAGAGTCAACAGGCTTCTTCTGGGTAAGCTCACTCCATCGTCGACTTTGTCACCTCTGACCTAGACTATAGTCAAGATCAAACCCAATCAAAATTTTAAAAAAAATCTTGCAAAACGCGGTGTGAATTTCAAAATTAAAGCCAATTCGGTCAGAGCACTGGTTTTCCGGATTTTAATCTATGGAGTTGAGTAAGAGCAAGAGAAAGACAGACAATATATGCATTAAAAATGTAATGCTGGAGGCGGATGCTCCGAATCTCATGGACAGCCAAACGCACAAATGTATCTGTAGGTACTTTCAACCCAATTGTTTACAGTTTGGTTACAGCGTATTTTGACCTACTTTGGTCACATAATGCGACCCCTAGTTATCAGCCTTGCAAAGCTGGTCTTTGTTGGCAATGTACCGAAGGAAAGAGAGCACGAGGTTGGACCATGTGAAAGGATCTACGTCCTCAAACAAATACCAGCAGATGTGATGGCAACTTTGGACCGGAGGCGATGGAGGCAGATTGTCCTCTGTTGATCTTCAGTAATGAGGGACCGACTGAACAAGAAGAAAAAGATTATATGAAATACTTTCGTTCGCCGTGGCTAAGCCTCGTGCGGCCCACAATATTATTACATACGTGTAAATTCACCGCGGGACGAACAAGCCAACCAAAACAGGACGACCCGCGCGCCACCGCACGGTTTGTCTGGGGATTAAATTTCGATATGGTTTGCTATTTTTTTTTTTTTTTTCAAAAAAACGCTGCCCCACACTAGGAATTACTCCAGTATCGTGGGTGCGTTTACAAACATATAAACTCACCTACACAAACACCCAGAGCCGGAACAACTATTTGTAGATCATACAAATAATTGTTCCGTGCGGGAATCAAACCCGCGACACGCAGCGCAGCAGTCAATCGCTCACTGGTTGTTGTTAATGTTGATAGACCACTAAATTAACATGTACAAAACACGTAAATTTTGCTATAAGTCCTACACATACTTACCGTTAACTGGAGTTTTATTTAATAACACACCACCCTAGCGATATAGTCATATAGACTGACTTCCTGAGGATAAAACATTCTCAGAGCAGTCAAGAATACGATAGCACTCGACGATTAGACGATGCACTAGACGATAGCACTCTTTACAAAGCGCAAGTCCGATCCTGCATGGAGTATTGCAGCCACCTCTGGGATGGCTCAGCTAAATATCAGCTTGCCGCGCTTGACTCGGTGGAACGCAGAGCCAAGAGACTAATTGGCGACGTCAAACTGGTGGATGCCAAGCTTCACAGCTTAGCTCATCGCCGTAAGGTTGCCTGCTTGTCGATCTTCTACAGACTGTATTTTGGCGAGTGTGCTCATGAACTCCACGACCTCATCCCACCGGCCCCCTTCTACCATCGGACATCTAGACGCACTGCAAGTTACCATCCTCACCTAGTTGCTATTCCACCAATTCGCACCAAGCGCTTCCAAACATCCTTCATAATGCGCACTGCAAAAGAGTGGAACTCACTGCCTGCGTCTGTGTTTCCGAACGCATACAACCCGAATCTCTTCAAAGTTAAAGTGAACAGGCTTCTTCTGGGTAAGCTCACTCCATCGTCGACATTGTCTCTGTCACCTCTGACCTAGACTAGAGTCAAGAACAAACCCATCCCGAATAAAAAAAAAATTGCGAAATCCTGAAAAACGAAACTGAGGTCCCATATGCACCTACACTACCTACCAGTGCTTTCAGGCTTTCATTCATGAAAGTCTGAAATTGATTTCGTTTTTTTTTTTGTCTGTGGTAGATTTTAATTGATTTTTCTCTTGAGTCTTGACACCCTAGATTTTGAATAAGATAAAAAAGTTAATTAAAGTACATATTCGCGAGCTGGCTGACCAAAACTAGATGTATCCTCCGACTGCACAGCATGATTTTCTTCTTGTTTACGTCTTTTTAGTTCGCTTTTTAAGCAGTCGGGGTTTTTTGATCTTTTTAATATTTTTTTTTTTTTTTTGCATTAGGTACATTTTAACATACGAAGTTTTATATATTTATGAAATCACCTCTTAAAATCCTTTATTTTGATACCCCACACGATGGATTTAAAAAAAAAAAAAAAAACCCCTTAAAATGGCGCCCAAAATCCGCGATTTTTCTTTTCCAATTTTAATGTAGCCGGTGACACTCGCAGGGGCATAAGACTAATCGATTGACGTAAAAATCATCAACATCGGCCAACGCGTTTGGTCTCTAGAACGCCACATTGCCACATAGGAACAAACATACATAGACTGATAAACACATTACCCTCCTTCGGCAGTCGGGTAAAAAACAGGGTGGCCGATTGGAATAAGCAATTTAATTAGGTTCATCCAAGGAAGCTTTAAAATCGGACTCGTTAAAATATGCTATGAGTAGGTTTTAAAAAATGTATAAATTAGAATTGTTTTAAGTTTTTAATAGTATTTTGTACACGAAAAACACTACGTATACAACAAGGAGAGAAAATTCTTAGCGCAATTTTTTGAACGCGTCTTTCTTGTGATATTGCAACGTTTCGTTGCAACGTAAGTATTTTAACTGAACTCGATAGTTTCTGTTGATTCGCTTATATTTAGAGTCAGGAATAAAAAAAAAACAGATTTGTTATCGAATTGGCCAATCCTTAACAACCAAGATCTTTTTTTTATATATTTCGAAAACCGTACTATATTTATATTTGATGGTAAACAAATCGAAACATGTTTTCTTATTAGACAACTTTGATGTAACGAAACGTCATTTCAAATGCAAGAAAATAACAAAGATGGCTGAAGAACAGGTGAGAACCAAAATATTATGATTTATAAATGATTTTAAATGAATTTACTGTTAATATTGCATTTAACACTACTTTAAAATCAAACAAGTAAAAATAGTGAATAGATTTTTTAAATGCCGCCACAAATTTCATTAATTTTGTCTGTGTTATTTGGTGTTTGGTCCGTGTAGTGATAATCCGTGCGTTAGATTCTCTTTACAGGCGTTATTTTAGCATTTTATCTATTATAAGAATACCAGTTCCACGTTTAGGAGTAAGTTGTTGTACGATATTGCCGGCACTTTGGTTATATTGCGATGTTTACACATCATATCCTTGAAATGTAATCAAAACCTTTCGTTGGTGAACTAGCTGCATTCTGCCCCCTAGTGCGTTTTACTATTTGTGGTGTTCTACTTTTAATTTTCTATGTTGTTAAGATGAGGATTAGTATCAATCATTACTCTTGTCTTATTATTGCTTATTATTTTAACGTATTTAGTTCATGTTTTAGTTATTTTGAAGGACATCAATTACTTAAATGCCAACTAGGTTCCTATATTACAAATTAGGTTGGTATACTTATAAGAATTTCAAGTTCATCAATGTTATTTTCAGTTCTTACCCAGATAAGAAATGAACAATTTCTTATATTATTATTATCAATGAAAAAATGTGGAAAGGAAGGTTATAAGTCATAAGATAATTTGATAAAATGTCCACACTATATTACTAATAAAAAATTTGTCAATCTTCGATTTCCAAAAATAAAATAATAAAATTTGTAAAAAACATAGCATCTTCAACAAGGAACAATCAATTAACAGATTACACTATGTAATACTATTTAAAACATTCTCTTCAATTTATGGTTCTATAACAAACAATAAAGAATGGTTCGATTTAGTTTGATTATGATACATCCTATTTACAATCATGATTACAATTATTTTTCTGAGTTGTAGAGGTTATAAGCAGTGGCTATATATATGTAACATACTGGTATTTTGTTGAACCTGGGGTGTACCATAAGCTCTTAGAGTAAGGTTATTTTGAGTGTGTGTAAGAAAGTATTTATTTCTCAATATATGGTACATTGTATATGGGATACAGGAGCAGTGGTGCCTAGTTGTAACGGCCGTGACTTACAAGTTTTAGGTCATGTGTTCGAAGCCAGGCAGGCACTTTACTTTGTGTAAATTATTTCATCACCACTGTTCTCAAAATGGTGAAGGGAAAACATCATGTGAACCGGCGTGTCCTAGAAAAGACATGTGATATCCACCAATCACCACTGGGCCCGCGTGGTGGATTACGACCCATTCCCTCTCACAGAGAGGAGGCCTGTGTCCCAGCAGTGGGAACATAATAAGGCTGATGAAGATATGGTACATTAAGATCCTACATTTAACATTGTTTCACACATACTACCACAGATCTATATGACTTGCATATATCTGTCCCTTACGGACACACAAAGTAATCTTACTCTAAGAGCTTATGGTCACCCTTTGGTTTAGAATAGAAGCCAACTCCAACACAGTTGGGGCAAGGCTAGGCTGATAATTAAAGAAGAAATTTTTTTTGATGATTTGGCAAAATTATTTGATGGCCATCGTTTAAGGAACTCAGGAGTCAATCTTCGAGATTGTGGATCGCTGGCCAAGATGTGTACATATTTGCGAGCTGGCTGACCAAAACTATAAATATCCTCCAACTGCATGATTTTCTTATTGTTTACATCTTTTTAGGTTCCTAAGTAGTTGGGTTTTGAGATTTTATAAACTTTTTAGTTTTCAAATGACTTAATCATATGAGAGGTATATATTTTTGTAATGACCTTTAAAAACCATTCATTTTGATATCCCACTTGATGGGTTTGAAAGAAATCCATCTAGCGGGTTGAAAGATATGAGGTTATAATGAATATTACATACATACATACGTACAAGATACGCGCGAAAAACATAACCCTTTCCTTGCAGCCGGGTAAAAAGGTTCAATTAGAGATAGATTCATTGTGTGCCTCACGGTTGCACCAAATACAAAGGTCCAGTTCAGTAAAATGACAAAAAAAATTTACATAATGCTAACGGCTAGGCTTATATTTGTGTTTTGTTAACAATAACCACCTGTGTTTTCAATGGATGCATTCTTATACTGGAACACAAGATTTTTTTTGTTTGAATTGGTGGTCAAACCTATTAGGTTTATAGAGTGATAAAAACGGTTCTGTCATAAAAAATTGTTATCTAATTTCTACAGGATGTCATCCATGTATCATAGTATTTATTTAACACAAGCTTCTGCCAGCGGCTTCCCCCGCGTGAATGTTGAACATTATTCCAAGGGAACATACTCCTGCGATAAAAAAGCTAATTCCAGCTAATTCCAGACTATAATCTATCTTTGTGCAAAATTTTATCCAGATCCGTTCAGTAGTTTTTGCGTGAAAGAGTAACAAACACACTCACAAACTATCGCTTTTTAGGGTTCTGTACCCAAAGGGTAAAAACCCTATTACTAAGATTCCACTGTCTGTCTGTCACCAGGCTGTATCTCATGAACCGTGATTTCATAGATGATTTATTTCTGTTGCCGCTAATACAATAAATTCTAAAAACAGAATAAAATAAATATTTAATTGGGGCTCCGATACAACAAACGTGTTTTTTTGCCGTTTTTTGCTGATAATGGTACGGAGCCCTTCGTGCGCGAGTCCGACTTGCACTTGGCCGGTATTTTTTATTGTTAAAGCAGCTTATCTTTGTAATGAGTTTTGCAAAAAAGCATAACTACAGAGATAATAAAATGGTTTAATTGCTTTCTCGAATTCAGTAGGATTAGAGCTCGTTGTAAAGGAGGCTGTAATAACAGCAATGATGAATGTTAACTGGAGGTTAAGCTGTGCCTGCCGCGGTCGGTCCGAGGATGGAAGTCTGTGGACTGTCCAGTAAAAATATAGACCCCAAGCACCCACCTTTGGTTCAGCTGCTATTATTTGTAGTCAAGGCTGTCAGTTACCAGTGTTGTGACGAGACATTGTGTTAACCAGTTAATACTGGGTTGTGGAGGTCTGATAGGCAGTCGCTCCATGTAAAATTCTGGTACTCAGCTGCGTCCGACAAGACTACAAGTTGACTTCAAAATAATTGGGAAAAGGAGATTTATTGTAAACTAGTTGTCCCACGCGGCTTCGCTCCCGTCAACTGGCTAAGTACCTACCCTATCCTACCTACCCTACTCTACACCTACCCTACACCTACGCTACAACTACGCTACACCTACGTTACACCTACGCTACACCTACGTTACACCTACGCTACACCTACGTTATACCTACGCTACACCTACGTTACACCTACGCTACACCTATGTTACACCTACGCTACACCTACGCTACACCTAATTGGTCGTAGCGTGATGTTATATAGCCTATAGCACTCAGGAATAATGTAGCTTTCTACCAGTGAAAAAATTTTTAGAATTGGATCATTAGTGCCAGAGATTACCCCCTACATACAAACTTACAAATTTTACCTCTTTATAATAAGTAATATAAGTAATAAGTATAGACTAAGACATGAGATAATAGCTGACCCCCGCGGCTTCACTCCCGTCAACTGGCTACCTACCTACCTACCCTACCCACCTAACCTACCTACCCTACCCTACCCTACCCTACCTACCTCCTACCTACCAATTTGTTAAACTATTTATTTGAATAAGAATTAATACTACACTACGAATGTAACCAAGTTTTGTTTCTACCGGCGATCTAATTAAATTTTAGAACACAAAAGCTGCTACACACCGATACAACAGTGATAGCTTTATGGCTCAAAAATAACCTGCTCACACTTAACACAGCTAAAACTAATTACATGTGCTTCAGTATATCGCATCGTTCACAACCTAGCTCAGACTTTAGCATTAAAGTACATACGTGTGATGACGAAAACAATTGCTCATGCCCAACACTAGATAAGGTATCACAAACCAAGTATCTTGGCATAATTGTTGATCACAACCTATCGTGGTACCCCCATCTTGAACAGGTCACAATCAGAATTAGAAAGCTGAGTTGGATCTTTAAAACGTTGAGGTATATTGTGCCCAAAAAAGTACCCCCCACCAGAAATTCTTCCAGACACCTGCTCAACGAAATTTATGTAGCTTTAGTACAATCTGTCTTAGCGTACTGCATCCCTATTTGGGGGGTGCGGCTAAGACAAATTTTTTGGACCTTGAGCGGGCTCAACGAGCTCTGATAAAAATAATGTATTTCAAAAACCTTAGATATCCTACACAAAGTCTTTACGAAATTAGTCATTTACTCTCGGTGCGGAAACTATACATTGTTAAAACGGTCCTTAAAAAACATAAAACCCTTCTTTATGATCCCAGCTTAACCTTAAAAAGAAGAAGGGACATCATAGCGAAGGTTCCAAAAATTAGAACTAAATTTGCTCAGATGCAGTACAAAAATCGTTCAGCTCAATTGTACAATCGATTGAACAAAGAGATTTACGTGTATGATAAGAAACATAAAGAGTGTAAAAAAACCATAATAAACTGGATTAATCCACTAACTTATGAGGTCACCGAAGCCCTCTTGTAGCATACTTTGTAATTCTGGCACCCACACACGCAGTCGCACACATACACTTCACACACACTCGCACACATACAGTCCACATGCACTCGCACACATACTCTCCACACGGACTCGTACACCTACATTCTACACGTAGCTACCATAACACAAACACAAAACACAATCTATTACCTTCCAACCTACCATTATGTTATTTTTAAGATTCAAAATTAATAATTTGTAGATAACCCTGTAACTTTCATTTATTTTAAATTACTATTCCTGAAATTGTGAGTACCACCTAATTAATGTAAAAACAAACTTCGGAAGAGCGAAGTGTCCTAACACAGACAATCATTTGTCTAAAGGGACACTTCAAACACTAATGTATGTATTTCTCACTGTTAAAGTAAATAAATTATTATTAATTAATTATTAATATTAATCGATTTCGAATTTAAAAAAAGAGAAGGTTGTATAAGTTACAAACATAAATACATCGATTCGTCTAAACATACATCATATCATGCTTACATGTCTTAGAGGGTAGACAGAGCATCATATATCCATTAAACATCCCGACGCCACATACGACAAAGATTGGAGGGTAACAAGAAGTGATAATAGTGTAATAATGATCCCACTAAAAACATTAAAATGTGAAAAGCACCAAGCTCGACAAAAAAATAAATGTGAAATAAATAATTTACAAAATCAAAAAACCCGACTGCTTAAGAAGCGAACTAAAAATATGTACCTACCTACTTAAACAAGAAGAAAATTATGCTGTGCAGTCGGAAGAAACGTATTTGTGAGCTGGATGACTTAAAACCATATTATTATGACATACTTAAAATAATTTATTAGTTTCCTAGATAATGAATTCCTAACTCGCCATCTTGAAAAAATTAATGCCCTTTATAACTTAAAAATGAATGAAAGAACGAATTTAAAGAATTAATTAAAAGTATATTCGGTCTGTAACAATTAATAAAGGTAATCCAGCCAATGCAACCTCATTACAGTACTTTATGTATGAATGACATGACAAACGCCCGCATAAAGCACTCGTGACAGCCGCGACTAAGCTCGGTCCAATATTGCACAATATTCCCTGTAAAATAGCAATGTCAATGTGTGTGTGCAAAACGACGCTTTGTTCGTAGTGTCCTCTCTGTCTGCGGCGCGCCGCCGCTTATACTTTGTGAAAATAGTCTGCAAGACGCGGTGCTATTTTCGAAGTGATAGGTATAAAAATTCTGAGAATTATTGTCGACGTTTTTTATAATCTTGGAAGCAAAAAGGCACTCCAAATTCAAATTCCACAATATTATGGTACGTCATATTTAATGAATTTTGAGTGAGTTTAACAAACTTAATAACCAGATTCAGTTAAATCGAATAAAGCCATAGACTGAGTTAATTTAAAGAAGACCGTTTCATTAAAAGTTTATTTTCAACAAGTTTGATTGCTTTGAAAACTACATATTTATTTACCGAAAAGCCAGTTTTTAGGGTTCCGTTTCTCAAAAGGAAAAGAAGGAATCCTTATTCCTCACTTAGTTGTCTGTCTGTCCGTACGTCAATACCTTTATCTCTGGAATGCCTGGAGGTATCAAGTTGAAATTAATATTATGATATACTCAGATCTGCAATCTGCTCGGGCTTCGCACGCGTGATAAGAGTTTTCATATCCCAAGAGAACATTATACCGGGATAAAAAGTAGCTTATTATTATTATCTATACTATATCTATACTAATATTATAAAGAGGAAAGATATTTTTGTTCGTTTGTTTGTACCGAATAGGCTCCGAAACTGGACCGATTTGAAAAAATCTTTCACCAATAGAAAGATACATTATTAGCTGTTCCCCGCGGCTTCGCTCCCGTGGACCACCCCACAGGACCCGTTTTCAGGATTAAAAAATAGCCTATGTTACTCGGGAATAATGTAGCTTTCCATAGGTGAAAGAATCTTTTAAATCGGTCCAGTAGTTTCGGAGCCTATTCGGTACAAACAAACAAACAAAAAAATCTTTCCTCTTTATAATATTATATAGTATAGACTATTTCATGCTATTGCTATGCTTATGCACTATTCCAGACTATAATCAATATCAGTGCCGTGCGTGATTGAGTAACAAACAAACACACATTCATCCAAACATTCGCATTTATAATATTAGTAAGATTTGTAATTGGTAAACTGACCACGACCTATATTGATGTATGGAGACAACAGTTTACGAACGGCAAACTTAATGTTGTCCCTTCGTTAGAGCAATGTTCGGTTCTTCCATCTTACTGTATGTATTGATAATCATGTCCCCTCACGTTTTTTTTTATTTCAGCAATGATTAACTTTAAAAGTACATCATCATCACCATCATCATCATTTCAGCCGAAAGACGTCCACTGCTGGACATAGGCCTCCCTTTTACTTATGTACCTAAATATTGTAAAAAGTTTTTTTTTTAAAAGAGTAAGTATGGAGTTTCTTGTGCATTCATCACATTAGAGGGTAGATGGCTCTGTTTCGCTTGATATCTCAATAAAATAAGCTCCGTGTTAAAATTTCATTTTAAATATTTATAATCCGACTTTTGTGATAAATAACTCAAAAAACAGTGTATAAAGGCCCAATTTATTAAAGGGAACGTTATCAAACAAAATTATCCAACAGTGACTAAACATATCCAACAGTGACTAAAAAAAAAAAAAGTGTCAAAATAAGAATAGTGAAATTAACAACGAACTATAAAAGTGACGATACTCTTAGCGACAATGACATTTTTAATGACTTGAAAGAACAAATTAAATCACTTAAGATGCAACTTATGAGCGCACATCAGGAAATAGAGGACCTAAATAGCGAAAACTTCCGACTGAAATCCGACTTACAGAAATCCCTCAAGAATGTCAGATTTTATGTCAAGCAATTAAAACTAGATTAACTATTAATGGATTAATTTGACATTAAAGTGCTTCGGACATACACTGGATTACTTGACATTTTTATTAATGTTTGTGACTTAAGGTTAATTTGATATAATTTTGACATTCCAATTATTCGTGACATATTTATTGATTTGACATTATTAATGCTTTTTTTTTAATTTTTAACTAAATATTTTAATTTGACATTATATTTGCACGTGAAATATATTGTATTCAACTGATATGCTAATTATTTGTGACATATTTGATTAATTTGACATTGTAATTATTAATTTATTTTCTGAAATATTTGAATTATCATTGATTATAATGCTTTGTAATATATATTTTTTTTATGTCGACATACATTTAGCAACAATAATTGAATTAATCTTCAAGTGATAATTTTACTGTAATTATGTTCCACCAATTTTTGTAATTATGTACCCAATATTCGACACAATGTTAATTGTTTGTGAATAAATAAATGAAATGAAATGAAATGAAATTCTTCTCCATTACAAGCTACTTTCCGAATGCACGGTAGAATCAACTATTATTATTTGTAAAATGTAACGTTCAAAAGTGCCGCTTGGTGGCCTACTTGAAATAAAAAATCTTTGTCTTGTCTTGTCCCCCAGGCGTCGCCACATTGACCGATCCCGTGCGTCTCGCATCCAGCGCCTTCCCGCAACCTTAACCAGGTCATCGGTCCACCTAGTGGGAGGCCTTCCAACGTATCGTCTTCCGGTTTGCGGTCGCCATTCCAGAACTTTTCAGCTCAATCGGCCATCCGTTCTGCGAGCAATGTGCCCTGCCCACTGCCACTTAAGTTTGGCAATTCATCGGGCTATGTCGGTAACCCTGGTTCTCTTACGGATCTCCACATTTCTGATTCGATCACGCAAAGAAACTCCGAGCATAGCCCTCTCCATTGCCCTTTGAGTGACTGTAAGCTTCCTGATAAGGCCCATTGTAAGCGACCACGTCTCAGAGCCATATGTCATCACTGGCAACACACACTGGTCATAGACTACTAAAAAGTACATAATTTTGAATTGAAAATGTTACATTGGTGCTTTCCCGGATTTGAACACACGACTTCTAGAAAGAGAGGCGAGATCGTATCCACTGGACCACTATGACATACTTTATAGTCTCATCATCATCATCATCATCAGCCCACAGCAGTCCACTGCTGGACATAGGCCTCTCCAATTGCACGCCATTTGGTTCGATTTTCGGCAACTGTCATCCAGCTTCTACCAGCTACCCTGCGAAGGTCGTCGCTCCACCTAGCCTGAGGGCGTCCTACCTTACGTTTACCAGTTCGCGGCCTCCACTCAAGAACACGTTTACCCCAACGGTCATCGGTTCTACGACTTACATGGCCGGCCCATTGTCACTTCAGCTTACTTATTCTGTGAGCTATGTCGACTACTTTAGTTCTCTGCCGGATCACCTCGTTTCTGATTCGATCCCTTAGAGAGACTCCGAGCATAGCCCTTTCCATAGCTCGCTGAGCAACTTTGAACTGATGAACTAGCCGTATTGTGAGTGTCCACGTCTCGGCACCGTAGGTCATAACAGGCAGGACGCACTGGTTGAAGACTTTAGTCTTCAGGCTTTGTGGGATGCGCGACGAGAAAACTCGACGAAGTTTTCCAAACGCCGCCCAGCCCAGCTGTATTCTTCTGCTAGCCTCCTTCTCAAAGTTGTTCTTACCAAACTGCAGAGTTTGCCCGAGGTAAACGTATTCTCGAACAACTTTAAGAGCACCGCCATTGACCACAATCGATCCCGGAGTGACGTGTGAATTGAACATAACCTGGGTTTTATCCAAGTTCATCCGGAGACCGATGCGTGCTTAAGAATCAGCTAGGCCATCCAGCATCTGCTGCAAGTCGTGCACCGACTCTGCCATTATGACGATGTCATCCGCAAATCTTAAGTGTGAGATGTACTCGCCGTTTATATTAATGCCACGTCGTTCCCAGTCCAGCGTCTTAAATATATCCTCCACTGCGTTACTAAACAATTTCGGGGAAATTACGTCCCCTTGTCTAACCCCTCGACGCAGTGAGATATGCCTAGTTTGCCGGTCCTGACTTTGGACGGTCATTGTTGCGTTTTCATAAAGACATCTCAGCACTTGGATGTATCGCCAGTCAACTTGGCATCGCTGCATAGATTCCAAAACAGACCAGGTTTCGATGGAGTCAAAAGCCTTCTCATAGTCCACAAAAGCAAAACACAGGGGCCGATTATACTCTTCCGACTTTTGTATAATTTGCCGCAACGTGTGGATGTGGTCTATAGTGCTGTATCCTCCTCGGAATCCGGCCTGCTCCGGTGGCTGAAACTCGTCGAGTCTTCGCGCTAGACGATTCGTGACGACTCTCGAAAACAACTTATAAACGTGACTAAGAAGCGAAATGGGTCTGTAATTCTTCAAAAGGGCTTTATAGTCTACACTATATTATTATAAAGAGAAAGGTTTGATTGTTTGTAATATCGTTTGTAATGGATAAACTCAAAAACTACTATACTGATTTTAAAAACTATTTCACTCATTGAAAGTTATTTTATTCCGGAGTGGCATTGGCTACTTTCAATCTCGAAAAAATAACTTGTCCTGCGGGTAGGCCACGGGAGCTAAGCCGGGAAAAAAAAACACGATATTATTGTTTCCAAACTACTTGTGCAAGTCAATCACCTCTCACTTTATTTCAACTTTACTGCCTCCAATCAAAATAAAAACACTCCCCAGCCTTCCTCTATACCTTCGTTAAAGTTCAATTAGCTAGAAATAGCTGCGTTGTTTGCAATTAGCCGCGAGTTAGTGTTCAGCGCAGAGTAGACGTGCGGGGTAGTATAGTTGTTGCGTTTTAGATTGGTAGTAGCGGTCATTGACCCATTAAAACAGAAATAAATCATGTTATCATCTTGATTGAATATCTATCTTAACATTTTGGTTCAAGACATAGTGACATACTAGTATGTTGGTGGATATTATGTATTTTTCTTAGGCCACTGCTGTCATTTTTTATATTATTTGCGGAATTCCAGACATTTGTATCGTTTCGCCGGGACTCGTCGAGTTTCATTGACTCGGCGTTTTTCTGGTGGTCGCCACTATTACAATAATAATATAAAATGAATAAATGTCACGTCGTCAATAAGTTTTGACTCTTTGAAAAACGCTATCGCTAATTACATTCGTGAGCATCTCAGCATTCAACATGTTTAGAACCTCTCAACTATGCATAATATTGAAAAACGGTACATAATTTTATGTAAAGAAATTTTGGAGGGAAAAGACCGCTATTGCTATACTAAAACGAATTAACTATACATCGTAGTACTCTGCAGTCAGTAGTAGTTTATAGTAAATCGGTAGCACGCTACGAATACTGACCTCGGGATCGCGTGAAATGCCAAGTACAGTCGGCTACGGAAATCAGTGGTCAAAGAAATTACAGTTGAAAACAGTTCGTTGCGCTTTTATACTAAAATCAAGTAGTGCGGTTTGTAGAGAACAGTTAGGCATACGCACCATGTAATACTGGTTTACCTTTATGCGGTTAGACTGAAAAGCAACCCCAGCATGTAGTTGGACAAGGTCTAGACGGATAATAATGTTTCCAAGTTTCAGCAAGACTAGATTTTACAACTCTGGAACTTAATGCGAACAGCAAGTTTGAATGTACAAACTTAACCAGTAGCAACCCAAATCTTTGTGACAAAAAGATACAAAGAAGACATTTCTTACAATACCATAATCTGCCTAGCCTTTTCCCAACTATATTGGGGTCGGCTTCCAGTCTTACCGGATTCAGCTAAGTGCCAGTGTTTTACATGGAGCGACTGCCTATCTGACCTCCACAACCCAGTAACTGGGTAACACGGTACCCCTTGGCAAGACTGGTGTCAGATCTCAAGCTTCTGACTACCCGTAACGACTGTCAAAGATCTTCAAATAACAGCCGGGACAAACGGCTTAAAGTGCTTTCCGAGGCACGGAGGAAACTCGGTATGTTGGAACGGTCACCCATCCACGGACAGACCTCGTCAAGCGTTGCTTAACCTTGATCATCGACCCGTGCGGCTATTATTATTTAGCCACGAACTCCTCCTTTTCTTAAATTTCTTACAATTCCCATTCCTACATTTCGTCATATTGGGTTAACCCCACATGCATGTTCTCTGATAACAGTATGTCATATTGGTTCATTCCCACGCATTCATAGAGTTCCATTCCAAACAATTATTATTTGAGGAACAATATCAAACTCCATGCAGTTCCGGAATTTATTTAATCAAATTCCACTTCGAGTTCAGTAGGAATTTAGATTGCACTCGACGACAACTTTATGACATTTCATGAATTGCAACGAATAATTTAATAAACGCATCAAAACCAATACTTAATATAACATTACGACTGTATTCTCCGATGGTTTAGGCAGGGGAGCACCTATATACATCCTAATTTCGCCAGTTATGTTTCAACATCATCAGCCTTTTTAACCGACTTTCGAAAAAGGAGGAGGTTCTATGTTCGACTTCTTGTAGGTATGTTTTTTTTTTTTGTGTATGTTCACCGATATCTCCGTCAATTGTGGACCGATTTAAAAAAATCTTTTTTTGTTTGAAAGAGTTTGTTCCGAAATTGGTCCCATTTTAATTCGGTGAAGATCTGATGAAGAACTTCGAAGATATACAACAGAACTCTTCAACAAATAGCGGCAAAACTCTCGGGACTGCTGCAATCGCATGTCTGTTTATTGTTTAGACCATTTCATAACATAACATCACGCCAGTACGCTCTTAAGGGGTAAGCAGATCTCTCATTTGATCGGTTTTGTTCAAGTTACATGATATTTGGGTAATCTATTCTGGCGTTATAGGAAACTAACTAAACAACTTGCCTATTAGGTAGGTACAACTAAAAAGTGAAAAATAAAAAAACTTTTTTACAAAAAAATACTACCGACTTCCAAATAAGAAAACTACAAAGTGAAAAATAACTTTATTTTTGGAAGTCGGTGTCCATAACGCAAAAAAAATGGTACCTACGAAAGACACCGACTTCCAAAAATAAAGGTATTTTTCACTTTGTAGTTTTCTTATTTGGAAGTCGGTAGTATTTTTTTGTAAAAATGTTTTTTTTTAATGTTCCTTCCTTTTTAATAGTGGGAGGGAATGGTTATGTTTAAGTCCCATATAAAAGAGGTCGAGCCTATTGCCATCGCTATTGCGGGCGCTAAGTTCAGGCTCCGGGCTGTAACTGAGATATTCTATATGGAAAAACCCAATAACACTTTGCCCGACCAAGAATGCAGAACTTCATATTCAGCAATATCAGCATACCTGAGACCAACGAGGCAGTGTCACTGCGAGGTTCCAATTGAAAACCAGCGTTGGGTGGTCTGACATCAAAAACAAAAGTGTTACCAAATCTGCATTTGCTGGGCGTTAGCGCCCTTTCGGAATGGGCAGCGCAATTTGTGATTGTACTTTTGTGGTTCCGTACCCGAAGGATTTAAACGGAGCTCTATTACTGTCACTTACGTGTCTTTCTGTCAGTCGTCTGTCACACAATTTTGTTACAAAAGAATTATTTTATTTATTTATTTATTTAAACTTCATGTACAATAGTGGTACATAGGCGGACTTAATGCCACAAGGCATTCTCTACCAGTCAACCTTTAGGTTAAAAATTACAACATTGTGAATAGGTACAAAATAATATTTAAAATAACAACTAGTATACGAAAATGTATATACTTACATATATAATAATAATACACATATACAAATAAAATAGACTAATAAATACCAATAATAAAAGAGAAACCTATTAATAATTATTACGACTAGACTTCTGTCTCTAGATGAGAGCATTGAGAGCTATTTAGTCTGACTCAAATAATGGTCACGAACTTTTCTTTTAAAAGTGAGTTTGCTTTCAGCCGTTTTAATGCTAAAGGGTAGCGCGTTCCAGAGCTTTATCGTTGAGACAGCGTATGAATTGGACATAAAACCGGTACGGTGTGAAGGAATTTGGAGGAGTAGATTTTTTAAAGCTCGAAGGTTACGATTGTGGGAACTGCCCAACACTTTGAAATAAGTTTTTAGATAATCGGGAGCACAAGGATCGTTCATAATAGTGAAGAGCAAGCAGAGAGATCTGAGGGACCTCCTGAGGCGGATAGGCAGCCATTTAAGCTGAGAACGGTAGGAAGAAATGTGATCGTATTTACGAAGGCCAAAAACAAAGCGAATACAATTGTTGAGAAGTCGATCCAATTTATTTAGAAGTTCTTGGGATAGATCAGGATAACAAACATCAGCATAGTCGATAATGGGAAGCACAAGTGACTGGACCAAAGTGATTTTGGTGCTGGATGGGAGGAAATGCTTGAATCTATAGAGAGACCGCAGCGAGAACGCGACTTTCTGACTCACCTGAGCGACGTGTTTATTCCAACTGAAACTGTCGTCAATGTACAGACCTAAATCTTTTACATGAGGTGAAAGAGAGATGACGGAGTTCTCGTACATCAGTGGCATACATTACATTAAATTATAAATGTGAAAGTTTGGATAGATGTGTATGTTTGTTCCTCAATCACGCCAGAATGGCTGAACGGATCTGGATGAAATTTATAGTCAGGAATAGCACATAGGATACTATTTATTTCGGCAATAATTATGTTACCTCGGTATAATTTTGAGTTTCACGCTGGCGAAACCGCTGGCAGAATCTAGTTTTTAACCGACTTTCGAAAAAGGAGGAGGTTCTATTTACGTATATTTTACTAACAAATACCAATATATTGATAAATTAGGTTTTTCTTTGGTACGGAACCCTAAATGCGCGAAGTCTGACACACAATTGGCCGGTTTTTTAATTTTCTTCTCTTTTGTTTTATTTTAACGTAACCAAAGGGTCAAAACGGGACCCTATGAACCGTGATAGCTACACAGTTAAAATTTTCACAGATGATGTATTTATGTTGCCGCTATAACAACAAATACTAAAAACAGAATAAAATTAATATTTTAGTGGGGCTCCCATACAACAAACGAGATTTTGTTGCCGTTTTTTGTGATAATGGTACGGAACCCTTCGTGTGCGAGCCCGACTTGCACTTGGCCGGTTTTTCTATTCTATTTAGTTTACCAATAGTTTATGTGGAGGTAGAAATTATTGAATATTCATTGTTTTACGATAAATTGCCTACTATCTCATAACAAGCAGTGATTAAGTGAAATATTCGCATGCCATTTTAATGAACAATCCGGGCTAATTAGCGGTATCTGAATATGAATGTATTCTATACATTTGCTGTACATAGATATTTGTTGAAGCAATCCGATGCTTACCTAATTGGCTGCCGTCACTGTATTTATTTCGAAACGTACATTATTAATTGTGCAACAATTTTTAGTCGGACAATTTTAAATTAATACACACTACAGTGTCTGTCCGTGTGTCCGTTTTGCGTTTTATTTGAACACTAGTTGCTTCTAGTGGCAGCGGCTTCGCCCACTATATATGTTCCCGAGATAAAAATAGCACATGTGCTATTCCAGACTATAATCTATCTCTGTGCCAAATTTATCTAGATCCGTTCAGCTGTTCTGGCGTGATGGAGTACAAAACATAAATCCATCCAAACTTTCGCATTTATAAAATTAATAAATAAAAATATACGGAATGAGCCCTTTTCTCTTTCCCCTTTGTATATAGGTTTGTTTAGTTATTAGTCTTATGTTTTACAATATTCAAGTGTTTATGTTTTGTGTAATTAGTAAGATAACTAAGAAAAGATTGCAGTCTATTTTAGTTTATTTTGTCATTCATAAATGCGTACCTAGTTATTTTTATGCAAAGAATTAAAATAACATCTAGGTAGGTTTAGGTCAAAATTACATAGTGTTATTATTGTTTGACCAACCGACATAGTTTTTCTGAAAATCTAAGCATCTGTTCATAATTATACAGATAACAAGTAAAATTTAAAAATTTGTAAAACCCTCGACACATTTTTATTTTATCCTACATATTCCTAGCAGTAGACATGCTTAGATCGAAAATCTATTGATCACGTCATTATGACACAGTATCTTGCACGAAAACACACCGATTCAATTAGTAAAACACCCAAAACTTTTGAACGGTTGAACCGATTTTTATCAAACATAGCTAAGCACACTTTCGATAAAGTCAGCTTTCAAACAAAAAAAAGCGAAATCAAAATCGGTTCATACGTTTAGGAGCCATGATGCCAAAGACAGATACACATACAGACAGGTGCACACGTCAAATTTTAACACCCCTCTTTTTCCTTCGGGGGTTAAAAAATAGATTACGATACATACACATAATATAACCTCATTAGTAAGATTCGTAGAACGAATACCAATTAATTATTTGTTCAGCCTCTCCACCTAATTAAAAACTGTAAATCCACCTCTTGTACCACAAGCACGTGTGTTATTAAAAAACAACACATTTGTGCAGTCGACTGTAGCGGAAACAATCGCGCACTTCCGCGGCGTAATGTAGTGCACGCTGGATTATCGACAACCTTGCCGTGGGTAGGCCGGGAGCTGGGGACCTGCATACAACATCACACTAATACTTATAACCATTTACCAAATAATCTTTAAGATTTGACATTGCCGTTGCTCAAAAGGGTATTGTTCAGATTGTTATTAGAGAAAAATTATTAGCCTTCAATAATATTTAGAGGATAAGTAATAATTTGATACAATTTTATATTTATTTTTATTTATTATTATTATTGCAATACAATTTCAATATTTATTAATTAACTACTACAGATTCATATTTTATACTCTAATTCATAATTATTAATAAATATTTGCACGCCATATTTTGGCAGGATCTGCTGGAATCGTAACATATATTTTACCATAATTATTCTAACAAATAGACATATTTGATTTGATTTGATTGATATTATAAAAGCGAAAGTTTATGAGTTTGTATGTTTGTTACTTCTTCATGCTCAAAAAGCTGGACGGATCTGGATGAAATTTGGCACAGACATAGATTATAGTCTGGAATAGCACATAGGATATTTTTATCCCGGGAATATGTCCCCTTGGGATAATTTTCGTCAATTACGCGGTCGAAGCAGAAGCTGGTAAAAAATATGTTTTAGATGAAAAACAAAAACAATGTGTAATTGTGCCTACGATTTCATAATTATAACTACAACAATACCAGCCTGAATATGGGTTGGTGATTTCAAACTTATATCAGCTATAAGTTAAGGTTTCCTCACAATGTTTTCCTTCACGGATAACAGCGATATCGAAAATAAACTTAGAAAGTACATGACATCAAATGAAAATTTCACATTGGTACATGCCCGGATTTGAAACCACGACCTTAACCACGAGATGCGAGGTCTAAGCCACTGTACCACCACGATTGTGATTTTAACAATTATAGATCAAATTATAAAACTACTGTATCTGAAAATAAGACCCATTCATACAACTTAAACCTTGTAGAAGCCATAAGAAGGAACCGTAACTTTAATTTCGTGAAATATCTTACTACAATAATGCGTTTTTCTTAGTTTTTCATTAGTATTCTTTACCTTTCATTAAGGTCAGGGACTAAACTTAAAAATGATTTCTAACGTAATTAGAATAATTTTTCAAAACACCTTAAGATAAAACTAATTACTATACAATAATAAAGGCTCACTTCCGAGACACTAACGCGACGCCATCGCGCCACTCGAAATTCGCGGCAAGAAGGTCTGCTTACGCGTTCGAGAAAAACTGCTCCGTCTCCGTGACCGTCGCTGGCGCTGTGGTCGAAGAAATAAAGAAAGAAAGCTTTGAAAATACTATATTTGGCATGATGCAGACCATTAAAAATATAGTCGTCGGAAATAAATAGGTACAAATAAGGATTGTATGCGTCAAGTCCGCGCAAAACTGCCATAACTCAGAATAATTCTGGGAGTCGCGTGTGATACAGAGCTAAAGCGATAGCGATAGCGAATTACACGGCGCTTAAAACCCTCTTTTCGCATGCCGCCGCGTCAATGTCGCCAGAGTAGTTCTGCTCGGAAGTGAACCTTCAAATGAATTTCTAAATTCAAACTCGCTGCTTCAATGCAAATCAAGCTTCGACGGTAATACCTTTTATTCTTATAAACGACCTTTTATGAATTTAATATCTACAATTTAAACAGAAAATGTCGTTAGTTATGGAGATTTGAATGTCTGTCTCACTGTATTACAATAAGCGAATTATAAATATGAATATTAATATCAGTTTGAAATAAATTAGTTAAATCATAATTGATGAATGCTAGGGTTTAAATCCTATTTTCATTTTTATTAAAGTTAGAATCATTTTACAGGCGATCTTTCTTAAGCAAAACGATAAAGATTCATTATAAGTAAGTTTAATAAGCCTCAGGTGTCACTAAAGTCAGACACAGACTTTTATAATCTAATCAATATTTACCTACATCTGTTCTTTAGTAGAAAATGGAATGGAATACTCAAACTTCTTTGTTTAAGTTCTTTAATCTTACTGATTATTGACGCCTAGTTTCAATGTTATTCATAAAAATAACAAAAAAAGTATCGAAGCTGTAGTGAAAAGAAAACATTTTTAGACATTGAATAAAAATTTCCGAAGACATATTGAATACTGCACTAGCTGGCGTTTGCGTTCTTAAGTCTTCCACCAACATCTGTATAAATTTCAGCTTCTGTGTTATTCTGATGTATAAGCTATATTACTGTAAAGTTTCATCAAAATCCATTCAGCAGATTTTACGTGAAACAGTAACAAATATCCTAACAAACTTTCATCATCATCATCATTTTAATGTTCCCACTGCTGGGACTCTGGGAGACAGGCCTCTCTGTGAGAGATAATGGGCCTTAATCTACCACGCGGGCCAAGTGCGGTTTGGTGCATGTACGAATTTTTGGATCTAGGACATGCCGATTTCCTCACAATGTTTTCTTCACCGATTTTAGAGCAGTGGTGAAGAAACAATAAAAAAAAATTGAAAACGCGCCTGGGTTCGAACCCGCGACCTACGACATGTAAATCGGGGCTGTTACCTCTGAGCCACCACTGCTCCAAAATTTCACATTAATAATATTAAAGTAGAATGATCGCCGTTTACAAACACGCCTTGCTCCCGGGCTAAGTACAGTAACCATGCTTTTGTTTAATGATTGCGGAACTGGGTCGGACAGGTCGGCTCTCGTGAACATTTCCAAGTAAAACATCCACGAACACTCGTTACGAGGCGCTCCTTCGCGGAAACTGTCTTCACTTCTTATTACTAACACCTTTTTTTTACATCATGATGTTTAATTACATGAAATTTTACATATAATTTAAAACATCATAATACCACGTCTGTAGTCACGAAGGTTTAGGCAGAGTTGGAGTACACCTAGTGTCCCCAGTTATGTTCAGGTCCTATGTATCGGATGACATGTCACCTGAACATGTGAGGACCTTATGGCTGCGTCAGCGAATGGTGTTGCCGTAGCCGAATGAATACATTTTTACAAATTTACATTATTAATAAAAACTTTATGATGTTTATTTTTTTACAGTAAAACATTTAAATAATAATGCGTATGTATCGCTAAAGCCAAATACAAATTCCAGTCAGTGGAACGTCTTTAATACTATGGTTTTCCGTGCTAGTGTCGTAGTTAGTGTCCAACAAAAAAAAACATACCTAGCTCATAAAATCATTTTCGCAGCACTTAAAATTAATTTTGGAAAGTCTTGTTTAAAAGTTATGGTACACCTTTTATTTAATTAAAAACTGTGTAATAACGTGATATTATTTTTATAGCTCCAATTAACCTCCATTCGCTTTTATAGTTAATTAAAAAGACGCAATTACTGTTATTAAAATATACACTATAATAATACACCAGAGTAACACGACAAGTGGTGCCAGCTAGTTTAGTAATATTTCAGTACCTACACTGAAAAAGTAATTGGGAATTGTTAACTATTTTCTAACTAACTACAAAACCTATTAGCAAATAGCAAAACTTATTTTTTTGCTAATAACAAAAAAGATGGCAATTTCCAAAAAATAATTTATACAGGGTCAAATGAAATTAAGCTTAAAAAACCTTATAGATGCGATGGCGAAGTATTTGTGATGTCGATAAAACACATAACTTAGAGTAACTTCGCTACCAATTTAAGTAACTACAGTTGACCACGTAATCAGTTGTAGTTATTGAAATTATCGAGTTATGAAATAATTGATATATCCAAGTGCACAACAAAAACTTAAGTAACTACAGTTGACCACGTAATCTCGTAAGTCTATCTAACTTTGTCTTAATTAATTTATTATTTATTCATTAACACATACATTTGTTTAAACAGGCTAACAAAAGTAGTCATATATTAAAATAATAATTATATAAATCCGTCTAATGGTTTGAAAGATATGAGGTAATAAAGGATACTACATACATACAACCATGCATACATACAAGATACGCGCGAAAAAAATAACCCTTACCATGCATTCGAGTAAAAAGGAGGTAATCTATGACCTAATCCAGGTCATGAACTACCCGTACGCCAAGTTTCATTCAAATCTATTCATAAGTTCACGCGTACTTGATAAATTAACATCAAACAATTTTGTAGCGAAACGGATGTCGGTACCTAGACTGCAGAAAATGAACAACATATACACCGTGAAATTTAAGTGGTTGTTTGCCCGCGGCAGAACGACTTGCCTTTAGGAGTACTTTCGAAGCATAGAGTTAGAATAAAAAAATAACGATGTTTTTATTTTAAAATAATTTAAAAAATATTCATCAACTCGAAAAAGTGAGTAACAATAGTAACTTGTAGGTACTAGGTACTACTCGCGTCACCACCGTATTATTCACCGTAGTACCTAGTACCTACAAGTTACTATTGTTACTCACTTTTTCGAGGTTATGTATTTTTTTTTTAATTATTTTAAAACAAAAACATCGTTATTTTTTTATTCTAACTCTATGCTTCGAAAGTACTCCTAAAGGCAAGTCGTTCTGCCGCGGGAAAACAACCACTTAAATTTCACGGTGTATATTAATCGCGCTTTCATTGTTGATTTCGTAGAAATAGATGTTCATAATGGTGAAGATACCTTGACCCCTTAAGAGGATTTCAGTTAGTTCAATTACAAGTTTAATAATTAAAATGAAAGGTTGCTGTTTTAGTAAAGATAACATCCCTTGACATAAAAAAACTGAGAGTAAATTTTTATTTAAGTGTAGAATCCGGCACTATTATCTGTCCTTTCTTACATAGCTCGGTCTTCGTCATAGTTATTATCTTTAAATTTCTGTTTCATTTAGAATTTGGTATTTATTATTCTATTGTTTTAGAAATTATTTATGTATTTTATAAGTTAGGTAGTTTTTTAATATCCGACTTTAATTACTGTTAATTTTTTGTACCCAAAGGTTTTTTAGGCCACATTTAGGGAGTTTGCAGATCACAGAAAACTAACTTATTGGCTGTCTAATACCGGTCTTCAACACTCCAAGAAGTTTCTGGTCTCTACGTTCAAAGCTCGGGAATGCAGTTCCGCTACCTGCTTGGGGCCTTTACTGGGCACTTTGGAACCAACGACATGCTCATGAAGATGTGTCTAACCGCAACACCCATGTGCAGGTTGTTTGGGTAACATACGGAACGCATGGAGCACCTTCTATGTACATGTGATGCACTGGCTGGTAAGCTAATGAGTCTCCTAGGGGTTGGACATCCAAAACTAGAAGACTCATATCTCCTAGTCTCGTTGTAAAACCCATGAAAAGAGTTTTCAACAAGATTGGGGAGGAGTAAGTTATCTAGGGGACCACAATAGAGCCCAATGGGTCAAAGTGTCCGAGTTATTTCTCGGCCCCTCCACAAGATAAGATAAGATAACCCAAAGGTTGGCATTAAGTCCGCCTATGTATCACCATTGTTCATGCAGTTTAAATAAATAAATAAACATCTAAAATTCTGTTGAACAAATTCACAGTCTTAAGACCCCATTTACGGCATCTGACGAATTTTCCAACTTTGATAACTTATAATAACTTTAAAACTTTCGCGTTTCATAATTGGAAAACAATATATGACGGGAATTTAACGCGATTATTTCGATTATTTATTTACTTATTTAACCCGACGTTTGTACACACAACACTGACCGTGTCTTTATTCTGTAATTTCGCCGACTGCACAAAACCTAAATAATCGCGTTAAATTCCCGTGATATATTGTTTGATAACTTAGTCATAAAACAGAGTTCATATTATTAATACGTGAAAACACGAGCAAGCAGTTTGGTTACGATTGAAGTGGCTGCCGGTTTTATAATCGATCTATTTATTTGTTTATTCTGTTAAATACTTATATTTAACAGAATAAACAAATAAATAGATCGTTTATAAAACTTCTATTACTTTCTCCCAAAACTTGATTTTGTACAAAACTATCCTACCTAAACTTCCTTCTGTTTTTTTCTCAGTCTGACCGTCACACACTGATAATACCTCATTATTTATTAAACTCTAATTTTTTCGGAGTTACAAACTACATTCTGTCGGAGCTCTTATAATCGAATTTCCAAAAATAGACTGCCTGTAAAAGCCAAACTAACAACAAATCAGTTACAATTGTATTTTATTGTTTTTAACAAAAAATAATATCCTATAGTAATAATCAAAATAATAATATGTACCGCAAATTCTTCAAAGTATTCTTCCAAAACCGCTAATCGCTATGGTATCATCACTCCGTCCTGTACACTAGGGTTGTGGTCAAGTGGCTACAGCTGAATCTTCACAAGTACGTACTCCGATCGTATCGTGGACCAACTTGTCCTTTTATTGTACAACTTAGTTATCAGTTTGAGATGAATTATTTCTGAAATAACACCATAAAGGAATGTTCAGAAGGTCCACTTTCATAATATCGTTTTTTAGGGTTCCATACCCAAAAGGTAAAAACGGGACCCTATTACTAAGGCTCCACGATCCGTCTGTCTGTCCATCTGTCATGAGGCTGTAACTCATGAACCGTGATAGCTAGACAGTTGAAATTTTCACAGATGATGGTTTTTTGTTGCCGCTATAACAACAAATACTAAAAACAGAATAAAATAAATGTTTAAGTGGGGCTCCCATACAACAAACGTGATTTTTTGTCGTTTTTTGCGATAATGGTACGGAACCCTTCGTGCGCGAGTCCGTCTTGCACTTGGCCAAGTTTTTTTATGATCGGCATATAGATTTATCATCGGTGGGCGCTTGACATTTGATGAATCGGTAATCATCCTGGCTCATCATCAATCATCATCATCATCATCAATACATATAATAAATCGGTAGAAAAATAATTTTTGTACATCGAAAAAATTTCCAAAAAAAATAGCCAGGGTGTTAAAGGATAACCAACAGAACCCACTTCCAGCATTTTTGTTTTTTTTTTCTGTTTGTCTGTTTATTTGTGCACGCATCACGTGAAATGTACAAAACCAATGTAGATAACTTTTATACATAAAAATTGTGCGTAACTTGAAGAATTACTTAGTTTTTGTTTCATCGCAATCGGTTCACTCTATCAAAAGTTAGATGAATTTAAAGTGTTCAAGAAGTAAAATTATCACAGCACACGCAATCCAGTTACTCGGACAGTTGAACTTGCTATTCGATAGATGGCGTTGTGCATTTAAAGTCAATATCTGAATCGCGGTGTTAAGATTCTACGCGAAAGAATGACACAAGAAAAAAAAATGGTATGTAGTATGTAGGGTAGGCAGGAAGGTAAGTAGGGTGGGCAGATGACGGCAGCGAAGCCGCGGGCACAGCTAGTATCAAATAATTAGAAGAAAATAGAAGCTGACATCATTTAACCAACCAAAATTGATTCATTTAAAAAATATATATGTCGCATCAAGGCTGGCCGATAGATGTAAACCATCGGGAAGTCAGGATGTATTCCCTTAGGTTAAGACACATCGTGTGTGGGCAGGTAGGTGGGTCAATCGTGCAAATGAAATCACATAAGTTATTCGATACACTGTGTATTTTCAAATAGACACAAGTTACATTCTTGCTTACTAATATTACGGATCGACACTGATTCTACGACGTCTTAGCTCTACGGCTGTTAGTACTCAACTGTCCTATTCCGCACCTCGCAAGTGCTTATAAAAGCGCACCAATGCGTAGTTGCTATTGATTGCCGCTAGGGGCGTGCTTGTGATTTGTTTTGACGTCCGTACTATTGACTAAACCCGACATATACATTATGATAGGAACATAGTTTCGTGTACGGTTCTTAACATAGTACCTATAACATCACACTCCGTGAAAATATGTGCCTATAATACACCCACATTTAGTCCGTTATGTTTAAGTCCCTTGTGTGACAGCCTATAAATTGTCAACAGTCGGGCACAAAGCCAGACTCCAGGTACGGGGTTACTTTAGCAACAATTAGATCCTTAATTCTTTATTGTACTCCACAACAATACATTTACACAAAGTGACAAGAGTATTCATGTACAAAGGCGAGCTTATCTCCAAAATGAGTTTTCTTCCAGCAAACCTTTGAGTATTAGAGATCATAGAATAATAGAGGGCGTAATCCAGTGTACAATTTCACAGTAAGATACTAATAAAATATACTTACAACTACTACTACTACTTACTTTAATAATAGGTACATAAAAGACCTACGTTCATAAATACAAAAATCTACAAAATAAATATTATACATATATATAAATCTACTAATCCTTAATTTTGCTCGTTAATTTGAAGACTCTCTTGAAGACATCGAGAGAAAAGCTATCGCGTAGTGAGTGTGGGAGAGAGTTCCAGAGATGCACTACAGCAACAGAGAAGGAGTCATCATAACGGCTGGAAAGGAGGAACGGAGAGGCCTTGCGATAAGTTATTGAGTATAATTTGGATTGAGAAGTATAGTATCCAGAAGGGATAGGATATGGGTATCTCACCAACGCCAAATTGGCAGTCACTTCAATTTGTTCCAAAATTTCGACACATGGTCCTATTTGCGGACCGCCAAAAATAAAGCGGATCCACAAGTTCAGCAGTCGCTCGAGTTTGTTGAGGAGTACCTTCGTTACATCTAGAAAAGAGAATTCCGCATAGTCTATGAGTAGTAGAAGAAGAGATTGAGCAAGAGCGACCACTAATTTTTCAGTTTAAACGGGTTAGGCTTTAAGGGTACGAACTTTAGGCGACGTTTAAGAGACTGAAAAGAGTAGGAGACCTTCTTACTCACATCAGCAATGTGAACCTGCCAAGAGAGTGGGTTAGTGTCTATATGAACCCCTAAGTTTTTCGCACTTTTGGAGTAGTATATGGGCACTGAATTTTACATTACTGGCGGGCGAGACTGGGGATTTAACAAATTGAGCATGTATCTGCCACCAATAATGAGCGATTGAGATTTAGTTGGATACTTGTTTAGGTTTCGCTTACGAGTCACCGCAATTTCATTGTATTCCAGCATTTGTTGCAATTGGACCTTTCTTATATTCTTGTTTAGTGATAATAATATCCAAGAGTAGTTTAAGTTGAATTGTCACTGCTTCGTCAGGCATTATTTTTCAGAATTTTTTGTAGTGAATTTTTGTTTTTATTTCGATTCTCTGACAATTTGCATTAATGTTATTGAAATTAAGAGAACACTTTTGTTTTTAAACAGATTTTGCTTTCAGAGCGAGGAGCTAGTGGCTAATTAATACAAGCCGTCGATCACAGGTCGATCTTCAAGGTTAAGCATTAGTTGCCGAGGTCAGTCCGTGGATGTGTGACCATCCATTATAACCGAGTCTCCTCTGTGCCTTGGCAAGCATGTTAAACCGTTGTTGGTCCCTGCTGTCATATGATCTTTGATAGTCATCACGGCAGTCAGAAGCCTTATAAATCTGACACCGTTATCGCGTTACCCAGTTACTGAGTTGTGGAGGTAGTCGTTCTATGTAAAACACTGGTACTCAGCTAAGCCGAACCCGGCCCTAGTATAGTTGGGAATGAGCCAGGCAGTTTCATTGCTTGGTCCTCGCTAGAGATATTCTTATTTGACAAATCAAAGTTAAAACTTATCATAACGAAAACTGGACTTATATACCTAACTAGCACTTCGCCCACGACTTCGTTCGCGTGATCCGTATTTTATCCGACAGACAGATGACTTTTTAGTTTCACCCCGTTAAAGGTTGAATTTCCAAAAACCAATAAATACATGAATTCTTTTTATCAACCAAAAATGTAAACCTTTAATTTCACGTGACAACTTAAAAGCGTAGAAGTTTCACAAAAACTTTCAACCCCCTTTTTACGCCCGCCGCTACAACAACAAATACTAAAAACAGAATAAAATAAATATTTAAGCGAGGCTCACAGTACAGTATATATAGTATACAGAAAACGTCAATTTTTGCCGTTTTTTTGCTATAATGTGGTTCGGAACCCTTCGTGCGCGAGTCCGACTCGCACTTGGCCGGTTTTTTACTAAACAAGAGCGTAATCCAACATTTTACCTTTCCACCTTCCAAACCGAAGAAATTTTACATACATTTTCAACCCCTATTTCATGTTAGTCATAAATCATTTATTTCTTTGCAAATATGGGTAATTGATACATAGATGTTCCTTTTTACATAATAGAGTCCTCCATATTCTACCGTCGGGCATGCAAATAATATTCAATTTTTAAATTAAATCAAATTAAAAAAATACAATACGAATATTAATGTCAAATCATAAAAAAATATACATGTCAAGTTTAGTTATATAAAATGTTATGCATAAATGTCGGACTGGTTATGCTAGTAAAAATTATCACAATGATGTCAAAACAAAATATGATCAAAATAAGTCAAACAGTCAACGATTCGTCATTAAGGAAGTCGTCAAAATCAAAATCAAAATCAAAATCAAATATTTTTATTTTACATAGGCCTACATGGGCACTTATAAAACGTCGACAAAAGGTGCACGGTTCGGGTTAGTCGTTTCCTATGGAGAAGAACCGGCAAGAAACTCCATGGTTACTCTTTTAAATTGTTTTGTTTACAATATTTCCATGTTACAGCATTAGTACTTGGATATGGGGGGACAACGTAGGCCCGACAATAAGTCGTACGAAATTGAGAAAAAAAAAAAAAAAATAATGCACGAAATAAAAAGTTAACAAATGTTAACAATCATCTAGAAAACTAGAAAGCCTACAATGTTCACACATTCACAATAGGTAAAAGAATCTATACAAAGGTAAAAAAAAAAAAAAAAAACACAACTCTAAATTTAACATGTGGCACAAATACTGTAATCAGTGCTGTAACTATTCTTAGCTAAGGGCTATAATGATGATTGAAAAATATTGTAAAAAGTCTAATTAAAAGAGAAAAAAAAAATGAGATTGAGAATAGTTAGAGATATCCATATATTTGTGCCGTTTATGAGTTACCAGGGAAGCCGCATGCGCAGAGGGTGTCAAAGCCAAATTTTTTATCTTCAACGTAGTCCTTGATTTTATAATATGCTTTTTTAACAAGGACACGTTTGATGTAGTTTTTGAACTTTCCATCGGTCAGTTCTATAACTGACTTAGGCAACTTGTTATAAAAGCGTATACTGTTTATAAGAAAAGACTTGCTAGTTTTCGTTAATCTGAATTTGGGTATTACAATTTCGTGCTTACTGCGTGTATTTAAATTATGGAAGTCACTTCTAGTTTTGAAAAGCCCTCGATTTTTGCGGACATACAAAATACATTCCAAAATATAAAGTGAAGGTAGAGTCAGTATATCGATCTCTTTAAATTTTTCTCTGAGGGACTCGCGAGGACCCATTTTATAGATCGCGCGGATTGCCCTCTTTTGCAAGATAAAAATTGAGTCAACGTCTGCTGCTGACCCCCACAGCAGAATGCCATAAGACATAATACTGTGGAAATAAGCATAGTATACTAGTCTAGCTGTGGCTACATCGGTTAACTGCCTTATCTTCCTTACTGCATAGGCAGCCGAACTTAACCTGCCCGAAAGAGTTCTAATGTGCGCGCCCCACTGCAATTTTGAATCGATAGTAATCCCCAAGAATACAGTTTCCGCTATTATTTCAAGATTTTTGCCGTCAAGATTTAGATTTAGGTCACGTTGAGGTACATTTGGTAAAGAGAACTTTAGACATTTTGTTTTTTTCGCATTCAGTAAAAGATTGTTAGCTGCGAACCATTCCGAGAGAACAACCAGACTTTCATTGACATGTAAGACATCCGTATCTTTCCTATCTATTTTAAAAATTAGCGAAGTATCATCAGCAAATAGAATTATATCCGATAATTTGGCCATCATAAAAGGGAGATCATTAATGTAAACAAGAAAAAGGAAAGGGCCGAGAATTGAACCTTGGGGCACGCCCATTTTGACTAGAGACCCGGAGGACGTCGCCCCATTAACATTTACTTTTTGCTGTCTGTTTGATAAATACGAAAGCACAAGATCAGCAGCTTGTCCTCGAATTCCGTAGTGTTGTAATTTACAGATCAGTGTGTTGTGGTCGACGCAGTCGAACGCTTTTGACAGATCACAGAAAATGCCAATGGCATCCTGGGACTTCTCCCAAGATTCCAAGATGTGGCTGATGAGTTTTACTCCCGCGTCCGTTGTCGACCTACCTTTCGTGAAACCAAACTGCTGACTATGCAGGATCCCATTTGAATTGAAATGAGACAACATCTGGTCCAGCATGATTTTTTCATAGATTTTACTCAATGCTGGTAGCACGGATATAGGTCTATAATTAGAGGGATCGCTCTTACAGCCTGATTTGAAAATTGGTACTACTTTACTGTGTTTCATTAAGTCAGGAAACGTGCCGCTGTCCAAACATTGATTGAATATGCCTGTTAGGACAGGAGCAATTGAGTCAATAATATCTCCAAGAACCCTAACGGATATCCCCCATAAGTCTTCAGTGTTTTTTATATTGAGACTTTTGAACGCGTTTTTAATTGTATCAATGCATATTGGTTTAAATTTAAATGTTGGTATGTCTTTAGTAAAGTATTCCTTAAGAAGAGCTGCAGCCAATTTAGATGAGGAGGGAAGTGACTTCGTAACCTCTAACGGAATGTTGGTAAAGAAATTTTCTAATGTCTCAGCGACTTCTTGCTTATCAGAAATGGTTTCATTAGATATTTTCAAAGACAACTCATTCTGATCGCGTTGTTGTGTCTTTCCAGTTTCTCTATTAATTACTTGCCACACAGTTTTTATTTTATTATTAGAAACACCAATTTTGTTAATTATTATTTGAGATTTTGCTTGAGCGCATACTCTTTTGAATATTTTGGAATAGTTTCTAACATATGTGTGGAAACCTTGATCGGTAGTCAAAGATTTTTCGTAATATAAATTATATAAATTATCTCGGCTTTTTCTTATGCCCACAGTGGCCCATTCACTAAATTTCGATTTGCAATTTTTGACTTTAACTGTTTTTATAGGACACGTTTTATTGAATTCTTGGCAAATTGTAGAAAACAACGTGCCATAATTTATATTGGGGTCTTTTAAATCAAAACTGGCGTTACAAAGGTTGCTAAAAACATTATTATTAAAAGAATTTAATTTATTTTTAGTAAGAGGTCTTAATCGAATTGATTTAGCTAGGTTATTTTTTTTATCTGACTCAAAAGATACTAGCTGACCTGTATGGTCTGACCTAACGCCACTAATTAAAAACGATTTTTGTACTTTACAATTAGTGAATACATTATCTATGCACGAAGCTGAAGTTGCTGTTATTCTTGTCGGTTCATTAAATAAATATTTTAAGTTAAATGATTTGAACAATGAAATGAGCTTACAGTTTTCAGGTGAATTGACTAACAGATCTATATTTAAGTCACCACAAACAAAAACTAATTTATTATCTCTGAAAAGTTTACTTAACAATTCTTCCATTGTAATTAAAAACAATGACAAGTTTGATGCTGGTGGTCTGTAAACACACAAGATAGTATGCCCCTCGACCTCCGCACATGCTACCTCACATAAGCGATCAACAGAGTAAGCAGTGATATCCTTTCTTTCCTTATATTTGAGATGACTATTACAAAGAATCAGGGTACCACCACCCACTGTGGATCTGTTGTATGCGCTGGCAACTGAAAAATTATTTACATTAAACAACATCCTATCTGGTTTTAACCAAGTTTCACAAAAACATAAGATATCCATGTGGTATTTATCTACTAACAATTCCACGTCTAAAATTTTGCCGGAGAAGCGATTTATATTTTGATGATATAGTAAAATATTACTATTCGTCTTCTCTATTGTCGGCTCAAATCGTTTAAAGAATCTACTGTAGTATTATCAGAAAAACTGGATAATACTGTTAAATCACTAAACCTAGTCTCAGTTAAATCATCAATAACTGCGTGTATATTAAAAGCTAACAATGTAGCTAATAAATGTCGACTATTTTTGGGAAGAAACATATGATCCCGAATCAAAACAAAATCACTAACAAAATTGTTGGTGTCAAAAAACAATAAACGGTCACTATGACGACAAGATAAAATATGCATCAAGTTATTTAAACTAGAAATGTATTCATTTTCCTGAACAAGTAACTTGTCAGAATAGGGCAATGCACATAATATTAATTTGCCTAATCTTAACTTAAGTAGGGTGTCAATACCATTAACTATGTCCCTTTTTGTTACACTAAGGCTATTTCCAAAAAGAAGCACTACAGTAGTTTGCTCATTCAATTGTGTCTGTTGAATTTTATGAATGAGCTCATTAAAATGCAGTTTATGATAACAATGGTTCACTATTATGTGTTTAGAACGGTTATTTAACAAAGATCCAAAACCTGTTCCTAATTTGTCTGAATATACTAAGACATTACTTTTGGTGGGGTTCAAAGTTGTTGCAGTAAGATCAATGGGTAAAGATGTAGGAGCAACATGTTGTGACATGAGAGGTGGCGGAGCGGCAGCACAACTACAGGTGAGGTTGTTAGTCAATGACTCATACCTCTCTGCATTATAATTCACCAGGTCCACCAACTCACAGGCCTCCTGCAAGCGCTCACTTAACATCTGTTGACTACATTCATATTTACAAAATATTTCCTTTAGTGTATTTTCCCTACTCAATAATTCCCTTTGTAGGTTCTGAATGTCAACATCATACATTTGTGTACTAGTTTCCAATTTACTATTACATATATTTAATTGGTTTTTTAAATTTCTGCAATCTCTTCTAAGGTTAACATTATATTTGTAAACACTTTGATTTTTTAAAAGTTTCTTATATTTATTAATACTTTTATTGATCTTAATATATTTCTTAATTTTATTGTGACTACCTAGAATTGGACATTTAGCAATGGTATCATCCCCCGTAAGGTCTATGGTAATGGTGGGCCGCTCACACTCCAGCTCGGATGCACTAGCCATCAGCTCATTGTACAGCTTACTGTTGTTAGAAACCTCTTCGCTGACTTTCAGCGAGTCGATGGAGGTAATGGTGTTATGAGCCTTGCACAAATCAGCTTCCAGTACAGATATACGCTTCAGTGCCTGGTCATGAGTGTCATGGCACTGTTGAAAATCTGACACTAATTGACGGAGATGGTGATGCTGGTCCAGTATATCCATATGCTGGGAGTGTAGTTCTGCAAGCTGGTTCTTGAGTTGAGTGTTTTTGTTCACTATTAGCTCAATTTCAACCTCACTTTCCTCTCGTTCCCGCAGAAGCTTGCTGCACTCATTTCTTGACGATTCTAGCTCTCTCAGCGCTGCTTTCAGTTTGTCACTCATGTCACGAACGGTAGCTGCCCGGGTCATCATATTGATGGTTTTCCTTAAGCAACACCTGCAATGTGACAGGAAACAGCTGAGTATGTGAAGATAATACTAAGTTATTAGAAAACTTGAGAAAGTAGGAGGGGTTTTAAAGTTAAAAGAAGTAAAATGTAAGAAATAAGATTATAAAAATATATGGAGGTAAACGAGAAAAAAATAAATAAAAAAAACTAAGAACAAAGAAAAGCTATTTAATTTAATATTCTCAGACTTAATTACAGGTACTACTTTAAGGAAAGGCTTTAATAAACATTGGTGTTTATTGCTAGATTCGTTTAGGGATTGTTAAGAACATCAGTTTTAGTGGGAACAAAGTCTCTTTACAATGCTAATAAACTATGGGGTTTAGCTATGATATTTACACTGTAATAAAGATATTAATATATCTTGTGTGAAGTAGGTTTTGCAGTGAATGTTTTGTCTGGGGCAAGTGTTTTGGTCCTCGAATTTTGTTTCCACAATTTGTCAAACAAAATGAGACATAAACGTAGCCGGTGTGTACTGGACGTCGCTCAGAGCCCTGAGCAGTGTATGAGTGGTGTATAGTATATAGATAATACAGTAATAATTTGTAAATCAAAACAAAATACTCCCCCGGTTCGAAGAATTCAAATCCACAGTTCAAACGATGACAGCCGGTACATGAATTATTTAAATAACAGTTGTTTTTGAGTTATTATAATAACAAACTGGTCACAAACACTACGAGTATCACCTTATACGTTAATTCTAATATAAATAAAGGATTTTAACAAACTAAACACAATAAAACAATAATTTTAAAATAAATTAGATACGAGGCCGTTTTTTGACGACCTGTCGCCAGTGTTGCCAACACAATTCCCCAACCGTCAACTTTGTAATAACATTTGTCAATTAATATTTCGGTTAGCGCCCTTTTTAATTTTATTACAGTCATATTTTTAGTATGTGAAGTACTTTATTATAAATGCGCGGGGCAATACCAAAAATATTTTTCTGCATTAGCGCAGTTTTACATTTCACATGTCACATCTGGTTAAGATATTGAGTCCGTATTGAATTTCTTCGGACTTCCGACAGTTTTTTAAATAATACTGGATTGTTTTTTACAAACAAAGCTGATTCCAAAATAAATAAGGAGGGAATAGTTAAAAAATTTAAAGATTTAATAGGAAAGACAGCTATCTGTTGTTTTTAGACCTAACATTGACCTTATACATCTCTTTTGCATTCTACATACCAGTTCCTTATCGGTAGACTGCCCCCAGAAAACAATACCATACCTCAGAACAGAAGCAACTAGTCCATGGTAGCCTGTTAGAAGAGCCTGACTGTTGACCTTTTTGATAGTTGAAACAGAGCATATGCAGATTTGCTAAGTTTTTTGCAAACGACTTCAATATGAGGTTTCCAAGTAAGTTTGCTGTCGATCACTATACCTAAGAACTTTACCTCATTTGCTTCCTCAACATGACAGCCTTCGTAATCAATATGAACATTTGGGTATTCACTACGTTGATGAAAATGCATTATTTTTGTCTTATTTAGGTTTATTACTAAATTATTATTATGTAACCAGTTTATTATATTTTTTAAAGTAGTATTTATGTCTTTCTCGTAATCATTTTTATAAGTACACTTATCCGCAAAAAGAACCTTTTTATTTGTTGTTACTTTCGGTAGATCGTTGATATATATTAAAAAAAAGTGGCGGTCCAAGTACACTACCTTGTGGAATACCATATTTTATATTCCTTGGTTTAGATACATATAATGTCTCTAACTTAGTCTTTGGACAAATTCTAGAAACTTCTACGCATTGCAGTCTATCTCTCAAGTACGATTCTAACAGCAGTAGGATGTTCCCTCTTACACCATAACTATGTAGCTTGTGTAACAGAATCTCATGGTCCACATAGTCAATAGCCTTGGTCATATCAGTATAAATCGCACATACTGGATTTATTTTATCTACAGATGACATGATGTTAGTTAATAGGTCAAAGAGATATACTAACTGTAGTATTCTTACGAAATCCCTTTTGTTCATTACAAAATAATTTATATTTTTCGAAGTATGCGTAAAGAGAATTATAGATGAACTTCTGAATAATTTTTGAAAAAATTGGTATTTTTGCAATAGGTCTATAATTTTTTAAATTTGTTTTGTCATCTCTTTTATACAAAGGTTTTATTATAACTTTTTTTAATCTGTCTGGAAATATGCCATCAGTAATACACAAATTAATTATATGCACTAATGGAGGTGCTATTATGTCTTTAGTGAATTTTATGACCTTAGTAGAAACGCCATCGTATCCAACAGTACTTGTGTTTTTTAGGGTTGAAATTATTTTTATTATATCGTCTACCATTGCCGATATAATAAAACAGGTTGCATAAACAAGGAATTTAATGTCTGATTATTAAAATTAATATTATTCATCGTGATGTCAGTTTTCAAATTATTTTCAATCTCCAACTTACAATCTGTAGAAGTTGTATACAAACTTTCAAACCCCTTTTACCCCTTAGGGGTAGATTATCCAAAAAACCAATAAACACATGAATTCTTTTTATCAACCAAGAGCGTAAATCTAAAATTTAATGTGTCCAATTAACAAACTGTAAAAGTTTCAGACAAACTTTTTACCCTTTTATACCACTTTAGGGATGAAATTTCCAAAAATCAATAAATATATTTAAAATAAAATACCAACCAACAGCGTAAATCTAAAATTACTTCATCATCTTAAATTAGGACTGGACTAAGGGACTCGATCCAACAGGACAAGATAGCCTGGTGTGGTACACTGTTGGATCCAAAATGGGAACCTATAGATAATAAAAAAAAAAGGTACAGGAGCGGAAATATACGCAAAAGGTTACAAATGTAGCAAAAGTTTAAGGAAGATTGCAACTGTATTCCAAGCAGAAACATATGCCATAATAACCTGTGCTCAAGAGAATTTAGATAGAGGAACCAGATGTAAATCCATATATATTCTTAGTGACAGTCAGGCTGTAATCAAAGCCATGGCATCCTACAAAGTGGACTCCGGACTTATTCTGGATGCTGTCTGAGCCCTAAACAGGCTTGGGAAGCATAACAGGGTAAGACTGATGCGGGTCCCTTGGCTGTCTACTACTGGTCTACAACACTCCAAGAAATGCCTGGGCTCTACGTTCAAAGCCCGGTAATGCATCTGGAATATGAGCAGGGGGCAAATCCGCTACCTGCTTGGGGCCTTTACTGGGCACTTTGGAACCAACGACATGCTCATGAAGATGGGTCTAACCGTGACACCCATATGCAGGTTGTGCGGGGAGCATGCAGAACGTATGGAGCACCTTCTGTGCACATGCGATGCACTGGCTGGTAAACGAATGTGTCTCCTAGGGGTTGGATATCCAAAACCAAAAGACTATAGGCTCATATCTCCTAGTCGTTGTAAAACTCATGAAAAAAGTTTTCAACGAGATTGGGGAGGAGTTAGTTGTCTAGGGGACCACAATAGATCCCAATGGGTCGAAGTGTCCGAGTTACTTATCGGCCCTTCCACAAGATCAGATAAGATAAGATACAATCTGTTAAAAATTCAAACAAAATTCAACCCTTTTTTACCCCTTAAGGTTACACTATTCGAAAATTCTTCTATACGAACGTAGTCTAGGGATTATCCCACTGTTTGACTATGTACGTTCAAAATAAAAAGTGATATCAATTTGTCTCATCATTATCTAGCCCTTGGAAGCAAAAAAGTAAAAAAAGAAAATATTTGAAAATTATGAGCGTCGAAAGTTCCACATTTCGACACTAATTTTAACGCATTTTTGGGCGCGAATAAATACCATAAGACGACAAAAAATTGCACAACGGCCTCCATACAGGGATAGATTAGTAGTTCAACAATGCAAATAATTTAATTTTGAACAGATAGATTTAGTCGTTTTTTCATGACATCTAGACTGCCAAAGGTCTGTTTATAAAATTTCACGCGCTCGGTTTCGTCCTAAATCATTATCCATTTCGCTACAAATTTGCACAAGTGTGTATTCGTACGCGAACTACCTTCCTACTGCTCATCACAGCACGCACGTGCTCTCTTCCGCACGTGTTGTCGGTTGATATAAAATGCATTTTAACCCCGCGCACAAAATAGTTCGTTAACGGTTGGAATTCCCAAAAACCACTCCCAATTCCCAAAATCATGAATTCTTTTTATAAATCAAGAGCGTAAATGTAAAATTTCACGTGTCCAACTTACAAACTAGAAATTTTATATAGATATAGATATAATATTTTGAAAGAAAACACCTGAAAGTCTGCTTACGAAGACACGACAGGTTAACGACTGGTAAGACATTCAAAATCGAGCATCGAAACCCTTACTTTCTTTAATAACACTATTAAAATCACAACAAAATAGTAGTAAAATACTCCTTTGTTGCCTCGCATTATTAAGTACACAGACTCATAAATTCTTTAGAACCAAACCATTTATGATGACTACGACAGCGTTAATCTGCCGTTTTAACTACTAACAAAATTGAAATTTTACGACAAAAACATTGTATTTGTCGTAATAATGGCGGCGGTAATAAAAGATGGCGGCGATAAAATTCAGCTGATATTAACTGAGCTTTAATTGTACGTCCACAGCCGATGCTATGTGACGCCAATCAAGGTTTGAATTATTTATTTGTACTTTTTGAAATTGTAACTGAATATGATTTGAGAGATTGTCATTGTTAATCTTTATGGAGGAGCTCGTGACTAAATAATTACTATTTGCTGCACGGGTCGATGTTCAAGGTCAGCAACGTTTGCCGAGGTTCTTCCGTGGATGGGTGACCACCTTAACACACTGAGATACGTCCTGGCTCCTGCCTCGGAAAGCACGTTAAGCTGTCATTATTAGATCTTTGACGGTCGTTCGTAGTGTACCAGCAATGATTTCAGTGTAATTTTCATCACACTTGCACGTAAACAGTATCTAAACATACAGGTTAACTTGGCCGTAATGCCTCATATAAAACCCTCGAGCTTTCTTTTTGTCGTGAAACCCAAGGTCGGTAAGTATTTTTTTATTTAAATTTATAGCTCAGCACACAGGTCATGCAAGTTCAAGCAAAGGAGTTTACACGCAATTGAAAAATTGTCTTAAAATGTTATATAAACAGGAATTTCATTGCAATCTCGCTACATGTTACTTAAATACTCAAATAACGTTCTTAATAATCGATTTTAATAGTTTTTAGAATCAAAACGCTGACATTACTTTATTTTTTATACACTCCGTCATGGCAGTATACCTACGTACGTATTTCCCCTTAACGTTTCTGAACGAAACATTTGCATAATCTGTGGTGTAGGCAACAAGCCCGCCATCCGCTTAAAAAAAAAGGTTCACTTGTAGTATCTCTAAGTAGTCTGTGGTTCACGTATTTCGTAATAATAGTTGTGCTGACTTGTGTATTAAAGCTATAATTCATAATTATTTACTCGCAAATTTGATAAAAAACATTGTAACCCGTGAAACGGTACGGGAATTACGAACCTCGACTCAGAAAGCCCTCAGTCTTCGACTTCGGGCTTCTACTAGAGCCTCGATCGTAATTCCTTACTTACCGCCCTTAATACACAATGTACTATTAGCTACTAAGCTTGCAACAAAGCATTTCCTATTATATACTTCAGAATACCTATAACCAAACCATATTTGTGCCCGCCGGTAATGGTCTCATTAAACACACCCACTCCCCAATTCGCCTATGTATTAAGATGCCGAGCAATTATCCACAAACTCCTTAACAAAACCCCTGACACCCACATACATACGCCTACGTCAACTAGAAGAGACATCTTTCCTTATAATGAAGTTTTAAAGTATTCACGACAGTGTGAGAGTAAAATTTGTGAGATTCCCGACGATGCGACAGTAGATTGAAACTTTAGAACGCCACCTGCTAAGATCCTTGCATTTTATAATTATGATGATTTCATTATTTAATATCACAAAAAAATAACTTTACCTATTCGCTAAAAATCTAATATTCTAGAAAAACCTAGCTCCAAGTTAGTCCAGTCACAAGTTTTAAATTTTCATAGTAAGGTTATAACTGACTGATCGGAAATTCATGTCACTGATTGTTCAATTCTGCTCTGCTGCACTTCGTATACGTACATAGTAATAATATAAGTAAAAAATGTATAAAGACTATGGCGTAGCAGATTTTAGGGTACTTTTGCAGCCAGTAATAACTTGGACACTAAAAAGTATGTTTTACCATTGTACAACATGAATTACTGAATGTGATTCATTTAATCATAGCAAAAATCTAAATGTTCAAAGAAAACACATACTTAGCTTTAATGTTTAAACTCCATGACACATCACACAAGCGATAAATTCAATGTTATTACTTATAGGTCTCTTAATATAACGCAATACCAATAAAATAGAAGGAAAATATTCGGCAACCTCCGGAACGTGTTATGAAATATGCTAAGCATGGAATCTCGTCTCCTCATATTACAGGGTGAAAGGTTCGAGGGCACTTGTGTTTGACCTTGGGAAGCAAAAGAATTTTGTTTGGTCGTAATATTTTTTTTATCTTTTCAAAATTTGTAATTGACGTTGAGAACGTTTTATTTAATACTAGCTTCTGCACGCGGCTTCATCCGCGTTCAAAGTTCAAAAAAAATGCTCCGATCGTCACCAATTTTTTCGCAGCCGTTTCGGAGTCTATAAGGAACATACATACATACTTTCTCTTTTATATATATAGATATTTGTGAATTAAATCATAAACATATTCATTTGCGAATATGGGTACAAAAGAAAAGATCTTATACAAAAAATATTGTCCATTATCCTACTATAAGGCATGCAAATTTACAAATACACAGGTATCCTTTAAAAACTAGAATTTAACAGTAAAATGATATTATTTATGTTTGGAGTATCATTATATAAGTTTATCCTGTAAATATTCAGTGACAGAGTAATATGGTTTTTACCATATTACTCTGTCACTGTAACAGTGCTTTTTATATTGTTTTTAAATATATTTATATCACTTATCTCCTGAAGTGAATTTGGTAAATGGTTTTATTTGTGGAGCCATACATAATATACTTTTATTTAATAACGCTGTTTTATTGTTTGGGAAACATATTGAATCAGTATTTTTTGCTATTTAACTTATTAAAGTAGTTTATATTTTTCCTAATGAACATTATAACCTCTAATATAGACTCTCTAATATAGTGTACATGGTAACATAAGAATATTTAATTTCAAAAATGATGGTCTGCAACTGTCAGTTACTTTAATACTAGTTATGGCTCGTGTACATTTCCCTCGGGGCTTTAAACACCGCTTCTTTAGTAGAATTACCCCAAAAAAAACACAATACTTTAGAATAGGTGCAACATAGCCGTTGTAGGCTGTAAGGACTGTAGAAGTTTTAAACCGTTTGTTTTAACAATGCATAAGAAAATTGAAAATATTAAATGGCATGTAAGAAGAGCAGCAGTAAAGTTCCTATCATTTCTTTCCTACATTTTTAAAAGTAGGGAGCCTATTTTTCCTCGAAGTTTCTAATAGGCAATTAAGTTTGACAGGTGTGAGAAGGGATCAGCGTTGCAGGTTCGTTATGCCAAAGTAAACGGTATTAGGTATCTACCGAAAACTCTTACTTTTGAGTTCTTATACCGTACGTGTTAAACATCTTAGTACTTTTTGGTGTAAGTAATTGTAAATGAAATGAAAAAAGTTGCCGGTTAGGTTAGATAGAACACTCAATATTTTGGTAAGGCATTGCATAATTAACTAACCCTAAATGTATCACGGGCCTCGCCATAACTGTATGACTTAATTTAATCTAGTAGAGTGGCAGAAATTTCTTATTTCACACACCTAACCTTATTATCACACTCGTATAAAAATAATATGTAAAGATAGCATTGTTAATTTGTTACCCAGTACTGCTAAATGCCCAACTTGTATCCCAATCGCTCATTTCCAATGAATCTATCCCATCCGTTATCGACACGACAGCCGAACTGACCTAACTATTGCATTAGCCCCGTGCTCGTCACCCCTTGTAGTTAGTTTGTATCCAGCTCAATTATAACATTAGTGGGTTCACAAAGGTGGCTCAAACATAGTGCCCTGAGGAACGCTTTGTATAATGTCCGGCTCTATGGTCAAAATGGCCGGTTCTGGCTCTCGATGACTTTATGAGAACCGTCTTTATAGAATGCTTTTACGTATGTGTTGCTTAAAAAGTCTGTGGTCATAACATAGTGGTTTACTTTATCATTTGCTGTAGGTTGAGCAACGATCGGATGTGTCTACCGTCAAGACGTACTTTCAAATTAAACAATAAATTATTACTTATTTGCATATTATTTTAAAGGTAAGTTCAAAGGACAAAATAGAGTTCTGTTTCAAGATAAGCAATCCACCTTATCCCTTTAGAATCATAATTGTATTAACTTTAACCTATTCGCCCAAGAAAGCCACAATAATAATAAAAAAAGTTAATTTAAAAAATCAAAATCCCGGCAAGGAAAGAGAGAACTAAAAACGTAAACAAGAAGAAAATAATGCCGTGCAGTCGGAGGATACACATATTTGCGAACTGGCTGACCAAAACCAGATGTATCATCTGTCTGCACAGCATGATTTTCTTCTTAGTTTACGTCTTTTTAGTCTATTTCAAGCTTAAGGAGTCGAGTTTTTAATTTTTTTTTAACTTTTTAGTTAGTATTTTTTTTTTTCGAACAAGGTACATTCAAACATATAAGTACAAATCGTTGAAATCACCTCTTAAAATCCTTTCTTTTGATACCCCACACGATGGGTTAGGAAGAAAAAACAATTGGGCCACAATAAGGCGCCAAATAACCGCTTTTTTTTTCTATTTTCCAATTTAAATGTAACCAGTGAAACTCGCAAAGTTAAGACGAATCGATTGACGTAAGAATCATTAAAATAGGCCAACGCGTTTGGTCTCTAGAACGCCAAATAAGAACAAACATACTTACATACAAGCATACATAGACTGATAAACACATTACCTTCCTTTGGCAGTCGGGTAAAAACTGTATGCACGCAAACAGCTTATGTCCCTTAAAGAAAAACATGCAAGCAATCACAAACATAATTGAATTGAAGACTACTTAATTAAAATCTTATTTCGTTTAAACTTCACCTTTGAACTCGTAAATTACCCTCGAAAAGTTTCCCAACAATTAAAACTCCTATAAGTTGAAGAAAAGCAATTAAAGTGATACACGCAACGAAAGAAATTAAAAGGGAATTAAACACGAAGAAAATAAATAAATTACATGCTGCCACAAAGAGCCTACCTATTGTATTAACGGTTGTTGTTTTAATGGGTCTTCCAATACCTTTACATTAGAATTACAAGATGTCTTGGTTTAAGTTTTTTTTCGATAATGTAGCGATCAACACAACTTCCGATTTCTGATGCCTTTCGCAACCAGTCTATCCAGCTGATGAAGACCTTATAAGCTCAAGCATCAAGCTATTAAGATAAAATCTATAGGCACGATAGAATAAAGGAGAGTGACCTAAAACATCAAACTAGTCTTTATTACCTAAATTCACTTGTGTGGCCCGATTAATGGCGGCTCTGCCAGCATATAGTCTCCCGAGGGAATGTGAGTAACGTCCTCGATCCCAACTAATAGTTTAATAACACTATCCATGAAAGTTCACGAAGATTACCCTTCGATTTTATGGCGATCTGAGATCGAAAATTCAAGGTTCAAAGGAAGTTTTATGGTGTGTTTATTTATAGGTCATTTTCGAAGCGTTTTGGGGATTCTTTTCTTTATTGTATTATGTAGTTGGTAGTAAAAGTAAGTGTTCTGTGAGGGAATATTGGTTTATGAGCTAGTGAAATCGGGTGATGTAGTCGTTGAGACAATTCTGTGGCATTTATTTTTTTCGTTTGTTTTTTTTTCTTATCCAACTAGGGTGAAGCCAAAAGGAGGAGGTGTATGTATGTTCATTTTTTCCCTCATAACTTATAAACTACTTATCACAATCTGACAAATCTCAAATCGTAAGATGCCTCTTGTCCACTAGTTATAAGACATGTGTCAACACACTAGCTACGGCTATCCTCAAATAATAATTTCATTTCTTTCGCAATTTTTTTTGTCTGGTTTCTCAAGAGTTAAATCAAGATCCTTTTTACCCGACTGCCGAATGAGGGTTGTTCATCAGTCTGTGTATTTAGGTACGTATGTATCTATGTATGTATGTTTGTTCCTATGTGGTGTTCTAGAGACCAAACGCTTTGGCCGATTTTGATTATTCAATAACGTCAATCGATTCGTCTTAACCTTGCGAGTGTCACTGGTTACATTAAGATTGGAAAATATAAAAATTGCTGTTTTTGGGTACAAAATGTACGGGCCCAATTTTCTTTTTTTCATCCATATCCGTATCAAACTCAAGGGTATTAAGAGATGATTTCCTAAATATATAACACTCCAGCAGGTTGCCTGGAAGAGAATGCGGAATGCGATAAGGCCGCCGATTGTATTTCTATTAATTTTAAGTTTCTTTTTATAATTGTATTTTAAGGTGTATAATAAAGCATATAATAAATAAAAAAACACTTATGTGTTTAAATGTACAGATAACAGCAGAGAAACTTCACGCCCTAGAGTGTATAAAAAGCGACATCTATGGGCAAGAGGATATACTACGACTTTTACGTGCGCCGCGTCCGCGCCATCTATGTGACCACAATGAAGTTAGTTTTCTGTACTTATTGACATCGATTCAACAAGTAAGCAAACAAGATACCAATTAGCAATAATTGTTCATGTTATTGATACAAAATTGTCATGCGCTAACCAACATCTGCATATTTAGGCAGCACTGTATGGCTATAGTAGGGTGTTGAGAGGAAGTAGGTATAGTAAAAAAAAAAAAAAATTACAAATACCCGACTGCATAAAAAGCGAACTAAAAATACATAAACAAGAAGAAAATCATGCTGTGCAGTCGGAGGATACATATTCGCGAGCTGGCTGAACATACCGAGATGTTTTTTTAATTTTAACTTTTTAGATTAACAGTTTTTTTCGAATTAGGTACATTTAAACATATAAGTGGTAGTACCTGGATGATGGTTTTTTTTTGGTAAATCGTGTTTTTTTGTAAATTTAGATACGAATTATTTACTGATGAAATATGAATCATATTTTTCGATCTTACCGACATAATAATAAAAAAATATGAACTGGTTATTTAAATAAAAATCACGAGTGTAATTATTTTGACATTTTATTAGAAACAAGAACTTACTTTTTTACAGTTTATCAATCAACTATTTTTTATCATAACGGTTTTAATTTTGAAATCGGGTCTTAATATTGCGGGTATGTCGAGGATTTTCATTTGGAAGTTGGACTTTAAACTTAGTTGATCGCTTAACTTTAGAAAATGCTGCAACATATTCGAAGTCAGACGTAGAACACTGACATAAAGGTGAGGCAACGAGCTTGAAGGAAAATAATTTACTTTTAATGTTACCCAGAGAGAAATTGGGCACCATAGTGATCCACCTCCAGCCACGTTCTGGCCAGCCGCACGCGAACGGATGAAAAGAATTGGTGGAGGTTTCGGCCCTTGATGGAATTATCCCACCTACATTACCATTCGGAAAAAGTTCTATAACATGCCATGCATGAAGACCAAACTGGACTTTAAGGCTTGCTTTTCCCGGCAAAGTAGGTATTTAACGCGCCACTGTTACCGCGAAGCGAGCGGCGCGCTCGCGTGTGCGTTAAGCCGACAAAACTGTCACAGCAAAGGTGTGTAGGGATCACGCTGGACTCAAGGTTGCAATGGGGTCCTCATTTGGTATCCCTTGCGGGGCGGCTGAGTTCGGCGGCTTATGCTGTTGGAAAGATTCGTCGGTTAACGGATGTGGATACCGCCAGTTGACGGTTCCTTGTCAATATATTTATGAAAACATCATGTACGTAAGAATGAATTTACATCTTTTTAGTAAAAACGGCGACAGACATAATTATGTTACTAGAAATAGGGACCAATTAGTTCAACCAGGTTTCAGACTGGCTAAAGTAGCCTCATCCTTCATGGGGTACTGTACAAAATGTTACAATAAAATTCCTCCCCACATTCTTGAACTGAATGAGACGAAGTTTAAAACTTGTATAAAACGCACACTATGCAGGCTGGCATATTATAAGTTGGGGGATTACATCAATGATAAAAATGCTTGGCTAAATGCTAGTCCTGCTCCACAGCCACTAGGGCGCAAAAACAAGTGATATGCAGAACATTATTGTTTTGAATTATTGTTGGACCTTCTGAAGACTGTATAAATATATTTGTATTGTATAAACTCAATTTCATTCATCAAGGTATGTACTTATGTACCTAAATTTTGTAAAAAGTTTTTTTTTTAAAGAGTAAGTATGGAGTTTCTTGTGCATTCTTCTCCATTACAAGCTACTTTCCGAATGCACGGTAGAATCAACTATTATTATTTGTAAAATGTAACGTTCAAAAGTGCCGCTTGGTGGCCTACTTGTAATAAAATATCTTTGTCTTTGTCTTTGTCTTTGAATGCTTATTTTACTATTGCTTTTAAAAGTTAATAAAATACGAGAGTTACAATGCGTAGTAAATAAATAATAACTTATAGTGTGTACTTATAGTTTTAAATAAATTCCCTAAATCGTATTTTATTCAATTTATTTATTTAACTTACATACACTATCTTACAGGTTGAAGCCAATACAATAGAGTGGTTAAAATCTTAATCTAAAATCAGACTTTACATAAACGTACGGCGATGCGCCATCGGTACATGGTGGACATCCCACTCATACGCACTAAACGTTTTGAGAATACTTTTATTATGCGTGGAAAAAAGGAGTGGAATTCCCTGCCGTAGTCTGTGTTTCCCGATAGCTACAACCTAGGGGTCTTTAAGTCAAGAGTGAATAAGTTACTTCTAGGCAAGCGTGCTCCATCATCGACCACATCATCGCTTACCATCAGGTGAGTTGGTGGTCACAAAATCAAACAACCTACAACACTATCTGTGCAGAAAACTATCAAATGTCAATCTTTCTTTTGTTTATATTACTTGTCAAACATAGGGAGGCCACGTAATCGATCAATTTATGCAGTATCGATTTTTAGATTTGAAATCATTACTTTTAAGTCGCAAATACTAGGGGTAGACAAGTCATTTGTGTCCCGTAATCATCCAGAACGAATCTGACAATCGAGTGGTTTAGCACAAATAATTGACTGACTGTAAGGACTTCACAGTTCCTGTATAGTTCTTCAGTTGGGAAGAGGATGGACCGAAAGATACTAATTTTGAGCAAGGCTCTCTGAGCCCGTTCTAGCTTCAACAGCACCGTTTTGGGGGCACCTCCCCAAACACAAACACAGTACGTTAAAAGAGTCTGACAAAGAGCAAAATATGTACACCTAATTATTTGTGCTTCTGCAATGTGGCGAAGAAAACAAAAATCAGCTTTCTAATTCTTTTTGTTAGTAAGTCTATATGTACTGAAAAGCTCAGGCCATCGTCAAGAGTCACTCCGAGATATTTGATAGCTCGACAACGCTCTAATTTAGGGCAGATACATGTCACATTGCCCGACAGAAAACATGAGTACGCTACCAAGGCATACGAATCTGGAGGTTGAGTGGAATTTCGTAAGCTGTCATCATCATCTGCCTACCCTTTTCCCGACAATATTGGGGTCGGCTTCCAGTCTTACCGGATTCAGCTAAGTACCAGCGTTTTACATGGAGCGACTGCCTATCTGACCTCCACAGCCCAGTAACTGGGTAACACGGTACGGTGTCAGATCTCAAGATTCTGACTACCAGTAACGACTGTCAAAGATCTTCAAATGACAACTTGAACCAACGGCTTAACGTGCTTTCCGAGGCACGAAGGAATCTCATTACATCATCATCAGCCTATTAATGTTCCCACTGCTGGGACACAGGCCTCCTCTCTGTGAGAGGGAATGGGCTAATCCACCACGCGGGCCCAGTGCGGGTTGGTGGATGTCACATGTCTTCGATTTTTTGGTTCTAGGACATACCGGTTTCCTCACGATGTTTTCCTTCCCGTTTTTGAGAGCAGTGGTGATGAAATAATTTACACAAATAAAGTGCCTGCCTGGGTTCGAACCCACGACCTACAACTTATAAGTCGCGGCCATTGGGCTACCACTGCTTTCTGAATTTCGTAAATAGTTCGGTATTTCGTAAGCTGTACGTAAAAATTATAGTTTTATCGGTGTTGATTGTGAGTGTGTGTGTATTGAGCCATTTTAGGACACTATTTAGTCCTTTTTGAGCTGTATCGAAAGTATCGTTCTAAGTGTCGTCAGAGAAGGTAAGGACGGTTTCGTCAGCAAATACTATAATTTTGCCATCTCCCAATTTCAGATTACAGAGTTGGTTTACGTAAATCAGAAATAGGGTTGGACCAATCACACTGCCTTGGGGCACGCCGAAAGTCACTGGTAGTGCCTTACTGTGGTAATTTTGTATTTTTACGCACTGAGTTCTGTTAGGAAGGTAGTCCCTGAAGATGTGAAGTGATTGATCACGAATTCCAATTGCCTCCAGCTTTATTAATAAGTCAGGAATCGAAATCGTATCGAACGACTTTTTAAGGTCCATACTTTCTTTTTCTTGTCAATATTTTTGATAACATAGTCAATTACACGCCGCACCTGTTTTTCCTAACGGAGACGAAGATAACAACCCCGTCGGACGTGGCGTACCTCAACTACCCGGGTTACGCTCTTGAACACAAGTTCAAGAAGCAAGCTGGGGTCTGTGTGTACGTCCGCGATGACATTTGTTGTCGTCGTCTCCGTTGCTTTGAGAAATCGGGATTTTCTGCCATATGGCTGCTTGTGGACACTGGCGTGGAGAAATCTCTCTACATCGGCGTCTACCGATCGCACGCCGGTGACCAGGAGACGACAGCGCTCTTTAACTGCCTCGTGGAGTCGGCTGATATGGCCCAGCAAAGGTACCCAACAGCGAAGCTTAATTTTCTGGGGGACTTTAACGCCCATCATAAAGAGTGGCTGTACCCGTACCGGAAAACTGACCATGCCGGGTTAGAGGCGCGCAAGTTTTCTCTATCGCTAGATCTAACCCAGCTGGTGAATGTGGCAACGCGGGTACCGGATGTTGACGGCCATACACCCAACTGTTTGGACCTTCTCCTGACAACTGATCCGGACAGTCATTCGGTGTCGGTCTCAGCCCCGCTGGGAACGTCTGACCACTGTCTGGTGAAATCCGTATCGACTTGCTCTCCTCCAGATCAGAGCCCTAGAGGCACGAGGCGAGTATGGCGATACGAGTCAGCAGACTGGGACGAGATGCGGCACTTTTTTGCGTCTTATCCTTGGCGGCATGTGTGCTTCTCCTCGAGTGACCCCTCGAGCTGTGCCGACGCGGTTGCGGATGTGATTCGGCAGGGAATGGAGTATTTCATTCCTTTTTCCGACATTCCGCTCGGTCACAAATCCCGCCCTTGGTATAATGCAGAATGCGCCCACGCTGAGGCCCGAAAAGAGTCTGCCTACCAAGCCTGGGTCGGGGCCCGTGACCGCAAAGTAAGAGCACGTAGGGTTCGCGCGAGGAAAAGAGCCTTTAATTCTGCCGCCAAGTTCTGCAAGCGGGTTCTGCGTCGGGCACGTTTTGACCATATTGGACGTATTGGGGCCAAGCTGGCATCGCACCCTCCGGGTAGTAAACAGTACTGGTCCCTGTCTAAAGCGGTTGAAGCGAATTTCTGTCGTCCCACTTTACCTCCAATGCTGAAACCTGATGGGTCGCTGGCTCACTCTGCGAGTGAGAAAGCAAATTTATTCGCATCTCTCTTTGCTAGCAACTCGCGTCTGGAGGCTGGCTCCAAGCAACCACCTACTATACCTCACTGTGACTCTTCGATGCCGGAGATCGCTGTGCACACTAAAGAGGTCCGGAGAGTATTGTCCAGTCTAGACGTGAATAAGGCCAGCGGGCCTGACGGCATTCCAGCGAGAGTGCTGAGGCAGTGTGCGCCTGAACTGTCTCCTGTATTGACACGCTTGTTCCGCCTCTCTCTTGTAAAAAGAACGGTGCCGAAATCCTGGAAGCTTGCAAATGTGCAACCAGTGCCCAAAAAAGGCAACCGTGCAGACCCTGCCCATTACCGTCCGATCGCCATTACCTCCATTCTGTGCAAAGTTATGGAAAGGGTACTGAACAGCAAGTTGCTGACCTACCTTGAAGACAATAATCTCCTCAGTGACCGTCAATATGGCTTTCGCCGGGGACGGTCAACTGGCGATCTTCTTGTGTATGTCACGCACTGCTGGGGCGAAGCCATTGAGAGACACGGCGAAGCACTTGCTGTATCGCTTGATATCTCGAAGGCCTTTGACAGGGTCTGGCATGCGAGTCTACTTAGTAAGCTTCCTGCTTATGGCATCCCTGCTGGTTTTTGTAGCTGGATATCAGACTTCCTCAGTGAACGGTCGATCCGAGTAGTCGTTGACGGCTGCTCCTCTGACCTTATGGCTATTGATGCCGGAGTTCCTCAGGGGTCTGTTCTCTCTGCAACTCTTTTCCTGCTGCACATCAATGACCTTCTTCAGCCTGGTATTGTTGGGTACGCAGATGACAGTACTGTTTCAGAGAGATACTTGTCCAGCGCAAAAACCAGCGCGGATTAAGTTCGTTCCTTGAGAGAGGCTATGGTGGAGCGGACAGATTTGACCTTAAGCCTTGTCTCCCAGTGGGGTGATGACAATCTGGTCTCTTTTAACGCCACCAAAACACAGGCGTGTCTTTTTACCGCTAAAAGGAGTCTTTTCGATCAAACTCCTACTTTTCGGGGTGCGTCTGTTCCTGTGACTGATCGGCTCGAGCTCCTAGGCATGGAGTTGACATCCAGTCTCAACTTTGGCGCCTCCATTGAGTACAAAGCCCAAATTGCGGCCAAAAAACTAGGCATCCTAAATAAAGTGAAGCGATACTTTACGCCTGGACAGCTTTTAACCCTATACAAAGCGCAAGTCCGATCCTGCATGGAGTATTGCAGTCACCTTTGGGATGGCTCAGCTAAATATCAGCTTGCCGCGCTTGACTCGGTGGAACGCAGAGCCAGGAGGCTCATTGGCGACGTTGAGCTGGCGGGTGCCAGGCTTCACAGCTTGGCTCATCGCCGCAAGGTTGCCTACTTGTCGGTCTTCTACAGACTGTACTTCGGTGAGTGTGCTGAAGAACTCCACGACCTCATCCCACCAGCCCCCTTCTATCATCGGACATCTAGACGTACTGCAAGTTATCATCCTTACCTTGTTGCCATTCCACCAATTCGCACCAAACGCTTCCAAACATCCTTCATAATGCGCACAGCGAATGAATGGAACTCGCTACCTGCGTCAGTGTTTCCGAACGCATTCAACCCGAATCTCTTCAAAGTTAGAGTGAACAGGTTTCTTCTGGGTAAGCTCACTCCATCGTCGACTCTGTCTCTGTCACCTTTGACCTAGACTAGAGTCAAGAGCAAACCCATCACAAATAAAAAATAAAAATAAAAAATATAATTAGGTCAACTACAGCGCTGCTCGTAGATTTGTTACGCCTAAGCCCGAACTGATTGGGAGGAAAAGCATTTTATCTTCTAGATATTGCACTAGTCTTTAATTAATCAAACGTTCCAGAATTTTGGAAATGGAAGGTAACACTGCAATAGAACGATAATTATTTACACACTTTCTGCTCCCAGATTTGTGGATTGGGTGTATGATAGCCTTCTTGAAGTACGAGGGGAAAGCGCCTGAATGGAGACAAATATTAAAAATATGTGTGAGTAAGGGGACTAGTATCAGAGTCTAGCACTTTAGAAATTTTGTTGGAATGTTGTCCCAGCCAACAGCAGAATCTGTTTTTAGTGACATTATTAATTCCTCAACCTCTGCCTCGTCGGTGTCTAACATGACGAATGATTGCCCAGACGGAAAAGTAGAGGTAACGTCTGTTGGTTTTTTATGACTACCAGGTGGAAATGAAAAGTTAGCAAGTTTCCTGCCTATATTGGCAAAAAAATCGTTTACCATGTCAACCGATCACATCACACATCACATCATCAGCCTATTAATGATCCCACTGCTGGGACACAGGCCTCTGTGAGAGAGAAGGGGTCGTAATCCACCACGCGGGCCCAGTGCGGGTTGGTGGATGACACATGTCTTTGAATTTTTGGTTCTTGGACATGCCGGTTTCCTCACGATGTTTTCCTTCACCGTTTTGAGAGCAGTGGTGATGAAATAATTAACACAAAGTGAAGCGCCTGCCTGGGCTCGAACCCACGACCTACAACTTGTAAGTCGCGACCGATACCACTGGGCCACCACTACTTCGATAGTTGAGGTGAAGTAGAAGAAGCCAATAAATCGGTGTTAGGTATATTCGGCTTGTCAGTATTAGTTACTCTCTTTATCACCTTCCAAATCTTTTTATTGTCTTTTGAATCCTCACTCAAGATTGTTGAACTTCTGTATCTTTTATATGTAATCTATATTAATATTATAAAGATTTTTTGTTTGTTTGTTTGTACCGAATAGGCTCCGAAACTACTGGACTGATTTAAAAATTTCTTTCACCTATGGAAAGTTACATTATTCCCGAGTAACATAGGCTATTTTTTAATCCTGAAAACGGTTCCTGTGGGCTGGTCCACGGGAGCGAAGCCACGGCCAACAGCTAGTACTTAATATGACATTGTTTGTAGATAGCTTGAGTTTTTTATGCATTGCATCTTTATTGCGCATACAGCGGAGCATACCAGCGGTCATCCATGGTTTGAGAAGACGTTTATTATTTGGAAGCTTAATTATAGAGGTATGAGTATTTATGAGTCTACCGAGAATGGTGAATAAACTTTTTGTCGCTTCATTAGCATCGGTAAGTTGGTAAATTGATTGGAAATTTGTAGTGTTCATTTCAGTATCAAGAGTTTCGTAATTAGTCTTTAAAGTGGTGTATGACCGTGGTTTGACAATTTTTTTTAGATTGAGACACAGCAGTACAGGGTGACAGTATGGTTGGTGATAGAGGCGTGTATTACTACGGTGAGTGCTGACAGGTTAGATTTGAGCATGCTGTGGTCAAGACAGGCATTCTCTCGAATGGGAAGTGCGTGAGCAGGTAGCAGGCCATGAGAAGCTATGAGATCGAGATAGTCCGAGATTTTGGTTGGCAGATATTCGAGTAGTACTGGCGATGTCGAGGTTTATGTCTCCAACAATAGATATGGTTTTATATGATGTCAGGCTTGTTAAAAGAGAGTTAAGAGATTGTAGGAAATTACTTAAGTCTCTAACATATGGTGATCGGTAAAAGTCAAAGTCAAATATATTTATTTCAATTAGGCCAGTAAGCGGCACTTTTGAACATCATACATATTATATGAATTAAAATTTACAAGTAGTAAAAGTTGATTCTACCGTGCATTCGGAAAAGTAGCTTGTTATGGAGAAGAATGCACATGAAACTCCATACTTACTCTTTTTAAAAAAAATAGGTGATTTACATTTGTATAGATTCTTTTACCTATTGTGAATGTGTGAACATTGTAGGCTTTCTAGTTTTCTAGATGATTGTTAACATTTGTTAACTTTTTATTTCGTGCATTATTTTTTTTGTTTGTTGTTTTTTTGTTTTTTTTTTTTCAATTTCGTACGACTTATTGTCGGGCCTACGTTGTCCCCCCATATCCAAGTACTAATGCTGTAACATGGAAATATTGTAAACAAAACAATTTAAAAGAGTAACCATGAAGTTTCTTGCCGGTTTTACTCCATAGGAAACGACTAACCCGAACCGTGCACCTTTTGTCGACGTTTTATAAGTGCCCATGTAGGCCTATGTAAAATAAAAATATTTGATTTTGATTTTGATTTTGACTAAACCAGCAGATGGGCGCCCGTGCCCCTGTATGGCACCCGTGGTCCCCCTGTGATGGGTCAGGATAGAGGCCCGGCCACCTACCACTTTTCGGCCGCAGGGGATAGGGAGAGCGGCCAATACCGATACTCACCTGCGGCCCCACCCGCGTCCGCCATCAGACGGTGGCGACTCCGTCTAGGCCGGGGAGGATAAGGAGAGCGGCGCACCGTTATACTGGCACTCCTCTCTCGCCGTGGTCTCCAACCTTCAGCTATGATGCCTCCCATACGACATCGTGGTGTGCCTCAGTTGTGATGTGGCCCAAGCGGCACCGCAACCGACTTGTTGGCCGCTCCGTGACAATATGGGTACCCACCGGGCAGCGGCCGGGGAGACATCTAAGATACATTGATGTAACTCTTGTGTATCTTCGTTATCTAATACGAATAAAACCAGATATTACGCATGAGTGTTTTTTAAAACCTGTTTCTTAAACTAGTTCAGCACGCTTCCAGTTGGATAACCACTTAGGGCCAGCGTACAAGGGCAAGCGTAGGTATGTAGGCTCAGAGAGTAAACATTCATTGGATAAGATGCTTAAATAAAACTATTTTGTTTAGCGCCTTGTTAGTTACAGATTTATTTTACCATCGCGGGATCCACACGTATATTCCGATATATTACTCCCTTTGGTGATGTTCTAGTTCTCTAAAGTTAGGTGTTTGCTAATTCTCTTATTTTTGGTAAGTTTTTTTTTCTTTATACTTTATTAGTAAGAACAATATTCTTAATAATTAATTACGATCTAGCCTAAAAGACTAATAAGCAGTTTAACTCTAACTATATGATACGTGATAGATTATGTTAAACTAGTATGTGTAAACTAGATTATGATTCCATTTTCACTTTTACACAAGTCCGTAGCACTTTCTTAGAGCCTGATATAATTTATAAAAAAAAACCGGCCAAGTGTGAGTCAGACTCGCGCACGAAGGGTTCTGTACCATTACCGCAAAAACCGGCAAAAAAATCACGTTTGTTGTATGGGAGCCCCACTTAAATATTTATTTTATTCTGTATTTGTAGTTATAGCGGCAACAGAAATACATCATCTGTGAAAATATCAACTGTCTAGCTGTCACGGTTCATGAGATACGGCCTGGTGACAGATGGACAGACGGATCGCGGAGTTTCAGTTATTACCCTATTGGGTCCCGTTTTTACCCTTTGGGTACGGAACCCTAAAAACAATATAACAATATAACGTATGTTCATGTGTTATATTTATAGCACAGCGTTGTCACTAATATTCATTCACTTTGTACACTACACTAATTCAGAAGGTTTAGTTCTTTTTAGCCTACGCACTAAGTCTGTATTGTCTAGCAGCTGGATAGCCTCAACATTCACGTGTCGATGAAGTCTGTGTTCGTGGGCTTCAGCAAATTTTTGGATGATGGTGGTGACGAATTCCGTTTTAAGTCCGTGTGTTTTTTCTCGGAAATGCGTGGAGGTACCAAGTTGAAATTAATATCATCATAATGGCTAGAAGTTGGTTGGTTGGTTCCAAAGGATTGCTCCTTTGGAACTGTGAAATAATCAAACTTCTAAACCAACGTAATCAAAAGATACACCCGTTTATGACGGATATTTGACACTTGCAAAGGAATCAAAATCTACAGGATACTTCCCGTTGATCTAGAATTATGCAATTCGGCAATAAGTAATGTGTTATTTTATAGAAGAAGTAAAGGAAAAAATCCGAAGTAAATTTGTATCTACAGAAGAAATTAATAAAAACTTATTTGTAATTGTTAAACTGACCGCGACATATGTCGATGTACGGGGCCAACAGTTTTCCAACGACAAAGTATTTTTTCCCTCATTCAAGTTTATCTTTTCGTTAAAAGCAATGTTCGGTGCTTTTATTGTTTATGAACTTCAATAATGTTACCTTATTATTTTGTTTTTTTTTAATTATTATTGATTGGCTTGCGTTTGACCACTATCTCACCTGATGGTAAGCGACGATGTGGTCGACGATGAAGCACGTTTGCCTAGAAGAAACCTATTCACTCTTGACTTAAAGACTCCCAGGTTGTAGCCAACAAGAAATACAGACGCCGGCAGGGAATTCCACTCCTTTGCTGTACGCATAATAAAAGTATTCCCAAAACGTTTGGTGCGTATGGGTGGGATGTCCACCATGTACCGATAACGCATCGCCGTACGTCTTGTAGTCCGATGATGGAACGGGCTAGGAGGAATTAGTTCATGCAATTCCAACGCACACTCCCCGAAATGTAACCTATTAAAAACCGACAGGCTGGCAACTCTGCGCCGATGTTCGAGGTTCTGGAGCCTAGATTCGACGAGTACTTCATTGCCAATGAGCCTCTTGGCCCGTTTTTGATCGACTCAAGCGCATCCAGCTGGTACTTTACTTGATTTTACTTGATTTTAAATAGCCGATTTGTAAGTTGAATGCGGATGTCCACCAGTAGTGGTGACCACATACCTTCAGGTGGGCTGCCGGCTTGTTTGCCGTAAAACTACTGTTAATAATGTTTTGCAAATAAATTAACCATAAAAACGGAATCCAATTTGTTTACGATATCACATTCCATTTTTTATTCACCTAATTTAAATCAGGTGCATTCATGTGTTTAATAATTAATTGATGAGTGAACGAATAGGTTCCATTTGGCGACCTTGATATAATGAGAACTATAAGAAGGTCGTTCTGAAAACAAACAAAGCGTCATCCCATGACATACATAGATTAGGCTTGCATTATGGGTGGCTGGAGGTCAATACAACAGACGGTAGAATCAATTGTTATTACTTGTAAATTTTATTTTTCCTAGGTGAAAAAAAAAATTGTCTGTAACTTTGATGCCTAAACTACCTTCCTGATGACTAAATGTGATTCGAATTTATATCACACCCATAAGCGATTTTATTGAGTAATATAACAAGTAAGTTCACACGCAATTAGTTGTAATTCCATCGATTTGCACTTGAAATTTTCTTAGAATATGTTTGCGCGATATCTCCTCATCAACGCAATTTAAATTGTCCGTGAGTATTAATTAACACCATTTTAATAACAAGACATTAAATTAAGTCTTAAACTTAGCTGTCCCCGAAGTTCTTATTTATTTATTTGTTTTGGATCACCAACGAGTGCAACAATACAATATCATCCTACACAAAACATAAAAAAATCATACAATATATAATTTTCCTGCAATGCACACCCAATTACAGGCAACCACAGCTCAGTTCTTGACACACTTATGCTAGTACTCGTACGAGTGTAAAAAACAAGTTATCTGATTTGTCTGGTCTGGTTCGTGGTTTCATTACGACCTAAAAACTATGGCAATTAAACCGGTTATAGTGTTCAATGTTTATTATAAACCTTAGTACTTACTAAGGTTGTAACGAAACTTCGCCTCTGCCTCTGCGATTGCGGCATTTTCGCAAGAAAGTGGCCCCTTTTCTTTCACCTTCACAAGAAGTTACTACGGAGCTTTTATGAATAAAATGGTCTCCAAATAAGCAAACACCCTTTACTGCGGCAGAGATTTCAAATTGTTGTTACCATTGTCACTGCCGCTGCCATGAGCGATGATAGTGGCACTAGTGCACTAGTGCCACTATCGAAACCTGTTTGTTCTATGTATCACTATGAAATCGCCATAAGTGAGCCGAAACCTTTTTTCTTTTGTGATATCCGTTCTAAGTTTAATCTTGTTCTCATGTTAAAATAATTTAGCTTTTTTTTAAATTCTTACAGATGATGCGGCGACTTAATGTTTACACTATATGCCTAGTATTTGGTATCTGTGTTCTTCTCATTATTATTATTGGAACCCATTATGCGGATACAGCATATTATCTCGCATCTCTCGAACACCGGAGAAATATCAAGATTATCATTAAAGTCGAGAATGGAGAGGATACATACTCGCAACAGATACCCATTGTACTACACGATGACACACATGAAAAAGACAAAAAAAGTATACCTGTAATGACAAATGAAAACAATTCCAATGGACGAAGAGACATAAAGAATATAAACAAAAACGCGCTAAACGTAGCCTACAGTTCTACAAACGTCGAGAAGATATTAGAAAAAGCTAGAACAAAAATAAAAGAAGAACTAACTAACTATAACTTTTCACAATCTGATGCTAAAAGTTTAGAAGATTTAGTTATGGAATCAGGAGGACAACCCCTACGAAGCCTTATAATATCATCATGGAGATCAGGATCTACATTTCTTAGGGATTTGATGAATGCGATCCCAAGCACTTACTATCATTACGAACCGTTGCTCATGTATGGAACTAAACAAATCAGGGATCTTAGTGAAGCAAGCAAAGCCTTGAGCATCATTAAAAGGATGTTTAAGTGTAATTTTAACGGTTTAGAAGACTATTTTGAATTTGAAAGTAAAGACTTGAATCTGTTCAGTCACAGCACCAGATTGTTTGATTATTGTAAAGATGACAACAATAACGAGCTTTGTTACAATCCAGAGTTCATTTCTCGGTTATGTAAGGTGTATCCTTTCCAAAGTATGAAGCTCGTGCGATTTAGGTTACGTCTCGTTGAGGAAATATTAAACGATAAAGAGTGAGTATTTTTTTAATGTTTTCTGTGGATTGATCCTACTACTACTACTAGTATAATAAACGTGTATAGATGGTTGGATGTTTGTTACTCTTTCACGAAAAAACTACTAAACGGATTTTGATGAACCTTAACAGGGATTAAGCTATTAAGCTATTCTCATCAGAATATCATAAAGGCTATAAATTATAAAGATATTAGAAGACGTACTAAAATCACGCTCTTGAAGTCGCGGCCGGTATCTAGTATTTACATAAGTGTATCGAGATCCTCTTGATGTTTGTCAATTTAAATTAAGTTAACACATGTCTTTCAAATGAATATTATAGTCACGTCCAAAATATACGAGATTGACATGAACTACCACATTGTAACATGGTTATCCAAAAGACAAGCCGTTGGTTGACAGTATAAACTATCTAGCTTATAGAATTTCACTTTATCACTCTGGTATAGGACACTTGAATCTTTATACACAGTCACAATATTATAGAAGTTGTTGTTGTTATTGTACTTTTTACCCGACTGCCGAAGGAGGATAATGTGTTTTTTATTTATAAGAACTGAATGGCTTCCAGGCTCAATGTGAAGGTAATACTGTTGGTCCGTGACCCGCGCGGCCTGATGCAGTCGAGGCGACACCGGCGCTTCTGCGAACTATCTCCAGATTGCTGGGAGCCCCCCCTGGTCTGCGCCGACTTAGCCAGTGACTATGAGGCGACAAGACAGATAATGCAGAATTATCCAGACAGAATGATGTAAGATTCAATGCCCTTTCTTTTACATATAGCTGTAGTGGAAGTATGTTCGCTGGGATTCTTTGCATGATTGGTGCAGATGTTAATTACAGGTTAATTAACATCTGCTCCAATCTAGTTTATTTAGGTAATAGTACATTACTGCAGAATCCGGTAAGTAAGCCTTCCTGGCCAGGTATGAGTTAACCGGACCGAACCGCAGGTGAGATCCGAATATATACGAAGCCAGGATGGCTTTCTTACTGGTTGAGGCTTGTATAATGCTTTTCTCAAAAATGAATTAAAGTATAACAACAAATTCGTTTAATTATTATTGAACATTACATTAATATTAGGGCAATTACTGATAGATATTGTGATCGATTTACCGAGGGAATTTATATTTGTTTGTTGTTCATCTTGATTAACGGACTCAAAAGTATATATCTATCTCATAAAATGTTATACCAAAAAGAGAGATAGATATATATTTGGAGCCTCCCTCCTATAATATAATGGCTAAATTCTAATCTGTGTCTGGCTGGTACTATGTTTTTTTTTTCTAAGAAGATCTAAAGAGGATGACCTACTGTCTAGAGATAGGCGTTTTCGGTTTTTTGCACAAAGGTTATGTAACCGATATACAGTTTTCATAACGATATCAAAAACGGTTTTCTGATATCGTATCGATATCATTTAGTACAGTTTGCAAAAGTTAAAATGTTATTTAGATGAGCAAACTAACAACGAACGCGAAATAATACTTAGAAAGAGAGGAAGCGCATATGGTTCCTACAGTTTGTGAAGTTTGCGTTTTGGTCGTAGTTCGTACGTTTTCGCATAGTTACGGTTTTAAGTTTTGACTTATTGGTTCTCGCACGCTAGTAAGATTTTTATTAGATACAGTTTTTGTAATGTCGAATATTTTGGTATGGATATCGATATGATATTATATCTCGCACATATCTGATATAAGTTACTTTTTGTTATATCATCCCTACTACTGTCCAGTAAGTAAATTACATACTTACTTACTGGACAGTACGAGATTCCAAATTTAAAATCTCGCTTCTTACTGGACAGTTGTGAATAAGTCTTCGGTAGAGTTCACTTTCTGGATACTTTTTAGAGGTGTTATGACAGCATTACATACCATTTTTAGAAGTAAATATTTTAATTGCAACACTTTGCGGTTTATTCAATTTAATCTTGTTAAAGTTGAACTTTATCGCTGAAATTTTTAATCAAAACACTAACAGGTTTTAAACCCCCGACGGAAAAAGAGGGGTGTTATGAGTGTGTTACTGTGTATCTGTGTGTCTGTCTGTGGCATCATAGCTCGTAAACGGATAAACAAATTTTGATGTATTTTTTTTGTTTGAATGCAGATTTTGTGAGAATGTTCTTAGCTATTATGTTTGTATAAAATCGGTTCAGCCATTCAAAGGTTATGGGCATTTTAATGATTGAATCGGGGTGTTTTTGCAAGATATCGTGTCATAATTACGTGTTCAATAGATTGTCGATCGAAGCGTATCTACTATATATACATTTTTACACATTTTTATTTCATGCTACATAATTTATCTAAAATTATGTAGCATGAAATAAAAATGTGTCGGGGGTTTTTTAAATTATGAAATTTTACTTGTTACAAATGAGTATCACTAAACTTGCATAATAATGTGTTTGAATGCTAAGGTTTAAATATTCTAATTACAGGGTGATACGGTTTGAAGACTTAGTACTGAAGCCAAATAAAACTACAGATCGTATACTAAAGTTCCTAAAGATGGATGGAAGGCAGGCATTTAACGAGTTCCTGCAGAAGCACACCACTGTTGAAGTGGCTGGTGTCCACTCCACCTTCAAAGTCTCTCGTAATATTCCTTTTAAATGGAAGACTGCTCTGGACTTCAGTTATGTTAGTAAAGTACAGGTATGTCACTATTTCGATGTCTTTGGTTTTCGGTAAACCAAATTTCTTACTTTTTTTTAATTTTCGTCGTTCTTTTATTAATGCAGCAGTAATATTTATTTTTGGTCAGCTCACCTTCTGTTATCAAAATTATAATACTTTTTTACTAGGTTTATGCAAGGCCTTTGCTCAGTAGTAGAATAGATACATGATATAGTTGAGAAAAAAAATACATACTAAGCTTAGATGAGAACCTAGCAAATAAAAAAATGTTTTCTTTTGTTGGGCCTACGTTGTCCCCCCATATCCAAGTACTAATGCTGTAACATGGAAATATTGTAAACAAAACAATTTAAAAGAGTAACCATGAAGTTTCTTGCCGGTTTTACTCCATAGGAAACGACTAACCCGAACCGTGCACCTTTTGTCGACGTTTTATAAGTGCCCATGTAGGCCTATGTAAAATAAAAATATTTGATTTTGATTTTGATTTTGACTAAACCAGCAGATGGGCGCCCGTGCCCCTGTATGGCACCCGTGGTCCCCCTGTGATGGGTCAGGATAGAGGCCCGGCCACCTACCACTTTTCGGCCGCAGGGGATAGGGAGAGCGGCCAATACCGATACTCACCTGCGGCCCCACCCGCGTCCGCCATCAGACGGTGGCGACTCCGTCTAGGCCGGGGAGGATAAGGAGAGCGGCGCACCGTTATACTGGCACTCCTCTCTCGCCGTGGTCTCCAACCTTCAGCTATGATGCCTCCCATACGACATCGTGGTGTGCCTCAGTTGTGATGTGGCCCAAGCGGCACCGCAACCGACTTGTTGGCCGCTCCGTGACAATATGGGTACCCACCGGGCAGCGGCCGGGGAGACATCTAAGATACATTGATGTAACTCTTGTGTATCTTCGTTATCTAATACGAATAAAACCAGATATTACGCATGAGTGTTTTTTAAAACCTGTTTCTTAAACTAGTTCAGCACGCTTCCAGTTGGATAACCACTTAGGGCCAGCGTACAAGGGCAAGCGTAGGTATGTAGGCTCAGAGAGTAAACATTCATTGGATAAGATGCTTAAATAAAACTATTTTGTTTAGCGCCTTGTTAGTTACAGATTTATTTTACCATCGCGGGATCCACACGTATATTCCGATATATTACTCCCTTTGGTGATGTTCTAGTTCTCTAAAGTTAGGTGTTTGCTAATTCTCTTATTTTTGGTAAGTTTTTTTTTCTTTATACTTTATTAGTAAGAACAATATTCTTAATAATTAATTACGATCTAGCCTAAAAGACTAATAAGCAGTTTAACTCTAACTATATGATACGTGATAGATTATGTTAAACTAGTATGTGTAAACTAGATTATGATTCCATTTTCACTTTTACACAAGTCCGTAGCACTTTCTTAGAGCCTGATATAATTTATAAAAAAAAACCGGCCAAGTGTGAGTCAGACTCGCGCACGAAGGGTTCTGTACCATTACCGCAAAAACCGGCAAAAAAATCACGTTTGTTGTATGGGAGCCCCACTTAAATATTTATTTTATTCTGTATTTGTAGTTATAGCGGCAACAGAAATACATCATCTGTGAAAATATCAACTGTCTAGCTGTCACGGTTCATGAGATACGGCCTGGTGACAGATGGACAGACGGATCGCGGAGTTTCAGTTATTACCCTATTGGGTCCCGTTTTTACCCTTTGGGTACGGAACCCTAAAAACAATATAACAATATAACGTATGTTCATGTGTTATATTTATAGCACAGCGTTGTCACTAATATTCATTCACTTTGTACACTACACTAATTCAGAAGGTTTAGTTCTTTTTAGCCTACGCACTAAGTCTGTATTGTCTAGCAGCTGGATAGCCTCAACATTCACGTGTCGATGAAGTCTGTGTTCGTGGGCTTCAGCAAATTTTTGGATGATGGTGGTGACGAATTCCGTTTTAAGTCCGTGTGTTTTTTCTCGGAAATGCGTGGAGGTACCAAGTTGAAATTAATATCATCATAATGGCTAGAAGTTGGTTGGTTGGTTCCAAAGGATTGCTCCTTTGGAACTGTGAAATAATCAAACTTCTAAACCAACGTAATCAAAAGATACACCCGTTTATGACGGATATTTGACACTTGCAAAGGAATCAAAATCTACAGGATACTTCCCGTTGATCTAGAATTATGCAATTCGGCAATAAGTAATGTGTTATTTTATAGAAGAAGTAAAGGAAAAAATCCGAAGTAAATTTGTATCTACAGAAGAAATTAATAAAAACTTATTTGTAATTGTTAAACTGACCGCGACATATGTCGATGTACGGGGCCAACAGTTTTCCAACGACAAAGTATTTTTTCCCTCATTCAAGTTTATCTTTTCGTTAAAAGCAATGTTCGGTGCTTTTATTGTTTATGAACTTCAATAATGTTACCTTATTATTTTGTTTTTTTTTAATTATTATTGATTGGCTTGCGTTTGACCACTATCTCACCTGATGGTAAGCGACGATGTGGTCGACGATGAAGCACGTTTGCCTAGAAGAAACCTATTCACTCTTGACTTAAAGACTCCCAGGTTGTAGCCAACAAGAAATACAGACGCCGGCAGGGAATTCCACTCCTTTGCTGTACGCATAATAAAAGTATTCCCAAAACGTTTGGTGCGTATGGGTGGGATGTCCACCATGTACCGATAACGCATCGCCGTACGTCTTGTAGTCCGATGATGGAACGGGCTAGGAGGAATTAGTTCATGCAATTCCAACGCACACTCCCCGAAATGTAACCTATTAAAAACCGACAGGCTGGCAACTCTGCGCCGATGTTCGAGGTTCTGGAGCCTAGATTCGACGAGTACTTCATTGCCAATGAGCCTCTTGGCCCGTTTTTGATCGACTCAAGCGCATCCAGCTGGTACTTTACTTGATTTTACTTGATTTTAAATAGCCGATTTGTAAGTTGAATGCGGATGTCCACCAGTAGTGGTGACCACATACCTTCAGGTGGGCTGCCGGCTTGTTTGCCGTAAAACTACTGTTAATAATGTTTTGCAAATAAATTAACCATAAAAACGGAATCCAATTTGTTTACGATATCACATTCCATTTTTTATTCACCTAATTTAAATCAGGTGCATTCATGTGTTTAATAATTAATTGATGAGTGAACGAATAGGTTCCATTTGGCGACCTTGATATAATGAGAACTATAAGAAGGTCGTTCTGAAAACAAACAAAGCGTCATCCCATGACATACATAGATTAGGCTTGCATTATGGGTGGCTGGAGGTCAATACAACAGACGGTAGAATCAATTGTTATTACTTGTAAATTTTATTTTTCCTAGGTGAAAAAAAAAATTGTCTGTAACTTTGATGCCTAAACTACCTTCCTGATGACTAAATGTGATTCGAATTTATATCACACCCATAAGCGATTTTATTGAGTAATATAACAAGTAAGTTCACACGCAATTAGTTGTAATTCCATCGATTTGCACTTGAAATTTTCTTAGAATATGTTTGCGCGATATCTCCTCATCAACGCAATTTAAATTGTCCGTGAGTATTAATTAACACCATTTTAATAACAAGACATTAAATTAAGTCTTAAACTTAGCTGTCCCCGAAGTTCTTATTTATTTATTTGTTTTGGATCACCAACGAGTGCAACAATACAATATCATCCTACACAAAACATAAAAAAATCATACAATATATAATTTTCCTGCAATGCACACCCAATTACAGGCAACCACAGCTCAGTTCTTGACACACTTATGCTAGTACTCGTACGAGTGTAAAAAACAAGTTATCTGATTTGTCTGGTCTGGTTCGTGGTTTCATTACGACCTAAAAACTATGGCAATTAAACCGGTTATAGTGTTCAATGTTTATTATAAACCTTAGTACTTACTAAGGTTGTAACGAAACTTCGCCTCTGCCTCTGCGATTGCGGCATTTTCGCAAGAAAGTGGCCCCTTTTCTTTCACCTTCACAAGAAGTTACTACGGAGCTTTTATGAATAAAATGGTCTCCAAATAAGCAAACACCCTTTACTGCGGCAGAGATTTCAAATTGTTGTTACCATTGTCACTGCCGCTGCCATGAGCGATGATAGTGGCACTAGTGCACTAGTGCCACTATCGAAACCTGTTTGTTCTATGTATCACTATGAAATCGCCATAAGTGAGCCGAAACCTTTTTTCTTTTGTGATATCCGTTCTAAGTTTAATCTTGTTCTCATGTTAAAATAATTTAGCTTTTTTTTAAATTCTTACAGATGATGCGGCGACTTAATGTTTACACTATATGCCTAGTATTTGGTATCTGTGTTCTTCTCATTATTATTATTGGAACCCATTATGCGGATACAGCATATTATCTCGCATCTCTCGAACACCGGAGAAATATCAAGATTATCATTAAAGTCGAGAATGGAGAGGATACATACTCGCAACAGATACCCATTGTACTACACGATGACACACATGAAAAAGACAAAAAAAGTATACCTGTAATGACAAATGAAAACAATTCCAATGGACGAAGAGACATAAAGAATATAAACAAAAACGCGCTAAACGTAGCCTACAGTTCTACAAACGTCGAGAAGATATTAGAAAAAGCTAGAACAAAAATAAAAGAAGAACTAACTAACTATAACTTTTCACAATCTGATGCTAAAAGTTTAGAAGATTTAGTTATGGAATCAGGAGGACAACCCCTACGAAGCCTTATAATATCATCATGGAGATCAGGATCTACATTTCTTGGGGATTTGATGAATGCGATCCCAAGCACTTACTATCATTACGAACCGTTGCTCATGTATGGAACTAAACAAATCAGGGATCTTAGTGAAGCAAGCAAAGCCTTGAGCATCATTAAAAGGATGTTTAAGTGTAATTTTAACGGTTTAGAAGACTATTTTGAATTTGAAAGTAAAGACTTGAATCTGTTCAGTCACAGCACCAGATTGTTTGATTATTGTAAAGATGACAACAATAACGAGCTTTGTTACAATCCAGAGTTCATTTCTCGGTTATGTAAGGTGTATCCTTTCCAAAGTATGAAGCTCGTGCGATTTAGGTTACGTCTCGTTGAGGAAATATTAAACGATAAAGAGTGAGTATTTTTTTAATGTTTTCTGTGGATTGATCCTACTACTACTACTAGTATAATAAACGTGTATAGATGGTTGGATGTTTGTTACTCTTTCACGAAAAAACTACTAAACGGATTTTGATGAACCTTAACAGGGATTAAGCTATTAAGCTATTCTCATCAGAATATCATAAAGGCTATAAATTATAAAGATATTAGAAGACGTACTAAAATCACGCTCTTGAAGTCGCGGCCGGTATCTAGTATTTACATAAGTGTATCGAGATCCTCTTGATGTTTGTCAATTTAAATTAAGTTAACACATGTCTTTCAAATGAATATTATAGTCACGTCCAAAATATACGAGATTGACATGAACTACCACATTGTAACATGGTTATCCAAAAGACAAGCCGTTGGTTGACAGTATAAACTATCTAGCTTATAGAATTTCACTTTATCACTCTGGTATAGGACACTTGAATCTTTATACACAGTCACAATATTATAGAAGTTGTTGTTGTTATTGTACTTTTTACCCGACTGCCGAAGGAGGATAATGTGTTTTTTATTTATAAGAACTGAATGGCTTCCAGGCTCAATGTGAAGGTAATACTGTTGGTCCGTGACCCGCGCGGCCTGATGCAGTCGAGGCGACACCGGCGCTTCTGCGAACTATCTCCAGATTGCTGGGAGCCCCCCCTGGTCTGCGCCGACTTAGCCAGTGACTATGAGGCGACAAGACAGATAATGCAGAATTATCCAGACAGAATGATGTAAGATTCAATGCCCTTTCTTTTACATATAGCTGTAGTGGAAGTATGTTCGCTGGGATTCTTTGCATGATTGGTGCAGATGTTAATTACAGGTTAATTAACATCTGCTCCAATCTAGTTTATTTAGGTAATAGTACATTACTGCAGAATCCGGTAAGTAAGCCTTCCTGGCCAGGTATGAGTTAACCGGACCGAACCGCAGGTGAGATCCGAATATATACGAAGCCAGGATGGCTTTCTTACTGGTTGAGGCTTGTATAATGCTTTTCTCAAAAATGAATTAAAGTATAACAACAAATTCGTTTAATTATTATTGAACATTACATTAATATTAGGGCAATTACTGATAGATATTGTGATCGATTTACCGAGGGAATTTATATTTGTTTGTTGTTCATCTTGATTAACGGACTCAAAAGTATATATCTATCTCATAAAATGTTATACCAAAAAGAGAGATAGATATATATTTGGAGCCTCCCTCCTATAATATAATGGCTAAATTCTAATCTGTGTCTGGCTGGTACTATGTTTTTTTTTTCTAAGAAGATCTAAAGAGGATGACCTACTGTCTAGAGATAGGCGTTTTCGGTTTTTTGCACAAAGGTTATGTAACCGATATACAGTTTTCATAACGATATCAAAAACGGTTTTCTGATATCGTATCGATATCATTTAGTACAGTTTGCAAAAGTTAAAATGTTATTTAGATGAGCAAACTAACAACGAACGCGAAATAATACTTAGAAAGAGAGGAAGCGCATATGGTTCCTACAGTTTGTGAAGTTTGCGTTTTGGTCGTAGTTCGTACGTTTTCGCATAGTTACGGTTTTAAGTTTTGACTTATTGGTTCTCGCACGCTAGTAAGATTTTTATTAGATACAGTTTTTGTAATGTCGAATATTTTGGTATGGATATCGATATGATATTATATCTCGCACATATCTGATATAAGTTACTTTTTGTTATATCATCCCTACTACTGTCCAGTAAGTAAATTACATACTTACTTACTGGACAGTACGAGATTCCAAATTTAAAATCTCGCTTCTTACTGGACAGTTGTGAATAAGTCTTCGGTAGAGTTCACTTTCTGGATACTTTTTAGAGGTGTTATGACAGCATTACATACCATTTTTAGAAGTAAATATTTTAATTGCAACACTTTGCGGTTTATTCAATTTAATCTTGTTAAAGTTGAACTTTATCGCTGAAATTTTTAATCAAAACACTAACAGGTTTTAAACCCCCGACGGAAAAAGAGGGGTGTTATGAGTGTGTTACTGTGTATCTGTGTGTCTGTCTGTGGCATCATAGCTCGTAAACGGATAAACAAATTTTGATGTATTTTTTTTGTTTGAATGCAGATTTTGTGAGAATGTTCTTAGCTATTATGTTTGTATAAAATCGGTTCAGCCATTCAAAGGTTATGGGCATTTTAATGATTGAATCGGGGTGTTTTTGCAAGATATCGTGTCATAATTACGTGTTCAATAGATTGTCGATCGAAGCGTATCTACTATATATACATTTTTACACATTTTTATTTCATGCTACATAATTTATCTAAAATTATGTAGCATGAAATAAAAATGTGTCGGGGGTTTTTTAAATTATGAAATTTTACTTGTTACAAATGAGTATCACTAAACTTGCATAATAATGTGTTTGAATGCTAAGGTTTAAATATTCTAATTACAGGGTGATACGGTTTGAAGACTTAGTACTGAAGCCAAATAAAACTACAGATCGTATACTAAAGTTCCTAAAGATGGATGGAAGGCAGGCATTTAACGAGTTCCTGCAGAAGCACACCACTGTTGAAGTGGCTGGTGTCCACTCCACCTTCAAAGTCTCTCGTAATATTCCTTTTAAATGGAAGACTGCTCTGGACTTCAGTTATGTTAGTAAAGTACAGGTATGTCACTATTTCGATGTCTTTGGTTTTCGGTAAACCAAATTTCTTACTTTTTTTTAATTTTCGTCGTTCTTTTATTAATGCAGCAGTAATATTTATTTTTGGTCAGCTCACCTTCTGTTATCAAAATTATAATACTTTTTTACTAGGTTTATGCAAGGCCTTTGCTCAGTAGTAGAATAGATACATGATATAGTTGAGAAAAAAAATACATACTAAGCTTAGATGAGAACCTAGCAAATAAAAAAATGTTTTCTTATTTTAATTTTTAGTCTTGTAGAAATCTAACTTTATAATCACCTAACGAAAAACATTACATTTCAGATGGCCTGCAGAGAACCTATGCGTTTATGGGGATACAAGATGGCGGACAACGAGACCCATATGATTAGCAAGGACTTCAATCCCATTGAAGATTATGCAATCTGATAGTAAACATAATTTTTCAATACAGTTGTTAAACATGGCGTACTTTCAGAGGCTATAATTATGATTCGAAAGTTAAATCTTACGCATAGGCATCTTTCTGTTACGCGGTCGTGACTTTTGTTTACGAGCTCGATCATTATGTTTGCAGTTTAGTTTTAAATTTATAAGTCAATTTAAAAAAGTTTAGTAGCAAGGAGTTTTCAAACATAGAATAAAATGGGATAGATTTTCTACGAGGAAAAATTTATGATTCCGTACGTTTTAGCATTGAATTCTCAAAAGTCTTATAAATGGTTGTTTAATATATTTAATTACCAGTTTTAATTTAATTATTTTCACATCAACATTTGTCAAAAATCGAATAGGCTGTATAGGCTATTTCGTTGAAAAAAAAAATAAGTCCAGTTGCAAAAACGCGCCATAAGTCAATTTAAAAAAGTCTAGTAGCAAGGAGTTTTCATACATAGAATAAAATGGGATACGATTTTATACGAGGAAAAATTAATGATTCCGTACGTTTTAGCATTGAATTCTCAATTTTTTTTAAGTAGTTGTTTAATATGTTTAATTACCAGTTTTAAGTTAATTATTTTCACATCAACGTTTGTCAAAAATCGAATAGGCTGTATAGGCTGTTTTCTTTGTAAAAAAATATGTCCAGTTGCAAAAACGCGCCATATTGAAAATTTTATTTTTTGTGAATAACAAATCTAATTCTTTGATTTGTTTTTACTGTTTCTCACAACTGTATTGAAAAACGTCGTGTGATACACGGGTGTGTAGGTTATTGCAAACTCGTGCCATTAAAAACCCTCGCCTTCGGCTCGGGCTTGTTAATGACAGCTCGTTTGCAATAACCTACTTTCCACCCTTGTATCACAATGTACTATGCTTTCGGCGTTGCGCATAATTGATGCAGCATGAGCGATGACCAGTGATGTTACCAGATTGGTGCTAAATAAAGTCCCCTAGAGCGAGTGGCTTCCGTACTTTCATTTATTACTAAGTTTATAAAAATAATGTGGCATACAATTGAACTGATATTTTTTAATCATTATTTTACAATCGTGGAAGGCAGATTATACATAATTATACAAATTGATATTCTACCTGCCTATCAAGTGAAAAAGATTTTAAAAAAATCCTATGTCTATGGGATTTTCAAAGTCAAAGTCAAAACGTTTATTGCGCAACTGAAATGTCACGTGATCTATTTCAAACCTTGTGGACTTTTTAAAATCTTTTCGATGATAGAATGTGACTGCTCTAGTTTGCTATACTATTATTTCTACACCTTTGTTTCTTGAAATTTGTTTTCTGCTCTTGTTTGAATCTTGATGTTTCTATTGTAATTTTATTTCTGTGTTAATCAGATTTCTCTGTGAGAAGGAAAGGGCCGTAATCCACCACTCGGGCCCAGTGCAGGTTTTTGGATCTCACATGTCAACCGTCGTATTTATGGTTCTTGGACATGCCGATTTCCTCATGATGTTTTCCTTTACCGTTTTTTGAGCAGTGGTGATGAAATAATTTAAACAAAGTAAAGCGCCTGCCTGGGTTTGAACTCAATACAATTAAGTCGGGGCCATACAGAGAAGCAGATCAGTCAAGCAACAGACCTGCCAACTGGCGAGGGAGTCCTAGATATACTACCGGAAGAGGTAGATAAAGCTGTTAAAACCCTAAAGAAAGATAAAGCTCCCGGTCCAGACGGCATCAATAACGAATTCCTCATTGAAAACAGAGATCACCTGGTTCCAGTTCTTACACACCTATTCAATGAAATTTTGCTGAACGAGACAATACCTCACCAGTGGACAACATCGACTATAATACTGCTACACAAAAAAGGGGACAAGAACAACATAAATAACTATAGACCTATAAGTTTAATGTCCAATGTATACAAGGTGTTCACTAAGGTCATCCTCAATCGATTAACCAAGACGCTTGATGAAAATCAACCGAGAGAGCAAGCAGGATTCAGGAGTGGATTCTCAACTATATACCACATACACGTTGTAAGACAACTATTCGAGAAAAGCAAAGAATTTAACATAACATTTTACTGCTGCTTCGTAGATTATAGTAAAGCCTTTGATTCGCTGGAACACGAGGAGATATGGCAAGCGCTTAAAAATCAAAGCGTCGAAAGCAAATACATCAGAATACTGAAAAACATCTACGAAAACAGCAAAGCTAAGATAAAATTAGAGACAGAGGGCGAGGAGATAAAAATAGAAAGAGGTGTCCGCCAAGGCGATCCTGTATCACCTATTCTTTTTACAGCGGTCCTGGAAGAGATATTTCGCAGACTGGATTGGGAGAACTGTGGAGTGATCGTCAACGGAGAGAATTTGTCGCACCTGCGATTCACGGACGATTTGATAATCCTTTCGCCATCCAAAGATCGACTGCAAGTAATGCTAAATGAGCTAGATAGAGAAAGCCGCAAAGTTGGTTTAGTCATGAACACCCAAAAAACCAAATCTATGACGAATGGGATGCAAGAGCCTATCTGCGTCAATAACAACACCATTGACTATGTCAATGAATATGTCTATTTAGGCCAAATCATCTCACCAATAGACCTCACCTCAAAGGATAGATCGACGTATAGGAAACGCATGGAAACAATACTGGAGCCTTAAAGAAATAATGAAAAATAGAGAAATGAACATGACCATTAAAAGGAAATTATTTGATACTTGTATTTTACCAGTACTCACTTACGGATGTCAAACCTGGGCAATGACTAAAGCCAATAACAAAAAACTTGAAACGTGCCAAAATGCAATGGAAAGAAGTATGTTGGGGAGGAGACTATCCGATAAAATAAGGACTGCAGATATAAAGAAACACACAAGAACAAAGGATGTTACTGTAACTATAAGAAAGCTTAAATGGAAATGGACAAGGACATACAATCAGAGGGAAAGAAAAATGGTCAAAAACAATTATGTTTTGGTTTACAAGTCACAAGAAACGAAAACGGGGTAGGCCATTCAGAAGATGGGCAGATGAGATAAAGACGGTAGCAGGCTCTACATGGACAAGAGTCGCTATGGATAGGGAGAAATGGAAGCATTTGGAGGAGGCCTTTGTCAAAGGAGGGCACACAGACAGAAATGTCGAAGAAATTTGAAATACTTAAATATATAAACTAACATAACTAAACTAAATTGTATGCAAAATAACCAATCAATGTTATTATTTATACCTGTCTGAATAAAAGGCTTATATTATTATATTATGATAGCTACTATATTATCAAACATTCACTAAAAATTTTGCAGATTTTGGCAATCTGAGAGCCGAGATAAAAGAGATTATTGAAAAGTGAGGTTACGTAACAATCTATACATAACAGCCGATTTTTGAACTGCAATTGTTTTTTAACCGACTTTTTACTGTTTTTGTTTGAAAGAGTATGTTCCGAAATTGGTCCCATTTTAATTTGGTGAAGATCTGATGAAGAACTTCGGAGATATACAACAGAACTCTTCAATAAATAAAGGCAAATCTCTCAAGATTTCTGCAATCGCATGTCTGTTTATTGTTTATACCATTTCATAAAATAACATCACGCCAGTACGCTCAAAAGGTGTACGCAGATCTCTCATTTCACCGGGTATGTTCAAGTTTAAAGGCGTTATAGGTACATTCTAAACAACTTGCCTATTAGGTAGGTACAACTCAAAAGGGAAAATAAAAAACTTTTATGTATTGGTACCTACGAAAGACACCGACTTCCAAAAATAAAGTTACTTTTCACTTTGTAGTTTTTTATTTGGAAGTCGGTAGTATTTTTTTGTAAAAAAGTTTTTTTATTACAGCGACTAGTCGCTGTGCCACAATTTACACAACGATCCATTGTGTCAATGTCCAATCGGTAGGCCGTTCCGGATTGGTTGGTTCGAATCCAAAATAACAAATCCAAGTTCAACGTTCAAGCGGGGTTCTCAGTGTCCGGTATGGCAGCAAGGCAAGGGTCGTACAAGAAGGTAGATTAGAAGTCCGTAGAATGAAAGCAGGGGTCGAGGAAAATATCAATAAAACTATGGGAGGAAACACACTCAAAATGCACACGCACTAGACGATACGAAACCATTAGTACATTGTACGAAACGAGTAAGTATCAGCATAGACCGGTGTTTTAGTTTCTCAACCTGTGTGTCGCGATCCCCCAGGGGGTCAAGAGGTCGCGAAAACTACCTCAGTAAAAAAACAATAAGGTTTAAAAATATAGAACATCTCATAAACATTCCAATAAGGCCAAACTCGACTAGGATACATTGTTTTGTTTCGGAGTTCCAGTGCCTACCTTCCCACATCATCATCTGATCAGTTCAATGGTACCATTATCATCATTACTATTTATTTATGAGTAGAAATATGCTTCATCATAGTTGGTTATTCGAGATATTTTATACTCGTGACGTGATAAGCGTTTATCATTAAGAAGTTACAGTGGCCATCTATGGTCTTCTTCGTCAGGGCCACTTCACAAAATGATTAATTCTGAGTGCAAATGATTGTATTGTTGATGAAAAATATATAATACCAATGCTATATGTATGCCTATAACATTTGAGGAGTTCCCTTGACTTCCATGGGATCCCATCAGATTCTGACTTAGTGTCAATGGGACAACTTCGGGAGTATAACCTTTCAAACCCAAAAAGATTTTTCATAATCGTTCCACAATCGGCGGAGTAATTGTGGAACAAACATACAAAAAATAAAAAATAAATACAGTCGAATTGAGAACCTCATCATTTTTGAAGTCGGTTGAAAAAAACCAAGTGTCGAAGTTCGCGAAATATTTTTTCATATTATGGGGGTCGTGTCATGAAAAAGGTTGAAAAACACTGGCATAGACTATAATGACAGACAGAGTGTCATGTGTTGCATGTCAAAGTCAAGTCAGAGTTAGCACAGATTAAAAATACAATAATCGATTAGTAAACGTGAATCGATTTATCTTAATTATGTAGATATTTAATTGGTTTAAACTGTTTAATACGTTAATTCTAATAGATTTAATCGAATTAATTATCTGGTGAGAGCATTTTCTTAAATAGTATGAACTCCGTCACGTTAATCGATTATAGTTTAATTGATATTCGATTTACTTCGTAACCATCTACATTTTTGGATTTCTCATTTTCCAGATTGTGAATTAAGCTGATTTTTCACATTTTGAACTAGAAAAATATAACCCTTTTTTTAAACCATACCTCAACTTATTACATTCAGGCCCAGAAATCCCCGTCTCCTTTGAGAAGCATACTCAAGGTGGCTACGGACGAACGCACAGTAAATAATCTTCATCGTTGTTATATTCTTAAAATCAGAAGATATCCTATAAATAAAACCCAAAGCTTTAGAAGCCTTGTTGACTATGTTATCTATATGTGCGTTAAACAAAAGCTTAGAATCAAAAGTTACCCCAAGGTCCCTGATAACGCTGACTCTGGCTAATAAGGTGTAGCGAGTATGTGTTATGGAATTAAAAAAATAAATTAAACACTATTCGCTTACAATAATTTATTGGTCGTGGATCAAAGGCCCGTCATAAAAGTTTTATGATAATGTGGAGGTAGGCGCGCCAAGTACTGTCCTGGCTTAGCAGCGTAGTAGAAGCCGCTGGAGCCGAGGAGTTGACGCTGGACAGATGGGGACCCGCCGTGCAGATCGATCAGCTATTGACCCTGGTGCTGACCTCCAGACGATGCGGCGGCAGGGGTTCTCAACCCCAACTTGAAACCCTGGAATTTATGTCCAGGAAGTAAATTGGTGAGCTCTCTGCCAACCCTCTCCTGATGGTGACCACGGCAGCGTAAGCGTAAGCATAAGGCGGACGTACTTTTGCGCTTAAGGCGAATGTGTGTAAAGGTCACCTTCAGAATCGGAGTTTACAAAAGAAGAAGGGAAAGGATGATTCTACGATTAACAAAAACATAGGATGACAGTTTCCTTGCCAAAAATAATCTCCTCAACCCCTTCCAGTCTGGCTTTCGACCTGGTCACAGCACCTCCACTGCTCTACTCAATATCACAGAAGATATCAGATCAGCCATGGAAAGCAGTAATCTGACGGTCTTAGCATTGCTAGATTTCAGTAATGCTTTTAATACTGTTGATTTCGATGTTTTGCTTGGCATTCTACGCTCTCTTAATGTATCTCCATCGGTAGTTGACTGGTTTCGAAGTTACCTGTTCGGCCGCCGGCAACGTATTTGCATCGGAGATAACTTATCTTCCTGGTGTAGTACTTCTGCCGGGGTACCACAGGGTGGCGTTTTATCACCTTTACTTTTCGCAGTTTTTATAAACTCAATCTCCAATGAACTCATTTCATCCTACCATCTTTATGCAGATGATCTACAAATTTATTCGCGAGCTCCTCTCGGAAATCTGTCTGAGGCTATCGTTGCAATCAATCTGGATCTGGCTCGCATTTGCGATTGGAGCAAGCGGTACGGGCTTATGGTCAATCCTATCAAGACGCAGGTTATAGTAGTGGGCAGTTCGAGAATGGTTTCTAGGATCGACTGGACGTCTCTTCCCCAAGTTCGTTTTGACAATTCAGTTATTCCCTTCAGTGAGAAAGTTAAGAACTTGGGGATATTCATCGACAAGAACTTCTCTTGGACTGCCCAACTGCAGGAAGTAAGCCGCAAGTTATTTGCATCTGCTGCAACTTTGAGGAGACTGCGTAATTTTCTTCCGACTGCCACCAAGATTGCGCTTGCACAATCTCTTCTACTTCCCATCCTTGATTATGCTGATGCCAGCTATCTTGACCTTACTCAAGAACAACTCGAAAAACTTGAGCGTCTTCAAAATTTTTGTATAAGGTTCATATTCGGTTTGCGCAAATATGACCATGTTTCCGATTTCCGTGTAAAGCTCAAGTGGTTGCCAATTCGCCTTCGCCGGAATGCTCATATTCTTTCTCTTCTGTATAATGTGCTCTTTACTCCTTCCACTCCTCTTTACCTCAAGGATCGTTTTCAGTTTATCTGCGATTCCCACACGAAAACACTTAGGTCATCGGATAACTTGCGACTTAAAATGCCAATACATTCCACTACTTTCTTGGATAAAGCTTTTACTGTCCAAGCTGCTCGTCTGTGGAATGCATTGCCCGACCCAATAAAACGCGCCCAGTCTTTGCTTGTATTTAAAAGACTCGTGAAGGAACATTACCTGTCACTGTGATTGTCGTTAGTCAACATCTACTTTCATTGCCTATATATTTATTGAGTATGTATGTATTTATGTATCTATTATAGAACATATGTATATATTTGTGTATTCTATAATAATATTATTGTGTTTAAAGTAAATATTCGTATTGTTATGTGTTACACCAATGTCAACCCCATTTCATGTCCAGGCTATCACTATCCATTCCAGGTTGCCTGGAAGAGATCGCTGTAAGCGATAAGGCCGCCCGTTGTATGTATTTTAGTTTTAAGTTTCCTTTTCTTTGTTTTAACTTGGTGTACCTACAATAAAGCATATATAAATAGGATGACAGTTAAAACAGAATATGAATGTGAATATGAATAAAATTAGGTGTCAAGGACAAAGGATGACAAAGCAAATTTGCAAGTCATTGACCACCGTTACACATTATAAAGCTAAGCGTGAAATAATTGTCAACACTTACCCAATACGGGGAGAAACACAATATGTAAAAGTATTATTGTACGAGTATAATAAATAATAAAAGAGTTTTGTGAATTTTCGTAATTTAGTTTGAGACGGCACGTGTGACGTCACGCACGACTATCGCGGTGAACGTGTGTCTCAAACTGAGTGCTGACCGTGACTGAGAGCTCCGCGCCGCGCTGCCGCGCACTCAATCAACGGTGCGAGGGAGTTTCGAGAACGGCGAATGAATGACGTATCGGAATGTGAACGGAATGGAACGACAGTACAATGATTTGACGTTTTTTTTTAAATGCTTAGTTGTAAAAATTACGTTTACAACGTTACAATACCCCCGCGCGCAATCAAGGATTTTTTTTTTGTACTTTAAAAAGAAAATAAAAATCCGCACTAAGAACTAGAGTTAAACTATCGGCTTTCCTTTTAAAAATCAACTGGCATACTTCTCGCAAACATAAACTAGCAGCAGTATTGTATTTAAATGATACAAAATAACTGACGCACAATTTCATAATATATAGGTATCATGTTTTCTTAAACTTGATACCTTACCAATAGACGTTTCTATAGAAGATGGAAGGTAAGCGACAAGGGTTGTAAGTCTTAAATACGTAAAAATAAAAAAAATAATTAAAAAAAAAACAGCGTCTTTGACTGTAGAAAATATGGATATGTAGTAAATTTAGTGCTATTTATTTTGCCCTACTAATTTTAAATCTTTTATGTGCCAAGAACCTATATTTTTTCCAGACATGTCTTGTAACACATAGACAAGAGGGGACTTTTTTTTCGATAATCTTAGCTTTAAAAAATTTTGGAGCCAGTTTCTTTGAGAATCTGCTCTCTTTGTCACTTAAAAAGTAAGCGCGTTTCATGACCATGTCTCCAATATTAAATTCGGCAAACTTGCGTCTCAAGTTATAATGCGAAGTATTCTTAACATGGGCTTGCCATAACTTCGCCTGCACACTGTCGAAGATAGAAGACATTCCACCTAAGTTTTCTGCTTAAGCGTCTCGTGGTAAGAATACTATTTCGTCACCGAGGTCATTATCAATGTAATGTGACCCACATGTGACAAGCTCACGACCAAAAACTAAAAATGAAGGTGAAAATCCTGTAGCCTCGTTCACAGAGTTATTAATGGCAAACTGCACCTTAGGAATAAATAAATCCCATGACCTATGATCATTATCCACATAAGTGGAAATGCAAGTGATGATGGTTCTGTTATATCGCTCTACTAAGTTAACCTGAGGGGTATACTTAGGTGTATAATAAATATTTGGTATATTATATTTCTTAAATAATGCCTCCATCACCTTGCCAGTGAACTGAGTACCGTTAACCATTAACACTGTTTGAGGTATACCATGAGTTAAGAATACTGAATCTTCTAAAAGTTTTGTAATAATATCAGCAGTAGCCCTTTTTATTGGAAAAATTAAACAAAATTTAGAAAAACGGCAAGTTACGACTAATATGTAATTATTTTGTTTTTTTGAAGTAGGAAGAGGTCCCATGAGATCAATTGAGATTATTTGAAATGGTCGCGAACACTGTTTAGGTCGACCCATTTCTCCTAAAATTTGATGATTTTGGGACTTGTAGGCTAAACATTTTTCGCAAGAACTAATAAATTTTACGACGTCTTGGTACATGCCTGGCCAGTAGTAACGTAAAGCAAGCCGTCGGTAAGTTTTGAAAATACCCATATGTCCTGCCGTAGGCTCGGAATGATTTTCAGTTACTATGGTCTCTCTGTGTTCACTAGGTACGACGTCTTTCCATGAGAATTCTGTAGTTAGTTCGTGTTTATTTTTGGTCAATCTATACAATGATTTATTTTTAATTTGAAAATTTGAAAACTTAGAAGGATCATTTAAGCAACCGTTATAAATATTCTTGTACCAGCAGTCTTTGGTAACTGAGTAAGAATTTGAAATACTGATGGCACCAACCGGAACGATTCTAGACAGCGCGTCAGGGATGACGTTATCAACGCCTCGACGGTGTTTAATTACAAAATTAAAGGCTGAAAGACGTACGCCCCATCGAGCTAGTCGACCAGTAGGGTTACTTAAGGACAGGAACCATTTAAGAGCACTGTGATCCGTGTAGACAGTAAACTGTTGACCATTTTCTATGTAGCAACGCCAATGTTCGAGAGCGATAAGAACAGCTAAAGTTTCACGTTCGGTTATGCTGTAATTCTTCTCAGCAGCGGTTAGTGACTTACTCATGTAAGCAATTGGGTGTTCCTTTCCATCTATCGACTGAGTAAGCATTGCACCTGTACCGTAACTGCTAGCATCAGTATGCACTTCGAATGGCTTGGTATAGTCTGGACAGGAGAGAACCGGTGCAGAAACTAAACATTCCTTCAAGCTTCGAAACGCAGCGTCAGCTTCCGGGGTCCACTTAAAAGAAGGGGTGCCTTTCTTGGACTAGGTTAACTTATTTAAGGGACCAGCGATAGTGCTGAAGTTAGGAACGAAACGTTCCTAACTTCATCACTAATACTCTCCTTACCAAACATAGGAAACACCACCCGAAATCATGCATACAGCGACTTACTCTACCACGCCAAGAAGGAGGAAGAGGATTGATTGATATTCACAATCTACACAACAAACAGATACTTTCACTCAGATCATACTTCCATAATAAATCAGAACATTCACCACTACATAATAATATAACAGAAGCAGATAAAAAACTTACACCACTCAACTTGCAAAATAAAAACACTCAAATTAATGTAAACATTATAAGCACACAGCAAAAAATTGCAGCATGGGCTGGAAAAGCTTTACACGGAAGACACCAAGCTACCCTGAGCCAGCCACACGTCGATAAATTAAAGTCGAACGAATGGCTCAAACGAGGTGAATTGTTTCCCGAAACAGAAGGTTTCATGCTTGCGATCCAGGATCAAATAATTGCAACACGTAACTACAGAAAGTACATAGTGAAAGACTCTAATCAACCGACTGACATATGCAGACATTGCAACAGTGCCTCTGAGACCATACAACACATAACAGGGGCCTGTAAATCTCTCGCACAGACAGATTGTAAACACCGACATGACCAAGTTGCCGCCACCACCAACACCTAGCACACAAATATAATCTTATAGGAGAGTTGATGCCATATTATAAAGATAAACCTGAAATAATTTTAGAAAGCAGAAATCAGAAAATTTATTGGGATAGAACAATAATTACAGACAAAACTATTCATTATAATAGACCTGACATCACTGTACATGACAGAGTAAATAAAACAGTATACCTAATCGATATAGCTATACCTAATTCACACAACATCCAATCAACAATATCCGAAAAACTCAGTAAGTACCAAGAACTCGCCATTGAAATTAAAACCCAGTGGAAAGTACAAACCGTCCACATAGTCCCTATAGTACTCTCATCTACCGGTGTAGTACCAAAAGCTCTCACGCAAAGTCTCGGCACTCTACACATGCCTTCTCACACACTATACATGCTACAAAAAGCCACCATTCTCAATACTTGTCGCATAACCCGGAAGTTCCTGACTTCCTCTACCTTATCATCCACCTTTTCAATTTAATTATCCCCTCACACACTTGGTCCTGGCCCGTGTGTAAGGTCGTATACTCTCTTATAAGAGAAGAAAAGTAAAGAACTCTATATAATAATAATGAATGATAATAATGTTATGATGACGAACAACTACCGGAAATACATTGTGAAAGATGGCACGGTTGACATCTATCGGGCATGTCACCGGCCTGGGGAATCCATCCGTCATACTATCTCCGGTTGTTCTAGTCTAGCTAACGGAGACTATTTGCATAGACACAACCTTGTAGCCAGGATTATCCATCAGCAACTTGCTCTTAAATACAATCTTGTGGAATCGGAAATGCCTTACTATAGGTATGAGCCCGACCCAGTTCTCGAGAATGGCAATGTCACGTTGTATTGGGATCGGTCTATCATCACTGACAGGACTATTGTTGCCAATAAGCCTGACATAGTGGTGATAGACCGACTAGAGCATCGCGCAATGATTGTTGATATAGCGGTCCCCCATGACGAGAACCTTGTGAAGGCTGAGAGTGATAAGAAAAGCAAGTATCTTGATCTGGCTCGCGAGGTTGTCGACATGTGGGATGTGAATACAGCAATCATTGTGCCGATAGTCGTTACGGCCAATGACATAATAGCCAAGAGCCTCGACGAACACCTGAGGAGGCTCTCGTTGGGCAGCTGGATCAAGGGCTTGATCCAGAAAGCGGTACTCCTGGACACGGCGCGTATCGTTAGGAGGTTCCTCTCTCAGGAGCCCTGACCACCGGTAGCTTGGACCCTGTTCCCGATACCGGTGGGCTACTATTTTTTATATTTTTAAATGTTTTTCTTTTTTGTATGTATTTTGTAAAAATATTTAAAAATGTAAGAAATAAGGAAGAAATTAAATAAAGGATATAAATAATAATAAGAAGTGTGGGGGTCGAGGCTTTTTAAACGCCAAGACTCTTTACAACCGCGAGGTGTACAGCCTCAGAGAATACTTTTCAAAAGCTGAAGTGGGTATGCACCGGGATGTGGTCGCAGTGGACAAGGGACTCACCCCGTTGTCCATGGCTAAAGAGAACTGGCGCAAGCCTGTAATACTATCGACTGATGAACGCAAAGAGGTATGGCAAGGCAAGGAGCTACACGGGCGCTTCTATCGGGCTATTCATGGGCCCGATGTAGATTTCCCAGCGTCCGTATCCTGGCTACGTTTCGGCGACCTTTTCGTTTTTTTTCCTTACGTTTTGTCTGTGCAATTATGGACGAAGTTATCCTGACGAATAACTACCGGAGACATATAATGAAGGACGGGACGGTTGACATATGTCGGGCATGCCACCGTCCGGGTGAATCCATCAGACATATTATCTCTGGTTGTTCTCGTCTGGCTAACGGCGAGTACTTACATAGGCATAACCAAGTGGCAAGGATTGTTCACCAGCAACTTGCTTTAAAGTACAATCTAGTGGAATCGGAGGTACCGTATTACAAGTATGTGCCCGACCCAGTTCTCGAAAATGACCATGTCACGTTGTACTGGGATCGGTCTATCATTACTTATAGGACTATTGTTGCCAATAAGCCAGATATAGTGGTGATAGACCGATTAGTGCGCCGCACAATGATAATCGATGTCACCATCCCGCATGACGAGAACCTCGTGAAAGCTGAGAAAGAGAAACGCGATCATTGTGCCGATTGTCGTTACGGCCAACGGCCTGATGGCCAAGAGCCTCGACGACCATCTGTCGAGGCTGTCATTGGGCGGTTGGATCAAAGGTCTGATACAGAAGGCAGTACTCCTCGATACGGCTCGCATTGTGAGGAGGTTCCTGTCTCTGGAGCCCTAACCACCGGTAGCTTGGACCCTGTTCCCGATACCGGCGGACAACCATTATTATATTATATTATATAAAACTGCATTACCACTGACTCACTGACTCACTCACTCACTGACATAATTGTTCTCCCAGATGGTGGATGGGGAGGTGGGTATATTTTGACAGATTCGTAAACAAGTGACTCTCGCGAGTTTGGGAAAAGTCCCAAACCTCCCCTTTTCCTCCCCCCTCCTCCCCCCCTCTATCGTATCTCGGAAACTAAGGTACCCGTAGAATGTTTTTTTTACGGATTCGTTTAGAGGAGGCTCGCAAAAGTAAAAACCATTTTTCAAAGTTGACCCCCTCGCCCCCCTTCTCCCCCCCTTTAAGCGGATCTCGAAAGTTGAGAGACTTGGAACATTTCTTTTTTCAGATTCATATTAAAGGGCAATGCTAAAGTCACAAACAAACCATTTTTCACAGTTGACCCCCTTGCCCCCCTTCTCCCCCCTCCCCCCCCGTTTAGGCTAATCTTTTTTTTTTGTTTTTTTTACGGAGTCGTTTAGAGGAGGCTAAAAAAAGTAAAAACCATTTATCAAAGTTGACCCCCTCGACCCCCTTCTCCTCCCCTTTAAGCGGATCTCGGAAGTTGAGAGACTTGGAACATTTCTTTTTTCAGATTCATATAAAGGGCAATGCTATAGTCACAAACAAACCATTTTTCAAAGTTGACTTCCTTGCCCCCCTTCTCCCCCCTCCCCCCCCCGTTTTGGCGAATCTTTTTTTTCGTTTTTTTTAAAGAATCGTATAGAGGAGGCTCTGAAAAGTAAAAAGCATTTTTCAAAGTTGACCCCCTCGCCCCCCTTCTCCCCCCCTTTAAGCAGATCTCGGAAGTTGAGAGACTTGGAACATTTCTTTTTTCAGATTCATATAAAGGGGCAATGCTATAGTCACAAACAAACCATTTTTCAAAGTTGACCCCCTTGCCCCCCTTCTACCCCCTCCCCCCCCCGTTTTGGCGAATCTGTTTTTTTCAGCTTTTTTTAAGGATTCAGCGTAGGGATCCCGAGTGGAGCGAACCTACGAGACCGAGTGCAGCGCAGGGGGGAGGTGGCGAGCGAAGCGAGCCGGCGACCTCCGTAGCGTAACGAAGGTTGAGTGGGTGAAGCGAAACTCAGTGCCTGGCGACGACAAGCAAACATTAGGGTTATGTTTTTTGGAACAAAGTGTAGGGTAGGTGTAGGGTAGGTGTAGGGTAGGTGTAGGGTAGGTGTAGGGTAGGTGTAGGGTAGGTGTAGGGTAGGTGTAGGGTAGGTGTAGGGTAGGTGTAGCGTAGGTGTAGGGTAGGTGTAGGGTAGGTGTTGGGTAGGTGTAGGGTAGGTGTAGGGTAGGTGTAGGGTAGGTGTAGGGTAGGTGTAGGGTAGGTGTAGGGTAGGTGTAGGGTAGGTGTAGGGTAGGTGTAGGGTAGGTGTAGGGTAGGTGTAGGGTAGGTGTAGGGTAGGTGTAGGGTAGGTGTAGGGTAGGTGTAGGGTAGGTGTAGGGTAGGTGTAGGGTAGGTGTAGGGTAGGTGAAGGGTAGGTGTAGGGTAGGTGTAGGGTAGGTGAAGGGTAGGTGTAGGGTAGGTGTAGGGTAGAAACGAAGAAACCGCGAGCTGCTTGCAGCTCGCGCACCAAGCAAATACTAGTTATTATACTATATAAAACTGCATTACCACTCACTCACTGACTCACTCATTGACATAATTGTTCTCCCAGATGGTGGATGGGGAGGTGGGTATATTTTGACAGATTCGTAAACAAGTAACTCCCGTGAGTATGGGAAAAGTCCCAAACCTCCCCTTTTCCTCCCCCCTCCTCCCCCCCTCTATCGTATCTCGGAAACTAAGGTACCCGTAGAATGTTTTTTTTACGGATTCGTTTAGAGGAGGCTCGCAAAAGTAAAAACCATTTTTCAAAGTTGACCCCCTCGCCCCCCTTTTCCCCCCCTTTAAGCGGATCTCGAAAGTTGGAACATTTGGAACATTTCTTTATTCAGATTCATAGAAAGGGGCAATGCTATAGTCACAAACGAACCATTTTTCAAAGTTGACCCCCTTGCCCCCCTTCTCCCCCCTCCCCCCCCGTTTTGGCTAATCTTTTTTTTTTGTTTTTTTTTACGGAATCGTTTAGAGGAGGCTCGGTAAAGTAAAAAACATTTTTCAAAGTTGACCCCCTCGCCCCCCTTCTCCCCCCCTTTAAGCGGATCTCGGAAGTTGAGAGACTTGGAACATTTCTTTTTTCAGTTTCATATAAAGGGGCAATGCTATAGTCACAAACAAACCATTTATCAAAGTTGACCTCCTTGCCGCCCATCTCCCCCCTCCCCCCCCCCCCGTTTTGGCGAATCTTTTATTTGTTTTTTTTACGGATTCAGCGTAGGGATCCCGAGTGGAGCGAACCTACGAGACCGAGTGCAGCGCAGGGGGGAGGTGGCGAGCGAAGCGAGCCGGCGACCTCCGTAGCGTAACGAAGGTTGAGTGGGTGAAGCGAAACTCAGTGCCTGGCGACGACAAGTAAACATTAGGGTTTATGTTTTTTGGAACAAAGTGTAGGGTAGGTGTAGGGTAGGTGTAGGGTAGGTGTAGGGTAGGTGTAGGGTAGGTTAAGGAATACTTCTCAAAAACACGACAAAGCCGCGAGCTGCTTGCAGCTCGCGCACCAAGCGAATACTAGTTATATTATATAAAACTGCATTACCACTGACTGACTCACTGACTCACTCATTGACATAATTGTTCTCCCAGATGGTGGAGGGGGAGGTGGGTATATTTTGACAGATTCGTAAACAAGTAACTCCCGTGAGTATGGGAAAAGTGCCAAACCTCCCCTTTTCCCCCCCCCTCCTCCCCCCCTCTATCGTTTCTCGGAAACTAAGGTACCCGTATTTTTTGTTTTTTACGGATTCGTTTAGAGGAGGCTCGGAAAAGTAAAAAGCATTTTTCAAAGTTGACCCCCTCGCCCCCCTTCTCCCCCCCTTTAAGCGGATCTCGAAAGTTGGAACATTTGGAACATTTATTTTTTCAGATTCATAGAAAGGGGCAATGCTATAGTCACAAACGAACCATTTTTCAAAGTTGACCCCCTTGCCCCCCTTCTCCCCCCTCCCCCCCCGTTTTGGCTAATCTTTTTTTTTTGTTTTTTTTACGGAATCGTTTAGAGGAGGCTCGGTAAAGTAAAAACCATTTTTCAAAGTTGACCCCCTCGCCCCCCTTCTCCCCCCCTTTAAGCGGATCTCGGAAGTTGAGAGACTTGGAACATTTATTTTTTCAGATTCATATAAAGGGGCAATGCTATAGTCACAAACGAACCAGTTTTCAAAGTTGACCCCCTTGCCCCCCTTCTCCCCCCTCCCCCCCCGTTTTGGCGAATCTTTTTTTTTTGTTTTTTTTACGGATTCGTTAAGAGGAGGCTCGGAAAAGTAAAAACCACTTTTCAAAGTTGACCCCTGCGCCCCCCTTCTCCCCCCCCTTTAAGCGGATCTCGGAAGTTGAGAGACTTGGAACATTTCTTTTTTCAGATTCATATAAAGGGGCAATGCTAAAGTCACAAACAAACCATTTTTCAAAGTTGACCCCCTTGCCCCCCTTCTCCCCCCCCCCGTTTTGGCGAATCTTTTTTTTTTTTTTTTACGGATTCAGCGTAGGGATCCCGAGTGGAGCGAACCTACGAGACCGAGTGCAGCGCAGGGGGGAGGTGGCGAGCGAAGCGAGCCGGCGACCTCCGTAGCGTAACGAAGGTTGAGTGGGTGAAGCGAAACTCAGTGCCTGGCGACGAGTAGGGTAGGTGTAGGGTATGTGTAGGGTAGGTGTAGGGTAGGTGTAGGGTAGGTGTAGGGTAGGTGTAGGGTAGGTGTAGGGTAGGTGTAGGGTAGGTGTAGGGTAGGTGTAGGGTAGGTGTAGGGTAGGTGTAGGGTAGGTGTAGGGTAGGTGTAGGGTAGGTGTAGGGTAGGTGTAGGGTAGGTGTAGGGTAGGTGTAGGGTAGGTGTAGGGTAGGTGTAGGGTAGGTGTAGGGTAGGTGTAGGGTAGGTGTAGGGTAGGTGTAGGGTAGGTGTAGGGTAGGTGTAGGGTAGGTGTAGGGTAGGTGTAGGGTAGGTGTAGGGTAGGTGTAGGGTAGGTGTAGGGTAGGTGTAGGGTAGGTGTAGGGTAGGTGTAGGGTAGGTGTAGGGTAGGTGTAGGGTAGGTGTAGGGTAGGTGTAGGGTAGGTGTAGGGTAGGTGTAGGGTAGGTGTAGGGTAGGTGTAGGGTAGGTGTAGGGTAGGTGTAGGGTAGGTGTAGGGTAGGTGTAGGGTAGGTGTAGGGTAGGTGTAGGGTAGGTGTAGGGTAGGTGTAGGGTAGGTGTAGGGTAGGTGTAGGGTAGGTGTAGGGTAGGTGTAGGGTAGGTGTAGGGTAGGTGTAGGGTAGGTGTAGGGTAGGTGTAGGGTAGGTGTAGGGTAGGTGTAGGGTAGGTGTAGGGTAGGTGTAGGGTAGGTGTAGGGTAGGTGTAGGGTAGGTGTAGGGTAGGTGTAGGGTAGGTGTAGGGTAGGTGTAGGGTAGGTGTAGGGTAGGTGTAGGGTAGGTGTAGGGTAGGTGTAGGGTAGGTGTAGGGTAGGTGTAGGGTAGGTGTAGGGTAGGTGTAGGGTAGGTGTAGGGTAGGTGTAGGGTAGGTGTAGGGTAGGTGTAGGGTAGGTGTAGGGTAGGTGTAGGGTAGGTGTAGGGTAGGTGTAGGGTAGGTGTAGGGTAGGTGTAGGGTAGGTGTAGGGTAGGTGTAGGGTAGGTGTAGGGTAGGTGTAGGGTAGGTGTTGGGTAGGTGTAGTGTAGGTGTAGGGTAGGTGTAGGGTAGGTGTAGGGTAGGTGTAGGATAGGTGTAGGGTAGGTGTAGGGTAGGTGTAGGGTAGGTGTAGTGTAGGTGTAGGGTAGGTGTAGTTAAGGTGTAGGGTAGGTGTAGTGTAGGTGTAGGGTAGGTGTAGGGACAACAACACGCGAGCTGCTTGCAGCTCGCGCACCAAGCAAATACTAGTTATAATATATAAAACTGCATTACCACTCACTGACTCACTGACTCACTCATTGACATAATTGTTCTCCCAGATGGTGAAGGGGGAGGTGGGTATATTTTGACAGATTCGTAAACAAGTGACTCTCGCGAGTTTGGGAAAAGTCCCAAACCTCCCCTTTTCCTCCCCCCTCCTCCCCCCCTCTATCGTATCTCGGAAACTAAGGTACCCGTAGTATGTTTTTTTTTCGGATTCGTTTAGAGGAGGCTCGGAAAAATAAAAACCATTTTTCAAAGATGACCCCCTCGCCCCCCTTCTCCCCCCCTTTAAGCGGATCTCGGAAGTTGAGAGACTTGGAACATTTCTTTTTTCAGATTCATATAAAGGGGCTATGCTATAGTCACAAACAAACCATTTTTCAAAGTTGACCCCCTTGCCCCCTTCTCCCCCCTCCCCCCCCCGTTTTGGCGAATCTTTTTTTTTCAGTTTTTTTTACGGATTCGTTTAGAGGAGGCTCGGAAAAGTAAAGACCAGTTTTCAAAGTTGACCCCCTCGCCCCCCTTCTCCCCCCCTTTAAGCGGATCTCGAAAGTTGGAACATTTGGAACATTTCTTTTTTCAGATTCATATAAAGGGGCAATGCTATAGTCACAAACGAACCAGTTTTCAAAGTTGACCCCCTTGCTCCCCTTCTCCCCCCTCCCCCCCGTTTTGGCTAATTTTTTTTTTTGTTTTTTTTTACGGAATCGTTTAGAGGAGGCTCGGAAAAGTAAAAACCAGTTTTCAAAGTTGACCCCCTCGCCCCCCTTCTCCCCCCCTTTAAGCGGATCTCGAAAGTTGGAACATTTGGAACATTTCTTTTTTCAGATTCATATAAAGGGGCAATGCTATAGTCACAAACAAACCATTTTTCAAAGTTGACCCCCTTGCCCCCCTTCTCCCCCCCCCCCCCCCCGGCGAATCTTTTTTTTCAGTTTTTTTTACGGATTCGTTTAGAGGAGGCTCGGAAAAGTGAAAACCATTTTTCAAAGTTGACCCCCTCGCCCCCCTTCTCCCCCCCTTTAAGCGGATCTCGGAAGTTGAGAGACTTGGAACATTTCTTTTTTCAGATTCATATAAAGGGGCAATGCTATAGTCGCAAACAAACCATTTTTCAAAGTTGCCCCCTTGCCCCCCATCTCCCCCCCCCCCCGTTTTGGCGAATCTTTTTTTTTCAGTTTTTTTTACGGATTCAGCGTAAGGATCCCGAGTGGAGCGAACCTACGAGACCGAGTGCAGCGCAGGGGGGAGGTGGCGAGCGAAGCGAGCCGGCGACCTCCGTAGCGTAACGAAGGTTGAGTGGGTGAAGCGAAACTCAGTGCCTGGCGACGACAAGCAAACATTAGGGTTATGTTTTTTGGAACAAAGTTTAGGGTAGGTGTAGGGTGGGTGTAGGGTAGGTGTAGGGTAGGTGTAGGGTAGGTGTAGGGTAGGTGTAGGGTAGGTGTAGGGTAGGTGTAGGGAAGGTGTAGGGTAGGTGTAGGGTAGGTGTAGGGTAGGTGTAGGGTAGGTGTAGGGTAGGTGTAGGGTAGGTGTAGGGTAGGTGTAGGGTAGGTGTAGGGTAGGTGTAGGGTAGGTGTAGGGTAGGTGTAGGGTAGGTGTAGGGTAGGTGTAGGGTAGGTGTAGGGTAGGTGTAGGGTAGGTGTAGGGTAGGTGTAGGGTAGGTGTAGGGTAGGTGTAGGGTAGGTGTAGGGTAGGTGTAGGGTAGGTGTAGGGTAGGTGTAGGGTAGGTGTAGGGTAGGTGTAGGGTAGGTGTAGGGTAGGTGTAGGGTAGGTGTAGGGTAGGTGTAGGGTAGGTGTAGGGTAGGTGTAGGGTAGGTGTAGGGTAGGTGTAGGGTAGGTGTAGGGTAGGTGTAGGGTAGGTGTAGGGTAGGTGTAGGGTAGGTGTAGGGTAGGTGTAGGGTAGGTGTAGGGTAGGTGTAGGGTAGGTGTAGGGTAGGTGTAGGGTAGGTGTAGGGTAGGTGTAGGGTAGGTGTAGGGTAGGTGTAGGGTAGGTGTAGGGTAGGTGTAGGGTAGGTGTAGGGTAGGTGTAGGGTAGGTGTAGGGTAGGTGTAGGGTAGGTGTAGGGTAGGTGTAGGGTAGGTGTAGGGTAGGTGTAGGGTAGGTGTAGGGTAGGTGTAGGGTAGGTGTAGGGTAGGTGTAGGGTAGGTGTAGGGTAGGTGTAGGGTAGGTGTAGGGTAGGTGTAGGGTAGGTGTAGGGTAGGTGTAGGGTAGGTGTAGGGTAGGTGTAGGGTAGGTGTAAGGTAGGTGTAGGGTAGGTGTAGGGTAGGTGTAGGGTAGGTGTAGGGTAGGTGTAGGGTAGGTGTAGGGTAGGTGTAGGGTAGGTGTAGGGTAGGTGTAGGGTAGGTGTAGGGTAGGTGTACGGTAGGTGTAGGGTAGGTGTGGGGTAGGTGTAGGGTAGGTGTAGGGTAGGTGTAGGGTAGGTGTAGGGTAGGTGTAGAGTAGGTGTAGGGTAGGTGTAGGGTAGGTGTAGGGTAGGTGTAGGGTAGGTGTGGGGTAGGTGTAGGGTAGGTGTGGGGTAGGTGTAGGGTAGGTGTAGGGACAACAACACGCGAGCTGCTTGCAGCTCGCGCACCAAGCAAATACTAGTTATACTATATAAAACTGCATTACCACTCACTGACTGACATAATTGTTCTCCCAGATGGTGGATGGGGAGGTGGGTATATTTTGACAGATTCGTAAACAAGTGACTCTCGCGAGTTTGGGAAAAGTCCCAAACCTCCCCTTTTCCTCCCCCCTCCTCCCCCCCTCTATCGTATCTCGGAAACTAAGGTACCCGTAGTATGTTTTTTTTACGGATTCGTTTAGAGGAGGCTCGGAAAAGCAAAAACCATTTTTCAAATTTGACCCCCTCGCCCCCCTTCTCCCCCCCTTTAAGCGGATCTCGGAAGTTGAGAGACTTGGAACATTTCTTTTTTCAGATTCATATAAAGGGGCAATGCTATAGTCACAAACATACCATTTTTCAAAGTTGACCCCCTTGCTCCCCTTCTCCCCCCTCCCCCCCGTTTTGGCAAATCTTTTTTTTTTGTTTTTTTTTACGGAATCGTTTAGAGGAGGCTCGGAAAAGTAAAAACCATTTTTCAAAGTTGACCCCCTCGCCCCCCTTTCCCCCCCCTTTAAGCGGATCTCGGAAGTTGAGAGACTTGGAACATTTCTTTTTTCAGATTCATATAAAGTGGCAATGCTAAAGTCACAAACAAACCATTTTTCAAAGTTGACCCCCTCGCCCCCCTTTCCCCCCCCCGTTTTGGCGAATCTTTTTTTTTTGTTTTTTTTACGGATTCAGCGTAGGGATCCCGAGTGGAGCGAACCTACGAGACCGAGTGCAGCGCAGGGGGGAGGTGGCGAGCGAAGCGAGCCGGCGACCTCCGTAGCGTAACGAAGGTTGAGTGGGTGAAGCGAAACTCAGTGCCTGGCGACGACAAGCAAACATTAGGGTAGGTTTAGGGTAGGTGTAGGGTAGGTGTAGGGTAGGTGTAGGGTTGGTGTAGGGTAGGTGTAGGGTAGGTGTAGGGTAGGTGTAGGGTAGGTGTAGGGTAGGTGTAGGGTAGGTGTAGGGTAGGTGTAGGGTAGGTGTAGGGTAGGTGTAGGGTAGGTGTAGGGTAGGTGTAGGGTAGGTGTAGGGTAGGTGTAGCGTAGGTGTAGGGTAGGTGTAGGGTAGGTGTAGGGTAGGTGTAGGGTAGGTGTAGGGTAGGTGTAGGGTAGGTGTAGGGTAGGTGTAGGGTAGGTGTAGGGTAGGTGTAGGGTAGGTGTAGGGTAGGTGTAGGGACAACAACCCGCGGGTGTAGGGACAACAACACGCGAGCTGCTTGCAGCTCGCGCACCAAGCAAATACTAGTTTTTTTATATTTTTAAATGTCGCCTTACGCCATCTACCGGATGGTGTGCACAGGACTACACCACCCAAGTAGAACGAAACACAAACAAGATCAATCATAGATAAGACGATAACAAGTAAGAGTACCAATAGACAACTAGCGACATCTAACATTCGACATGTGAAGCGCCCGTGACGTCAACGAGGATTACAACCACATGCAAGCATGAGATGATGGAGACACACAGCTATCTACCAGCCGCCTATATAAACCCGCACCACGGAGGAACCAGCACTCACTCGCTACTTAGGAGGCACAGTGGTCGATAGCCCCGCAGTCACCACTATTGTCATCAGCTCGACCTGAGCGGAGGCCCCGTCGCCCTCAGGAAAAGCCTTAGCTAGGAGGTTAAGGGATAGGATAGCCCCGCAGTCCATCCCTAGAACCACCAATAGGTTTAACTTAAGTCTAACTTTGTTTGCTAAAGTCTGTAAAGTGCTATAAGGAAAGTAATAAACCCCCTACTTGTCATCCAACGTTGGTTTTATTCCACCGCCACCATTACAAATGTTTTTTTTTATGATTTGTTTTTATAAAGAAATATTTAAAAATGTAAATTTAATATGTGTACATAATTGAATAAACGATATAATAATAATCACACATTTGTGTTTTTGTATGTCTAGCCACAAGGGCGGTTCATCTGGAGCTTGTCTCAGATCTTACAAAACATGCCTTTATTGCAGCACTGAACAGGTTTATTGCTCGTCGTGGTTAGCCAAGGACTATTTATTCCGACAACGGTACAACCTTTGTTGGCACCTGTAACGAAATAGCTGATATACTCAAACATGATCTCTCTTCAGACATGGCCAGTTCAGGTATAAACTTTAATTTCATCCCAGCATATACTCCACATTTCGGAGGCCTATGGGAATCAGCTGTAAAGTCTATTAAACATCACATTAGGCGTATATTAGGCTTGGCACATCTCACTTTCGAAGAGATGTCTACATGTCTGATTACATGTCTGATTCAGGTTGAGGCTATACTAAACTCTCGTCCTCTTACTCCGCTTTCCACAGATCCATCAGACCTTTACCCGTTAACTTCTGCCCACTTCCTAATTGGGAGATCTCTCACATCCCTGCCGCATCCACACGTCATCAACCAGAACGTCTCCAGCCTTAAACGTTACCAGCGCATAGAACACCTGAAGCAACAGTTCTGGAACAGATTCTCTAACGAGTACATATTTTACCTACAACAGAGAACCAAGTGGATGGACTCCGATGGAATACTTGAAGAGGGAACCATGGTGGTACTCAAGGAGAAGCAAGCACCACCACTGATGTGACCACTTGGACGTATCGTACGTCTCATACCTGGGAGAGACGGAATAAGCAAAGTCGCAGACGTCAAGACGAAGAAAGGAACAGTCAGACGCGCCTTTAACACCATCTGTCCTCTTCCAGCATAACCTTGAAGACAAGTCTTCAACGCCGGGAGCATGTTGAGACTTCACTAGTGCTTGCCGCCATCCCTACATGCCGGGCGACCGCGGCGGAGCGGCGGGTGTGGAGGGGCGCTCGACCCGCGAGCGCGCACCGGCCAGTCCAGCTGATCGGCACTGCATCACTTACCACCGTCCTGAGCGCGCGCTTCACATTTGCCTTCAACCCAGTATTTTGACTGTCGACCGTTTGTCATCTTTATTTTAATATAGCTGTAAAACACAGAGTCAGTGTTTGACCTATTACCACCTTTAGGGCACCAATCCATCTTCTATCCAATAGTGAGGTCGAATATGTTCTCTAGTGAAGAGATGCTAGTTCGAGCTTTAAGAGTGTTCATGTTTGACCACTGAGTTGGTCGTGGTTATATCTAGCACTATCACTAGGTAATTAAGACACACTTAGCAAGCTAAGCTTAAGGAAGTAGCTAATGAGTTTTCTATTGGCTAGTTAGTGCTTTCCTGGTTTCAATGTTTGGTTCAGTGCCAACTTTAGGATGAGATATAAAAAGGAAATGAGATATCCAAAATTACTGCAGAACTACTGATTTTCAGTGGCAAAGCGAGTTTGTAATGTCGTAGGGCCATCGCAATTGTATCGAGTTAGGTACTGGTCATTTACGTGTATTCAGAACAGATCTTATGTTGCGTAACGATTTACAACCACCGTCTTCAGATCTGAATTAACTTGTTTACTTTGAAAGTAATATTATGATAGCAGATTAGATCTCGCGATTGTTTTCCTTATCATGTAAGACTGAGTTAGTGAGCGATAGTGAATGGTTTATGTTGATATTTGATTTTAAAGGTATCGATCAGAGTTTATTCGTGAAGCTCCTTCACACGAGTTATTAACACGCAAATATTATCAGGCTTAATTGTAACCCTCATATTAACAGTCGGTATGTTCCTGACTGTGTTGGTGCACAGAGCGCTTATGTATTGTAACACATTTGCGCTAGATTTTTGAGAATCGTTTATACGATTTCTGTCTGTGTTGGTGCACAGAGCGCTTCATGTGTTGTAGCACATATTGCGCAAGATTTTTGAGAATCGTTGGTGCGATTCTTGTCTGTGTTGGTGCACAGAGTCCCTCATGTGTTGCAGCATATGTGGCGGCAGATATGTAAAGAATCGTTGGTAGATACGATTTTGGTTTGTGTTGGTGCACAGATCACAGTGAAAGTTTAATGAATTGAGTATGCATTGCCTATGAATTATAACAAACTGTAATAGCATTGTTACAATGACTTTGTTTAGTTGTTGAACTTGTTGATCGTCGGACCTTTTTCCAATTAATAGTATTGTGTGGGAATCTCTGGTTCGAAAACTAAATAGGCCCTGTATTAATTCTGCGATAGGTGATTATGACAGGACGGTGATCGTTATACACCGAAAACTTTAAATAGGTACGCTTAGAACCTACCAGTACACTGTAGGTTAAGGAAGATGCCAGCGGGTTATGTACCAGTCGATGTTGATGTCAAAAGGATTTGATGATGATGAGCAAGCTTATGGTGTCGAGTAATTCAATCTATCGAACGCATTATGTTTGACCTTACCAGTGGATTCTGGCGGAGGTCGGGGTCAAGAGAGACCGTTGTGTGAGCAATACAATTGTTGGTCGGCTAGAGAGCCGTGGCGTTAGAGGTTTTACTCGAGGGTTGTTTGCTTGGCAGTTGTTGCTGCAGCAGAAGTTTTAAAGTGTGTTTGGAGCGACTAGTGGTACATGGCCCAGGATAATGATTTAGTTTAAGAGATTTTCACGAACCCAATAATCTAGTCTGGTCTGGGCTAGCCGAGCGTTGAGTGTTTGCCTGAGTGGCAACTGTTTGCCTGAGTGGCAACTGTTGGCCTGAGTGGCAACTATTGGCCTGTATGGCAACTATAAGTCTGTGTGACACTATGTTTGGTGTGAATAGTCACTATGTTTTACTGTACCTCATTGTGACTCTTCGATGCCGGAGATCGCTGTGCACACTAAAGAGGTCCGGAGAGTATTGTGCAGTCTAGACGTGAACAAGGCCAGCGGACCTGACGGCATTCCAGCGAGAGTGCTGAGGCTGTGTGCGCCAGAACTGTCTCCTGTGTTGACTCGCTTGTTCCGCCTCTCTCTTGTAAAAGGGACGGTGCCGAAATCCTGGAAGCTTGCAAATGTGCAACCAGTGCCCAAAAAAGCCAACCGTGCAGACCCTGCCAATTACCGTCCGATCGCCATTACCTCTATTCTGTGCAAAGTTATGGAAAGAGTACTGAACAGAAAGTTGCTGACCTACCTTGAAGACAACAATCTCCTCAGTGACCGTCAATATGGCTTTCGCCGGGGACGGTCAACTGGCGATCTTCTTGTGTATGTCACGCACTGCTGGGGCGAAGCCATCGAGAGACACGGCGAAGCACTTGCTGTATCGCTTGATATCTCGAAGGCCTTCGACAGGGTCTGGCACGCGAGTCTGCTCAGTAAGCTTCCTGCTTATGGCATCCCCGCTGGTTTTTGTAGCTGGATATCAGACTTCCTTAGCGAACGGTCGATCCGAGTAGTCATTGACGGCTGCTCCTCAGACCTTATGGCTATTGATGCCGGAGTTCCTCAGGGGTCTGTTCTCTCTGCAACTCTTTTCCTGCTGCACATCAATGACCTACTTCAGCCTGGTATTGTTGGGTACGCAGATGACAGTACTGTTTCAGAGAGATACTTGTCCAGCGCAAAAACCAGCATGGATGAAGTTCGTTCCTTGAGGGAGGCTATGGTTGAGCGGACAGATTTGACCTTAAGCCTTGTCTCCCAGTGGGGTGATGACAATCTGGTCTCTTTTAACGCCACTAAAACACAGGCGTGTCTTTTTACCGCCAAAAGGAGTCTGTTCGATCAAACGCCTACTTTTCGGGGTGCGTCTGTTCCTGTGACTGATCGGCTCGAGCTCCTAGGCATGGAGTTGACATCCAGTCTCAACTTCGGCTCCTCCATTGAGAACAAAGCCCAAATTGCGGCCAAAAAACTGGGCATCCTAAATAAAGTGAAGCGATACTTTACGCCTGGACAGCTTTTAACCCTATACAAAGCACAAGTCCGATCCTGCATGGAGTATTGCAGCCACCTTTGGGATGGTTCAGCTAAGTATCAGCTTGCCGCGCTTGACTCAGTGGAACGCAGAGCCAAGAGGCTCATTGGCAACGTGGAACTGGTGGACGCCAAGCTTCACAGCTTGGCTCATCGCCGCAAAGTTGCCTGCTTGTCGGTCTTCTACAGACTGTACTTCGGTGAGTGTGCTCAGGAACTCCACGACCTCATCCCACCAGCCCCCTTCTACCATCGGACATCTAGACGCACTGCAAGTTATCATCCTTACCTTGTTGCCATTCCACCAATTCGAACCAAGCGCTTCCAAACATCCTTTATAATGCGCACAGCGAGTGAGTGGAACTCACTGCCTGCGTCTGTGTTTCCGAACGCATTCAACCCGAATCTCTTCAAAGTTAGAGTGAACAGGCTACTTCTGGGTAAGCTCACTCCATCGTAGACTCTGTCTCTGTCACCTATGACCTAGACTAGAGTCAAGAGCAAACCCATTACAAAAAAAAAAAAAAAAAAAAAAAAAGAATAGTCATGTTTTCTTTAGGAACCTTACAGAAAGTTCCTATTGAGTTATGAGGTTAAAAGAAAGTAAACTCACATAGTCACGCGATAGGTGAGTGAGAGGTGAGGTCACCATGTTAATGTTGACGACGTTCGAATCGTCAAGCCCTCATTACGAAAATTGAAATAATTTTGGTTTTCTAATTTTGATAACTATGCGCAGATCATGTTGGTAAGACACACAGAGCTCAAGTACCAATTGAGATTTTAGATGAATTAGATAATGAATTGACGTAACATATGACAGACTAAATCTCTATGTGAACAGGTTCTGAGTTCAGAGAGTTGAATTGACTCGATATCGTGGAGGTATGCGAGTAGAGCAATTGTAATTGCTAAGAGAACTATGATATAGCTGGGTGAGCTATGACATAGCTAGTAGAGCTATGTGATGGCTAAAGATCGTCAATAAGAAACCTGGTGTATTGTTTCTTTTGTTGAGAGTGAGAGTAATGACTATCAGTGGTACTTGGACTTTGTAATCACTAAGATTGGGTGCTTTTAGGTACCAAATCGATGATTAAATTGCTATTTTCTTTAAATTGGAAATAGAATTACTCGTTCCTTGCAATAGTGAACAGAGATTAAAATGATCATATTCGATTGTTTAAAAATGTTTCCTCACTCTAGAGTATGAGTCAGGATTGGACGAGCAAATGCTGTTTGAAAATTTTGTATGTTTCAGAAAACATCCCTTGTATGTTGGGCGATTGCCAGGATGGAGTGGACTAAGACGACGTGTGGTGTAACACGAGGTGACCATGAGATGGCACGGAGCAAGGAAAAGAAGATTATGCCTGCGGGTGACAGATTTTGAGATCTGTCACCTGAGAGAGGCCCGAGAAAGCGACGTGTGTGTTCCACGTTCGCCTCTCAAGAGGAATTACGGCCTAGAGAACACCATGTGGTTTCACCAGTAGGAGTCTGACAGACCCCTCAGCTTTCCCCAAGGGCTGAGGATATCCATTGAGGATTTCCACATGATTCGATACACTGTTAAAACCTGACAATGAAGAACAGACGAGGACGCCTGTCTCGCAGGATGGCCGTGTCGGGTTTAGTCAATAGTACGGACGTTAAGTCAAATTACAAGCACGCCGATAGCGGCAATCAAGAGCTCTACGCATTGGCGCGCTTTTATAAGCACTTGCGTGGTGCGAAATAGAGCAGTTGTGTACTGACAGCCGTAGAGCTAAGACGTCGTAGAATCAGTGTCGATCCGTAATATTAGTAAGCAAGAATGTAACTTGTGTCTATTTGAATATACTCAGTGTATCGAATAATTTGTGTGATTTGATTTTCACGATTGACCCACCTACCTGCCCACACACGATGTCTTAGCCTAAGGGAATACATCCTGACTTCCCGATGATTTGCATCTATTGGCCAGCCTTGATGCGACATATAGGATTGCGCCAGTTCTCGTTAGCCAAGGAGAGCGGGGTAAGGCCCTTGTCCACTGCTGCCACATCTCGATGCGTACCCACGTCAACGGCCTGGAAATATTCCCTAAGACTGCAAACCTCGCGGTTGTGCAGGGTCTTAGCATTTAAAAAGCCACACCCTCCGCACTTCTGAGGGATATACAGTCTCATAACCGATGACCGTGGGTGATGCATACGATTTGCGGTAAGCAATGTGCGGACTCTCCTATCCAGGGCGTCAAGTTCTGTCTGAGTCCATTTGAGTATGCCGAAAGAGTACATCAAGACCGGCATGACCCAGCCATTGAAAGCGCGCCCCTTGTTCCCGCCTGATAAAAGACTATTTAGTACTTTTTTCAGGCGGCCAAAGAAGCGTTCCTTCAATGACTGTTCACTTCAGTAACATTGATGCCTAGTGCTTTCGACATACACAAATACTTATAAGTTTCGGTTGAGGAAAGGAATTTAAGGTGTATAGAATCCGAAAGTTGTATTCCCACGGATTCCATAATATCCCCTCGCTTTACATGCATAACTGCACATTTGTCCACACCAAATTCCATCCTGATGGCGTCACTGAAGGTTTATGTTACCTTCAGTAGCTTCATCAGTTGGAAGTTGTTGGGGGCAAAGAGCTTCAGGTCAGCTTTTGACTGCATGCACCATGACACGCTATTGCGTAAACTGCGTCATTACGGTGTGCAAAACGAAGCTCTCGATGTTATAAATTCTTACTTACATAATAGGTCCCAATGTGTAGATGTTAATGGTGAGAAATCTTCGGGGTTACCAGTTCAGTTAGGTGTACCTCAAGGCTCAATACTGGGTCCATTCTTGTTCTTAGTGTATATCAATGACTTACCGTTCTATTTAAAGGGTATCTGTGAAGTTGTACTATTTGCAGATGATACCTCTCTTATTTTTAAAGTTGACAGGAATAGACATGATTTTGGTGATGTAAACAGTGCACTCTCAATGGTTACGGATTGGTTTACAACAAATAACTTAGTTCTCAATTCCAAGATAACGAAATGTATAAAATTCGCTTTACCGAATGTTAGAAATCTAGGACCCAACATCGTGTTAGATAAAGAGGTGCTTGAAACTGTGGGCTCGGCAGTTTTTCTGGGCATAACAGTAGATGTCAAACTTCAGTGGGGCCCACATATTTCAAGTATAGCGGGAAGGCTTAGCTCGGCCGCCTACGCTGTCAGGAAAGTAAGACAATACACTGACGTTGATACTGCTCGATTAGTCTATTTTAGTTATTTCCATAGCGTTATGTCCTATGGCATTCTGCTGTGGGGCAAAGCCGCTGACATTCAAAATGTATTTGTTCTTCAAAAACGAGCAGTTCGAGCAATTTACCAGCTAGGTGCCAGAGTTTCTCTAAGAGATTTTTTTAAAGATATTGGTATTCTCACAGTGGCATCACAATTAATCTTCGCAAATATATCTTATATATTAGGCAAAATATGCAAATTTACACTAAAAATAGTGATATTCACAATATTAACACCAGAAATAAGGACAAATTACGAGCTCCTTTTCACCGGCTTCATAAGGTTGATAACTCATTTGTTGGGCTTGGTATAACCTTTTATAACAAGCTATCCTCTGCTCTTCTAGATTTGCCTTTTAATGCGTTTAAAGTTAAAGTAAAATCAAACCTTTGTTCAAAGGCATACTATTCTATTAACGATTACTTAAACGATAAAAATAGTTGGTCGCTGTGATTAACTCAAGACAATGTTTGTGTTCTTTCTCCAGAATTAGCTTACCTACTGACAGGTTATATGAGTTATAAAATTGTTTTTTTTTTTTATTTTGACATTTCATGTCAATTTATTTTAATTTAATTGTCATATTATTGACATAATCGACTCACTACAATGTTTTTAAGCTATTGCATAGCTTCTATCGCGGGCCTTGAGCGCGGGGACCGAATCCAGAAATTCCGTAACGAAAAAACCTCACGCTCCCCACTCCGACGGGCAAGGAGGTGTGGCTTGAAGTCCGTGCATCGTCTAACGTCGTTTCAGTTCGGCAGTCTTCGACACGGCGTTGTGTGCGATTAGACGTATTGTACGACTCTACGAAACTCGCACGAATCGAGACGAGCTGCTCCGAAATCGGACAAAAACATAAGCAGCTGTTTATGAGAAAGTATATAGGTGTATAGGTATTTATGTACAACAGTGAATAGCTGTACTTGTAAAATTTGTGTATAAAGTGTTTTGAATATGAATGAACAAAGTGCATTTTTTTTTTAATGAGTTGTATTGCAATATGTAGTTAGCTAGCAACCTCGACAGTGGATCATATATTATTCTTGCCTAACTGTTGATTTATTATTTACTTCGATGGTCCTAGTTTATCATAGTTATGTGACTTCGAGTTACAGCTGTATTAGCTATATGTAGGCGGACACGCCCTTTATGCCTGGAGGCTTTATAATTCGGGTACTAAGTTCCGTTTACGTTTTTATTTTTAGTTTTTATTTTCGCTTGAGTTTAGATTTCGATGTTTTTGTTGGTATATTGGCGTGTGCTAGCTGTCATTATGGCAAATATATTTTATTTTATTTTTTTGTGTTGAGTAATGTAAATTATTTGCATACTATTGTATAGAATCAAGTTTTTGTTTTTTTTCTAACTGAACAGACAGCTGTGCTGCTGGGGAGTTTGTTGCGCCACTTCTTCTTCCCAGCAAAAGCACTAGAAAGTGCTGAAGGGCGGGCGTTTTTGGGGGACTGTCTTATGTAATTTTGACGTTCGGAAAGTGCTGATTCTCAGCCTTGTTTGAATTATAGACTTTTGAATTTTGAATTCATGTAAAGATGGTGTGATATGACCTGACCACCTCTCTTCAATCTATAGCCCAGGCCTGAACCCTCCAGCAGTGTAAGGAGAGGGTTCAGGGCTAAAGAAAACCACAGAGGACTCGAGACTGTCGCCCTGAATTATTCCTTGCTGGATTCTTATAGTTTCGCTGTTTTCCTGAATCTGTCGACATCCTGGATAGTGAAGGACCGTCCTCCACTGCCCCGTACATGACTTCAGGAAGGCGCGCAGATTTGTATCAATTTTATACAACTCCAGAACCCTCATGAGCCATGTATGTGGCACTGAGTCATAGGCCTTCTTGTGATCTATCCAACAGATCCTTGCGGGAACGGCGAATCTGTTGGCTAATGGCAATGTCTATGAGGAGCAGCTCCTTAGTACCGCGGGATCCGTTCCTATATCCATTCTGAGAAGTAGACATGATGGCGTTATTGTCAATATGTTGATTAATTTTCGCTCTCAGAATGGATGTAAGAACTTTATAGATCGTCGGTAAACACGATATCGGTCTATAATTTTTAGGATTCGCAGTACTACCCGATTTATAGAGCAGGTGGGTTATTCCTGTCGTTAGGAACTGGGGCAGCGACCCTGTCTCTAAGGCAGACTGGAACTGATATGCCAAACGAGCGTGTGACCTTTGGAACCATTTAATCCAAAAGTTTTGCAGTCCGTCTGGCCCTGGAGATTTCCAGTTGGGCAACGGACGGACTGCACGAGCTACATCTTGGGGGCTGATGGTAATTGCCCCCATTTGTGGTATCGGATCGCATGCTTATTAAGATAGAAGGAAGAAGATAGAAGGGTCCCTTGCAGGTCCTTGCCCAATTTGTTTATTGTCTTAGCTTTAAGAATTTAGCGTAATAACCATAAGATTTTTGTTGTGATGCCGACGGTTCTTTTGTAAATGTTTAACTATTATATGTTTATTATGTAACCTATTTAGCTGTAAAAACCATTGTGTTTTAGTTTGTAACGTGCCGCCCCGATTACATCCCAAGTTTACGGCAATTGTTTAAATGTAAAATTCATAGTCTCTTTCGATCTAGAGGAGCGGTCGGTCGGTATTCTTGCTCACTGTAATTTATTTTTTAATAAACTAACTCCAACACGAATTAAATCAAGTACTCATTTTGCGATTTCCGTAACGCCAACATAGCTAAGTGACCAACGTACGTTTCCGAAATATCTATTATTTATATAATAGTAAATATATATTAATGCCTTTGCATACAAAGCCTTACTCATAAAAACAATTTTAACCCCTACGATTAGTTTAAATACTGATTAGCAGATTCTAAATTCATTTTTTCTATTAAGAATTAACACATTAAGAATCTGTTAATCAGTTTTTAAACTAACCATGGATTAATAGTTTTTGTATAAATAAAACCCGCAATGTCGATAAGCAAAATTTATTTAAACTTTAAAATATAATTCACTATTCGATTGTATAATTATCGACGGGGTCGAAGCCTTCACTCGTCATATGAGTCTCGTTGTGCGCCATTTTGTATCCCCACAATCTCATAGCTGCTCTGCAGGCCGTCTGAAATGTCAGGTAAATATTATCCGTAAATGTTTTTGACAATTATGTTGTTCTCATGGTCCATAAACCTAAAGACGTGTAGATATTAGATACGGTTTTTCATTTCAAAATCAAATAAAAATATTTTATTTCAACTAAACCATTATGGTACTTTTTGAAAGTCAGCAAAAAATAAACAAAAATGAAGCTAGTTGCACATTCGCAAGCGTCAGTAGGCCTTTATTGAGAAGAACGTGCAAGAAACTCCACGGACACTCTTTTCCATCAATAAGTTTTAATTACAAGTACTTTTTACATCATTCTCAGTCTCCGGCTTTTGGCCGTACCTTCGGCACGAACGGTGTCCCGAGCTAACTCGCCTCTAGTTCGGGCGCTCACAATGCTAAATGTCTTCTGACATCAGCACTGGAGTGTGACCTATTTGCTGGGAGAGGAATAGATGTGTGGCGTGAATGTTTAAGATTTTGTGAGAAGATGGATGAAAGTTAGATTGGTGAATAATTGTATATATATTCTTTGTACATTTTTACTTCTATAAGTTTTTTCTATTATATTTCCCTTTTTGTATTTTTATTTTATGTTTTTTGATATATCGTGTTTTTTCAGATAGTTGCATTCCTTTATATAAAAATATTACTAATATATATTAATTAATACTAACTTTTCCTAGTTTATACATTCTCGAAGTAGCTATATTCCTTAAAACTAACAAGCATCTATTTCCTGCATTGAATGATACGAGGATGCGAACTACTGCCTTGAGATCAAAATATCAGAGTCTATTGTGTACTGGTAGATATAACACTGTTTTGCTTAAAAAAAACATTATTGGTATGGCTCCTATTATATTTAACAAATTGGCAAATTGTATTAAGGATCAGCCCTTAATAAAATTCAAGAAACTCCTATTGACGTTGCTGACAGAGAAATGTTATTACTCTGTTACCGAGTTTATAAATGTTGAATTTTAATATTTGCTACAGTGTATCTTAATTATTATGGAAATTATTTTAGACTTAGCTGATTCATGATCTCATTTTGAATTTAAGTACTAATTAATTTAATTTAATTTTAGTTTCTAAATGATCTGTAAGTTAACCACTATATTTTTGTATGCCAACAGGCAGAATGTACTGGGAATATGTCTGAAACTAACATCATTATTGTAATACCTGCATTTCATACAAATAAAGAAATTATTATTTCCTCAAATTAAGTACATATTTTTTACATTTTTTTATATTAGCTTATAAAACTTAAAAATGCTTTTAAATTATTATTATTAATATCTCCTTTATTCAATTTATTTTCTTATTTACTATATTTTTAAATATTTTCTATAAAACAAAGAAAAAATAAAAACATTTAAAAACATAAAAAATAGAGGCCCACCGGTATCAGGAACAGGGTCCAAGCTACCGGCGGTCAGGGCTCCAGAGAGAGGAACCTCCTAACGGAGGCTGTTAGAAGGTCCTTATTATTATTATTATTAACGTACAAATTCTGTTTTCGCCATTTTTATTTTTACAACATTCATGGATCTGTATCATTGCCTGCTTCAAGATGTCGCTGTTGGTCCCTGATGTGCGTCAATGGAGTAAGAATCCTTAACATGCCCCCGGCCTTGGAAGCAGTGGCTTTCAATGGCCTTCAGTCACTGCATCAGTATCGATCACGTCCTGTAGTAGCGGACATATCTTGGTGAATGCGCGCCTCATCATGCCCGATGACGTGTGTATATCGGCCACCCGGGATATACCATCCTTTCCTAGGATAGTGCAAAGAACACGTCCCAACTGCCACTTCAAAGGTGGGAGGTTGTTGTCCTTAATAGCAACTTAGGAGTTTGGTTTGAGCTCGTCTTTATTCGCCATCCACTTTGCCCGCACCTGCAGCTCGGAGATGTATTTCTTCGCCCACCGGTTCCAGAAGTGTTGACGAAGTTGTTCGATCCTCTGGTATCGCTGGAGATGACTAGAAGAAACATCGCTCAGATTATCGCCGGCTGGCGCAGTCAATGGTCGGCCAATAAGGAAGTGTCCGGGAGTGAGCGGGGAAAAGTCACTAGGATCGGAGGAAAGAGGAGACAGAGTTCTGGAATTTAGCACGGCTTCAATTTAAGCCAATACTGTTCTGTACTCTTCTAACGTGAGATGCGCGTTATCTATCACTCGATGAAGATGGTGTTTACACGACTTTACTCCTGCCTCCCACAGACCACCAAAATGCGGCGAATAAGGGGGAATGAAATGAAATTTAATATTTTGGCTAGACGCGAATTCTAAAATAATTCGAATATGCAATTAGTTAAAAAAATTGAAAAATCGTTCATTCACATCACATCACATCTTCAGCCTATTAATGTTCCCACTGCTGGGACACAGTCCTCCTCTCTGTGAGGGGAATGGGCCGTAATCCACCACGCGGGCCCAGTGCGGGTTGGTGGATGTCACATGTCTTCGAATTTTTGGTTCTAGGACATGCCGGTTTCCTCACGATGTTTTCCTTCACCGTTTTGAGAGCAGTGGTGATGAAATAATTTACACAAAGTATAGCGCCTACCTGGGCTCGAACCCATGACCTACAACTTGTTAGTCGCGGCCGATACCACTGGGCCACCACTGCTCCAATCGTTCATTACACCTACGAAATTACGACCATTATCAGAGTAGATATCTGCAGAGATATCTACTTTGATAATGGTCGTAATTGCCTGTAAAGCCAGCGCTTACCACGGCGTGAAATGAATCTTTTTAAAGTAAGTAAATACGCTTCACTGGAGAGGTCACTGAACTCCAGGTGTGGCACGTGTCACGAAACAAACAAATAGACAAATGTAGCCCTTGATAAGCTTAGCACCCCTACCCTTGCGGTTCAGTATGAGGACTGGCCCAGCGTAATCCACCCCACAACGAACGAATGGAAGACTAGGTGTAACTCGATCCCTAGGCAAGTTACCCATCAGAGGACTAAGCGTCTCACCTCTAATGCGAGTACAGGGGGTTGACCATAAGCTCTTAGAGCGGTATCAATTTGAGATCGAGTAAGTGACAGATGTATACAGGTCAGATACATCTGTCCCTTACTCTGTCTCAAATTGATACCACTCTAAGAGCTTATGGTCACCCCCCTGGTAACACAACTATGCACTACCTGACCCGCTAAATTTCTGCCTCCGACCGGCCACCATGATTCGCGTAAATGAAAAAGTAATGCCTGCGGAGCAGCGTGGAGAAGCTGAATGTGCTCATGACGAAATAATAAAGTGGTAAAATAATGCTTGCTATGAATTACAATTGGATGCCTTTTACCGTAAATGAATTCATCAATTTAGACAAAAAACCTTTCCTTTTTAACCGACTTTCGAAAAAGGAGGAACTATGTTCGACTTCTTGTATGATTTTTTTTTGTTTGTTCACCGATATCTCCGTCAATTGTGGACCGATTATGAAAATATTTTTTTTTGTTTAAAAGAGTATGTTCCGAAATTGGTCCCATTTTAATTTGGTGAAGATGTGATGAAGAACTTCGAAGATATACAACAGAACTCTTCAATAAATAACGGCAAATCTCTCGGGACTGCTGCAATCGCATGCCTGTTTATTGTTTATATCATTTCATAACATAACATCACGCCAGTACGCTCAGGGGGATGACCATAAGCTCTTAGAGCGGTATCAATTTGAGATCGAGTAAGTGACAGATGTATACACGCCAGATACATCTGTCCCTTATTCGATCTCAAATTGATACCGCTCTAAGAACTTATGGTCACCCCCCAGATCTCTCATTCGATCGGTTTTGTTCAAGTTTCATGATATTCGTGTACTATATACTGGCGTTATAGGAAACTTATTAAACAACTTGCCTATTAGGTAGGTACAACTGAAAAGTGAAAAATAAAAAAAACTTTTTTACAAAAAAAGACTACCGACATCCAAATTAGAAAACTACAAAGTGAAAAATAACTTTATTTTTGGAAGTCGGTGTCCATTACGCAAAATAATGGTACCTACGAAAGACACCGACTTCCAAAAATAAAGTTATTTTTCACTTTGTAGTTTTCTTATTTGGAAGTCGGTAGTACTTTTTGTAAAAAAGTTTTTTTAATAGTCTCATTATTAGATAATGCCTTATATTCAACTGGATAAGATTCCATTTGACAAAATCGAGCTAATGTTTTATCTGCGTGGTCTCTCGTCTACACTAAGGCCGCCTGTACGCTTATGATTTTTACATCGACTGTTATTTATAAAACGTAACATAAAGGCAACCGCACGCCTCATACATTTAAATTGAGAGAAACGACAGAAGGGTTATAAAGATAATTCACAAAAATCATGGGCAACAACGGTAGTGACGCATGATTTGACCTCAGGTAACTCGCGATGTTTGAACGAGTCCGAACTTTTGTGATCGTCTATTGAAAAGCTAGGGTCACGAAGAAATTAAGGACCCTCCCACCACAAGGTAGATGAAGAAAGTCTGCCAATCACTTACGTAACGCCAAGGGGCGTCTAGTGTAAGATCATGAATTTCCGCGATCCGATTTTGAACGAATGGCCTAAGACAATCGTGCAATCAGTCCAAAATAATATGCTATTAAATTTACAACATAATGAGTTGCGTACTTTTTCGTACAGACGAGCACCCAATAAAGCCCCACAAATTTCAAGCCGTGAGATACTAATAGGTTTTAAAGGCGCGACCTTTGTTTTTGAAAACAATAATCTAACCGATACTGTTAAATCATTGCAAACTGTGCGAACATAAATACATGCGCCGTACGCCGTCTGAGACGCGTCGCTAAAAATGTGTAAGTCAATATACATAGGCTGTGTACTTATAGCGTGGCGGGGTATATTACGAACAATATTTAGCGCTTGCAATGAGATAACAAACCGGTTCCATACACGCGCCGTGCCATCTGGAACGTTATCATACCAATCTATTATTAATAGCCACGATTGTTGTAAAAGAACTTTGACAACAACTATGACAGGACTTTACAAGCCGAGAGGGTCAAAAATTGAGAAACGTTTGATAAAATAGACCTCTTTGTAATAGGCTTGGCATCATCAACATTAAAGTGAGAATTAAAATAAAAGTTGTCACTTGCGTTATGCCAGCCCATTCCTAAGGTTTTAGAACTAACATTTTCATCTAAACTTAAAGGTTTAAACTGACTAGACGACTGACGGTCATAATCGTGTTTAAAATTAAATATCCACTTCCTAAGTGGAAAATGCTGCAGTCGGGCTTGCAGCGTCTTCTGAGTTTTTTCGCATAGATCTAATTATTTTATTTTATCATAAAATCCCGTAATGTAATCGTCGACATAAAAATCCTCTTTTATAGCTCGAGTGACATCAGGAGCAGGAGATTCATAGGCTAATTGTTTTAGGCACCTAACACTTAGAAAAGGTGCGGAGGCAGTTCAATACGCCACGGTGTTTAATTTGAACATACCTAACGGCTTTGAGAGATGGTCACGCCACAGAATCATTTGCAACCTACGCTGACCTTCATCTACCAGTCACCGCCGTTACATCTTCTCCACGTCGGCGCATGCGACATACCTGTGCTGCCGAAAGCGGAGAAGAATGGCAACGAGATCACCCTGTATAGGAGGGCCAACCAGTTGCAAATCATTCAGTGACTTCCCAGTGCTCGATCGTGCGCTTGCATCAAACACCACGCGCAACTTGGTGGTGGTGCTGAGCTCGCGGAACACGCCATGATGCGTCATGAAATAACACGGGGATTCAGAGGAATCTACCTGTGTCATATGGCCTAAACTAAGATACTCGTGCAAAAAATTGGAGTAAAGTAATTTATGTTCAGGAGAACGCTGCAGCCGTTTTCCTAGCGCAAAAAATCGACGTTCTTTTTTTTATTTTTTATTATTATCTATAGGCTTGCGCTTGACCACTATCTCACCTGATGGTAAGCGATGATGTGGTCGACGATAGAGCACGCTTGCCTATAAGAAACCTATTTACTCTTGACTTAAAGACCCCTAGATTGTAGCTATCGGGAAACACAGATTCCGGCAGGGAATTCCACTCTTTAGCTGTACGCATAATAAAAGTGTCCCCAAAACGTTTTGTGCGTATGGGTGGGATGTCCACCATGTACCGATGACGCATCGCCGTACGTCTGGTAGTCCGATGATGGAACGGGCTGGGCGGAATTAAATCATGTAATTCCATCGCACACTCCCCGAAATGTAACCGATAAAATACCGACCAACTGGCAACTCGGCGACGATGTTCAAGGCTCTGGAGCTTTGACTTGACCAGTGCCTCATTACCGATGAGTTTCTTGGCCCGCTTTTCGATCGACTCTAGTGCATCAAGCTGGTATTTGGCAGATCCATCCCAGAGATGAGAACAGTACTCCATGCACGATCGAACTTGCGCTTGATACCTTGTTTAGTGTCCTGTACTATTGGACAAGACACTAAACACTGAAATTGACCCGTCTTCTAGCCACAATGTCACACAAGAAAACCAATTGGCAGGAACCTCACAACAGACAAACCCTATAAAACTGGTAAACATATCAGAAGCAAAACATATACCTGAAAATGGACGGAACAAAACCTTACACAATATTTACACTCAGACTAAACCTACGCAACAGATTACAGTTACAAAACTATCTAATAATAAGGAGAGTTTTCAAGTAAAAAAGAAGAAAATAATCATAATTGCTGATCAGCAGGGACGCTTCATTCAAAGAATTTTAAAAAAAATGATAGGTAATGATTATTTAGTCAGATGCTTCTGGAAGCCGGGAGCATCACTACAGGCAGTTCTAAGTACGGAAAAATCAGAGATAAGTCTACTTAATAAAAACGACTTTGTAATTATTTTGGGTGGCATGAATGATAAAAACCCGGAAGAAACACAATTGTGTCTCAGTAATTTTTTGAATAATTCCAGAAATACTAATGTTTTGGTATCCGAAGTACTATTTAATAAACATTTGAATGAAAGAAAGTTAAATTATAAAATTAGGTTTATCTGTTCTCACTTCAGTCATTCAACCTACGTAGACATGAGTTACTCAACATATGTGCCAAAATATCGCTTTATAGCATTACATGTATCCCAGTTAATATTAAAAGAAATTTTGAGCGCAGTATACAAGCAAAAATATAATCAGTATGTCAGCGAAAACAATATTAATACCAACACTGTTACTATCTTTGTTGACAAATATACTCAGACAGAGTCTACCTATAAAGAAAACGAAAGTTTCCCTACCACAAATAATTTTTTTCGCCTATAAAAATATTAAAATTCTGCACCAAAACATTAATGGCTTATTAACTAAACTAGATGAGTTAATGGTACATTTACATTCTTTGGGAGAGGACAGTAATTATAATCCAGTTGATGTTCTATGTATTACGGAGCATAACATGACTATTGATGATACGAAACTATTTAAACTGTCCAATTATATAATGGGGGATAGTTTCACGCGTAATAATAGAAATGGGGGATCATGCATATTGATTAAATCTTTTAATAAATTTAAAATTGTCACAGAGGCCAATAGCCTGAGTATTACTAACATATTCGAGTGTAGTGGCATTGAACTAATTAATCATAAAATTATTATATTGTGCGTTTACCGACCACCTAAAAGTAGACATGACCAAATTGAGTTATTTTTTGCGAGACTACAGGAATTATTAAGCAAAATATGTTTCACAAACAAAAAAGTTATAGTGTGCGGCGACTTCAACATAAACAGGATAGAAAGCAATAAAGTATCTCAACAATTTGAACATTTATTAGCAAGTTATAATTTGAATTTAACTATAAGTCAACCGACCAGATTAAGTAGCATGACATGCATTGACAATATAGCCCATAATATTAGGGGCGCAAAATCTACAGTTTTGGAACTTTCGCTTTCTGACCATACAGCACAATTGTTGACATGCCCTGTAAAGAAAACCTACACCATAACACACTGGTTTAAATCTAAAAGAGATTACGGCGAGGATAATATTTCAAAATTTATAAGTTGCATTGGGAGTCTTAGTTTTACGGAATGTTTTACAAATAATGATCCTGAAATAGCTTACAATACTTTTTATGATCTATTCAAATTATTTTATGAATTATGTTTCCCTATAATACGAGTTAGAATACCAATTGCTAAGAGGCCTACATGGCTAAGTAAAGGAATAAGGTTATGCTCAAAAAGGAAACGGGACTTACTATGGAAGTATCGACTGTCATCAAATCCAAAAGACAAATTAAACTTTAAGGAATACACGGCAAGACTAAGAACTATTATTAAAAAGACTCAAAAGTGTCAAAACAACTATTTTATCAATTCAGCTAGTAACAAAAGCAAAGCAATTTGGAAAATTATAAATAATAGTAAGACAGTAACACCTAAAGAAGAAATAAATCAAATAAAAGTTAAAGACAAATTAGTGACCAAACCGGCAGATATAGCTCAAGCTTTTAACAACTACTTTATTGACGATATAAAACCAACACCCAATGACGATGGTACAGCTCTTAAAACACTGACATATAATAAGCCGAATTCTATTTTCATGACACCAACTAATCCACAAGATGTAGTCCAAATTATAAAAATGCTTAAAAATACGAACAGCACAGGTTATGATGACATAAACGTAAAAATAATCAAAAGTGTATCGAATCTCGTTGCTCCAGTTCTCAGTCATATAATAAACCTGTCCCTTGAACATGGGGTGTTCCCTTCAAAATTGAAATTAACACTCATAACTCCCATATTCAAAAAAGAAGACAGAAAAGAGATGAAATTTTACAGACCAATTGCACTAATACCAGTTATTGCAAAAAATTTTGAAAAGGTAATCTATAATAACTTGTACAATTACTTTGAAAAGAATAAAATATTTGCAAACGAGCAATTCGGGTTCCGCAAGGGTAGATCTACAAGTAGCGCGTTCTTTAAGTTTTTTAAACAAGTAATGACAGGGCTAGATAAGAAACATCAAATAACTGCGATTTTTATGGATATGTCAAAAGCATTTGATCATGTGGATCATCAAATACTTCTAAATAAATTGGAAAAATATGGGGTAAGAGGAATTGCATTAAATCTTTTAAAATCATATTTAGCAAACAGATTACAAGTGACACAAATAACTAGAATAACGTAAGGCACAAAGTATGAACAAACATATAAATCAAATCCCAGAATTATTCAATATGGAGTGCCCCAGGGAAGCATACTGGGGCCACTTTTGTTCATAATCTACATAAACGATTTACCCAAATCCATAAAACAGGAACTAATTTTGTTTGCAGATGATAGCACAGCTATTTTTACGAAAGACCAGCAAGATGATTATGAAACAAACGTTAATAAATCTCTTACAGATATCACAAACTGGTTAAATGTAAACAAACTAAAAATAAACACTGCAAAGACAAGCTACATGACATTCAAAAATAAAAACTCAAAAGCAACAAAAATTCACATTAACTATAAAAATGAAACATTAAAAGAAGTTAATAACACAATATTTCTAGGCTTTCACATTGACTCTGGGCTCAACTGGAAAATGCAGATCGATCATATCTGCAAAAAATTGAATCAATCTTCCTATGCTCTCTACATGCTAAGAAAAGTTGTACACGAAAGTGCATTACTAAGCGCTTACCATGCATATGTGGGTTCTACACTCAAATATGGTGTTCTTTTTTGGGGTAATTCTCCCAACAGAGAATATGCGTTTAAAGCCCAAAAAAAATGCATTAGGAGTATATGTGGACTTAAACAAACTGATACATGTAGACCACTGTTTACTAGATTAAAATTTTTATCTCTCCCTTCAATGTATATTTATGAGGCTGCAGTGATGATAAAACGCGATATTAGTAGTTATGAAACATTAAGAAGTGCACGACATAAAAATATGTTGAGTGTTATTAGATGCAGAACAGATAAATTCAAGATGAGTATATTTGGGATAGGGATAAAAATTTACAACAGATTACCAAATTGCATAAAAAACATCGAAAGACTGAATATTTTCAAAAATAAACTCAAAGTATTCTTAATAAGTAAAGCATACTACTCAATCAATGAATTTTTAAATGATGAAATATTTACCTAAAAACAATGATAAAAAGTGTATGTAAATCTTGAATTTAAATCTGACTAATGTATATCGACGATATTTAATCATTTACAATGTATTTTTGACAAGAGTGTAACATGAATGAATTATAATGTAATTTTGACATGAGTTTTGACATATTAAATAAGGTATGAATGAGTTTTTGATAACAAAAATATTGTATTCTTGACATGAAGTTTTGACATAGTAAATCATGCTATTATATTTTTTTTGACATATGTAATAATTTTAATTAATGGTATTTCATTTTCTTTGAAATGTATAATAAAATTAACTGATAATAATGTACTTTAACATGAATAATGATAGAATATATCTTATAAGACTATACAATATTGTACGCCCTGTGGGTATGTTGCAGCGATCTTTATATATATTATGATAACAACTGTTTTTCCACCTGTGACAAACAATAAAGGAATTTGAATTTGATACAAGTTGAGCAGCTGTTCCGGCGTGAAGTACCTTCTCACCTTCGCAAGGATCCCCAACTTTTTGGCAGCCAGCTGAGCCTTTGCCTCAATGTATGGCCCAAAATTGAGAGTCGATGTCAACGTAACGCCAAGAAGCTCAAGATGGTCCGTTATTGGCACGGTTACATCACGGAAAGTAGGAGCCGGGTGGAATTGGCTCGTTTTAGCGGAAAAAAGACACGCCTGGGTTTTAGCAGCATTAAATCTGACCAGATTGGCATCGCCCCATTCGGAAACTGCCTGCAAGGACAAGTTCAAGCGCTCCACCATGGCCTCCCGGAGAGACCGGACCCGGCCCGGTAGCACGCGCGTTGGACAAGTATCTCTCAGCAACAGTGCTGTCGTCTGCATACCCAAAGGTGCCGGGCTTCAGCAGATCGTTAATGTGCAACAAGAACAATGTTGCTGAGAGTACGGACCCCTGAGGGACCCCGGCATTAATATCCAATTGGTCCGACGAGCAGCCATCGATAACCACTCGAATGGACCGATCTCTCAGGAAGTCTGCAATCCAATCACACAGACCACCGGGCAAACCGAATGAAGGAAGCTTACCAATAAGGCTTTCGTGCCAGACCCTATCGAAAGCCTTCGAGATGTCGAGGGAGACGGCAAGCGCTTCCCCATGCCTCTCGATGGCCTCACTCCATATGTGAATGGCATACGCTAGAAGATCCCCGATTAGATAGAAGACCGATAGACCGATTTCGGCGAAAGCCGTATTGGCGGTCGCTAAGGATATCGTTAGTTTCTAGGTATGCTAGGAGCTTTGTGTTGAGTACACGCTCCATACTCTTACAGAGTATGGCCGTTACAGAGATGGGTCTGTAGTAGGCCGGGTCAGCTCTACTGCCCTTCTTGGGCACGGGCTGTACGTTGGCTTGCTTCCAAGCATTCGGCACTGTTCCAGTCTCATATGAAAGGCGGAATAGGCGTGTCAAGATCGGAGACAGTTCAGGCGCACAGGTTCTAAGAACTATAGCTGGTATGCCGTCAGGGCCGCTAGCCTTGTTCACGTCGAGGTTGCGCAGCACCCTACGGACGTCCTTTTGGGATGCGAATTATCTGACATACTCGTCTCGCACCCATCAGGAGAAGGAGGGGGCCGCGAATCACCAGGATTCAGATGCGAAGATTCCGCAAAAAGAGAGGCAAACAAATTTGCCTTCTCCTCAGCGGTGTGAGCCAGTGACCCATCGGGTTTCAGCAGTGGTGGTAGTGAGGGACGGCAGAAGTTCGACTCGACCGACTTAGCCAGGGACCAGAACGCTTTACTACCTGCTGGGTAAGAAGCAAGTTTGGCCCCCATTCGGCCAATGTGGTCGAATCGAGCCCCACGCAACACCTTCTTGCAGGACTTGGCAGCCCTGTTGTAGGCTTTCTTCTTCTGACCCAAATCACTCGCTTTACGCGATCGAGCGTCGACCCATGCCAGGAACGCCTCATGTTTAAGCGCGTCGGCGCGACGACATTCGGAGCCAAACCATGGCTGGTCAACGCTGGAAATCGTTATGTCAGAGAACGGAATGTAGTACTCCATTCCCTGACGCAACACATCAGTAACGGCGTCCGCGCACGACGAAGGATCAGCCGAAGAAAAGCAAGTAGGCTGCCAAGGATAGCAAGCGAAGAAAGAACGCATGCCATCCCAATCTGCTGACCTGTACCGCCAAACCCGCCGGGTGCCTCTTGGGCTGGGATCGGGCGGGGAATAGACGGACACAGACTTCACCAGACAGTGGTCGGAACTACCCAGGGGTGAACTTATCGACACAGAGTATCTGTCTGGATCTGTTGTCAGCAGAAGGTCCAAGCAATTCGCTGTGTGCGAATCAACATCCGGTACCCTCGTTGCCCCCTGGACCAGCTGGGTGAGGTTTAGCGTTAGCGAAAGCTTACGCATCTCCCGTCCAGCACGGTCAGTGCACTGGTATGGGAAGAGCCACTCCTGATCGTGGGCGTTAAAGTCCCCCAGTAACACTAATTGGGCGGAAGGGTACCGTTGCTGTGCCGCATCAGCCGCCTCACTGAGGTACTCTGCGAGCCTGGATGTCTCCTGATCTCTGCTGTGCGAGCGGCAGACACAGGCGTAGATAATTTTATCCAGACCTGTGTCCACTAGAGCCCACAGCGTTGAAAATTTTGAGTCCTCAAGGTTACGGAGACGCCGATAGCAAGTGTCATCACGGGCGTACATACACACACCCGCGCGCGGTTTATAATTGTGCTCCAGGGTAAACCCTGGGTAAGATAGGTACGACGCGTCCGACGGACTCGCTATCTGCGTCTCCGTAAGAAATAACAGCGCTGGTTTCTCAGTCTCCAGGTGGTAGTGGACTGCAGAGAGATTTGAGTGCAGACCTCGAATGTTGGTGAGGTGCACTTTGAGGGGGAGGGAGTGCAGCCGCTGTTCAAATTTATTATTTCTTTTCCTTGGCATTACGAATAATATAAGAGTGAATGGAGGAGAGGAGTTGGAAGTGAGACGAGGTTCCACGCTGCTAACCTTCAGACCCGCACTGAAAGGACAGCATCATTGGGGCACTAGTCCGGAGACTGCGGGGACGCCCGAGCCCGGCTTGTGTATAAGAATCCCCCAAGGTATCAGGTGACTGATGGATTCAAATGTGCACGCAGAATCTCCCCTCGCAATTGCGTGTAGTAGTGCGAATAAAGTGATCTTCGCATGTACGTCCTTCCTCAGTCTGTGCGTCTCTGACCATAGACGGTTCCTCAATCTCCCAGAACAATTGAAGTTGCGTATCTAAGGAATTAATAATATTGCAATAAATTGGCGTATTTTTTCGCTTATAATTATGGAAAGGTCCAGAAATAATGCAGCCTAGTTTGGTGTTCTGTAGAAACGGACCACTAGTCAAACGAATTTTACCGTCTTCTAACAAATCCCAAAGCCTATCTACGCCAATCAAAATTTCAGTATTTTTGTAGTCTAGAACCGGGTCGGCCAATCGTATGTTGTCTAGAATACAGACTTGCGCGCTTAATTTACATATGGCAGGCATCGAAGCCGAGGAAACAGAGCCAGTGCTCATAAGAACCGTCAAATGTAGGCATAGTGATAGTGGTTAACTTCACGGATTGTAAATGACTGTTGTTATGACTATGAAATGACCTGGAGCAGTCAGCGACCTCATCAGCGTTCAGCATACACTCAGCAAGTGATATTAAATTGTAGTAACTATCTTCGAACTCGTCCTCTTTAATTAAATTTGATTTAATTTCACTATCGGAAACTCTATCTTCTATATTAGTTTGAATGTCGTTCAATTCAGAAAATAAAGTACTAAATCCTTGAATGCTTAACTTTAAATCAATGCGTTTTTATTAAGAAAGTCATGATCAAAATCTTTGAAAGACTCTAAATAATTATTAAATTTTGTAAGCCTGCCCTTAATTATACCACGCTTCCTAATTAAATCACGAACTAACTCACTACTTTCTACGCTTAGCAAATTAGGAGATTTGTCACGAGATCTAGCAGAGTCAATAGGCATTTTGGTGGTCAGTGAAAAGAGGAGTACTCACGGTTTTATAATTGTCAGCTCAATTATACACGACACTGATGCTAGCAACGTCACCAGGCTAGTTTTTTTTTTTTTTTTTAATCTTTGCCCCACACTAGGAATTTCTTCCTGTATCGTGGGTGCGTTTACAAACATTTAAACTCACATACACAACACCCAGAGCTGGAACAACTGTCTGTAGGTCATACAAATATTTGTTCCGTGCGGGAATCGAACCCGCGACACGCAGCGCAGTAGTCAATCGCTCAACCACTGCGCCAACCGTGCTCTGACTGGAAAACCGATATTCCGAGAATACATTGCGGCAATTTCTCTGAAATAAGACCACATACACACTATAGCACCAAATAGAACTCAGGAGATGATCACTTCAGTGCACTTCCTTCGCCCTTACGTAGCAAATGATAGACACCCATGCTCACCTTCGCAGCATCGGCTCTCAGCCACTACGGCTCGCACAGGTGCATTTGCTTTGTTACCGCTGGCTGAAGCTCCCTTCCCTTTACGCCTTCGGTTTTTTATATACACTCTAGGGGTAGTAGCCAAAAGGCAACGTCAATTCGGGGTGCCCTAATTCGGGTTTGGAACAGATTCGACCTATTTTAACTTATTTGTATTTCGTAAATACATTGAACTTTAATTCAATCAATTCAATTTTGATCCATTCATTGAGGCAAAAGCTCAACTGGCTGCCAAAAAGTTGGAGATCCTTGCAAAGGTGAGACGGTACTTCACGCCAGAACAGTTGCTTAACTTGTATCAAGCGTAAGTTCAGAACTAATTCCTCCTAGCCCTATCCATCATCGGACTACAAGACGTACGGCGATGCGTCATCGGTACATGGTGGACATCCCGCCCATACGCAACAAATGTTTTGGGAATACTTTCATGATGCGTGTAGCTAAGGAGTTGAATTCCCTGCCGGAGCCTGTATTTCATGAGAGCTACAACCTGGGAGTCTTTAAGTCAAGAATGAATAGGATTCTTCTAGGTAAGCGTGCTACTTCATCGACCACACCATTGCTTACCATCAGGTGAGATAGTGGTCAAGCGCGAGCCTATCAAAAATTAAAGAACAACAAACAAAAAAAAAAATGTTAACATTCTGAACTTTCGAAACCTTTTATCATTTGTTATTTTAATCACTAGGCATTTGAATCAGACATTTTAAGCTTAGGTATACCAATCATCGATATTTATATTTTCGATGTTTTGAACATTGACATTTTACCCGTAGGTATTTTAATTTTCGTCGCTCAATTAAGTACCCATAAAAATATTATGACGAATAAATATTATGCCTTGAATATTTATGCAACTCCAAATTATGCTAAAACAAATTAGACAAATGACAGTTATGCTAACCTTCGAATTATGCCACAGTATTATTTTGTTAATAAAATTTATGCGAAAACGTTATGCCAAACAATATTATGCCTAAAAATGTTGTGTCAAGAGAGGGATTCCCGATTTTTTCCACCCTGTTTAACTATTATTTTTTTGTTTACACTTCTTAATGAAACTGTGATTCAATTAAAGCCTTGTTAATAGGACTACTCGAGCTACCAGCTCTTAGACTATATCTTTTACTAATAATACGTTCAATAATAATAAATTATTTAAACTATCTAATAATATTCTGTAAACCATACATAATAATCAGCACAAAAATATTACTATTTTTTCTTAAAGTCTGGGACTTTAAGAAAAGTGGGTAATGTTTTTGTGTACCCTTAAAACTAAGTAGAACTCAGATACATGTAAGATGGCGGAGGACCCGTTTGCAAGTATGCTCACGGTCAAAGTACATACTAACGTATTCATTGCTACACATTTTGTGCAGGAATGAGTAAGTTAGGTCTGGAGGCCTTGGAATTATGCTCTATCAATGTTTTGATATTACAGTACATTACAACGCACCTGTATCTCACTAACGTATTTATAGTCCAGTGCAGTTTTCCACTTGTAAGGCACATTACGGGAGACTCTGGAGGTGGAGAGATAACCAGGTTTCTCCACTTTAGTATGCGACTGTAGGAATTCATCGAACGCCTGTGATCTCGAAGCTTTAAGAAAGCGCAGAATTTTTTCAGAAGTAACATTAGGTTGTAGAGCTAATTCTTCAAACCGCATCACCCTGTAATATTGAAATAAAATTTAGCCACATGGGGCTCGGTTTCTTAAACATGTTCGAAAATTGGTGTATTTAATTTTCAATATTGCCTGTTTTCACTCAATAAATCCGTCCGTCCTCCGTATTCAGATGTCTATTGCGGACATATGCCTCTCCCAAGTTGTGCCACGTGTTGAGCTATATCGCCTCAGATTGCGGAAATTGAATTTGGCGATCTGTTGCTCTAAACAATGTGTAATTCTATCAACGAAGGATTGCATCAGAAATGGAGATGGATCAAAGTTACCGCCCAACCCGAAAAAATTGCGAAACATAGGTAGCAGTGGGTAGGGCACATTGCTCGCAGAACGGATGGTTGATAAGGCCGAAAAATTCTGAAGTGGCGACCGCGAACCATAAGACGCTGCGTTGGAAGGCCAACCACTAGGTAGACCGCTGACCTGGTTAAGGTTGCGGGAATCTACTGGTCACACAGGATCGGTCAATACGACGCTTGGGGAGACCTATGATCAGCAGTGGACGTATTTCGGTTGAAATGATAATAATGATAATGAACAAATTTATTGTACGCAGATGTAATTATACAGTTCCTGATGTCGAGAGTAAAGAATCTGATCACATATAACTTACATCAGTTGGTCCGGATACTGCTGCAGTAATCTTCCTGCTGCCTCATAGTCACTGACCATGTTTTCACAGAGTAGGGCCGGGTTATTACAATCTGGGGCCAGCATGCAGTCGGCTTCGTGCAGCCTTGACTGCATCACTCCACGCGGATCACGCACCAGCAGTATCACCTTCACGTTCAGTCTGAGAGTCATGCAGTTTAAAAACATAAGTTTTAGTCCTGGGGGAGACCTTTGCACAGGAATAGGACACTTCAGGCTGATAAAAAAAGTTCATTACTGAATAGAAAATGCTTAGTTTGACTAATAAGACAGTAACTCACACTTTATCATCCAACACTTCCTCAATGTGCTTCAACCTCAGTCGTACAGTCTTCATACTTTGGAAAGGATACAGCTTGCATAATCGTGAATTGAAATCTGCGTTGTAACATAGATCATCTTTGTTCTCGATCTTACAATTCTGAGAGTATTGTAATGCAGTCGATTTGTAGTGTCCGACATTGAGGATTTTCAATTCCGCTATATTCCCGTCAAGGAATTTTTTAATAAACTCAAAGTAATCATCTGAACCTTCATAATCGCATTTTAATATTCGATTGACAAGGCTCAGGGCCTCGCTAACTTCTTTTGGTTCACTGAACTGTTTATACCCATACATAAGAAGGGGTTCACAAGTATAGTAAGTAGTTGGAAATACATTAGTTACTAGATCTCCAAGGAATGTAGATCCTGACCGCCATGATGATATTATCAAGCTTCGCAGTGGCTCTCCTCCGTCTTCCATAACTAAATTTTTTAATCGACTATCTTTAGATCGTATAAAAATATAGTCGTATGAGTCGCGTTTGATTTGAGATCGTGTTTCTTCTAATACGTTTTCGTTATATGTTGAACTTTTTTTGTCATAAGTACATCGAAGAGTATCAATAATAAGTATAAAACTGATGCCCAATAGTAAAAACATAGTGTAAATTTTAAGGCGCCGCATCATCTGCAAGGAAATAATTATACATTTCTTATTATTTTACTAGCAGTTGCCTACGACTTCGTCCGCGTAGAATTCGATTTATTATGCACTGTATAATAAGAAATATTTAATTAATAATACAAATATTTCTTCTCCCATCACAGACCGATAATTTCACGTTAGTATACTTTAACAAGACGAAAATTATGCTGTGTAGTCTGAGGAAACATAATCACGTGCTGACTGACCAAAAACATAATTTTGTTAATTACTTTTAAACATTGTCAGTCTTATTAATAAAAATTACGTATTACTAGCTTACTCCGAAGTTACTCTTGGACTAGCTAATCCCGGAGTAAGTAAGGATTAACATAGGCTTAGCAATGTTATTAATAAACATGGAATAACCTCGGACTAACTATTCATTTGTTACTCTTGGATTTACGCGTAAGCTATGGCAACCCAATTCAATTTAAAAGTAAAAAGAGTGAACCAGTGACTGAAACCAAGAAATTTGATGACATAAAGTAGAAAAAGAAAGAAAAATAGCTGACAAAGTGATTTGTCATACTTAAATCGCATATAATAAAATATTATGAAAGCGAAAGGAACTCTGTCTGTCTGTCTATTACCATATCACGCTTAAATCGCTGAACTGATTTTGGATGGAGTTAGCCATTGAGATATTATGTATTACATAATGACCTCAATGGAGTTAGTTTGGGACCCTGGAAGGTCATACGATAGTTTTTATCCAATGTAATGGTGGCAAGGAAGGTAGAAATTTGTATGGTGAACTAATAATTTCTCAAGTAAGGCGGCCTTCACAATATAATTAGTGCGACATTAAAAATAGGCTATTAGGAGTACTAATGCTACGCAGACGCAGTCACGGGCAACAGCTAGTATTTAATATTCGTAGTGGTTTGATAGATCTGATGACGAGTGTATCTCTCATACTAATGTTAGTAAAATACCTTAGTATTAAACACATCTTCATGCCAATTCCTGAAATAGTGTTTCCTGTCTAGTACAATATATTTATATTAAACTAAAAATTTTCATCATCAAATCACAACCAACAAAATGTTAATCAAAAATAATAAATGTAGTCGCCATGGATACACTCTTAATCCAACCTTACTCCGACCTAAAACTAGCTAGCACCATGGAATAACTTTTAGTCCAAGACTTGAGTCAGATCATCAGCCTATTAATGGTCCCACTGCTGGGACACAGGCCTCCTCTCTGTGAGAGGGAATGGGCCGTTATCCACCACGCAGGCCCAGTGCGGGTTGGTGGATGTCACATGTCTTCGAATTATTGGATCTAGGACATGCCGGTTTCCTCACGATGTTTTCCTTCACCGTTTTGAGAGCAGTGGTGATGAAATAATTTACACAAAGTAAAGCGCCTGCCTGGGCTCGAACCCACGACCCACAACTTGTAAGTCGCGGCCGATACCACTGGGCCACCACTGCTCTCTAGATTAGTATAATCTCTCCTTATTCCGTGTTTATTAATACGGAAATTTGTTAGTACCAACCTAATGCTTGGAATAAAGTTAATCTTACCTTAGTCCACGTTTATTAATAAGACGGTCAAAGTATTATATATTTTTTTTTTAAATCATGATCCTTTTAATTAATTATAATATAATATAAAACAAAAATTAAACTATTAAACTCTTCATTTTGATACTGCACACTATAGGCAAGGAAAAATTGTGTCCCCACAATATGTTGCCCAAAATCGCCACTACTCACAGGAAGCCGGTTGGTCTCGGGGCACAGTTTCGGACTTACGTTTCTCGACATTGGGTTCGAGTCTAACCTAAGGATTTTCTTTTTGCTTTGTCAAAGATACTATTTTGTTTTTATATTTTTTGTTTTATTTTTTTGACTTTTGTTTTATATTCAATTCAAATTCAATTTCAATTTGTTTTATTAGTACATATAAAGAACAACAACACATTACATGGCATATGGAAACAGTGGGTTGTACTACCAAGTTTAAAATTATAGTCAGCTTTCCAGGCTCCTAAACTAGGTACGCAGACCTGTATCTTAGGAGTCGGACTTTTGCAGCTTCAATTTATATAATACAATACAACCGTGACTTCAGGTTCGTATATGTAGGGAGTACTGTCTAATTGTCAGGAAAGGCCATTATTGCATGGGTTCTTTTCGGGCTAATACGAGTTAGACAAACCAACTTCTTCGCTTGTATTTAGGGTCACAACATAATGTAACGGACAATAACGTAGGTATACGACATTCCACTAAGCACGTAGTTTTATCTACACGAACAATCAGTCACTCTCACTGTATTTCTCCATAAGTTTTTTTCACAAATTCACAACTCAATCCAACCCGCCATTTTCTTACTCTCTCCTTGACCTCTGTCACTTCTTCGCACCAAAAACTAGTGCTTAGTGTTACGTCAAATTGACATCTGTCCAAGTCGTTCCAAACCATAGCTCTCATTAGAACGAAATCTTTAGAAGTGCCTACACGGCTTCCTGACTAAAGCGAGGCAGCGAGCTTTTAACAATCCTTATATTGGCCCGCCATATCTCAAACACCATTCCATTTGGATCCGCTCGTCCATTTCTGACATGCATACTCTGCAATATCGTACGATGTAGACCAGGCGCACAAGATCCTTTAGATCAACCAACAACTCAGCATAGCATGTGTGGAACGGGCGCACTAGGCCCTTTTCAACCAACCAACGACTCATCATACCACGCAATGTAGACCGGGCGCACTAGGCCCTTTATACCAATCAACAACTCATTATACCATGCAGTGTGGACCGGGCGCACTGGGCCCTTTCGATCAACTAACTATTCACAGCGTGGCATGGACCGGGCGTACTGGGCCCCTTCGACCACCCACCTACACAGCGTGACCTGGACCGGGCGTACTGGGCCCCTTTGTCCATCCATCTGGACAAAGCGTGGCGTGAACCAAGCGTACTGGGCCCCTTCGACCACCCACCTACTAACAGCGTGGCATGGACTGGGCGTGCTGGGCCCCTTCGACCATCCACCTGTACAACGCGTGGCGTAGACTGGGCGTGCTGGGCCCCTTCGACCACCCACCTACACAGCGTGGCATGGACCGGGCGTACTTGGCCCCTTCGACCATCCACCTGGACAAAGCGTGGCGTGGACCGGGCGTGCTGGGCCCTTTCGACCACCCACCTACTAACAGCGTGGCATGGACCGGGCGTGCTTGCCCCTTCGAACATCCACCTGTACAACGCGTGTCGTGGACCGGGCGTGCTGGGCCCTTTCGACCACCCACCTATACAGCGTGGCATGGACCGGGCGTACTGGGCCCCTTCGACCATCCACCTGGACAAAGCGTGGCGTGGACTGGGCATGCTAGGCCCCTTCGGCCACCCACCGAATACCAGCGTGGCATGGACCGGGCGTGCTGGGCCCTTTCGACCATCCACCTGTACAACACCAACCTACCTAACGTACCTGGCTCGCAACGGACGTCAGGTCGGTCTCGAAGCACCAAGGGTGCCAGATACCTTCCCAATACTTAACACACCATACTATGTCACATACTCCAAACAACAGGTCACCGGAAGCACCAGAGGCACCAGGCTCCCACCTCCCATCAGACAGCAGGTCGGTCTCGAAGCACCAAGGGTGCCAGATACCTTCCAGATGCTTAACACACCATACCATGTCACATACTCCAAACAACAGGCCACCAAAGCACCGGAGGCACCAGGCTCCCATCCAGATAAGCAGCCGTACACCGTTTGCCTGGACAGCAACTGGACTGCATCTCTACGACTGGAATGCTTTCAGTGGTGAAGCACCTTTCTACAACTCATAATGTCAATGCATCAACTTCCACTATAACAAGTACTCTCACTGGCACTATCACAATATCGAATCTCTTTACCCTCAGATATCAATTCAACACTCACAAACAGTCAGACCCAGAACAATCATTTGCAGGCCACGCTAATATCTACTCCACATGAGAATGGAACTCGCGACACACAGCGCGGCATCCAGTGGCTTAGCCACTGCGCCATCAAAACGGCAATAAAAATTAATGAATGACATAACCACTTATAGGCATACTACCAATATGAAGAAATTACAAGATTTCTGAGTTACTGTCACTAAAGCACTAACCATTATATTATGTTATGACACATTTGAATACCTATCTTTACATTAAGACAATTTTATAACACAAAATAACATGTAAGCAGTCACCAATCGATGTCTGCAAGCAGAGGTGTATAGCGCACCGTTAACTCACCAACCAAGTTCAAGCTTCTAGCAATAGGATACCACTACATGTTGTCCAGAGATTGAACCTTAGACCAGCAGGTCCAGCAGGTGCACCAGCAATTACCAGACCAACATGATAGTCAAACAATTAGGTAACAAACACAGCAAATAAAAATCAATCAGAACTGGTAAATTTTATGATGAATACACAGTCAAAGAGTAACAGCAAAAATAACCATACTGTTTCATAAGGCAAAAGTTAAGACTTGTGAAAGCCATAATTATCCACAATTGAAACAATTTTGAATCTGTAATGTGCAATCAATTGCTTTTTTTATTTTTCATTTATTTTCTTTTAACCGACAAAAAAAAATTCAACGGCTTTACAATGTAAATTTTGTTTAACCGACTGCAGTGGAACCACAAAAGGGTGGTAATGTTTTTCCAGTGAATTGTAATAAGAATAAAGTGACCTTACCAGTTATTGTAGATACTTTCCATAATCAGATGTTTGGTAAATCTCTACTTTCTCATGCGCAGTACATTCTTCAATTACAACTTTATTACCATTACTTTTAACACGCCATAATATCAGGCAGGTAGAATTAAGAATTCCATCACTTGAGGTACTTTTCAAACTTGTTAACCATGTTTCCAAAATAGTGATGATTCCCTCCAGGCCATGATTTGCAAAATGAAGTCTTGATTTTAGTTCCTGGTTTTTGTACCAACTTATTGGAATCTTTCCAGTATTCTTATAATTTAACTAAACAGCTGAACTCAAAAGGCTGATGCATTAATTTTAAACAAACCATTTTCAGGCACTTTTCAACTTTACTAACATTTACCGGCCTTAGTGGAAACGATAATTATCTGAATTTAGTTATCTTCATTGGTTTGAACTAGTAACTATTATTGTAAACTCTCCAAATTGAATTGAGCAAGAATTAGACCTTTCAATAAGCTTTCAAACCATCATGATCAAACTTTATAGTTGAGAGAATATTTTTCAGTCACTCCTGGTGCTAAAAATAAAATCATGTTCTGACCGAATACGCGTCACACAAATCTTCACTTATTTGAAGTTTCCCGCTAGGTACCAACTTTCTCTCGGTAGGTAATTTCTGATCACAGATTATTCGATTTTTATTTTACTAGTCTCCTTAATAACTAGCCCTTTATATCCCACGATCTGATGTAGGGAGTACTGTCTAATTGTCAGGAAAGGCCATTATTGCATGGTTTCTTTTCGGGCTAATACGAGTTAGACAAACCAACTTCTTCGCTTGTATGTAGGGTCACAACATAATGTAACGGAGAATAACGTAGGTATACGACATTCCACTAAGCACGTAGTTTTATCTTTTAAATACAATGAGAGTTACCGATTGTTCGTGTAGATCAAACCACGTGCTTGGTGGAATGTCGTTTACGTTATACTCCAATACATAACGTGATTAATTACATTATGACCCTACATACAAGCAAAAGAAGTTCGTTTGTCTAACTCTTAACCCGAAAAGGACCCTTGCAATAATGGCTTCACCTGACAATTACACAGTCTTCCCTACATTAGATCTTGGGATATAAGGGCTAGTTATTGAGGATACTAGTGAAATAACAATCGAACAACTTGTGATCAGTGAAATTCCCTACTGAAAGAAAGTTGGTAGCGGTAAACTTCAAATACGTGAAGACTTAGTGTGACGCGTATTCGGTCAGAATATAATCTTATTTATAGCACAAGATTTGATCATAATGGTATCAGAGCTTATTGAAAGTTCTACTTCTTGGTTTATTAAATTTAGAGTTAACAATAATAGTAAATACTTTAAACTAATGAAGATAACTCAATTCACATAATTATCATTTCCATTAAGGCCGGTAAATGTTAGTTTAGTTGGAAAGTGCATGAAAATGGTTTGTTTTGAATTAAAGCTTTTGAGCTCAGCTGTTTAGTTTAATTGAAAGGATACAGGAAGGATTGCAATAAGTTGGTATAAAAACCAGGCAATAAAAACGACTTGATTTTACAAATCATGGCCCGGAGGGAATCATGACTATTTTGGAAACATGGTTAACAAGTTTGAAGAGTACCTCAAGTGATGGGATTCTTAATTCTACCTGCCTGGTCAAAATTAATGGTAATAAAGTGGTAATTGAAGAACGTGCTGCGTATGATAAAGTTCAGATTTACCAAAAATCTATGGGAAGTATCTACATTAACTGGTAAGGTCACTTTGTTCTGATTATTTGATGGTGGTGCTTTATTAATTGGGCAAACATTGCCACCCTTTTGTGGTTCTACTGCAGTCGGTTAAACAAAAATTACATTGTATAGCCGTTGAACGTCTACCACACTATACAATACCCAATGTTTTTGTGTGTTACAAGAAAAAAAACCATAGATTACTCATCACGGGTTCAAAGTTGTTTCAAATTGTAGATAATTATTGTTTTCACAAAACTCTTTAACTTTTGTGCCTTGTGAAACATAATACTCGTATCATTATCTTTGCTGTAAATCTTTGACTGTGTATTCATCTTACAATTTACTAGTGATGATTGATTTTTATCAAAATCATCATTGATTGATAACAACCTTGTGAACAACGTGGTGAAGATCGAGTGTGTGTCGACCAGGGTAGCGTACCTTAAACTCAGAATATCCTCAAGATATTCGCTGAAGGTCATACAGGTCTACGCCCCGACCTCAGCACACCCCGACGACGAGGTAGAGACCATGTTTTTTTTTAACACGCTTTTATTAGCTTGGTATGTATGTATCTATGTATCTATGTATCAATGTATCAATGTATCAATGTAACAATGTATCAATGTATCAATGTAACGGAATCTTTGAACGTGATTTTCACCCACTTCAAAACGTTGGATTGATTTGAAACTTTGCACACTTATCAAGGACCGATGACAATGCAATAATTTAAACAGTTTGTCCCATTATCCTTACCATTAAAGCGTGTTTTTTAGTTTTTAGAACTACAATTTATTTAAATTATTATCCATAGGCTTGCGCTTGACCACTATTTTTTTTTTTTTTTATCTTATATAGGCTCGCGCTTGACCACCATCTCACCTGATGGTAAGCAATGATGTGGTCGATGATGGAGCACGCTTGCCTAGAAGTGACCTATTCACTCTTGACTCCGGCAGGAAATTCCACTCCTTAGCTGTACGCATAATAAAAGTATTTTCAAAACGTTTAGTGCGTATGGGTGGGATGTCCACCATGTACCGATGGCGCATCGCCGTACGTCTGGTAGTCCGATGATGAAATGGGCTGGGCGGAATTAGATTATGCAATTCCATCGCACATTCCCCGAAATGTAATCGATAAAAAACCGACAAGCCGGCAACTCGGCGACGATGTTCAAGGCTCTGGAGCTTTGTCTTAACCAATGCCTCATCGCCGATGAGCCTCTTGGCCCGCTTTTCGATCGACTCTAGTGCATCAAGTTGGTATTTGGCAGAGCCGTCCCAGAGATGAGAACAGTACTCCATGCATGATCGAACTTGCGATTGATACAAGCTGAGCAGCTGTTCTGGCGTGAAGTACCTTCTCACCTTTGCAAGGATCCCCAGCTTCTTGGCAGCCAGCTGAGCCTTTGCCTCAATGTAAGGGCCAAAATTGAGAGTCGATGTCAACGTAACGCCAAGCAGCTCAAGATGGTCAGTTATTGGCACGGTCACACTTCGGAAAGTTGGAGCCGGGTGAAATTGACTCTTTTTAGCGGAAAAAAGACACGCCTGGGTTTTAGCAGCATTAAACCTGACCAGATTGGCATCGCCCCATTCGGAGACTGCCTGCAAGGACAGGTTTAAGCGCTCCACCATGGCCTCCCGGAGAGACTGGACCTGAGGCCCGGTAGTACGAGCGTTGGACAAGTATCTCTCAGCAACAGTGCTGTCGTCTGCATACCCAAAGGTACCGGGTTTTAGCAGATCGTTAATGTGCAGCAAGAATAAAGTTGCTGAGAGTACTGACCCCTGAGGGACACCGGCATTAATATCCAAGTGGTCCGACGAGCAGCCATCGATAACCACTCGAATGGACCGATCTCTCAGGAAGTCTGCAATCCAATCACACAGACCACCGGGCAAACCGAATGAAGGAAGCTTACCAATAAGGCTTTCGTGCCAGACCCTATCAAAAGCCTTCGAGATGTCGAGGGAGACGGCAAGCGCTTCCCCATGCCTCTCGATGGCCTCACTCCAGATGTGAATGGCATACGCTAGAAGATCCCCAGTAGACCGATTTCGGCGGAAGCCGAATTGGCGGTCACTCAGGATATCGTTAGTTTCTAGGTATGCCAGGAGCTTAATATTGAGTACGCGTTCCATACTCTTACAGAGTATGGAGGTTACAGATATGGGTCTGTAGTTGGCCGGGTCAGCTCGGCTGCCCTTCTTGGGCACGGGCTGTACGTTAGCCTGCTTCCAAGCATTCGGCACTTTTCCAGCCCTATACGAAAGGCGGAATAGGCGTGTCAAGATCGGAGACAGTTCAGGCGCACAGGTTCTAAGAACAATTGCTGGTATTCCGTCAGGGCAGCTAGCCTTGTTCACGTCGAGGTTGCGTAGCACCCTACGGACGTCCTTTTGATGGATACGAATGTCCGACATACTCGTCTCACATCCATCAGGAGAAGGAGGGGGCCGCGCGTCACCAGGATTCAGACGTGAAGATTCCGCAAAAAGAGAGGCAAATAAATTTGCCTTATCCTCAGCGGAGTGGGCCAGCGACCCATCGGGTTTTAGCAGTGGTGGTAGTGAGGGACGGCAGAAGTTCGACTCGACCGACTTAGCCAGAGACCAAAACGCTTTACTACCTGCTGGGTAAGAAGCAAGTTTGGTCCCTATTTGGCCAATGTGGTCGAACCGAGCCCTTCGCAACACTAACTTGCAGGACTTGGCAGCCCTGTTGAAGGCCCTCTTCTTCAGACCCACGTCACTCGCCTTACACGATCGAGCGTCGACCCAAGCCAGGTACGCCCTATGTTTAAGCGCGTAGGCGCGCTTACATTCGGCGCCAAACCATGGCCGGTCTTCGCCAGACATTGATACGTCAGAGAACGGAATGTAGTATTCCATTCCCTGACGCAACACATCCGTCACGGCGTCCGCGCACGACGATGGATCAGTCGAAGAAAAGCAAGTAGGCTGCCAAGGATAGCATGCGAAGAAAGATCGCATACCATCCCAATCTGCTGACTTGTACCGCCAAACCCGCCGGGTGCCTCTTTGGCTGGGATCGGGCGGGGAATAGACGGATACAGACTTCACCAGACAGTGGTCGGAACTACCTAAGGGTGAACCTATCGACACAGAGTATCTGTCTGGATCTGTTGTCAGCAGAAGGTCCAAGCAATTTGCTGTGTGCGAATCAACATCCGGTACCCTCGTTGCTCCCTGGACCAGCTGGGTGAGGTTTAGCGCTAGCGAAAGCTTACGCATCTCCCGTCCAGCATGGTCAGTGCACTGGTATGGGAAGAGCCACTCCTGATGGTGGGCATTAAAATCCCCCAGTAACACTAATTGGGCGGAAGGGTACTGCTGCTGAGCCGCATCAGCCGCCTCACTGAGGTACTCTGTGAGCCTGGTTGTCTCCTGATCGCCGCTGTGCGAACGGTAGACACAGGCGTAGATAATTTTATCCAGACCTGTGTCCACCAGAACCCAGAGCGTTGTGAAATTGAAGTCCTCAAGGTTACGGAGACGCCGATAGCAAGTGTCGTCACGGGCGTACATACACACACCCGCACGCGGTTTAAAACTGTGCTCCAGGGTAAACCCTGGGTAAGATAAGTACGACACGTCTGACGGACTCGCTATCTGCGTCTCCGTAAGGAAAAGCAGCGCTGGTTTCTCAGTCTCCAGGTGGTAGTGGACTGCAGAGAGATTTGAGTGCAGACCTCGAATGTTGGTAAACGATACCTGATGGTAAACGATAATTTGGTCGACGGAGAAGCACGCTTGCCTAGAAAAAACCCATTCACTCTTGACTTAAAGAATCCTAGATTGTAGCTATCGGGAAACACAGACTCCGGCAGGGAATTCCACTCCTTAAATGTACGCATAATAAAGTACGCAAAATGTATGCGGATATATGTTTAGCCATGCATGGTTTCAAAACTCACTTCACCGTTGTCATGGGGGACTTCAAAGCGAAACTGGGCAAAAAAGACAAGGATGAGCTGCAAGTGGGGCAATTTGGAGTTGGACGTCGGAACCACCGGGGTCACCTACTGGCCAGTTTTCTGGCCTCTGAACTCCTTTTTCAGAAACCGTAAGCATAGGAAGTGGACATGGCAAAGCCCCGATGATGCAACTAAAAACGAGATCGACTTCATCATGTCAACCAAGAAGCAAATGTTCAATGATGTCTCTGTGGTCAATTCGGTGAAAACCTGGAGCGATCACCGCATGGTAAGAGGCAAATTGAACATTAATATCAAGCTTGAAAGGTCTCGACTGATGAAGTCCAAATTCAAAAAATTCAAATTCAAAAGTCATTTATTCAAACTAGGCTGAGAATCAGCACTTTCCGAACGTCAAAATTACATAAGACAGTCCCCCAAAAACGCCCGCCCTTCACCACTTCCTAGTGCTTTTGCTGGGAAGAAGAAGTGGCGCAACAAACTCCTCAGCAGCACAGCTGTCTGTTCAGTTAGAAAAAAAACAAAAACTTGATTCTATACAATAGTATGCAAATAAATTACATTACTCAACACAAAAAATTAAAATAAAATATATTTGCCATAATGACAGCCAGCACACGCCAATATACCAACAAAAACATCGAAATCTAAACTCAAGCGAAAATAAAAAATAAAAACGTAAACGGAACTTAGTACCCGAATTATAAAGCCTCCAGGCATAAAGGGCGTGCCCGCCTACATATAGCTAATACAGCTGTAACTCGAAGTCACATAATTATGATAAACTAGGACCATCGAAGTAAAAAATAAATCAACAGTTAGGCAAGAATAATATATGATCCACTGTCGAGGTCCACGCTCCGTCCAGCACAGATCCAGATCCAAAACCCCGAAAGCTTTCAGCTCGAACTCCAGAACCGTTTCAAGTGCCTAGGGAGCTCCGTGGACGAATACAACGATGGGTTCGTGGAAGCTGTCCATACTGCCATGTCCACTTCCTATGCTTACGGTTTCTGAAAAAGGAGTTCAGAGGCCAGAAAACTGGCCAGTAGGTGACCCCGGTGGTTTCGACGTCCAACTCCAAATTGCCCCACTTGCAGCTCATCCTTGTCTCTTTTGCCCAGTTTCGCTTTGAAGTCCCCCATGACAACGGTGAAGTGAGTTTTGAAACCATGCATGGCTAAACATATATCCGCATACATTTTGCGTACTTTATTATGCGTACATTTAAGGAGTAGAATTCCCTGCCGGAGTCTGTGTTTCCCGATAGCTACAATCTAGGATTCTTTAAGTCAAGAGTGAATGGGTTTTTTCTAGGCAAGCGTGCTTCTCCGTCGACCAAATTATCGTTTACCATCAGGTGAAATAGTGGTCAAGCGCAAGCCTATGGATAATAATTTTAAAAAGACATGGTCTCTACCTCGTCGTCGGGGTGTGCTAAGGTAGGGGCGTAGACCTGTATGACCTTCAGCGAATATCTTGAGGATATTCTGAGTATAAGGTACGCTACTCTGGTCGACACACACTCGATCTTCACCACGTTGTTCACAAGGTTGTTATCAATCAATGATGATTATGATAAAAATCAATCATCACTAGTAAAATTGTAAGATGAATACACAGTCAAAGAGTTACAGCAAAGATACGAGTATTATGTTTCACAAAGCACAAAAGTTAAAGAGTTTTGTGAAAACCATAATTATCTACAATTTGAATCAACTTTGAACCCGTGATGTGCAATCAATGGTTTTTTTTTCTTGTAACACACAAAAACATTGTTTATTGTAGTGTGGTAGAAGTTCAACGGCTATACAATGTAATTTTTGTTTAACCGACTGCAGTAGAACCACAAAAGGGTGGCAATGTTTGCCCAATTAATAAAGCACCACCATCAAATAATAAGAACAAAGTGACCTTACCAGTTAATGTAGATACTTCCCATAGTCAGATGTTTGGTAAATCTGAACCTCAGCCACAGGGCAGTGTTAGCCAGGGCAGATTCAACATGCCTTTTTATGGACTCCCAAGAATTACCCGTTATTACCATGGCAGTATCGTCAGCATATGAAAAAACCTTAGTGTTGTTAGATTGCCAATTGCAGAGGTCATTTATGTAAATTAGAAATAATGTTGGCCCCAGGACGGAACCCTGGGGTACCCCGAAAGTCAGTTCAGCCTCGGCACTGACAAATTGCCCCACCTTAACCCTCTGTTTTTTTCCTCTCAGGTAATCCTGAAGCAGATCCAATGGGATGCCTCTTATTCCAATATTCTCCAGTTTTTGCAAACAAAGTTGCGCGGTATCTTCTCGTCCAACTTACCACAGTGTCTCAAGACGAAAGTCTATGACCAGTGTATGTTGCCAGTGATGACATATGACTCTGAGACGTGGTCGCTTACAATGGGCCTCATCAGAAAGCTTAAAGTCACCCAAAGGACAATGGAGAGGGCTATGCTCGGAGTGTCCTTGCGTGATTGAATCAGAAATTTAGAGATCCGCGAGAGAACCAGGGTTACCGACATAGCCCGAAGAATTGCCAAACTTAAGTGGCAGTGGGCAGGGCACATTGCTCGCAGAACGGATGGCCGATGGGGCAGAAAGGTTCTGGAGTGGCGACCGCGAACCGGAAGACGTTGCGTTGGAAGGCCTTCCACCAGGTGGACCGATGATCTGGTGAAAGTTGCGGGGATCCGCTGGTTGCGGGACGCACGAGACCGGTCAATGTGGCGACGCTTGGGGGAGGCCTATGTCCAGCAGTGGACGTCTTTCGGCTGATATGATGAGGATGTCGTTAGCTTTTAGGTATGCCAGGAGCTTAGAGTTGAGAACTCGTTCTATACTCTTGCAGAGGATGGACGTTATTGAAATGGGCCTGTAGTTGGACGGGTCAGCCCGACTGCCCTTCGTGGGCCCTTCTTGGGCTGAACGTTGGCTTGCTTCCAAGAATTCGGCACTTTTTCCCGTCTCATACGAAAGTCGAAACAGGCGTGTCAGGATCAGAGACAGTTCAGGCGCACAGGTTCTGAGAACAATTGCCGGAATCCCGTCGGGGCCACTACCTTTGTTCACGTCAAGATTGCGCAGCACCCTACGAACGTCCTTTTGATGGATGCGAATGTCCGACATATTTGTCTCGCATGGGAGGGGGCCGCGCGTCACCAGAATCTAGACGCGAAGATTCCGCGAAAAGAGAGGCAAACAAGTTTGCCTTCTCCTCAGTGGAGTGTTCCAGTGACCCGTCGGGCTTCAGCAGTGGTGCTAGTGAGGGACGGCAGAAGTTTGATTCAACCGACTTGGCCAGGGACCAAAACGCTTTACTACCCGCTGGGTAAGAAGCAAGTTTAGTCCCAATATGGCTTATGTGGTCAAACCGAGATTTTCGCATCACCTTCTTGCAGGACTTGGCAGCCCTATTGTAGGCCTTTTTCTGCTGACCCACGTCACTTGCTTTGCGCGTTCGAGCGTCGACCCATGCCAGGTACGCGTCGTGTTTAAAAGCGTTGGTGCGCTTACACTCGGCGCCAAACCATGGCCGGTCAACGCTAGACATTGCTACGTCACAGAACGGAATGTAGTACTCCATTCCCCGACGCAACACATCCGACACGGCGTCCGCGCACAAAGAAGGATCAGCCGAAGAGAAGCAAGTAGGCAAATAGGCAAAGAAGGATAAGATGCGAAAAAAGAACGCATCCCACCCCAATCTGCTGACTTGTACCGCCAAACCCGCCGAACGCCTCTTGGGCTGGGATCGGGTGGGGAGTGTACGGATACAGACTTCACCAGTGGTCGGGACTACCCAATGGTGAAGATACCGACACCGAGTAGCGGTCTGGATCTGTTGTCAGCTGAAGGTCCAAGCAATTGGCTGTATGCGAATCCACATCCGGCACCCTCGTTGCCCCTTGGACCAGCTGAGCGAGATTTAACGCAAGTGCGAGTTTTCGCGTCTCACGCCCAGCATGATCAGTGCACTGGTACGGGAAGAGCCACTCCTGGTGGTGGGCATTGCAGTCCCCCAGTAACACTAATTGGGCGGAAGGGTACCGCTGCTGTGCCGTATCCGCCGCCTCACTAAGGTAATCTGTGAACCTGGTTGTTTTCTGGTCACCGCTGTGCGAGCGGTAGTCACAGGCGTAGATAATTTTATCCAGGACCGTGTCCACCATAGCCCACAGCACAGAGAACCTAGAGTCCTGAAGGTTTTGGAGACGCCAATAACAGATGTCGACTCGGGCGTACATGCAAACACCCGCACGTTGTTTAAAATTGTGCTCCAGGGTATACCCTGGGTATGTTAGGTACGATACATCTGACGGACATCTGATCTGCGTCTCCGAAAGGAAAAAGAGAGCCGGCTGAGGTTGGAGTGCAGACCTCTGATATTAGTGAGGTGCACTTTTAGTGGGAGGGAGTGCAGCCGCTGTTCAATGTTTAACTTTTTTCTCTTTCTCATATTTAGTGAGTGAAGTAAGGTAAGAAGAAGGAAGTCAGATGCGGTTCCACGCTGCTAACCTACACACGCACTGATAGGACGCCATCATTAAGGGACTAGTCTGGAGACTACGGGGACGCCCGAGCCCCCCGGGAATGTCCATCGGGCCCTCCCCTCTGGTCGCCAACCAGCACGATGGTGCATTCCGGGATTTTTCGTCAGTCGGGGCAGCCTTTCGTGTGGGGCTGTCACACTACTTGGGCCCCCAATACCTGCGGTCGGCCAGCGGTGCACCGTGTTTCGGATCCCGCTACTCTCTGCGACTAGTCTCCCGATATGACCATAACAGCGCGTGCAAGGCTGGTCTGCCTGCAATGGAACCGCCATCTCGACCCATTTCCTGAAGTGGCTACACCGAGCATCGCACCGGAACACAGCTAGGCCGCTTGGTGGTACGTCTTTGCCCGGCGACCACCCTCGCAAGCCATCGGCCGAAGCCAACCACCAGTTTTTGTCACCTGATTAGCACCACCTGGGGACCACGTGTAGGGTATCGTATGAGGAACTTTCCTACGGACGTGGGTGACTGGCCCACAAAACTTAAGTGGCAGTGGGCAGGGCACATTGCTCGCAGAACAGATGGCCGATGGGGCAGAAAAGTTCTGGAATTGCGACCATTTATTTAAAAAATTAAAGATATGTCATCAGCAAATAACACCATATTTAGTTTGTGCCATAAAATGGTTACTTTCTAAAGCATACTCCTTCCGATTATTAAAGTACCGATTAATTAGAATCCCGAAATAAAAACGCCTTGTGAAACTGAATAGAAAGACAAATAAATAAACACAATTGCTCGTCAGAGATAAGTATAATATTGTGTTTATTAAGAGGAGGTAGAATTAAAAAAACTAATGAGTGATTCGTGTGCCTACTCATAATTGCATAGTTAAGTGATTGTTTACAGTTATTATCCTTGAGGTAAATAAGGTAATTAATAAGGTATCATACTGTTAGTAGTATGTAGTAGTAAACTCGTAACTTCAAAACACTAAAGTCGCTTCTGCATCGTCTCTGGCGCTGCGGGAAATACAACTCCTTCGCTCTTACGTAACAAAGGATAGGCACCCATGCTCGCCCTTCGCAGCTTCAGCTTTCTGGTGGTCTTCGGCGCCCAGCCTCAGCCACTACGGCTTGCACGGGTGCCTATGCTTTGTAACAGCGAGCGGGAGTTGATCTCCCTTCGCGCCTTTGGTTTTTATATACACTCTAGGGGTAGCAGCCAAAAGACTACGTGAAGTCGGGGTGTTCCGATTCGGTTTTGTGCCAGTTGCGTGCTTTTTACCTGGCTGCAAGAAAAGGGTTATGTTTTTCGCGCGTATCTTGTATGAATGTTTGAATGTTATTTTGTTTGTAACATTCTTTAGTACCTCGTATCTTTCAAACCACTTAACGGATTTTTATAAGTTAACGATGTCGTTAGATAGGAATTGGCCGCTCAAGTGTTCTTGGATAAATGCCGATGGAAAAAAAGAAACATGGCTGCTTTTGGGCGCCATATTGTAGGCGTTGTAATTTTTTTTCTTCGAAACCCATCGAGTGGGATATCAACATTAAGGGTTTTTAGAGGCGATTACGAAAATATATACAATTTATATGTTTAAAGCCATTCGAAAAAAAAAGTATAACTAAAAAGTTGTAAATAAAAAAGGTTAATAAAATCAAAAATCCCGACTGCTTCAATAGCGAACTAAAAAGATGTAAACAAGAAGAAAATCTTGCTATGCAGTCGGAGAATACATCTGGTTTTGGTTAGGCAGCTTGCTATATTCGCTCTGTCCGTCTGTCAGTCTGCAGCTTAGCTAATTTTAATAAAAATTAGAAAAGAAGAAAGCTATAATTAATTGACATGGATATATTATATTATTTTTATAAATATAATAAAGATTGGCTATTAACGAATTATATACGAGTGTAAATAGGTGCCAAGAAAGATCGTTTTCAATATGGGTGTTAGTCAATAAAATGGTTCTTTGACACCACTCATCCGTGACGCAGCTTTAGGCTAGACGAGCCGAGCACGAGCCGAGCACAAGATCGTTTAATGTGGACCGACTTACGAGCCTCGAAAGCCGCGAACGACGACGCCGCGCAGGGCTTCGCGAAGGGGAAGATGCAGCTTCAGGAAAAGACTCGCGCAAGTGTCAAACGTCTCCTGCCTCATTTGCGCGTCTGGTCTCGCGTCGCGATCGCACGTCGAACTCCCACCCTAAGCTATTTTTGTTGAAAATCGGTTCAGCCATTTAATAGTTATGCGCATTTTACTTTAGGAATTTATCTTTTCGCAAGATATCGTGTCACCATTACATGTTTCGATAGATTGTCGATCAAGCATGTCCTACTAGATGTGGTTTAACCACTTGAGTGCCTAAAACGTTGATCCACGGGAGACACAATGGCTTTTTAATTGTTTTGATAATTATGGCACACAACCGGTTAAAAAGTATGAAATATAAATTAAGCGAAGCTCCGAAGCGAGTACGAGCCTTGTTTTTAGGGTTCCGAAGGTACCCTTATAGTTTCGCTCTGTCCGTCTGTCCGTCTGCAGCTTAGCTTAGAGAATCAAGTACTAGAAAGCTATAATTTTAATAAAAAATAGAAAAGAAGAAAGCTATAATTAATTGACATGGATATACATATTAATAATGCCAACAAAGTGGTAAAATAAAATCAATTTTTTTTTTTTTCTTTTCCTCCTATAGACGTAAATTGCCTTTTTTTTGTCGTCTATCCCATGGTGTGGGGTATCGTTGGATAGGCCATTCAAAAATATTATAGATTTGTTAAAATCATTTTTCGATTCAGAGATCCATTTGCGTAAAATTAAGCTTTAAATCACAAATTTATGTTAGGGTCAAGTCCCCTCCCTGCTAGCGAAATGGTTGCTCTTGGCTATGTGAAAAAATCCCTTCATTAGAAAATAAAATGAAATTAAAAGAAGAAAACTATCACAGATAAGTAGGCCGCATAAGTTAACGAGTAATAGTCGACCAACTTATAAAATGTACTTGGAACAGTAAAAAATTTGTACAAATTCCATTGAGAAATTACTAAAATAACGTTGTTGGCTGTGTAATACAGTGTAAATATATGCTTATGAACCATGTAAAAATATACAAAAAAAAAATATAACAGGCTTTACAAGTTTACGAGTAATAGTCGACCAACTTTCAAAATGTACTTGGCATAGTAAAATTTATGTACAAATGCCATTAAAAAAAGACTTAAATAACGTTGTTAGCTGTGTAAAGCAGTTAGTAAATATATGCTTATGAACCATGTAAAAATATACAAAAATAAAATCATTACATCCATGATAGCGCTGCTAAATGAAAATAGTACCACAGACGAAATCAAACTTCAAGGCAGGTGACTTAACGGAAACCCGAATTAAGTAATAATAATAAAATAATAAATAATAAATCTTTATTCAGAAATTAGAAAAGGTAAAAACACAGTTTCAATCTTAGATAACTAATGTAGGTATAATAATGTAAGATGCCTGTACTAGGTAATCCTGTATCACAGGCTGTAGGAGCTCTAAAAATATGCTTATCGTAGGACAACAGAATTTAAACAACATTTAACATAAGAAGTCTAAAAATAGTGGCAAAATTGTATAATTTTGAAAATTAATTTTACAATGCATGTCCTCGAAAAGAGCGTTTTCCAAGCAGCCAAACTGTGCGGAAAGTGCCACTTTTTTTTACTAGTGCTTTTTACTTTCCTGTACTTTTTTAATTTTTAACTCCAACGTCAGCCCCCCGCATAGAGTTTTTATTATTTGAGAAAAGTTTTAAAATTAGTTAAGTACAGATTATCATTCATATAAAAAGTAAAACAAAACTAATACGTCATTTAAGGCGTTTTTAATTACTCTAGATTTAGATTTTGATCAATAAATTAATTTTAATTATTCATTAAATATGTTTGGCAGAATTAATATTTTGCTCGTGCCTTTTTGCGTTATGACGTGACAGCTATTGCACATGCGCAGTAGAACTATGAACTATTAGTTAATCTGTGGATATGCTGAGCGCCCTTGAATAAGCGCCATTTTATTAATTTCTTGCTTGGTTCAGATATATTTTTTTATTTCCTCGCACAATGCATAGTAAAATGTTGTATGATACACGTGCGTAAGATGATTTCCGACTCGTGTCGATTTATCCACTCACTCGCTTCGCTCGCTCGTGAATAAAAATGCCACTCATCGGAAATCACCTACTTCCCGCACTTGTAGCATAAATAACTATTAATTTACTTAAAACTATAAACATAGAACTAAATTACTAGGTCATAATTACTTAATGTCTTATTTATCTATATTGCAAAAAAGTGCACTTTGATTACACATATAAAGATTGGGAAATAATTGGTAAGCAGAATTGTAAAATTAAACAGAGACACTTAATTTTTGTAGCTTACGACTAATGTGCTTAGCCAGCAACAAATTGACGGTTAGTAGGTCGTTGCAGTGTCAACAGCAGACGTTCGACGCGTGTGACCTTGAGTATGACGTACTAGACGCCCTCATAGTCGATAGAGTTGATGTGCCTGTATTCCGCTATTTTCCTAGCAGGGCACTCAGGGTCTCCCGTTTTATGGTTGTTGGGCTTTTTAAAGCGCGAACAAGTTGCGCATTTCGATGTGTCCCCTTTCTTCGTGCAATCGGACACCAAGTGTCCAGCTTCACCGCAGTGAGCACACACAGAGTTGATCTCTCTACATGTTTTGGCTGCATGACCATATAATTGGCACTTGTAGCATCTGGTAACCAGAGTGAAGTCCCTAACAGGGCAGGACGTCCAATTTATAAACAGCCTCGATGTCGAAATTAGGGCTTTACGTATATTGGCTGGCATTTCAATAATGTAATTACAGCTCGACGCATCTTTCTTTCCAGATTTGTGGCTTAATTTAACAGAGGCCAAAAAGGACTCCATGGACATCTCTGGCAACTTGTCGGGTATGTTTTGTTCGTAAATGCACCTGAAGACTTCAGTTTCAGACAGGGTAGACGGCACTCCAACAATCACGATCCGTGGTTTGCGCTTCTTGGGCTCATCGGCGGTTAGTCCAGATGTAGAAAGCTGAACGGCGTTCTTGATTTTTTCAGCGTCATGCTTGGTCTCTGTGCTAATAACAACACCTCCATTTTTGGTCTTGCGGACACCTCGTACATGCAGCTTCATTTGATCAGGTCGTATGATTTTTGTTACCATGTCTTTAGTTTCGTCACTGGACTGTAAACTAATAGGTACTAACCATTAAAACTCTGCAAAGCTGAGTGCACCCAGTAATGAGTACAATTTTTCAGATGTTTAAATAACACGGTGACAACATACCTGAATTTCATTTACGTAGTTAAATTCCAGTACAGTCTTCCATTTGTAAGGCACATTACGGGAGATTCTGGAGAGGGAGTGAACACCAGCCACCTCCACATTGGTATGCGACTGTAGGAACTCATCAAACTCCTTTGTTCTTTGGACTTTTAGGAAGGTTAGAATTTTATCAGTAGTAATATTAGGCTGAAGAGCTAATTCTTCAAACCGCACCACCCTGTGATTTAAAGATAAAATTATGTTAATGTAGCTTTAACACGCGACTTCGTGTGTTTTTATATCGCACAATAATATTGTAGATGTCTAGGCCGACCGGCCAGACTATATAAAAACCGGCCAAGTGCGAGTCGGACTCGCGCACGAAGGGTTCCGTACCAATATCACAAAAGACGGCAAAATAGTCACGTTTGTTGTATGGGAGCCCCATTTAAATATTAATTTTATTCTGTTTTTAGTATTTGTTGTTATAGCGGCAACAGAAATACATCATCTGTGAAAATTTCAGCTGTCTAGTTATCACGGTTCATGAGATACAGCCTGGTGACAGACAGACAGACAGTGGAGTCTTAAGTTAGTAATAGGGTCCCGTTTTTACCCTTTACGGTACGGAATTCTAAAAATATGGTTGGCTAAAATTCCTATTCCTCCGTATGATATATATCCAGCCCCCTTCCACCATTGGACATCTCAATATTTAAGTAGGGCTCCCATTCAACAAACGTGATTGTTTGCCGTTTTTTACGATAATTGTACGGAACCCTTCGTACGCGAGTCCGACACGCACTTGGCCAGTTTTTTGTAACAGTTGTCATTTCAGCTATCCCGTAAATACTACCACTAAGTATAGACCAGGGTCAAAGCCTACAAAAATGGTAAAAAATTAAAAAAAATTACAGTAGGATGAAACCCATTAGAAAAGCAGGGGAATATGATCAAAATGAGAGGAAAAATAAATTACGGTCGATCCGAGTTCGGGAAGTGGGAGGGGGTGAGTTTTTAAGGGTAAAAAATGGTTTATCTTGATTGCCGGAAAAACTACAAGTCCTATGGAAAAAAGTTAAATGTCAAAGTTGTAGGCAATAAAAATATCTACAACTTTTGTATTTGCAGATTTTTCACATAACCTCAAAATTTAGGTGAAAAATTCAAAAAACCAAGTTTTTGGTTTTTTATTTATATCTTTTTCAAAAATTTTTTTTTTTCTACGAAATTTGGTGAAAACTTACCTTATTATGTCCCAAATACACTGTAATTTATTTGATTAAAAATATTTATTTTTTCGCTTCATTTTAATTTAATATCAAAAAAGCACCCTAATTTTCAATCGAAAATTCTGACGTCAAAATATCAGCTTTTTTCAAAAAGTTTGGGGGCTTTTTGTTCGTTGAAATATCTACTTTCTGATGGTGTAAAGAAAAATATACATTACTATAGGAAATATTCTTAGAAAATGCAAAAAATTGAAAAAACCTCAAATTCGAAAATTTTTTTTCAATCATTATGTAAAATTTTGAGGTATTTATTAAAATTTACACTTTAATTACTCAAAAAACGTAAGATTTCATGTTTTATTGATAAACGAAAAAATTACAAATTAAAATATACTTCTATAATTAACAAACAAATAAGTTAATAAAGTTAATATTTAATAAGACATCTACAATATTTTGAAAAAGTTGTAGAATCTTCTTTAAATAATATTTGTAGATGCCTATTTATTGCTGTTTTAACATAATTTATATACCTGAGCCCATTGCCAATTTAAGCCCATTGTAAGTTATTTCATTGAGAAGTGGGGACGGACCTAGGAGGGTCTGGGCCTTACTACATACCTGCTATTTCGTAGCAGCTGTAAAGACCGTTAGCCAGTATTCGAGATACAGAGTAGTGTACAACATCGTTTTTAAAAATACACGTGCAGGCTGAGTTACTCTAAGTGATTTGTGAGAAATTTACTTTATTCAAAGAATCGTTTGGAATCTACATAGCAAGGTAAATACTATCTGTATTTTAATCTATATTAATCAGCTTCAAAATAAAAATAGTAATATTTTTTTTATAAATAGTATGTTTAACGTAACATAACCTAAAAAATTGAAATTGAATGATATTTTAGTACAAGAATAAAAAAATAGTAATTTCGTTTATTTTATACAAACAGATTTAGTTATACTCATGATAAAATCAATAGTACGATTTACATGTATATTTATTTTGTATGAGATTTTCTATGACATTAATGTAATTCGAGTAAAATAAATAAACTTTTTAACTAAAAAAAATTGCAGCAATCACATTTTTTTGATGAAATTGTTCATAATGATTAAAAAAAAATTTCGAATTTGAGGTTTTTTCAATTTTTTGCATTTTCTAAGAATATTTCCTATAGTAATATTTTTCTTTACACCATCAGAAAGTAGATATTTCAACGAACAAAAAGCCCCCAAACTTTTTGAAAAAAGCTGATATTTTGACGTCAGAATTTTCGATTGAAAATTAGGGTGCTTTTTTGATATTAAATTAAAATGAAGCGAAAAAATAAATATTTTTAATCAAATAAATTACAATGTATTTGGGACATAATAAGGTAAGTTTTCACCAAATTTCGTAGAAAAAAAAATTTTTTTGTAAAAGATATAAATAAAAAACCAAAAACTTGGTTTTTTGAATTTTTCACCTAAATTTTGAGGTTATGTGAAAAATCTGCAAATACAAAAGTTGTAGATCTTTTTATTGCCTACAACTTTGCCATTTAACTTTTTTCCATAGGACTTGTAGTTTTGCCGGAAATCAAGATAAACCATTTTTTACCCTTAAAAACTCACCCCCTCCCACTTCCCGAACTCGGATCGACCGTAATTTATTTTTCCTTTCATTTTGATCATATTCCCCTCCTTTTCTAATGGGTTTCATCCTACTGTAATTTTTTTTGGTTTCAAAAATTATCTACCCTGGTCTAGTATGTTGGTGATTAGATTTACAAGGGAATTTGTGAACATGCTTTTCTTAGAAAATAACGTACTTTCTAACTATTCGCGTTACGTTTCTTGAGTTTTTAGGCCTGACGCAGAAAAGAACAAAAGTAAATTTAAATGAAAACTACAGCGAACTGTTTCCATCTCACACCTACGCTGGGAGTCGTGGGTACATAGCGGGCAGTGCTATCGCTGCGGTCAGCCTGGCCACAAGGCACTACAGTGATCTTGGCACCAAACTGCAGCCTCTGTTCAGCTGCAGGAAGGCCCACTGGGCACAGAGCGGGCGGAAAGACCCGTGGTGCACCCGCGCAGAATAAGAGGAGAATCTGGGCCAAGGTTGCCGGGGGCTCTTTACCTCCTCATCCTGGCTGCTCTTCGGCCGACTCCTCGCCTAGAAATGGATTGCGCAAAATGTCGCTATACCATTTTCGCCGGTTGACTACTACGAGCGGGTCCAGAGGGCAACGAGGGTACCGGATGTTGATTCGCACACAGCGAATTGCTTGGACCTTCTGCTGACAACAGATCCAGACAGATACTCTGTGTCAATAGCTTCACATTTAGGTAGTTCCGACCACTGTTTGGTGAAGTCTGTGTCCGTCTATGCCCCGCCCGATCCCAGCCCAAGAGGCACACGGCGGGTTTGGCGGTACAAGTCAGCAGATTGGAATGGTATGCGATCTTTCTTCGCATGCTATCCTTGGCAGCCTACTTGCTTTTCTTCGACTGATCCATAGTCGTGCGCGGACGCCGTGACATATTTTATACATTCCGTTCTCTGACGTGGTCTAGGCACGAAAGCCTCATCGGTAAGCTTCCTTTATTCGGTCTGCCCGGTGGTCTGTGTGATTGGATTGCAGACTTCCTGAGAGATCGGTCCATTCGAGTGGTTATCTATGGCTGCTCTTCGGACCAATTGGATATTAATGCCGGGGTCCCTCAGGGGTCGGTACTCTCAGCAACATTATTCTTGTTGCACATTAACGATCAGCTAAAAACCGGCACCTTTGGGTATGCAGACGACAGCACTGTTGCTGAGAGAAACTTGTCCAACGCACGGGCTACCGGGCCGCAGATCCAGTCACTCCGTGAGGCCATGTTGGAGCGTTTGAACCTGTCCTTGCAGGCAATCTCCGAATGGGGCGATGCCAATCTGGTCAAGTTTAATGCGCTAAAAAGAGCCGATTTCCCCCGCCTCCAACTTGCCGAGATGTGACTGTGCCAGTAACTGACCATCTTGAGCTTCTTGGCTTTACGTTGCCATCGACTCTCAATTATGGCCCATACATTGAAACAAAGGCTCAGCTGGCTGCCAAAAAGCTGGGGATCCTTGCAAAGGTGAGAAGGTACTACACGCCAGAACAGTTGCTCAACTTGTATCAAGCGCAAGTACGATCATGCATGGAGTACTTTTCTCATCTCTGGGATGTATCTGCCAAATACCAGCTTGATGCACTAAAGTCGATCGAAAAGCGGGTCAAGAAGCTCATCGACGATGGGGCACTGGTTAAGTCAAATCTCCAGAGCCTTGAACATCTTCGCTGAGTTCCCAGCTTGTCGGTTTTTTATCGATTAAATTTCGGGGAGCGTGCGATAGAATTACATGATCTAATTCCACCCAGCCCGTTTCATCATCGGACTACCAGACGTACGGCGATGCGCCATCGGTACATGGTGGACATCCCACCTATATGCACTAAACTTTTTGAGAATACTTTTATTATGCATACAGCTAAGGAGTGGAATTCCCTGCCGGAGTCTGTGTTTCCCGATGGCTGCAATCTAGGGGTCTTCAAATCAAGAGTGAATATGTTATTTCTAGGCAAGCGTGCTCCAACGTCGGCCACATCATCGCTTACCATCAGGTGATATGGTGGTCAAGCGCGAGACTATATCAGATTTAAAAAAAATAACCTACATCAGTCTATCCGGATACTGCTGCAGTATCTGTCCTGCTGCCATATAGTCGCTGACCATATCGGCGCAGAGCTTGGAAGGTTCCCCGCAATCTGGTAAAGGTTTGCATGAGAGGAGATGTCGCCTCGACTGCATCACCCCACGAGGGTCGCGTATCAACAGTATCGCCCTCATGTTTAGGCTGTAAAGTATAAATGATTCAAATATAAATGTTGAAAATTAGGCTCAAAATAACGCTCATTGAGTGAATACATGGTTCATAACGCGTTGTGGCTTCTTTTAAATGGCAACAACGCGCGATTGTTTATGTTTATGCACCATTGGTGTAATTGCTGTAAGGCGTTCCAATGCGAAAATAAATGAATAAATGTGGCACTTTTAAAACCGGCCCTATGTTTTTGCAGTGAACAAAAGTTGGAACGCGTTCTGATTAATGAAACCACAACACGTATTCACGGCGGATGAAAGGGCACTGACGAGAATTTGCATAATTTTCGTCGACTCTATTTCATCCATCGTGAATTCGCAGTGTGGTTGCATCAATTAGGGCTCAGAACGCATTCTGGTTTTTTTTTTTATCACCACCACAACACAACACTTCAAAAGTTTCACAACACGAAATGTAGAAGTGTGCAAGTCGAAAATTATGTTATAGTAGGCCAGAAACCATGGTCTAACCGTGTCAAATTCTATCAAAATCCATTCAGGCGTTCAGACGTGAAAATGTGACAAACAGTGTTACTTTTGGATTGAAATATTAATATGGATTACTCACGTTTTATCATCTAATATGTTCTTAACGATCTGTAATCTGAGTCGCTCAAGCTTCACATTTTGGAAAGGAAACAACTTACATAACTGTGAAGTAACCTCTGCGTCAAAACATAGTTCATCATTATTTTCGTACTTGCAATACTGCCACAGTTTGGTGCTAGGGCTACCCTCACGGAAATATTTTTTCTCCATCTCAAAGTAATTTTCCAAACCTTCTTAATTGCATTTTAACATTCGTTTCACAACGCTCAGAGGTTCAGCCGCTTTTTCTAATGTCCTAAATTGTTGTGTTCCAAACATAAACAACGGTTCATTGTGGAAGTATGTACTTGGACGTGCATTATTTATCAGCTCTGCTGTGAATGTAGATCCTGATCTCCATGTAGATACAACTATACTAATTATGGGCTGTCCTCCAGATTCGATAACTAAATTTTCTAAACCATGAACACCAGATTGTGAAAAGTTATAGTTGTAGGTGTCATATTTTATTTTTAATCGTGCTTTTTCTAAAATTTTGTTTGTGATATCTGTTAAACTGTTGGCCTCATTTATTAGATTTGATGGCGTATTCTTGATCTCTGGGGAACTATATGAATGGTTTACATTCCTCATTTCTGTTTTTTTTTCCATTTCTATTGAAACAAGGGCATCATCGCTTCGTATTCGTTGTGTGTAGATCTGCTCTCCAGTCTGGATTTTTTTAACAATGTTTGCATTAGCCTGGGTTCCAATTGACATGTAACATGCTCTGTCAGTATATCGAATCATAATATTAATAATCAGTAGAATAATAACAGCAAACAAGAGACTTATCGTGTTAAGTCGAAACATCATCTGCAAGAAAACAAGATTATATACACCTATAAAAATGTTTTGCGATATTATGCTCAGTAGACTCCAGTCTCCATCCTCTATTGAATCAGAATTAGAGGCAGATAGGTGTCATTCGACATCAACGACGGCGATGATCGAATTGCAAAAATGTAAGGGAATGATCACGTGACATTTGACAATCCCTTGTGGTTTTAGTAATTTTACAAGCTTTTATTTAACATGCAATGTAATGTAAGTGTGTTCGGGTCAAATCATGCAACTGAATTTTAATGCAGTCATCCTGCACCGATTAAGATGAAATTTTGCGCACACGTTTAGTTTAGATGACAATACATGGTGAGCTAACTGACGTCATTTGAAATCCAATACGGCGGCCGATCCGAATGAAAGGGTTTGGTGAGAAGAATACGAAAAAAGCTTGATTAAAAAAAGATTTTAATGAATAATTTTACTATATATATTTCATATAATGTCACTTGTTTAGAGCCTCAAATTTCCTAGCTAGATTGAGAAACTAAAACAAAAATGAACTAAGTTGTTCAATATGACTATTTTTCAACACAAAATATTCATCATTAAGTCCACCTCTGTACTTTTGTGTGCATGAATTATTAAAAAAGTCAAAACTACCACAAAATGTAAAGAATACAGAAGGGCCACTACCGCCGCCGTTTCGAAAATTGTCACCTAAACTTAACAGATTCATTAGGGTTGCTACTATATTGATTCCGAATTTAAAAAAAAAGTCGTAACAAACATAAATACACCGATTCGTCTAAACATGCATCATATTATTATGCTTACATGCCTTAGAGGGTAGTCAGAGCATTCAATATCCATTAAAAACCACGACTCCACATACGACGAAGGTTGGATGGTAACAAGACGTAAGGCACCAAACTCGACAAAATCCTAAATGTGAAAAAGGCGCCACGTTTGACGAAGAAGAATTGAGATCTAGAAGAGTAACAAGTTTCATAGCCTTTCCTTAAACAAAACAACAATGAACAATTTTTTTGTATATGGACTTAAAATAATTTTTCAATACAGTTGTAAAACATGGCGTACTTTCAGAGGCTATAATTATTATGATTCGAAAATTAAATCTTATGCATAGGCATCTTTCTGTTACGCGGTCGTGACTTTTGTTTACGAGCTCGATCATTAGTTTTGCAATTGAGTTTTAAATTTATAAGTCAACTAGCTGACCCGGCAAACGTTGTTTTGCCATATAAAGAAATTAAAAAATTTGTCTAAAAAATAAAAATAAAAATTTAGGGTTGTACTACCCCTAACGTTTAGGGGGATGAAAAATAGATGTTGGCCGATTCTCATAGATACCGGATAAGCACAAAAAAAATCATCAAAATCGGTCAAGCCGTTTCGGAGGAGTATGGCAACGAAAACTGTGACACGAGAATTTTATATATTAGATTTTAAAAAGTTTAGTACATAGAATAAAATGGTATAGATTTTATTCGAGGAAAAATGAATGATTCCGTACGTTTTAGCATTGTATTCTCAAAACACCTTTTAAATGGTTGTTTAATATATTTAATTACCAGTTTTAACTTAATTATTTTCACATCAACATTTGTCAAAAATCGAATAGGCTGAATAGGCTGTTTTCTTTGTAACAAAATATGTCCAGTTGCAAAAACGCGCCACATTGAAAATTTTATTTCATGTGAATAAACAAATCTAATTCTTTGATTTGTTTTTACTATTTCTCACGACTGTATTGAAAAACGTCGTGTGATACACTGGTGTGTAGGTTATTGCAAACGAGCTGTCATTAACAAGCCCCGAGGGTTTTTTATGACACGAGTTGTCGTTGAGAGTCGAGCCGTATAGGCTGTTTTCGTTGTAAAAAAATAACTCCAGTTGCAAAAACGCGCCATTTTCTGAAAATTTTATTTTTTGTTAATAAACAAATCTAATTCTATGATTTGTTTTTACTATTTCCCACAACTGTATTGAAAAACGTCGTGTGATACACGGGTGTGTAGATTATTGCAAACTCGTGTCATTAAAAACCCTCGCCTTCGGCTCGGGCTTGATAATGACAGCGCGTTTGCAATAACCTACTTTTCACCCTTGTATCACAATGTACATATAGTATATTGTGATACAAGGGTGGAAAGTAGGTTAGGTGTTGTTTTCTTAGAGCTTGAATGTTTAACTTGTCATCTTGATTTTTTGTCTTTTGTAACTTACTAGCTGTTCTCCGTGGCTTCGCACACATGGCCCATCCAACAGGACCCATCTTCGTGATTAAAACAATTGCCTATGTCTCTCAGGCATAACGTAGCTTTGAACTGGTGAAATTATTTTCAAAATCGGTTGTTATTTTTGAGTTTATCCATTATTAGTGAGACCGTTTATACCTCAAAACATGAATTAATTTAACTATTCTTTAATATTTTTAAAACCTAAAACTGTATATTTTTTATTATTTTAGTACCTGTACCTCTGTTGTGTTTTTAATAAAAAGAGATTCATCATCATCATCAGCCTATTAATGTTCCCACTGCTGGGACACAGGCCTCCTCTCTGTGAGAGGGAATGGGCCGTAATCCACCACGCGGGCCCAGTGCGGGTTGGTGGATGTCACATGTCTTCGAAAGTTTGGTTCTATGACATGCCGGTTTCCTCACGATGTTTTCCGTCAGCGTCAGAATGGCTGGTTGCCTAAAGCAAGCGGCTCTGAAAGTATATTCAAGAATTGCTACCCAATTGCTTATATTTGCTACATTTCTTCAAAAATTGCTACATATCATGGATTCAGAGAAATTTTAATATTTTTTTGACCAGCCATTCTGACGTCAGGATGGCTGGTCGCCTCCGTGTTCTGCATGAAGGACGCAGAATTTCTAAACGTTTGTTGTATCAATAATTGCTTACTAATTGCTACTTTCACGAATTTAAGTTTGAGCTTCGTACATACATTGGGTAAAAAAATAGAGCTAATATTAAAATTTGTACAAAGAAGTGCCTTATAATCTGGAAAGGCAACAGTTTACTACAGCGTCTTGTTCAAATCGTGCAGGCGCTCACAATTATGGGTTACCCACCACATTGACGCGGCATTTATTCTAAAAGATTGTCATATCAATAATTGCTTACTAATTGCTACTTTCACGAATTTAAGTATGAGCTTCGTACATACATTAGGTAAAAAAATTAAGCTTTCATTAAAATTGGTACGGAGAAGTGCCTAATAATTAGGAAAGGAAAGAGATTTTTTCACTACAGCGTCATGTTTAAATCGGGAAGGCGTTCACTGATATGGGTCACCCACCCCAGATCTATTGACGCGGAATCGACTATATTTGAAATTATTAATTTCAAACAAAAAATACAACATATTAATAATGAAGCCTAACAATAAAAGCATAAATATGAAACACGAGAAACGTATGAAAATCGGTCTACTGGGGATCTTCTAGCGTATGCCATTCACATATGGAGTGAGGCCATCGAGAGGCATGGGGAAGCGCTTGCCGACTCCCTCGACATCTCGAACACTTTCGATAGGGTCTGGCACGAAAGCCTTATTGGTAAGCTTTCTTCATTCGGTTTGCCCGGTGGTCTGTGTGATTGGATTGCAGACTTCCTGAGAGATCGGTCCATTCGAGTGGTTATCGATGGCTGCTCGTCGGATCAATTGGATATTAATGCCGGGGTCCCTCAGGAGTCCGTACCCTCAGCAACATTGTTCTTGTTGCACATTAACGATCTGCTAAAACCCGGCACCTTTGGGTTTGCAGACGACAGCACTGTTGCTGAGAGATACTTGTCCAACGCACGGGCTACCGGGCCGCAGATCCGGTCTCTTCGTGAGGCCATGGTGGAGCGTTTTAACTTATCCTTGCAATCAGTCTCCGAATGGGGCGATGCCAATCTGGTCAGGTTTAATGCTGCTAAAACCCAGGCGTGTCTTTTTTCCGCTTAAAAGAGCCAATTTCTCAAACTTTCCGTGATGTAACTGTGCCAATAACGGACCATCTTGAGCTTCTTGGCGTTACGTTGACATCGACTCTCAATTTTGGGCCATACATTGAGGCAAAGGCTCAGCTGGCTGCCAAAAAGTTGGGGATCCTTGCGAAGGTGAGAAGGTACTTCACGCCGGAACAGCTGCTCAACTTGTATCAAGCGCAAGTTCGATCGTGCATGGAGTACTGTTCTCATCTCTGGGACCGATCTGCCAAATACCAGCTTGATGCACTAGAGTCGATCGAAAAGCGGGCCAAGAAACTCATCGGCAATGAGGCACTCGTCAAGTCAAAGCCTTGAACATCGTCTCCGAGTTGCCAGTTTGTCGGTATTTTATCGGTTACATTTCGGGGAGTGTGCGATGGAATTACATGATTTAATTCCGCCCAGCCCGTTCCATCATCGGACTACCAGACGTACGGCGATGCGTCATCGGTACATGGTAGACATCCCACCCATACCCACAAAACGTTTTGGGGACACTTTTATTATGCGTACAGCTAAAGAGTGGAATTCCCTGCCGGAATCTGTGTTTCCCGATAGCTACAATCTATGGGTCTTTAAGTCAAGAGACCACATCATCGCTTACCATCAGGTGAGATAGTGGTCAAGCGTAAGCCTAAGCATAAATATGAAAATCTTTTGCCTATATTTTCTTTTGTATTGTTATAACGAGCAATCTACAAATATAACAAAGAGCAAAAAGAAGGTGATCCCCCATTGTATTTTATATGCTAAAATAAATCTTTGATTTTATGAAAACGTAGGAATAATATTAAATAAAGATTTAACGATGTACTACGGTTTTTTCTTTCATACGTTTCTCATAAGCCATTGTTCAAAAAAGAAGATAAAGAATTAATGGAATACTACAGGCCAATATCACTGATACCAATATTCTCGAAAATTATCGAAAATTACATTTATAAAGAACTCAATGTTTATTTAAACGCAAATAATATTCTTTGTGACGAACAAAAGGGATTCAGAAAAAATAAAACAATTAACATGGCCATTTATGACTTTTTGCATACTGTCATGACAAATATGGACAAAAATACTCCAGTGTGTGCGATATTCTGTGACATGACCCAAGCATTTGATTACGTTCAACATAATATTTTACTTAAAAAACTTGATGCTTATGGTGTAAGAGGTAACGTCCTTGAGCTTTTAAAATCCTACTTAAGTAGCAGAAAACAAGTAACAGAAATAAGCAAAATAAATATAAGCACTAAAAGGGAAGAAATATTTCAATCGGAGGAACGTAATGTGGTGTACGGTGTTCCACAAGGAAGCATTTTAGGACCACCGCTTTTTACACTGTATATTAATGACATTCCAAAGGCAATCAAACATCCGATGGCATTGTTTGCAGATGACAGTACAATTACAATTCCGTGTAATCAAAAAGATTTTTATAAAGATGACATAAACAAAACATTAAGAGAAATTATAGGATGGTTAGACAATAATAATTTAAAAATTAATTTAAATAAAACTATGATTATGCATTTTAGCCAACGCGCAATGACTCTTCCCAATTTTGACATAACATACAATAATATAACAATTGACACAGTGAATACAACTAAGTTTCTAGGATTGACTATAGATAGGAATTTAAACTGGAAGGCGCACATAGAGACCCTTACTAAAAGAATAAGCAGTAATGCGTACGCTTTGTACATTCTTTCACGGAAGGTTAACATAGATGCGCGAATAACCGCGTACTACGGGCTAACGGAATCAATTCTTAGGTATGGGGTTATCTTTTGGGGCAACTCCACTAATAAAGAATTGGCTTTCAAAGCACAAAAGAGATGCCTTAGATCTATGTTTAATTTAAAAACCACCGATAGTTGTAAGGCCTATTTCATACGATATGAACTATTAACATTGGCATCTCTTTATATTCTAGAAACTGTAATGTTTGTTAGGACGAATAATCACTTATTTCCCCGAATGGCGGATACATTTCCTAGAAACAGGCGTGATCAGAGTCAAGTCTGTCTACATAGAAGTAGGACGGCACTTATGCGCAAAAGTGTCTTCTGCATGGCTCCTACTATTTATAATAAGTTACCGAAAAGTTGGAGGGAGCTAAATAACGTCCAATTGAAGAAACAATTAAGAATGTTTCTCAGTAAAAAGGCTTACTACACTGTTAGCGAATTTCTGGCGGAATCATTTAGTTTGACATAGATTATTATTGATATTTTAATATTTGATGAATATTGCATAGCTTTGACATACTTAGTTTTTTTGACATATATTTGATATTCTTCTATCATACATTTCATATGACATTTGTTTGATACAATGTTAAAACATTGTTATTATTTATTTTTTTAATATTGTTGACATTTTGTAATTATTAAATGTTAATTAATTTTTTTGTAATTGTTCATGACATTATTAGCAGATATTTGACACAGATAATGACATACTTACATTTTTTTTTTATTTGATATTTTACATAATTTTGTGAGATACAATTATTAATTGACATTTCCATGTATATTTTGACATGATTATTATTTATATTCAGTTTTTATTGTTGACATTTTTGTAAGGATTGTGTTTAAATTAATATTTTGTAATTGTTCATTATAATAACTTTGAAAATATTTGCACGCCATAGAATGTGGCAAACATGTCTGAACTTTTTGTACTTTTTTATGTTATCCTGCATGCACTTATTATTTATGCCTGCATGTATACACGTGTTTGAGCAAATAAATATATCTTTATCTTATCTTTATCTTTATCATGTTTCATATTTATGCTTTTATTGTTAGGTATATGCTGCTTCATTAATAATATGTTGTATTTTTTGTTTCACATAAAAAAAAAACAAATATCTTGGTAGATTACGCATCAACAGATCTGGGGTGGGTGACCCATATCAGTGAACGCCTTCCCGATTTAAAAAAGACGCTGTAGTGAAAAAATCTCGTGTCCTTCCTAATTATTAGGCACTTCTACGTACCAATTTTAATAAAAACTTTATATTTTTTTACCTAATGTATGTACGAAGCTCATACTTAAATTCGTGAAAGTAGCAATTAGTAAGCTATTATTGATATAACAAAATTTTAGAATGAATTCCGCGTCAATGTGGTGGGTGACCCATAATTGTGAGCGCCTGCACGATTTGAACAAGACGCTGTAGTAAACTGTTGCCTATCCAAATTATAAGGCACTTCTTCGTACAAATTTTAATAAAAGCTCTATTTTTTTACCCAATGTATGTACGAAGCTCAAACTTAAATTCGTGAAAGAAGCAATTAGTAAGCAATTATTGATACAACAAACGTTTAGAAATTCTGCGTCCTTCATGCAGAACACGGAGGCGACCAGCCATCCTGCCGTCAGAATGGCTGGTCAAAAAAATATTAAAATTTATCTGAATCCATGATATGTAGCAATTTTTGAAGAAATGTAGCAAATATAAGCAATTGGGTAGCAATTCTTGAATATACTTTCAGAGCCGCTTGCTTTAGGCAACCAGCCATTCTGACGCTAACTGTTTTCCTTCATCGTTTTGAGAGCAGTGGTGATGAAATAATTTTCAAAAAGTAAAGCGCCTGCCTGGGCTCGAACCCAAGACCTACAACTAGTAAGTTGCGGCCGATACCACTGGGACACCACTGCTCTAAAAAGAGATTGGTAGATTAGAATTAGAAATCGTCGATTGCGAGCTTGTTTATGCCTGATTGTTGTATTTCAATGTATAGAAAATTCGCAATTGCTTTAAATACATGTGCAAGGCATTGAAAAATATATAATTACTAGCTTTTGCCAACGGCTTTGCCTGGGTGAAGATGATAACTATCCCTCAGGATAATTTTCGTCTCGACTCGTTCGTTTTCGTTTTGACTCGGGATAAAAAGTTGTGCCAAATTTCATCCGTCGAGAGAGAGAGAGAGAGTCGTTCTGCCGTTCTGGCGTAATTGAGTAACAAACATACACACATCCATCCAAACTTTCGCATTTATAATATTAGTAAGATATTGAACTTCTTACAAAATACTGAATGATGTGACAAACGCCCGCGTTAGCACTCATGACAGCCCTGACTGAGCTATTCCAATAATGCCCAAGAATCTCTGTAAAATCGTTATGTAAATGTGTGCGTGCAAAATGTCGCTTTTTTCGTAGTGTACTCTCTGTCTGCGGCGCGCCGCCGCTTACTTACTTTGTGACACTACTAAAGATTATGTTACGAGAAGCTGGCTGCATACGTACGTTTTCGCGTTCGATTTTCGAATACGGAATACAGACTTGGAATTCCGTGAACCTAGCGCAGACGTTAGTTTTTTCCTGTTTGGAATTTTCACGAACGCGCGGGCTGGCATTCGATACGTACGTACGGAAAGTGTTCCGTTCGAAAAAAAACGGACGTGTGCGGCAGCAGAATTCAGAAATCGAATGCGGAAAACATACGTAGGCGGCCAGCCTAAGAGAACAAGTCTGACAGATGTCAACTTTACATGACACCTGAAACTAGGTTTAGGCGGCAACAAGTGAGAATCTCAGAAAGGAAATTGCTAAATAAAGGGCGGTATTGGATTTGTGGCTTGTGATGAAACTTGAAGACCAATTACCGATTGTTCTTGTAGTTAAACCTACGTGTCAAGTGGAATTAGTAGATTGTGTCACAAGGGACCAAAATAATGTATTGAGGGTGAGAGATTATTTGAAACTTTGAATCCAGAGCAAAGCGAAGGATTCTAAAATATAATCTCGAGTATAGCGAGGGATTCTTAAGTAGAATTCTAAGCGTAGCGATGGATCCAAAGTTCATCGCTCAAGGTTAAATAATGTTGGTACCGTGGGGTCTGTCTGATTTTCATCCCCCTCTTTGAGAAAAATACATAAGAGATGCTTTTAGTACTTTGTGTTATTTACTTTGTATTATTTTTCAATGTAATAAAATTTTCATAGGCTTTTAGATATTTGTCTCTCGATTTGTTTGGTAGTAAATTGATTATACCAGTGTCTGCGTTTAATTTTACAATCTCTGGTGTTACATTCACTGCTAGAACACATCTATTATTCAATTTGTGTGAATCAAATTAACATTGTCTATAATATTTTGATAAAAAGTAATAAAAAACGAATAAGATGTTCCCATGTATTTTTTTTTAATTTGGTTAGCCAATGTGACGGAGGCAGGCGTGCTGTTTTTATTACCGGCCAGGACTTTATCAAAACGAATTGTGTCCAAATTTTTAAATTAAATTCCTAAATCCTTCTAAATTCAAAAGTCTTTTCGTCACTGTTCTTAAGTGCGCCGGAATGACAGTCAGTCAGTGTTGCCAAACTATATAGTTGATGTATCGATAGGTGACCTCGAAAAATAGTCACAATATCCTAAATTGAGCGATACTATTGATAAAGTGCAATACTATCGATAGTATCGATACTATTGGGTATTGATACTATCGATAGTATCGATACTATCACTATTATGGTATATTTTACTGCAATCACTGTCGAAACTATTCATAGTATCGATACTATCGAGGTCACGATAGTAACGACAACCTATCGATAGGCAATCGATAGTAAGGCAACACTATCAGTCTCGCTCGCACAGCACAGCACTTGAGCGCTGACGTGTGCGCGCATCCTTTGTAAACAACAATGGCTACACAGTGGCAGTTAGTAAGTATAAGTTGAAGTGTCATTCAAAATAAATATGATGTGATGGATAACGAGTCTATAGTTCGTGTGTGCCTATCTGCCTTCTCGGAACCAGATATCGACTAGCCGAAAACTTTGTTTTTTGAATCTGTAACGACTTCGCAGAGGAAAAATTAAAAAGGCGAGATAGCAAAATGCAAAGAGACTTAGAGGACATTATCTGTCTCTTTAAGGAAATCGATCCAGATGTGATTCCCAAAAATTGCCTCCGAAATCGTTTGATCACATTGATGTTACGAAGTTACTGAAGGACATTATGCTACTTCGTAGTGAGATACAAACAATTAAGGAAAACTATGCAACCGTAGACATGGTGGAAACAGTACGGATAGACCTAGACAATCTCAAACTAACTTCCTTAGTTAATTACCCAAATATTAACACGGAAAAAAGAGGTGCACATTTTTCGGAGAGTGGGCCGGTAGGTCTATCACATGAATTGTCAAATACCGATAATATGACAAAATCGTCGGGACGGTAAGCGTACGAGCCGTTGCCGTCGCCGTCGTCTCACTATCGCGCATGTTTAAATGGGACAATCTCCAGAAATTTTCCCTGAAAAAAGAGCTGTTTTCTGTTTTTAGCTCGTGAAACTTGTAGGGACTCTTAATATTATTGCCGCAATTGCCACTGTACTTTCTTTTATTATTGATACTTGTGATCCAGGATCAATGAGAACCCCTAAAATGTGACACGATACATCCATCGTTACGACTTTTATCAAGGCTGTAGCTAACAATACTGCATTCGTCCCTGGATAATTCTGAGACTCATGCGCAGTCATTGCGACATTGTCTTTTAGATTTGGGTCAGTTGTTGTTGTTGCTACTTTGCTCGAATGCGATATATTTTTTGAGCAAGCGTCATGTAAAACGGAGTGATGATTTCCCTCACATTTGCGACATCGCCTAACGGAAATGCATTGCTGGCCATTATGATCAAATAAACAATTTCGACATAATTTCAATTTTTCAACTGATTTCAATTTTGCTTCATTAGGCAGTTGCAAAAACTTTACGCAATTAAACATGGCATGTTGTTGACCGCAAAATTGTCATTTTGTGGTAGACACTGGTAAGGTCTTTGAATATGGCTGTAGCTTATTGTATTTACTAGCATAATTCGGGTTATGTCGTCTTGCCTTTTGGTTTTCAGGAACATCGCTATTTGTATGATTAGTTGATTTCGGTGTTGCTTTATTTAGCTTCCTGCGAGAAGTTTTCAAGCTCGTAAACTTGCTTTCTAAGTAGTCTAAGAATTCCTGCAGTACCGGTAGCTCCCTGGAGTTTTTAAGGGAGTCTATATAATCTCCGTACGTTTCGCTATCCAGCTTCTGCGGTAATAAATGCACAAGGAGTGGATCCCAGGTGCTGATATCGATTCCTAAGTTCCGTATGGCATGCAAGCTTTCAACTGCCCTAGCGTTTGATGCTGCGTACTCGGTAGGCCTAGTAAAGTATTTATAACATACGTAAATATTAGCTTTTTATTGTTATACCGATTGTTTAAGATTTCCCAACAGGTATGATAGCTATTGGCACTTATAGGTAGATGCTGAATTAGTTTGTCTGGTTCGCCCCTGACCTTTCCTTTTAGAAATTGCATTTTTTGCGCTTGCGACAAGTTAGGGTTTTTATGAATAGCTTTGCTAAAGAGGACCTTAAATGACGTCCAATGTTGGTAGCTACCTGAAAATACTGGCATATCCATTTTTGGTGTGGAGTGCTCTCTATGCGATACACTCCATAGGTTTTATTGATAATTTTCTTTAAGAGAATATATGATCGCTCATGCTGAGTATACACTTCTTCGTAATCCTCTTCCTCTCCACCTGTTTCCAATTTGCGACCAGCGCGCTTGAAGTGTTCTCAAGGCATCCTCCATCTCCCATTTTTCTGACATGGAGTCTAGGTCAATAAACCCTTTTTTTTTTCTTTTTTTTGCTTGGAGAAATTCTCATGCCTACTGCACTACCACGGGGAGATAGTGCAGTTATGTGGGACTCTCACCCACTAAAACTCCACGGTACCCTCCAGTGCCGCTTATGGCGGGAACACGGGCACGCGTTAGCACTCACCGCGAACCCGCCGCGGCTGTCCGTCACCGGACCCTCCTCGGGGGAGTACCCCCCATCACCGGCGCACCAGAACACACTGTACGCCGTGACCACCCCAGGGACCAAATACACATGGGTGCCAGACGACCCCGTGTATGGCACCCTTGGTCCCACTGTGACGGGTCAAAGTCAATGGCCCCGTCACCTACCATTTTGCGGCCGCAGGAGATAGGGAGAGCAGCTAACGCTATACCGACACTCCTCTCCCGCCGCGGCCTTCAACCCTCAGCCGCGATATCGTACGGGACCTGAGAATCTCCATAAGACATCGTGGCCCACCTCAGTTGCGATGTCGCCTGTTAACAAGCGGCACCGCAAACTACTAGTTGGCCGCTACGTCATCGGCATCGGCAAAAGCCCTGACGAGCGGCCCCTCCTCGGGTTCCTCTTCGCTTCATCGTGGGTGACCAAGCCACGGTTACTGAGCCCCCCCGCCTCGACAATGCGGGAACCCACCGGGGGGGAGGTCAATAAACCCTGCTGATCTCTTGAATGACTTGAAATTTGCTGTTTGCTTACGCAGCATGTCATCTAATTTGCTAGTGGAGCCTTTTGACTCCATTGTACGTAACATGCTGGCTTTTGCTGGCTGCTTATAGCCTGTTGGTCCCGGTTTTTTTTTTTTTTAATTGTCTATAGGCTTGCGCTTGACCACTTTCTCACCTGATGGTAAGCGATGATGTGGTCGACGATGGAGCACGCTTGCCTAGAAGAAACCCATTCACTCTTGACTTAAAGACCCCTAGATTGTAGCTATCGGGAAACACAGATTCCGGCAGGGAATTCCACTCTTTAGCTGTACGCATAATAAAAGTGTCCCCAAAACGTTTTGTGCGTATGGGTGGGATGTCCACCATGTACCGATGACGCATCGCCGTACGTCTGGTAGTCCGATGATGGAACGGGCTGGGTGGAATTAAATCATGTAATTCCATCGCACACTCCCCGAAATGTAACCGATAAAATACCGACAAACTGGCTACTCGGCGACGATGTTCAAGGCTCTGGAGCTTTGACTTTACCAGTGCCTCATCGCCGATGAGTCTCTTGGCCCGCCTTTCGATTGACTCTAGTGCATCAAGCTGGTATTTGGCAGATCCGTCCCAGAGATGAGAACAGTACTCCATGCACGATCGAACTTGTGCTTGATACAAGTTGAGCAGCTGTTCCGGCGTACCTCCGTCCTTGCGAAGGTGAGAAAGTACTTCACTTTCTCACCTTCGCAAGGATCCCCAACTTTTTGGCAGCCAGCTGAGCCTTTGCCTCAATGTATGGCCCAAAATTGAGAGTCGATGTCAACGTAACACCAAGAAGCTCAAGATGGTCCGTTATTGGCACGGTTACATCACGGAAAGTTGGAGCCGGGTGAAATTGGCTCTTTTTAGCGGAAAAAAGACAGGCCTGGGTTTTAGCAGCATTAAACTTGACCAGATTGGCATCGCCCCATTCGGAGACTGCTTGCAAGGATAAGTTCAAACGCTCCACCATGGCCTCACGAAGAGACCGGATCTACGGCCCAGTAGCCCGTGCGTTGGACAAGTATCTCTCAGCAACAGTGCTGTCGTCTGCATACCCAAAGGTGCCGGGTTTTAGCAGATCGTTAATGTGCAACAAGAACAATGTTGCTGAGAGTACGGACCCCTGAGGGACCCCGGCATTAATATCCAATTGGTCCGACGAGCAGCCATCGATAACCACTCGAATGGACCGATCTCTCAGGAAGTCTGCAATCCAATCACACAGACCACCGGGCAAACCGAATTAAGGAAGCTTACCAATAAGGCTTTCGTGCCAGACCCTATCGAAAGCCTTCGAGATGTCGAGGGAGACGGCAAGCGCTTCCCCATGCCTCTCGATGGCCTCACTCCATATGTGAATGGCATACGCTAGAAGATCCCCAGTAGACCGATTTCGGCGAAAGCCGTATTGGCGGTCGCTAAGGATATCGTTAGTTTCTAGGTATGCCAGGAGCTTAGTGTTGAGTACACGCTCCATACTCTTACAGAGTATGGACGTTACAGAGATGGGTCTGTAGTTGGCCGGGTCAGCTCTACTGCCCTTCTTGGGCACGGGCTGTACGTTGGCTTGCTTCCAAGCATTTGGCACTGTTCCAGTCTCATATGAAAGGCGGAATAGGCGTGTCAAAATCGGAGACAATTCAGGCGCACAGGTTCTAAGAACTATAGCTGGTATGCCGTCAGGGCCGCTAGCCTTGTTCACGTCGAGGTTGCGCAGCACCCTACGGACGTCTTTTTGATGGATGCGAATGTCCGACATACTCGTTTCGCACCCATCAGGAGAAGGAAGGGGGCCGCGAATCACCAGGATTCAGACGCGAAGATTCCGCAAAAAGAGAGGCAAATAAATTTGACATCTCCCATCTTCTCCTCAGCGGTGTGAGCCAGTGACCCATCGGGCTTCAGCAGTGGTGGTAGTGAGGGTTGGCAGAAGTTCGACTCGACCGACTTAGCCAGGGACCAAAACGCTTTACTACCTGCTGGGTAAGAAGCAAGTTTGGCCCCTATTCGGCCAATGTGGTCGAATCGAGCCCCACGCAACACCTTCTTGCAGGACTTGGCAGCCCTGTTGTAGGCTTTCTTCTTCTGACCCACGTCACTCGCTTTACGCGATCGAGCGTCGACCCATGCCAGGTACGCCTCATGTTTAAGCGCGTCGGCGCGATGACATTCGGCGCCAAACCATGGCCGGTCAACGCTGGAAATCGTTATGTCAGAGAATGGAATGTAGTACTCCATTCCCTGACGCAACACATCAGTTACGGCGTCCGCGCACGACGAAGGATCAGCCGAAGAAAAGCAAGTAGGCTGCCAAGGATAGCAAGCGAAGAAAGATCGCATGCCATCCCAATCTGCTGACCTGTAGCGCCAAACCCGTCGGGTGCCTCTTGGGCTGGGATCGGGTGGGGAATAGACTGACACAGACTTCACCAGACAGTGGTCGGAACTACCCAAGGGTGAACCTATCGACACAGAGTATCTGTCTGGATCTGTTGTCAGCAGAAGGTCCAAGCAATTCGCTGTATGCGAATCCACATCCGGTACCCTCGTTGCCCCCTGGACCAGCTGGGTGAGGTTTAGCGCTAGCGAAAGCTTACGCATCGCCCGTCCAGCATGGTTAGTGCACTGGTATGGGAAGAGCCACTCCTGATGGTGGGCATTAAAGTCCCCCAGTAACACTAATTGGGCGGAAGGGTACCGTTGCTGTGCCGCATCAGCCGCCTCACTGAGGTACTCTGTGAGCCTGGATGTCTCCTGATCTCAACTGTGCGAGCGGTAGACACAGACGTAGATCATTTTATCCAGACCTGTGTCCACTAGAGCCCACAGCGTTGAAAATCTTGAGTCCTCAAGGTTACGGAGGCGCCGATAGCAAGTGTCGTCACGGGCGTACATACACACACCCGCGCGCGGTTTGTAATTGTGCTCCAGGGTAAACCCTGGGTAAGATAGGTACGACGCGTCTGTCGGACTCGCTATCTGCGTCTCCGTAAGAAAAAACTGCGCTGGTTTCTCAGTCTCCAGGTGGTAGTGGACTGCAGAGAGATTTGAGTGCAGACCTCGAATGTTGGTGAGGTGCACTTTGAGGGGGAAGGAGTGCAGCCGCTGTTCAAATCTACTTTTTCTTTTCCTTGCCATTAATATGATGCTAAGAGTGAATGGAGGAGAGAAGTTGGAAGTGAGACGAGGTTCCACGCTGCTAACCTTCAGGCCCGCACTGAAAGGACAGCATCATTGGGGCACTAGTCCGGAGACTGCGGGGACGCCCGAGCCCCCCCGGAATGTCCATCGGGCCCTCCCCATCTGGTCGCCAACCAGCACGATGGCGCATCCCGGGATTTGTCGACAGTTGGCGGGGCAGCCTTTCATGTGTGGCTGGCACACTACTTGGGCCCCCAACTACCTGCGGTCGGCCAGCGGCGCACCGTGCCTCGGATCCCGCTACCCTCCGCGACCAGTCTCCCGATACGTCCATGCCAGCGCGCGTCAGGCTGGTCAGCCTGCAGTGGAATAGCTATCTCGACCCAACACCTCTTGTGGCTACACCGAGCATCGTACCGGAACACGGCTAAGCCGCTTGGCGGTACGTCTTTGCCCGGTGGGTGGTCGCAAGCCTTCGGCCGAAGCCTACCACCAGTTGGTGTCACCTGATTTGTACCACCCGGGGACCACGTGTAGGGTATCGGAATGGGTACACTCCTACGGACGTGGGTGACTCAGCCCCCTAAATTGCTGCTGCTAGTTCGGCGTCCTCTTGCTGCTCCTGTATTGGTTAAGTACCCCTAACGGATTTCATAGACTTATTTATATATTAGCTTGCTTGACAACTGTTGGCGTTGTTCATTGATGAGGGACTTGGCTGCTGTATAAAGCTTGCTAACTTGTTCATGCTCGAAATTTATAAAATATGAGTAATATTTGTCCCCATGTTGACAGATAGGTAAAGGATTGTTCTGGAAATCTGACCAATACCTCTCTAACAACTCTAGTCGCCTTTTAATATAGTCGTCCGATTTCCTATCGGCGCTATCCTTTTTTATATTTATCAGTATTTTCTTGATTGACTCGCTAAGTTCAAGTTGCTGGTAGTAAAGCTCCTCCATTATGCTGCTAGTTTGTTTATGATGATTAAAAGGAAAGATCTTACTTGTTCGAAACTGGCTTTCCACTGCCGCTGGTTTGTTGTTGCACTCCAAACGCTGCTGCTCGGATGTGGCTGGGCTCTGGCGCCCTGCTGCTGTAGACACCGAGTGCTGCTGCTGCTTTAATACCGATGTGCTGCTTGCTGCTCAAGATGCTTGTTGCCCCTTCTTAGAGGCGCTGATGTCCCGCTGCTTGGTATGCTTAAGGACGGTGCTCTTGCTAACTAATTTTGCAACACCACCCTGTGCTGCTAGGATTTTGCTACAAACGCTTTGCTAAATAAGTAGTCCACAGTTCAAACGTATCACTGCAATCCAATATGCTGATTTCTGGACGAGTTCACTCACAAGTTACTTAATACACGTTACTCCCCAAAGAAAAAGTGTTTTTTGTGTGTACATAAATAAATAAATAAATAATAAAAACGAATACTAACATTCGTGAGGTCCCGCCCGATAGCTCGAAGGACCAATGTGAAAGTTAGGAAGATGGCTAAATGATACTGCTGGTTATAAAGTCAAATTAAATATATTATCCAGACCAAAGGTTTAGTAATACAAAGGAGCGAGGAAGCACACGCGATGACCGCTAATCGAGTACTGAATGCTCTACTAATATCAATTAGTGAAATGAGGTAAAATGCACGAATAAGCATTAGTGCATTATTATTACTGTATGGTTTCACCGTACAAGTATAATAAGTTCTCATTAACATTAACATTAAAAGCGGGATATTTACCATGTTTACTGTTTGTTGCGAGTTCCCGATATTTCGGTGCTGTTGCAAGCACCATGATCACGGATAAACTGAAAGTCATTGCGGGTGGGTGTTTATGAGGAGACAAAACGGTCTACCCTCTTTCTTGTTCGTTTTTCTCTTTCTTTTAATGTTAATGTTAGTGTTAGTGACCATGACAGTTTAAAAACTTATAAAGTTCTCATTGTTTAGCAAGTGCGATTTATATAAAATATTTTAAACCAAGTTACGAAATTCTTGCCCTTTGTACCTGGATGTACTGTGTGCATAGAGCAACACGAACCACCGGCGGACCGGAGGGGAGTAGCCATAGCGTTTTTTCCCTATACAAAACTGTCTGTCATTTTTTGCGGGGAGAAATCTGCTCTACCCACACTTTCTCAAATTCTCACACAAAAATAATCGTCTGTTACTACGAAACTCACACATAAAAATAAAAAAATACACTAACAATTTCATACACACATAGATACTTTCTGTGTCATAACAGTATAATGAGATAACGCAACTACACTGACAAGATGCTTACAGCCGTGGTTGTAACTACTGTCGATACGCATTATCGATAAATTCAAGAACTCGGTTAGGGATATTAGGTTTATAAAGTGATACAAAGGTAGATATTATATAAAGATTGACTTTATTTATTATGTACTACAATAATTAACATCTAACAAATAAACTTAATTTTAGATCATTTTAAAAACCATGATAGTTGTATCTATCACTGGTTTTAAAAATGGATTAGTTTTGTATAAATATGACGTATACATTTTTGTGGGTCTGCTTTTTTTATTAATAATAATATAATCCAACTTAGTGTATTATTACAAAATTTCTTCCATGTATCCCTTAAATTTGGATCTTTAGGAAACCTGCAATAAATAAATTAAAAAAACATTATAGTTGAAGTTCACACTAAGTAATTTTAATAATATGTGTTAATACTCGTAAGTATTGTATTTTTAATTTAACTTTATTTTATTATTCAACTATGTATAATAAAATAAAGCTTACAATATAATATTTTAAACAAATCAGAAAACTTAATCTCAAAAATGTCTCTGTATGGATATAGACTCCTTTGCCATTTTTATCGATAACTATTTACAAACAAACCGGTAACAACACTTTCGCTCGGTTACAGCGACTACTCGGATACAGACTCGGATCAGTCGCTCGACCGATCCGCATATTGTATGAGGGCGAGCGGCCTGTGTTGGTAAACAAATCCGAAACGTCCCTACCGATAACATTGTAATTTTTAAGTTTTATAGAAGTAAATAGTAATAATGTGATTAAAAATTACTTACATATGAAAGGTAACGCCATCTTTTTGTAAATTTGACGTGGCAGATCTCTTTTTGCAGCAAAAAACAGAACAATTCGGCATTTTTTTAGGACGTCGATTCAGTCGCGTAACTAGATTTAGTCTACTGCGCAGTTGGGCTGCAACTAGTTTTATTGTACGCATAGGACCGCGTGGTCTTGTACTTTGACAGAGGGGAACGCCTGCGTATGGCTACTCCCCTCTGGTCCGTGTTGCTCTATGACTGTGTGTGATTGGTAAATACGGTAAGTTAATTTTGTTTGTCTTCCTGCATTCCAGAAAAATATCTGCATTGAGACTGTTCTTGATAATTTACTCCCGCTGCCGTCGCCTGCGCCGTCTGCCGTAGATCGTCGAAAGCGCCCGAACATCCTCCCCGGGTTGAAGGCTTCAAGTAAGAGGGAGTGGGCAGACATTGTTGTAGGCCCGCACCATCGTCCCCTTCTTTGTCTTCAGCTCCACCACCCGCGTGGTCCCGTCGTTCCCAGGAAAGACCCGGATGACTCGCCCCAGTGGCCACACCAGTGGCGGGACTCCTTTCTCTTTGACGAGAACGAGTGTTCCCACAGATAACTGCCCTGTCGAGGTTGACCATTTTGTCTTTTGCTGAAGCAGAAAAACATACTCTAAATGAAACCGCTTCCAAAAATTCTGGTTAATGTGCTCTTTTCTGTGGTATTGCTCCAGTCGCCCCATGGTGAAATCAGTCACCTGTGGATGTGTAACGGACATGAGTGGTCGCCCAATTAGAAAATGTGAAGGAGTGAGGGCAGATAAGTCTAAGGGATCTACAATTATGTCAACCTACAATAATTATGCCAAGTTAAACTAAAGCACACCCAGGCACACACCTGAAAGTGCTGTGGTTTAACTTGTTATAATTAAATCTGTTTGGGAGACTGGGATGGCAGCAAATTTATATTTCATATAAAAAATGAATTAAGTGAGAAATTATTAATAGCGCTTATAATATGCAGTATAGGTATCAGAGGCAGTTTGAAAGTGGCACCAGTGACGGAAAATTTTAAAGGAAACCGTTTGACTTGGTAATGTTCGTACGTCATGTGATGAGGAGGGATGAATCGCATATTACTAAAAGGGGACGGCCAAAGAAAAGATGGATGGACTATGTGCGGAGTGATATGAAAGAAAATAGAGTCCGTGATAGCGTGACGGGAGAGAGGTCAGTATGGAAGAAGAAAACATGTTGCGCCGACCTCAAGTAACATGGGACAAGGGCAGGAAGATCATTATGATAGTAAATTATCAAGAACAGTCTAAATGCAGATATTTTTCTGGAATGAAGGAAGACAAACAAAATTAACTTACCGTAATTACCAATCACACACAGTACATCCAGGTACAAAGGGCGAGAATTTCATAACTTGGTATAAAATATTACATATAAATAGCACTTGCTAAACAATGAGAACTTTATTGTAAAAATAAAGAAAATAAATGCACACGGTCCGCTGGTTTAGTCCAATCGCGGCAGCTGCCCATCTCGGCACCCTGTCACAAATCATGTAAGGTTCACATAAAAATAGAAACACAGTAATCTAGTGACTAAATCAGCTCGATTATTTATTTAATCAACTTGATTTAATAAATTTAACTTTTTTGATTTGATATTTTTAAATTTTTATTTGATTAGTTCTTTATTTTTATTTGATTATATTTTTTATTTACAATTTATATATGATACGGTGTCGAGATGGGAATACATGAGCCGTGTGAAGGTTTTCCGCTTCTATAATAGACAAATTATACTTGTACGGTGAAACCATACAGTAATAATAATTCACTAATGCTTATTCGTGCATTTTACCTCATTTCACTAATTGATATTAGTAGAGTATTCAGTACTCGATTAGCGGTCATCGCGTGTGCTCTCTCGCTCCTTTGTATTACTAAACCTTTGGTCTGGATAATATATTTAATTTGACTTTATAACCAGCAGTATCATTTAGCCATCTTCCTAACTTTCACATTGGTCCTTCGAGCTATCGGGCGGGACCTCACGAATGTTAGTATTCGTTTTTCTTTGGGGAGTAACGTGTATTAAGTAACTTAAAGAAAGAAAGAAAGAAAGAAAAATATTTATTTGTGACCCGCACAGGAGACACGAGATAAGAAAAACACAAACAATAATAAAAAATAAAAATAAATTACCTAACTTACTTACCTTACTTTTTAACTTGTGAGTGAACTCGTCCAGAAATCAGCATATTGGATTGCAGTGATACGTGTGAACTGTGGACTACTTATTTAGCAAAGCGTTTGTAGCAAAACCCTAGCAGCACAGGGTGGCGTTGCAAAATTAGTTAGCAAGAGCACCGTCCTTAAGCATACCAAGCAGCGGGACATCAGCGCCTCTAAGACGGGGCAATAAGCATCTTGAGCAGCAAGCAGCACATCGGTATTAAAGCAGCAGCAGCACTCGGTGTCTACAGCAGCAGGGCGCCAGAGCCCAGCCACATCAGAGCAGCAGCATTTGGAGTGCAACAACAAAACAGCGGCAGTCGAAAGCCAGTTTCGAACAAGTAAGATCTTTCTTTTTTATCATCATAAACAAACTAGCAGCATAATGGAGGAGCTTTACTACCAGCAACTTGAACCTAGCGAGTCAATCAATAAAATACTGGTAATGATAAAAAAGGATAGCGCCGACAGGAAATCGGACGACTATTTTAAAAGGCGACTAAAGTTGTTAGAGAGGTATTGGTCAGATTTTCAGAACAATCATTTAGCTATCTGTCAACATGGGGACAAAGATCACTCATATTTTATAAATGCCGAGCATGAACAAGTTAGCAAGCTTTATACAGCAGCCAAGTCTCTCATCAATGAACAACGCCAACAGTTGTCAAGCAAGCTAACGCCTATGAAATCCATTAGGGGTACTCAACCAATACAGGAGCAGCAAGAGGACGCCAAACTAGCAGCAGCAGGACCAACGGGTTATAAGCAGCCAGCAAAAGCCAGCATGTTACGTACAATGGAGTGAAAAGGCTCTACCAGCAAATTAGATGACATGCTGCGTAAGCAAACAGCAAACTTCAAAGCATTCAAGATATCAGTAGGGTTTATTGACCTAGACTCCATGTCCGAAAAATGGGAGATAGAGGACGCCTTGAGAACACTTCAAGCGAGCTGGTCGCAAATTGATTCCCTCCATTGGGAGATAGATAGCGAGACAGGTGGAGAGAAAAAGGATTACGAAAAAGTGTATACTCAGCATGAACGACCATACATTCTGTTATAGAAAATGATCAATAAAAAGCTAAGGAGTGTATCGTATAGAGAACACTCCACACCAAAAATGGATATACCAGTATTTTCAGGTAGCTACCATCATTGGACGTCATTTAAGGACATCTTTAGCGAAGCTATTCGTAACAACCCTACCAAGTCGCAAGCGCAAATAATGAAATTTCTAAACGGGAAGGTCAGGGGCGAAGCAGAAAAACTTATTCAGCATCTACCTATAAGTTCCGATAACTATCATACCTGTTGGGAAATCTTAAACAATCGGAATAACAATAAAAAGCTAATATTTACGTATGTTATAAATACTTTACTAGGCCTACCGAGTACGCAGCATCAAACGCTAGGCCATATTAAGAAACTGCATGACGTAGCACTTGAAAGCTTGCATGCCATACGGAACTAAGGAATCGATATCAGCACCTGGGATCCACTTCTTGTGAATTTATTAGCGCAGAAGCTGCATAGCGAAACGTACGGAGATTCCCTTAAAAAATCCAGAGAGCTAACGGTACTGCAGGAATTCTTGGACTACTTAGAAAGCAAGTTTACGAGCCTGGAAACTTCTTGCAGGAAGCTAGATTAAGCATCACGGAAACCAACTAATCATACAAATAGCGATGTTCCGGAAAACCAAAAGGCAAGACGACATAACCCGAATTATGCTAGTAAATACAATAAGCTACAGCCATATTCAAAAACCTTGCACGTGTCTACCACAAAATGTCAATTTTGCGGTCAACAACATGCCATGTTTAATTGCGTAAAGTTTTTGCAACTGCCTAATGAAGCAAAATTGAAATCAGTTGAAAAATTGAAATTATGTCGAAATTGTTTATTTGATCATAATGGCCAGCAATGCATTTCCGTTCGCAAATGTGACGAAAATCACCACTCCGTTTTACATGACGCTTGCTCAAAAAATATATCGCAATCGAGCAACGTAGCAACAACAACAACTGACCCAAATCCAAGAGACAATGTCGCAATGACTGCGCATGTGTCTCCGAATGATCCAGGGACGAGTGAAGTATTGTTAGCTACAGCCTTGATAAAAGCCGCAACGATGGATGGATCGTGTCACATTTTAAGGGCTCTCATTGATCCTGGATCACAAGTGTCGATAATAAAAGAAAGTACAGCAAAGAAATTAGGATTACGTAGATCTAAATTCAATGGATTCATATGCGGAGTAGATGAAGTCGAACATAAGAACGTAAGGGTCACACTAAGCTGTTTCTCAACGTACAACGACTTTTCGTTTACAACCGACGTACTTGTCATGAACTGACACATCAAAGTGGTCCTACATAGAAAATCTTAAATTAGCAGATCCATATTTTTACATTAGCCGTCCAGTGGACTAATTACTAAGCGCCCAAGTCAATGGCTTGATTTTAATGGCAGGATTGATCAATGGAGAGAGTGTATCACAGCCAGTGTTGCAAGAAACACAGCTTGGGTGGATCATATATTGTGGTGGCCAATTAGCATCACTACAGTGCAACGTGATCATTAATAATATCCACGATATTCAGCAGTTTTGGGACATCGAGGATATAAGCGACAAATCAAACCTATCATTGGAAGATCAAGTATGTATCGATTTTTATTCATCAACTACAAAACGTCAAGAAGACGGCCAGTATGTAGTAAAATTGCCACTAAAAGCAGACGTCAATGAAAAACTAGGTTCATCTAAAGAAATGGCAATAGCACAGATCCAAAATCTGGAACGTAAATTTAGCAAACTACCTGTTCTAGCAGAACAATATAAAACATTAATTAGTGAGTACATAGCCTTAGGACATATGGTGCCTAGTTACAGCAATAAAAACAAACAAGCGCTATCGTGTTACTTGCCGCACCATGCCGTCCAACGAGCAGAATCAGCTGCAACAAAGCTACGGATGGTGTTTAACGCGTCAGCAAGGACGTCATGCGGATATAGCGTGAATGACCTGATGTATAAGGGCCCTAATTTACAACAGGATCTACAGGAACTGATACTGAAGTGGCGGCAATATCGTTATGCTTACACATCAGATATCGAGAAAATGTACAGGCAGATAATGGTGGACGAAGCAGATTAGCAATATCAGCAAGTTATCTGGTGGTATGCGCCAGATCAACCACTACAAACGTACAAGCTTACTACCGTCACATACAGTACAAAATCAGTACCATTCCTAGCGATGATGACTTTAAAACGTTCAGCCTCGGATGCACGAAGTGCATTTCCGGAAGCAGCAAAGACTCTAGAAGAATCATTTTATATGGATGATCTGGTCCATGGTTCTCACTCTATCGAAATAGGAAAGCAGCTCATCGAATATCTCAACAGATTATTAAAATCAGGTGGTTTTACACTGAAAAATTGGTCCGCAAATCATCCGGAACTTCTTGAAAATATAGCAGCAGCAATGGCGAAATCATTTTTAACTACAAATCAGAAATTACGTCAAAAACAGCCTTCGATGGAACTCTTGTGATGACATGTGTACTTTCAAATACAGCATAGCTAATCCAAACGCCAAAATTACTATACGATTACTTTTGTCGGAGATATCAAAATAATTCGACCCGTTGGGGTGGTTGTAAGTGGGCACCCACTTACAACAAAATTAAAGCTGATATTCCAAAAGCTGTGGTTAAATAAAATGCATTGGGATGAAGAAGTTCCAGTAAACAACAAAAATTAATGGGAAACGATAAAAATAGACATGGAACATTTGAATCAATGCAAAATACCACGTTGGATCGGGTATCAATCTAATAACTATTATTATTTGTAAAATGTAACGTTCAAAAGTGCCGCTTGGTGGCCTACTTGAAATAAAATATCTTTGTCTTTGTCTTTATAACGTCATAGAACTGCACGGTTATTGTGACGCATCTACTAAAGCCTACGCGGCAGTTATTTACGCGCGATTTCAGAAAAATTATGAGTCATCTGTGGTACTAGTAGTTGCTAAGACTAGACTAGTACCCATTTCTAAAAGCGTATCTATACCAAGATTAGAATTTAGTGGAGCGTATTTACTAGCCAAGTTAATGAATAAAGTTATTAGCTGTTATAGCGAAATGGACAGTCGGCTATATGGATGGACTGATTCCATGGTGGTCTTAGGGTGGCTACAAGGCGATTTCAGCCGATGGAAACCTTTCGTTGCGAACAGGACTAAAGTTATGGCAGCAACAATGCAACCAAGCTGCTGGCGATATGTTAAGTCGGAGGATAATCCGGCAGATGCAGCCAGTAGAGGCATTTCAATTTTGTCTCATCTCGCCACCTTCCCATCTCAACACCGTATCACATATAAATTAAACAAAATCCATCATCGTTATCATAATTTTTATGTGAACCTTACATGATTTGCGACAGGGTGCCGAGATGGGAACCAAATACTCTTTTGCAGCGGCCGGCCATGTGTAATGTGTGCCCATACAAATAAAATTGTACGTATTTTTCTAAAACCAAAATATAACTTCTGCATTATTGTGCTGATGATAAAAACCTCATTACGTTCTAATTTATTTATTCTGTTATTTTTCTATATTTACTTCAAGAATGCTTTTTTTTTTTTCCTCTGTGGGTAGACAAAGCTTAAACATATTTTTTTGTGAGCTCTAAGTTAAATAAATTTTAAAAATATATATTTCTAGTATTTAATGAATTAAAACAGTTAATTACACACTAAACCGCCCCACACCCGCTATATATTGTTATCAAGTCTGCAGCACTGAGACATACCTGGTTACAGTCACTACTATTGTCACTACCACAACATGGACACTAAACTCACTGCCAGTCTGGAGGACCTTGAGAAGTTATTTGGTACATACGAGTAGGATTATGAAGCAAAATTGCAGAAGGCCATCACTAGTGCTCCATCGGCTTCACCTGACATTTCTATAATCGCAAGTGAGTTCTCGGAGTTCAAGCAGTTTGTCTACCAAGCACTCACCAAATTAAAATCTCAGGTGGAGCTGCTTGCTGTTGGGTTTGACAGGCATGAAACTACCATGAGTAGGAAGGTCCTGTTGTTCCATGGTGTTCCAGAGAAGGACAATGAGAAGTTAATTGACGTGGTCCACAACATATTGTCTGACCAAATTAAATTGACAGAGTTAAGCAGGGACAAGAATATTATCCATGTCTGTCATAGACTTGGATATTCACAGCAGAAGGCCCGTCCCATACTGGTGAGATTTTTTAAAATGGAGAACCGTCAGCTAGTGTGGGATAGCAAGAAAGCTCTCAAAGGCACCGGGATAACAATCTCGGAGATTTTAACACAAGCTAGGCACCACTTGTTTGTAGCGGCTCGTAAACATTTCGGCTTGCTGAATTGCTGGTCCATGGAGGGCAGAATTGTGCTTATTTGCCCAGACAAATCCCGAAGAAAGATTGAGACGGCAGGCGAACTTCGTGATTTAATGGTCAAATTCCAGTCCTGCTCAGTCGACACCGGGGGCACTGCGCGATCTGGGGAACTTGGATCGCCTGTGGTCGCAACTTCGGCTGCGCCCGCTAAGAACATAAGGAAGACGCGTCTGCGCAAGTAACACTTAAATTGTTGTTTACATTTTCAGTCCATATATTACTCCTGAATTTGGTCGTTTTGCACTGGCGATTCACCGTTTTCATTCTCAGGCCGGTAGTTCATAAAGTTATTTTTCATGTATCATCTTTAAAATGTTAATTTATTTAAGATACCCGGTGTTTTGTTTTTTATTTTACAATGTTTATAGTTTGACACACTGACTTATAAACCTATGGACTTGCCATACCTACGAAATTAGCGTGCTTACCTACATAAATCGGGCAATTAAGATGGCTGCCCATTTGCCAATGAGGTAGGCTATTTGCTACTGTTTGACAGCACAACTACACAGATAAACGTACATATACGGCACACAACTACCAATTTTACTCGGCAATTAACATGGCGACCGGTCACGCATAGACATGATTTTGACGTCACTCAAAAGTGTTACCAAGTTTAGTCCTTGACAAACATTTAGATGTCTCTCTTTTCATATGCAGCTCTTGGTTAGTTAAAAAGAGACAAAACGCTTTTTGACATGCGTGTGTCGATATTATAGATATTTGTATAACTATTCTTCATATAGTAGAATATGCCGTCTCCATAGTTATCCTACCTCATTGGTTTGACAGTTTTTTTTTTTTTTTTTTTTTTTTAATATTTATTTACATATGTACATTATTATTTACAAACTAATATTAGAACTAAAATAAGAATAAACATATGTACAATTACGGAGCGTCAAAAAATTCGTCCACATCGCTGTCAACAGGAAAAGTGCCTAGAAGGCTGGCAGCATTGCCACGTTGGATGGCAATGCTGATTCTTTGGCCAAAGAAAAGGCCAGCCCTCTGGTCTCGTGAAGAGTCGACCAACCGCTTGGCGATATCCCGAAATAATAGGTGTGCACTCGGACCCCACGGCCCTAGTGTTTCAACCCCAAACGGCTCAAACACATAATTACCAATTAAGTTGTTGTATTTGCGCCGTTTGAGGTTTTCAGCACCTGCAGCAGCCGCCCCAGCGCAGCCCACCGTGCTAGGAAGATGGGATGGTGCAAGGGTGTCGACACAAGTTGCATCCCACACCAAAGACCTACCCAACTTCCAAGGCATTATGGTCATACCATCTGGTCTCTTCCCATCAACGCGTGCCAGGCCATTGGGTTCTAAGACAGCTGGCACTCCGGCGGTGGCAAGAGCACGACGGATGAGATCATTAATGCTAGCGTGCCGCGCAATACGACCTGCACTCTTACTACAAGAAAGGCCATGGTGTCCGAGGCAGTCGACTGCTTCACCGCATTGACAGCGATGTGGAGCCCCACAAGGAGCGCCCAATCGCAGGCATGTAGCGAGTCGGAAGGTTGTGTCACCTAGCATAGTGCCTATGTTAGGCGACGGAAGTGCCTGAAGCCAGAGGCCCGACTCCCACTCACCCACAGCCAGCAAGCGGGCACGCTCAGCAGTATTGGTAGACGTATAAGGTTATTCCGTACCAACCTGCAGAGCGGCTCATCCCACTGTCTCTGGGAAAATGGGTTCTCGGGCCGATCCGTATCCGGGCAAGCCACTTTCCAGGCGTTCTCTGCGTCTGTCAAGCACGGCACTTCCGAGTCAACCAGGGAAAGAGCTAAAATTTTTCTGGTTAGCTTTTCAGTGCTGTGGACAGAAGACAGAAACGCTGGTAAGCTTACACTAGAAATTTTGCGGACGCCGAGGCCACCAAAACGAATTGGTAGGGTGGCTTGCAACCACGCACGGTCGTCCAAGGCCACATTAAGAATGGATGTTAATGTGTTGCGAATAATTTGGTCAATTTTGTCCAAAAGTTGTGGTTTCTTCCAAAGAGGAGAAGAACGGAGAAAATACATAAAATTTGGACCGAAACAGCAATATCTGATAAGGGTGAATGCCGAATGTATATTAATTTTGGAGAGTCTATCCGAAATATCATTAAAATGTTTGATTTTATCTTCGATGAAAGATGAAAAACTTTCTTCTAAAATAGGGGAACCTAGGAGGTGCAGAGAACTTTTTTCTAAGATTTTGATTTGCGGGGCTATTGCACTAAATTTATCTAAAGTCGATTGTCTGTCGGAAACGTCAGAGAGGTAAATTTCGCACTTAGAGGGGTTAAGTTCCAGGCCTATAGATTTAAATTTCTGTTTGAGGAGTTGCAGGTCATTCAAACGGTGTCAACATCACCTCCTAGCGTTCCATCATCTAAATACCACACGTTAAATTTGGAATTTAGTTGTTGGATTATGGGATGAATAGCTAAACTGAAAATGACAGGCCCGAGAGGGTCACCTTGTTGGCAACCAACTGCAGATTCCAAAATGTTGTCCTTATACAATAATTTTGATGGATGCCTATAACATTGCCACATAAAACCATAAATTTCGGGGAGTTCTTTTTTGACTTCAGCCAACAAAGTGTCCCTGTTCACGGAGTTGGATGCGTTTTTGACGTCAACCTTGAGAATGACCTCACCTTTTTTAGAGTTAAGAAATGAGGATAAGGCATGTACGGCAGCCTCACAACCCCCTCTGGAACCAAAACCAAGTTGAAGGGGCTGGAACTTAGTTGCAAAAGATTCACTATACACCTTGCAACATATTTTGGCTGCCAAACGCCTGTAGGTGCAACCGACAGCAATGGGACGAATGCCGCCGTCCTTCTTGCACAGGGCACACAGGTTAGCCCCATACAAGACATCGACGACGGCATCGTTCACGCCGCCGGAGAGCATTAAGTTGATCAGAACCGCAAGCTCCTTCATGAGCGACTCACCAGCTTCCCCGGCGCCTGAACTCAACAAATCTTTCAAATGCTGTGGAGTCAGGCCGTCGAGGCCGCCGGCAGAACCACTCCGGAAAGAGCTCACGGCTGCGATCAACTGCGGGGCTGTAATTTGGAAAAAAGATGAATCCTGAACGAGGGGGTCGGGGTGGACGGGCGGGTCGGGGAAGGTGAGACCATCCACAGGCGCTGGGTGTTTACTCTCTAGAGCTGCAAGAGTCTCAGGAGAGTAAGGCGCCACCACATCACTGCTGAACAGTAGTCTGGCCGCCCCCCTTATGTCACCCTCACTTAACTTAGATTCTACATGAGCACAAATTCCTTTCTGAGAAATAATAAAAAACGGTAATTTTGAGCCTAAAATGCGGGCCGAATTGTTGCAGTTTTCTTTAATTTGATTTGTTAATGATTTTTGATTTGCCAAATTTTTTTGGACATGTAGAATCCTCCCGGGAAGGTGAGTAAGTGCTCCCAGGCACGTTCAGAGTTCTCCTGGGTTGCGTGACGAACACAACGCGCTAAACTTAGAGCAACAGGATAGCCTAAATAACATCTTAACCTCAGTATCTACGTATAAAAATGTAATTCTAGTGGGAGATATTAACATAAATATAAGCCCAAATAATAATGATCCCCATTACAATGACTATATGAACTTAACTGCATCGCATGGACTGCTACCGGCATACACATCTCCCACTAGGGAAAACAATTGTCTGGATCATACGATGATAAAAGTTAAAAGTTCAGTGGTCTCCTATATTTTGGATACACACATTACCGGTCACGCACCTATATTAGTATGTCTAAAAACTAATCAGAGCTCATCTAAAAGATCCAGATTAGTTGCAAGAATCGACCATCCTAGAGTTGTCTCAGAAATATCCAACACGGATTTTAGTCCTGTCTTATTGTCCAAAGATCCGAATGAAGCTACTGATCTTCTTATAAAAACCATTACCTCCCTCAATTGTACAAACAAATACTAAAAACAGACTTGTGCCCTCAAAAATGGTAACAATAAAGCCCTGGATCACTCAGGGGCTACTGAAATGCATTCGGAACAGGGACAATATGCACAGAAAACATAAAAAATCACCAGAAAAATACACCTTGAAAATCACATACCTCCGTTATCGTAACTTTTGTAATAAGTTATTAAACCGACTTAAAACTAATTATGAGAAGAATGAGTTTACTAAAGCTAAAAATAATCCTAAGGCAACCTGGAAAGTTATAAATGACGTTATTAATAAGCAGACTTCTAAACCTCCGCCCACAGACCTCTTGACCTTGTCTGGACTTGATGAAAAGTCCTCAATAAATAAAGTTAATAAATTCTTCGCAAACGTTGGCAAAAATCTTGCAGAAAGACATCTAAATAGTAGCACGTGCAATAAACATCTTCCATTCCTCAGGGATGATGCACAGACGAATTCTTTTGCGCTTCTTAGCCCGGATTTTGATGAAGTTGAAAGAATCATAGTTAGTTTGCGTACTAATTCTGCCGCGGGATGGGATGGCATTCCAACTAGAATTATAAAAGCGAGTCGCCAATTCCTTGTACCCGCCATCGCACACATCTGTGACCTATGTTTCTCCAATGGAGTTTTTCCAAGGTCCCTAAAGAAAGCAATAGTGCATCCTATTTATAAGGGTGGAAACAGAGACAGTGTAAATAATTACAGACCCATATCTGTCCTTCCAGCGCTTTCAAAAATCTTGGAAAAGGTTCTAAACAGTCGTATCGTCAACTTTATGGATGCGCATGGCATTTTGTCAAATAACCAATACGGTTTTCGCAGAAAGAAATCCTGTGAGGACGCTGTTGCTGCCTTTGTTGATATCACATCATCAGCCTATTAATGTTCCCACTGCTGGGACACAGGCCTCCTCTCTGCGAGAGGGAATGGGCCATTATCCATCCTATCTTATCCATCTTATCCATCCATCTTATCCATTTGTTGATAGTGCTGTGAATATTCTAGATGAAAGGTCTAAGTGTCTGGGTATTTTCTTAGACTTATCTAAGGCATTTGACACTGTCTCTGTCCCTATTCTTTTGTCTAAATTAGAGAGGATAGGAGTGAGGGGTCCAGCACTGGCTATCTTTAAGAGCTACCTATCTGAGAGGACACAGTGTGTCAAGATAGGCGCATACGTCAGTGACGAACACTCACTATCTTTCGGAGTCCCCAAGGCTCAATTTTGGGGCCTACCCTCTTTCTTATATATGTTAACAGCCTATGTAATATGTCCATTCCATACTCCAACATATATACCTACGCAGACGATACCGCTTTGCTCGTGCATGGGCTGAACTGGAGAGAAGTTCAAGAGAGAGCGGAGTTTGCAATGGGTATCGTGATGTCTTGGTTAGGAGCCAATATTCTTACTCTTAATATTGACAAAACGAAGTACATCCCGTTTTCAATAAAATCCTGTACCCAGCCGGATGACGAATTTATTATCAGGGCCCACACTTGCAATGAGCGAGTGGATCAATGTCTCTGCCCTCCTCTAGTCAGAACAACACATATCAGGTATCTTGGTATCATAATAGATAACCTGATGTCCTGGAAGGAGCAAATTGATAGAACGGCTGGCAGAGTGAGAAAGCTCATAGCGATTTTCAAAACTCTGCGCCATAGTGCAGACATAAGTACACTTCGGATGGTCTACTTCTCACTCTGTCAGTCAGTACTCACTTTTGGTATTACGTCTTGGGGGGGTGCTCCAAAGAGCTATTTTATCAGGCTGGAAAGGGCGCAGCGAGCTGTCCTTAAAGTTATGACTTTTAAACATTTCCGGTATGGTACCATAGCATTGTATCAAGACTGCAAAGTCATGACTGTGAGACAGCTGTTTGTACTAAACACCATCTTGCGCAGGCATGGTTCTCTGGAGTGCAATACTGGTCATCTGGCAAAAAGAAGATGTAAATATGTTTGTCCCATGGTAAGCTACAGAACTAAACTGGCCGAAAGACATTTTCGAGTATTAGGCAGTCGAATTTATAATGCAGTTAACAAGCAATGCGATATTTATGGTCTAAATAATTTCAATTGCAAAAAGAAGATTACTCAATGGCTTGCTACTCGTACATACGAGGAAATAGAAAAGTTACTGGGAAGGCTGTTCTAATTTCTAATTGTTACTGATTTTTAGACCAATCACCGCACAAACATATGGCGCAACTACGCCACATACACACGACACTTACACACAATGCATACACACGACACTTACACACATCACATACACTCAACACATACAGAAGACATATTATACTGTTTACTCTTATTTTTATTAATCTTTAAGTTTAGTTTAACTGTTTTTGTTTTTCCTTTTTTCTATTAACTTTGTTTTGTTTATGTTCAACAATGGATACTTTGCAAATGTAACTCCGTACTGGTTTGTGTAAGGTGCATAAATAGATTAATAGAGAGAGCCATGGCACCCATAACACAAGTTTAATCTTAGCTTGGGTGTCAGTGGTACAATCAGAGTTTATGCAATTAAAAATAAACCTTACTTACTTACCTAAACCTTACTTACTTTGTTATACTTAATAGTACTTATCTAAGTTTTGTTCTTACTGTGTATTAGTGCAAGTGTACCTACTTTATAAACTTAGTGAGTGTAAATTAAAAGCTTAGAAACTATGTAAGTACTTTTGTTATAAATAACCATGTTTTAATGTTTACTACTGGTGTACTGTATCTAAGATGGAAATAAATATTATTATATTATTATTATTATTATTATAACAGAGTGCCTCGCGCCCCGGGGAACTCTTTTTAGCACTGGAGTGGAATTTTTGAATTTAGACAATGTTTTCCACAAAGTTTCTTCAAAAGGTGTTGATGTCGGGGATGTGGCTGGGGGGCACAAAGATACACTATGAGGTTTGTGGACCTTACCATAGTGAATCTTAAGCCCCCGTTCGCCTTTGAAAAAACGGGCCTGGGAGCAATGTGGGCATCTTACCAGCTGAACATCCAGTGATGTGGTAGGTTGACTGGCACTCCGGCGTCGCTACAGCCGGCGCCAAACATAAAATAGATAAAGAGTAGTTACACTTACACAAGACTTACCAACTATCACAAAAGTATAAACAATATTAACTATTAAATTCACTCAAAAAAAAACACCATAATTAATTATAAATAAACAAAACGAAAATGTCTGTGGTTGCCTAGCGACCGAGTGCGGCGCAGTCGCGCTGTCGGCCTGGAGCGCCGCGCCGGTATCGCCGTCATTTTAGAGCAGCGCAGCCCTGGTTACCGATGAAATTAGGCTGTAAGTAGACCTCTCCAGAAATTAGTCCAAGCGCTGACGCACTTGCAGGCTCAGGTTTATGCGGCCGGGAACATGTTCATAACTTTACACAGCGGCGTTTGCTGTGAATATCACTGATGTTCTCCCAGAAAATGTTCATCAAATTTCTTTTGAACGCGAATTATTCGTTATGAATACTGCAGCCCACATTTCTTGACAAGATTGACTAATAAATAACAGTCTATAGAATTAAACGTCCGGCAATTGTCACACAACACCACAGTTTTACAGGGAATGCACAGTTTATTGTCCTGCTTTTGAGCTATTTTTATTATTATAAGGCTTGAAAAAGCAATGGATTTTTCATCATTTTTCTAAGTTGAATTGAATTTGTTTGAAAGATGATCTTTAAAACGTCCGTAAGTGCCGGCAAAATTCAATACTTTATAAAAATACGTGATTTATCTACATTCATTATTAAACAAACACCCCAATGAATTACCCATAATGTAATCAAAATCACTTATTTATCATCCACTTCTCTACAAAGTAATCAATCAATTTTATTATTTTATTTTTATTTTTTTTTATCTCATTCATTCTTTGACAGAATGAATGAGACGTTGTGGCACTGACAGTTGGCATCTGTCAGTTGACATCTGTCAGTTCGTCGCATTGCGTTTTGTTATTGCTTTTTTATTTAATTTTTCATTAATTTCGTCTTATGAATCGATTGTTACCTAGGCTTGTCGAATAGCGTTATTCTTTTTCTAGTTATTATTTTATCTTATTTGAGTGTATTTTTTTTTATTTAATTCTAGTTGTAAAATTTCCGCCAATATACCAGCGAGTTGGGTGGTTTTTTTTAATTGATAGGAAATCTTTAATAGCGTTTTAGGTACTTACATAGATTTAGTCATATTTTTTATATTTATTTGTATTACTATTTAAGTTTATTTATATATTATTATGAATGATCTAGCTGATTTTAATGACAGCTTCTTCTCATGCTCTTCTTCTGATAGTTTTGCTAGTGCGGATAGTGACCAATCCTTGCCACTAACTTTACATGATAAAATATCTTCTCTCTTCTCTAATGATCCTAAAAATCTGCATATTGTGCACATAAACGCCCAGAGTGTTCCTGGTCACTATTCTGAACTTCTGGCATCCTTTAGCAGTGCTAGCCTGGATGCTATATTGATATCGGAATCATTTCTGAAGCCTTCTCTCCCATCTACTAATTATTCACTCCCCGGCTTCGTTTTGATCCGCAATGATAGGACTGGCAAAGGTGGAGGCGGTGTGGCTGTTTACCTGCGGGCTGACTTACCCTACAGGGTGGTTAGTTCATCTCCTTCGCTTTACTCTGAATCGGCTGAATACTTCTTTATTGAAGTATGTGTTCATCACACAAAATTTTTACTTGCAGTGCTCTACAGCCCTAACCTTCACATTAATTACTTCAATTCTCTTGAATCCACTCTCAGCGATCTATGCCCCATGTATGAGCACATTATTTTAATGGGTGACTTCAATACTTGCTTGATTAAAAATGACTCTCGCTCCCTTAAACTCCTTTCACTCTTGTCTTCGTTCAATCTTCAAGTTTTGCCTCTCTCTGCTACTCACTATTTTCCCAATTGTATGCCTTCTTTACTTGATCTTATGATTGTTTCCTCTCCTAATAATGTTTCTGCCCATGGCCAGCTTACTGCTACTTTCTCTTACCACGACCTTGTTTATCTATCTTATCGTATCCGTGTTCCCAAGCGTAAGCCCCAGTTCTTATATCTTTGTAACTATAGGGGCATAAACCTGGAGGCATTGCGGCGTGATGCCAGTAATCTCGATTGATCAGCTCTGGTAGAGACCGACGACATCGATGCCAAGGTCGAGTGCCTTAATGTAACCATTCTCAACTTGTATGACCAGAATGCCCCTATTCGACGAGTCAAAGTGCGGCATAATCCTGCACCATGGATTACTCCACAAATTAAAGAGCTTATGGCCCGTAGGGACAAAGCCAAAAGCAGGTATAAGCGCAGACCTTCAGACCTGAATCTCGCTTATTACAAATCGTTACGTAATCGCTGCAGTCATCTGTGACGGGATGCTAAGAGGCGCTACTTACATGAACATTTCAATAACCGCAGTTCTTCCGATATATGGAGATTCCTTAAGTCTGTAGGCATAGGCAAATCGCCTACCAACCAGTGCAAGGATGTGAACCTTAATGATCTCAACAATCATTTCTCTCGTCTTCCTTTTTCTCTTGATAAGTGTGTCAAGGCAGCAACTTTGAAGCGACTTTCCAGTTTGCCGGTGCCACAATGTCCGTCCTTCAACCTTAGCGATGTTACCGAGGATGACGTTAAGAAGTCTGTTTTGGCAATAACTTCTTCAGCAGTCGGTAACGATAAGTTATGTTCCAGAATGATTACCCTTATCCTCCCATCATTGCTTCCTGTTCTAACTCACATTTTCAATCATTCGTTTACCTCTTGTTCTTTTCCGACGGTCTGGAAGCAGGCTCACATCATACCCTTACCTAAAACCAACAATCCTTCTTTATTAACTCACTTTAGACCTATTTCTATTCTTCCATTTCTCTCTAAAGTCTTCGAACACTTAGTCCATAGGCAAGTATCATATTTCTTGACGTCAAACTCTTTAATATCTCCCTTCCAATCCGGTTTTGTTCGGGTCACAGCACTGTTTCTGCACTTATAAAAGTGACTGACGATGTCCGCTGGGCTATGGAGAATAAGTCCCTTACTGTACTTGTATTGCTTGACTTTAGCAGTGCCTTCAACTCAGTGGATTTCGACATTTTACTCGGTGTTCTGGAAACCATCAATTTCTCTTCTTCCGCTTTAGCATGGTTCAATTCTTATCTTCGGGGACGTTCTCAGTGTGTTCGCCTTGATGAGTCCTTCTCTGATTGGTGTAGCCTCACTGAGGGGGTTCCTCAGGGTAGCGTTCTCTCGCCTCTTCTTTTTTCAATCTTCATTAACTTTGTCACCAGAGTAATCTCATCTAGTTTCCATCTTTACGCAGATGACTTGCAGCTGTATCGACATTTTACTTCAGACGACGCTGGTTCTGCTATTGCGGCCATGAATCGAGACCTGGCATGTATCAGCTCTTGGGCTAAGTCATTTGGGCTACAAATTAACCCAAGTAAATCACAGGCCATGGTCATAGGCAGCAAATTCGTTCGCAATGCGGCTAACGTTACTTCTTTGATGCCTCTATATCTCGACGGTGTTCGCATAGACTTTACCGAAACCGCAAAGGATCTGGGGGTAATCATTGACTCTAATCTTTCATGGCATGCTCAGGTCAACGAAGTTAGTCGTAAGGTTCATTTTTCATTCCGTTCGCTGAAGTGCCTTCAGAGTCTATTGCCCTTAAAGACAAAGATTTCTTTAGCGCAAACACTTATTCAGCCGATTATAGATTATGCCGATGCCTGCTACCTGGATGCTACAGAGGAGCTATTAAACAAGCTTGAGCGCCTGCAAAACTTATGCATTCGCTTTGTTTATGGTCTACGTAAGTATGACCATGTTTCTCACCTTCGCAAGGAACTCAAGTGGCTCCCAATCCGTCTTCGCAGAAACACTCGGATTTTATGTCTCCTCTTCAACATCTTACACAACCCGTCTTATCCTTCCTACCTGCGTGAGCGATTTTCTTACGCCCGCCCTAGAGATACATAATGCAGGTCACATCTTAGATCCCTCCTTAAATCCCATCCTCATAAAACCAGCTATTATTCCTATTCCTTCTCTGTCCATGCGGTAAGATTGTGGAACTCACTTCCGCCTAGCATCAGAGATCTCGACACTATATCGCTTTTAAAAAAAACGATTAAAAGAGCATTATCTTTCCTCTCAAATCTGATCTTTATACTTAAGCATATTTATATATATTTAGTATATATTTATTTACTATATATTTTAGAGTTATGTATTTATTTAAGTATGTAGTATCACTTATATGTTTTTATATCTCAGGTTAGTCGTTCACTTTTCTTCTCTTCCTGTTCTCACACACTATTTGTCTACATTTCTTCTTCATTTCTCCTTTTCGCGGGTCTGCTGGTAGAAATTTCTCAAGAAATAAGCAGTACATTTGTACTCCATCGTCATGATGTGTTTTCTGTATGTATTTTCTGTGTGTACATTAATAATAAAATAAATAAATAAATAAATAAGAATAACATGTGATTATAATAATGTATTTCTTGATTTAAGTTTCTTTAATATTATAGGAAACTCCCACAATCGGGGTAATATTTTTAACTTTAGCAACACCGGAATTTTGTTTCCGGTTTATAGATAGAGCTGTTTTAAATCAAAAAACAGAATCGTAATTTTGTTCTAACTTACCATAGCATGGTTTCGCTCAAGGGCTTGTAGACGACGGACCTGTGTCGTTTTTATTTTGTCATGATATTTTTTATCATATATCTTGTAGTTATTGAGAAATTTTCGCTGAAAAAGTAGCTGTTTTCTGTTTTAGGCTCGTGAAACTTTTAGGTGCTCTTAACAATTTACTTCTTAATGAAAAAAAAAACCAAATGTATTAAGTTATTTACCCTACCTCATGTTAGGCAGGTTAAAACTGATGTGGCGATGAGGGCGAACAATTGAATCCTGAAAATAGCACAGTATTCGTTGGCTTAACTTTGGATGCTAAGCTTCAGTGGGGCCCACATAATGATTAACTGTCGAAAAAGCTAAGCTCCGCAACATAAATTATGCTGTTAGAAAATAACGTAATTATATGACATAGACAGCCCGTTTAGTGTACTTTAGCTATTTTCATAATGTTATGTCGTACGGTATTCTGTTTTGGGGCAATGCCGCCGACATTCAGACTATCTTTGTTTTGCAGAAAAGAGCTGTTCGATTAATTTATAAATTAAGCCCGAGACACGCTCTCAGAGATAAATTTAAGGAGATTAATGTAATGACTGTGCCTTCTCAGTATATTATTGATAAAAAAAAAATACAAAACAATGCTACCGACAGTTTTTTTTGTAAAATTTATTTTTCACTTTTTAGTTGTACCTACCTAATAGGCAAGTAGTTACGTAAGGTATCTATAATGCCAGAATAGATTACCCGGATATCATAAACTGAACATAACCGATGAAATGAGAGTGTACCAAGGTGAACTGTACACATCTCTGTACCCCTTTAGAGCGTACTGGCGTGATGTAATGTTATGAAACGACATAAACAATAAACAGACATGCGATTGCAGCAATACCGAGTGATTTGCCGTTATTTATTGAAGAGTTCTATTGTATATCTCCGAAGTTCGTCATCAGATCTTCACCAAATTATAATGAGACTAATTTCGGAACATACTCTTTCAAACAAAAAAAGAATTTCCAAAATCGGTCCACAATTGACGGAGATATCGGTGAACATACATAAAAAAAACATACAAGAAGTCGAACATAGAACCTCCTCCTTTTTCGTTTTCTTGCAATGACAAGAATATTTACTTTTTATAGTCTTCACATTCAATTAAAATTACATTACTACATTACATTACTCAAAAATAAGAATGATTTCTTATTTCTGAGTAATGTATGCGGCCTACCCGAATATCCTCTCTTTGGTATAGTTCGTCGAATCGTTGAGCTCCTTAAATTCTGAGTTGAGCTGCTCGGTTATTGACAAATGCGTGCACTGACCGGACAGGTCCACTCAATCTGGCTGATTCTTTCCTCAGTTCTACTTTTTCCCGAATTTGGATAACTTCTTGGCGGGAAAAAAAACAACAACCGAGAGGCCTTTGAAAAATTTGTTTGGACGGGATTGCAGCTGATTTCTTCAAAAAGGGCATCAATAAACTGCCACTGCGTTGGCAAAGATGCATCAATTGCAAGGGTGATTACTATGATTAAAAGAAAAAAAAACCGGCCAAGTGCGTGTCGGGCCACGCGCAGTGATAGGGTTCCGAAGTAGCATAATAATGCGGACTAAGAAGGCAGTTTTGCTATTGTTACATGAAAATTAAAACGGTTTCAGCGGCACACAACGTCTAAAAACGGGCCCACATAGATGATGTTTTTTTTTAATCTATATGCTCGCGTTTGACCACTATCTCGCCTGATGGTAAGCGATGATGTGATCTACGGTGAAGCATGCTTGTCTAACTAGGTTTCCAGTTAGACAAGCGTGCTTTTAAGAAGGAGTTATAAAATTCAACTGCGCAACTGAAGTTAGAAAAATATTATCTATTTGAGTACCACAGCCGGTGCGAATTGTGAAAGGTGCCGATACGAGCGCGCGTTAGAGCCACTGGGAATGGTTTGGGTAGTTCCTCGATCCGTGCGCGCCCGCTCCTCGTTTATTTCTCTTTCGGAATTTGAAAAAAATCCTATGTATTCACCTCTAATCTGCGGTATTCAGTATTTCGTTCTGGAAAGTTTTACGCTACTCAATTAGTGATGTTGTCGGGTCGAATATTGACTATATAGATGGATATCGACAAAAGAAAATAAGTAAATTGCTTCGCAATCGAATCTAATTTGATTTTAGATTACAAAACGTCGAAAATACTTCTACACTAACACAAAATAGACTACCCCACACGCATGCGTCGTATGGACTACGGACCATTACTGCTAGCGCCTCCGGCCACTCCAATGCGTTAAAGTCAAAGTCAAAGTCAAAGCACTTTATTTCAAGTAGGCCAGTTACAGGCACTTTTGAATTGTCAAAAGACAAAATAAAATATTACAAAATTATGGTGCTACAGTCCCAGTCACAAGACATAATAACTGTGAAAGTACCGTAGATGCCCATTCCAAGGCGTAGATCTCTATGGAGAAGAACGGGCAAGAAACTCCATGGACACTCTTTTTCAATTAGGTAATTATTACAAATCATTTGTTACATCATTCATGTTGAGATTACACATTATGTGAGAACGATGTAGAAAGTTAAAAGTGTCCATAGTAAATATAAAAAATTCGAGCTTAAACATTATTAATTTAGAAATCATTATTATTAAGGATGTTATGACTTTAATTGTGTATATTTTACATGGTTCATCAGCATATATATACTATCTGTTTTACACAGCTAACAACGTTATTAAAGTATTTTTTCAATGGCATTTGTACAAAAATTTTATAGTGCCAAGTACAATTTATAATTTGGTCGACTATTACTTGTAAACTTGTTATGATTTTATTTATGTTTATTTTAACATGGTTCATAAGTATATATTTACTCTGTTTTACACACCTAACAACGTATTTAAGTAATTTTTCAATGGCATTTTACAATTTTTTTACTTGTAAAGCATACTTATCAGTGATAGTTTTCCTTTTAATTTCGTTATATTTTGTACTGCCGTGAATTTTTTCACAAAGCCAAGAGCAACCATTTCGCTGGCAGGGAGGGGGGGACACTTGACTCTAACATAAATTTGCAATTTAAAGCTTAATTTAACGCAAACGGATCTCTGAATCGAAAAATGATTTCAACAAACAACGATATCCCACGGATATGTGGGACAAAAAAATATCCCCACTTTACGTCTATGGGAGGAATCCGAAAAAAAAAATGTTTTTCAAGATTATATTTTACCACTTTGTCGGAATTATTAATATGTATATCCATACCAAATTATAGCTTTCTAGTACTTAGATTCTCTGAGCTAAGCTGCGGTCGGACAGAAGGACAGAGCGAAACTATAAGGGTTCCTTGTTGACTTCGAAACCCTAAAAACCAGGCAGAGCTTTGTCCAGATTTTGTTTTCATAATCGAAAGAGAAAATTAAATGACAAATAAAAATTTGACTTTGGAACCCTAAAAATTACGTAAAATTATTTCATAAAAAACAGCATTTCCATAAATCCTACAGACCTAATATTTAATAAACTAACAACGTTTTCCTAAACCTACAAAATAAATATATACTTAGAATCTGACCATAAATTTTAATTGTTAATTTTAATTGCGTAACGTTCAAAAGTGCCGCTTGTTGGCTTGTTGGTTTGAGCTGTAGTTAATTACTAGAAGAAAACAATAATGTTAAAACAAACTTACCAGCCTGGGTTCCGTCTTCGAATTAAGATAATTTTCACCAGAAAACTAGAAACAAATAAATAACTTTGACGTTAATCTCATGTGCGATACGACAAGATACTCGAACGCGAATGTGTTATATCCTAAACATAAAATATATAATTTAACCGCCAATGCACAATCGCTATCTTGCCGAACGTAGTAATAATAGAGATAAGCACCTATTAAAAATTCCATTTTAAATTAACCTTCTACTCAAATGCCGCGTACTAAAATGATGAAATAAACTTACAAAAAATACGGAGCTCACCTATTAGCACAAATTTAAATTTGGCGCGGTTTAGGATGTAGGTCAGGAGTGTCAATATAAGAAAAAAACTGGCCAAGTGCGAGTCGGACTCGCGCACGAAGGGTTCCGTACCATTATCGCAAAAAAACGGCAAAAAAACACGTTTGTTGTATGGGAGCCCCACTTAAACATTTATTTTATTCTGTTTTTAGTATTTGTTGTTATAGCGGCAACAGAAATACATCATCTGTGAAAATTTCAACTGCCTAGCTATCACGGTTCACGAGATACAGCCTGGTGACAGACGGACAGACAGACAGACGGATCGCGGTGTCTTAGTAATAGGTTCCTGTTTTTACCCTTTGGGTACGGAACCCTAAAAACACTTTACTTGGTTTTTGGGCGCCTACCTATTATGGCGACGGAGACAGGTGTAACGAAGAAGAGCCGTCATGCCGCAGGATGAGTTTAATCAATTTCAATCCATACATTTATTAAAGGCGCTAGTATGCCCCAATGGCCTTGAGCATCTCGGCGAAGCTAAACTTACACACCGACACGGCTCACGCACACATAGTGCGCGTGGACTGTGTTCAAAGAACATGCGCGGAAGCAGAGATGCGACTAGCTCGGTGGTATTTTGCCTACGATTCCGTTAATAAATAATACGTATACTTTTTACTAGACATATTTTTTATTACATTAAGTATGTAGGTCAAGTGATACAAAATAGTTTAGATTAACCTCTTGACTAACGGAAACGCAGATTACGGCATTCAACCGGTTAAAAACTTCTTACGTACAATGTTTTAAGTTATTATATTTGTAAATATATATACTAAGTAGTAATTTAAAAATATTTTTTTAAATATATTTTTTTTAAGATATTAAAGCATAAAGTCAAATACAGTTATCTAGTTAAATCCACTTTCAAATTATTTTTACCATGCGCGATTCAGCTTTTAACAATTAAAAAACTTTAGAAATGATTTCGAGCATTTTCTTGAGAATAGAGTTCCTTATTTGCGTAGATTTAGACAGTAAATGGTTCCGTTTTAGTACAAATATTTACGGAGGTACAGGTACAGGATTGTTTTTATCAACAAAAATTTAATCAAGTTTATATTTCTCGAAAAATTGTAATATGTAAAGTTAGTTCTGTGGTTGTTACTAGAAACATCCCATACCTCACAAACGAAACACATTAATCGCGTAAAATCAAATATCAGCATCTTTGAAATAATGGGTAATAAAGAATAAGAGAGTTGAACATCAAAACTAGACTCTCCCCGATCTGCTACCAACGAGTCCTAAGTTACTTTGGTCACATCGCCCGGAGACAGCCAGACAACCTGGAAAAACTGGTTGTAGTGGGAAAGGTGGACGGAAAAAGACCACGCGGACGTTCACCTACTTGCTGGTCTGACCAGATCAGGGCCATTACGGGACTCACGGTGACCACTGCTATGAGAAGAGCCGAAGACAGGGTAGCTTGGAAGCAGCTCGTCGTTAACTCCGTCAAAGCTTTTCAAGACGGGCACGACCTTCAGAAATGAAGAAAACTAATAAGAAGAAGAAAAATAAAGATCCCACACCACACACCCACACACACCTCACATGCATGCAAGCATGCATGCATGCATGCATGCATTTTGTTGCATGCATCCATGAAAACAGGTGTGTGACGTATTATTGGATCCCATAATTAAAATATTATAATGTTTCATAGTGACTTTTAAGTCAATGGTTGTGAGATATGGGATGTTTTCGGTTACAACCCTAAAGACAACTTTGTTTTTCACAATTTTATCGAGAAGTTCAATGAAATACAAACTTATTTTTGTGATTGGTAAAAACCAATAATATACATCTTTTTGTGATGTCAGGACGGTATGGAAGAAGAAAACCCTTGATGCAAGTAACATAGGACAAAGGCAGGAAGATGATGATGTCAGTGGTAATAGTTTCCTACACAATACCTTCGCTATACGGGTACAAATCAAACACAGCTCATTCTAAAAATCAATGAATTTTAAACTTTCTCATTTCAGCTCTGCTAAAACTCGTATATTATTATCCGTCTTCTGCTTCTTATTCTTCCCTTCATTTGAATCTTCTTTGATTTCTTGTGTTGTGCTTTGTTCTTGCTTATCTGGTTCATTACCTGTAGTAAATTATGACAATTTTAATACTTAATTGTTAGGACTTATTTAATCAAGGTATTTTTTCTCAAAAACTGTGAGATTACGCACTATGAAACTTTTTGAAAGTGTTTCACTGGAAGAGTATTACACAAAAAAAAAATGAGTCTCCTAGCAGCTTGAAAAGGTTATACACTTGCAACAAATCCGTTGCGTGGTTTGGAATAGCTCCCTAATTGCATAAGTGAATTTGGCAAGGCAAAGGGTTTGACCCCATGAAAGATTATAACTACTTACTACTCTTTCTGATGAAAGATTATTTGTCATACTCTTTCATGGGGTCAAACCCTTTGCCTTGCCGAATTCACTCACGCAATAAGGCTGCAGGGCTACCAGACCAGATACGATCGCGGGCCAATACAAATCACTGAATAGATTGGAGGGCCGCACAAACAAATACCTAATAAAAGTTAATTATTTAAGACTGTGCCGAGCAAAATAATCCAAAACGATCGTCACAGTTATAGGGATTTAATCAATATTATTACCATAATTACCGTAAAAAATATGTAATGATCACCACAATGAATGTGTTAACGATTCTGTGAACAGGTAGAAAGAGACAAAATTCGCGCGAATAAAAATCGCAGTGCGTGCTAAGCCTAAAGCGGGCATTGTCACAGACAATTTAAAATTGGAATCAAATCTTTTTATATTAGGTACTAAAATGGCATTACAAAATATTATTGATGGAAACTTCTTAGTGATTAACTTCTTGGATTTGTCCTGTATCGTAATAGAAAAAAAATTGTTTTATAGCTTTATTTTGTTAGAGAATAATTTTTAAATTTCGGTTTTGTGTTTATAAAGTACTAGCTGTTGCCCGCGACTTCGTCCGCTTGGTTATGAAGATATAAAGTTTAATGATGTTTAAAGCAAACAATTTTTATATTTCAGTCAACAGAAAATGCCTATCACACTAAGCAATATTTTTTAAGGCACCAATTAGAAAAAAATATACAGCATCACAAAATTATTTATTAGCTTATGTCTCCTACTCATAAACTCTAGACTTGCTAAATGTCAGGACAGTAGTACAGAAAAAAAAACGAACTTTCATACAAACTTGCGAGAGTGCTTAGACCTCTTTGCTCTTTTCTTTGATCTTTGCTTTTCTTAGAATAAGGTTATTTTGTGTGTGTGTAAGGAACAGATGTATAGTTTCGAAAATCTAATAATGACAACCTTTATTGTTTATTGAGGTTGGTGTTTATGTCAAGTTTCATGTTTATTAACCCAAGATATAAGATTCTTCAGAAAAATTTACATCCCCTAAATCATCTTTTGGGGGTAGTTTCGAAAAACTAACAATGATAGCCTTTATTGTTTATTTAGATTGGTATTTATGTCAAATTTCAAGTTTATTAACTGAAGTAATAAGATTCTTCAAAAATACTTTAACACCCCTAAATCGTCTTTGGGGGTAGTTTCAAAATATAATAAAAACAACCTTTATCATTCATTTAGGTTAGTATTTGTGGCAAGTTTCAAGTTAATTGACCCAAGAAATCAGATTTACCATACAAACTTCAACACCCCCTAAATCATCATTTGGGGGTTGTGAACGCCGGTACTTTGCTTGTGGGTTTTGGTGGAAGAAATGATGCGACGGTGACTTTAACAACACGTTTATTGAACGGTTTTACAATGAAAATTCTAAATTAATTGAGCGCGTGGTGACTCGACGCTGTCGTTGGGCGAAGTGCCGCGCGCGGCGGGGTTGCGTCTACACGTCGTGTGCGTGTGTGCGTGAGATGCCGGTGCGCACACATGCTAGGCGTTAACATGTTGCCGCCCCAGGAACGCAGTTCTGGTCCATGACTGGTAGCGGGCAGAGTCGGTTGAAGGCTCGTCGAAGAGTCCCCGAAGTGGTGATCACGTCGGCCACGCGGGTCACGCCGTCGGAGCCGGGGTACAGGCGCACTATGCGGCCTAGCAGCCATCGGGTGGGAGGCAGCCGGTCATCTTTCACCAGCACCATTTCTCCAAACCGGAGTTGATCTCCTTGCTTGCGCCATTTCTGTCGTTTCTGGAGTTCTGTAATATATTCTATATAATAACGTTTCCAGAAATGGGCTTTCAGTTGCTGGATTCTCATGTACCGTGAGAGAGAAGGTATCACCGCAGGGTCAGTGACCTGAGGAGAAGGCAAAGCTGTGAGTGGTCGTCCGATTAAGAAATGTGATGGGGTGAGCGCCGTGAGATCAGAAGGGTCTGATGATAACGGAGTGAGAGGCCTAGAATTCAGAACACCCTCGATCTGTACAAGAACTGTATTCATCTCTTCATAAGTTAAGTTAGCTAAACCTAAAACCCTCTTTAAATGATATTTTACAGATTTTACGGAACCCTCTGCTAGTCCGTTAAAATGTGGGCTATACGCTGGTGAGAATTTGAAGTTGATATGCGAATTAGACGCTTGAGAGCTAATTTCGTTAGAATTTGACTTTAAAAATCTAGACAACTCATTACATGCGCCGACAAAACAAGTACCATTATCAGAGTAAATGGTTTGCGGTCGTCCTCTACGGGCAATGAACCGGTCTAATGCAGCTAAAAATGTGGTGCTGCTTAAGTCGGTGACAAGCTCTATGTGTACTGCTTTAATGGCCAGACAAACAAATATACATAGATAGGACTTTATAAGTGTGCTTCCTCTGCCCTTCCGGTTCAGTATCATGACGGGACTGGCATAGTCGACCGCTGTGTTTGCAAACACATACTCGGTATGCAGGCGACTGGAAGGAAGGTTGCCCATGATAGGTTGAATGCCTTTTCCTGCAAAACGACAACATTTGATGCATTTTTTAACTATCTGTCTGGCAAGGTTTCGACCATTAATAAACCAGAATTTATGACGAAGTGTAAAAAGTAATAATTGCGGAGGCGCATGCAATAAAATTATATGATAATGTCTAAATATTAATGTGGCTAAATGATGCCGTGAGTCAAGTAGGATGGGGTGTTTTGTGTCAAAATCATAAAATGAATTTTTAAGTCTACCACCTACTCGTAATAATGTGTCACTTTTGTTATAAAATGGATTTAATTGAAGTAATTTATTTTTGACTGATAATTGTTTATTGTTTTTTAATAAGTTGTATTCTGAGTTGAAAATTTCAAGTTGCACAAATCTGCACAGTGAAGTTAATGATGAATTTAATTCATTGATTTTTATGAACCCAGTACGTTTGTGTTGTGGGTGTAAACAATTGTGAATGAACCGATGCACGTATACAATCACACGTTGTAATTTACTAAAATCAGAGAAACTCTTTATGAAGGCAGAGTAATGAGTAACATAATCGGTACAGTCAGCCGTCAAATTACATGTAACCTTGAACTCTGGTAAGTCAGGCTCTTGAAGGTGTGACGGTTGGTTAGGCCATGACTGTTTGTCATGTAGAAGGAATGGCGGCCCTGACCACCATAAACTACAGTTTTGTAACTGTTTGGCATCTGCTCCACGTGACCCAATATCAGCTGGGTTATTTTCGGTGGGCACATAACGCCATCCACATGATTCAGTTTTCTCAGAAATTTCACTGATTCTGTTAAATACAAAAGGTTTAGGTTTCTTTAGGTGAATGTATCCAACCGAGGACAATAGTGGAGTCACACCAATAGACACACCTTTCAATATTTAATCTAAGTGATGATTTTACTTTATCTGTCAAGCGGACGGCAAGGAGAGCACCGCACAGCTCTAGCCGGGGCACTGTCATGGGCTTCAGAGGAGCCACTCTGCTCTTTGCAGTCACCAAATGAACAGACACACAATTATTATTATTGACACTTTTTATATATACGCACGCGGCATAAGCTTGTGTACTAGCATCACTAAATACATGAAGTTCGATTGATATAGGACTATCAACCAAAACATGTCTAGGGATTCGAATATTGTTTATGTGAGCAAGTGACGTTATAAATTTAGACCACATGTTTACTATATTCAAAGGCACAAATTCATCCCACGTTATCTGTGAAGACCATAGTTTTTGTAGAATATTCTTCGCTAGCAGTATACATGGGTTTATTAAACCTAGTGGGTCAAATATTTGTGACACGAGAGATAATATTGTACGTTTAGTTAGAGTTTCGTCTTGGTTAATATTGACTGAGAATTAAAAAATTGTCCTCCTTGGACGACCAAAGCAAACCTAATGTTTTTGAATGGTCATTATTAGATAGGTTGAGTAATTCGTCGCTAGTACTTTCACCAACGATTTCAGTGACAACATGAGCACTATTTGAATGGAATTTACGTAAATGAAATTTTCCCTTTTCTAATTGTCTGATTACACCCTTACATGTGTCTATTAGTTGCGATTCAGTAGCGGCACCTGTGATTAAATCGTCGACATAGAAGTCATGTAAGATGACTTCCGAGACGGTTTGGTCTAAGCATTCGTTACCAAGCTGTGTCAAACACCTTGTCGCGAGATAAGGAGCAGACGCGGTTCCGTACGTAACTGTGTGTAGTTTATACTGCCTGAGTTGTTCGTGAGGTTCGAATCGCCATAAGATTTGTTGAAGCATGTGTTGTGATGGTTTGACATTCACCATTCTGTACATTTTCTCGACATCTGCAGTCACGAGAAACCTATGCTGGCGCATTCTAGTTAAGATACTAATTAGGTCATCTTGGACTGTAGGACCTACCATTTGAATTTGGTTGAATGAGACACCAGAGGTCGTCACCGCAGATGCGTCAAATACTACCCGTAATTTTGTCGATAAGCTTGAGTCACGTAATACTCCGTGGTGGGGTAAAATATAAGTGAGAGTATGGTTTTCTGGATTTTTATTTAATGACATATGATTTAATGAAATGTACTCTTTGATGAAGTTACAATATTGCTCTTTAAAATGTGGTTCGCGTTTGAATCTGCGTTCTAGGGATAAGAATCTGGACAAAGCTTGTTCATAAGAGTCGCCCAGCTTATCAGGCGAATCCTTTAATGGAATCGTCACTTCGAATCGCCCATCAGGCAACCGAGTGGTATTATTTACAAAACTTTGTTCACATTCCAGCTCTTCCTTAGATATTTGTTTGCGTGTTGCTATTGTTTCTAGTTCAAAGAATTGAGATAATTTATTATGTAATTGATCGTCGTTGTTTTGTAAGGTAATATGATTGCAGTGGACTGTATTAATGAATTTCGTATATTGTGTTGGGACTGGGCCTGAGATTAAGTAACCCAGTTTAGATTTATTAAGGGTTGGTTTATTATTACCCAATGATATATTTTGGGAACCTATTATGGTCCAGAAAATATCAGCGCCAAGTAGCATATCGACTGGAGCAGGTATGTGGAATTTGGGGTCCGCCAACGTTATGTTAGGCGGTATATTTAGTGTTGTACGGTCAACCTTTGTGGTTGGCAATAACTGAGTGATGCGCGGAACAACATAACAGTAGATGCTCTCGCTATAATTATTAAATAATGACGATATGAGTACGTCACAACGCTTTGACAAGCAAGATATTTGAGAATTTAACCCTTCAACTACGGTCGAAGTGGAAAATGTAGGTAAGTTGAGTTTAGCACATAGATTTTCGGTTATAAAACTGGAGGTACTTCCACTGTCAAGTATGGCACGCACTTTATGACATATGCCATTATTGTCTGTCACATGGACTAAGGCTGTGGATAAAAGAACACAGTTGTTTTGAATGGCTGACAAAGCAATGTCCTGCGGAGGACTAGGAGGTTGTCCTTGACCATCAGGCTGTGGCAAAGAGTGTAACATAACATTATTTGTTGAAGGCACAGGCGGTGACGGCGCAGGAGCTTCATGCTCGTGTAATAAGCTATTGCACCGCAGGCCACACAAGCGACATGGCCCTAACTTGCATACATTGTCAGCATGACTTTGACGTAAACAATTTAAACATAATTTAAGTGCCTTAGCCTTTTCAACCCTAGTTGCTAAGGGTAATGATTTGAATTTTTGACAAACATAAAGTGCATGGCTACCTTTGCAAAGTGGACATGGGTACCTGCGAGCAGGCTGAGTTTCTGAGTTGGCCACAAATGTTTTATGACGAACATGTGTAGGGTCACTTGACCTACGTTTTTTATGAGTATTCTCCATTGTTTCCAAAAAATCAGCACGATCTTTTAGAAAGTTATGAAACATTTTAAGTGTAGGGAACTCTTTCACCTTGTTGCGATAAGATTCCCACTTACTGCTTGTGACTATGTCAAGCTTGTTTAACAGGACTTGAACTAATAGTACATCCCAGTGTTCAGTAGGGAGGTTAAGTGTTTTGAGTGCTCTGAGGTTCCGATTAACTGTATCGATTAAGTTACGCAATGCTTTTGGTGATTCCTTTGCCAACGGTTCCAAATTAACAATGGCTTGAGAGTGATTATTGACCAATGCCCTTTCATTATTATAGCGGTCACAAAGTAGTTCCCAAGCTACTTCATAATTACTACTTGAGAAATCTAAAGACTGAATAATTACAGCGGCACTGTCTTTCAATGCAGCCCGTAAATAATGAAATTTATTAATATTGGGTATTGAATTGTCTGAGTGAATGAGACTGCTAAATGTGTCACGGAATTCCAACCAGTCATGATACTGACCCGAAAAACTAGGCAAATGTATAGTAGGAAGTGCAAGTTTTGGCCCACCTTCATGCGCAGTACAACAAGAACCTGTCACGGACCGGTCGCTGCCCGCAGGGCCGGCTGGAGCCAGCAGACCACGAGCGCGTGCGATCGCGCCGAAGTACTTGGCCTCGAAGGCCTCGCGTTCCCTGTACTGCTCATCTGGAATATCCATGCAATTTTCTATATCACACTGAAATGAATCAAACTCGGTATAGACTTCTTCAATTTTTGATAATCGGATGTTCAATTCATTTATTTGTAATTTACTTAAGTTGTCACAACTCTCAACAGTTAGCAAATAATTTTCAAATATTGTAAGCTTAGCCTTGCATGATGCACGCCTTTTAATTAAAGTTTTATCTTCCATGGTGAAGTAGGTATAAGAATATTTTTAAGAAAGAATTGAAATTAATGTTCAAAGGCGACTATTTATGACAATGAAAGCAGAGTCTAAGCCAAAATGAATAAGGATTGTATGTATATTACACCAAACAATGCGATGAAATGAGTTGCTAGAACGAAACACAAACGAAAATGCAATGCAGTTAGTTAATAGAAAAGAAATGGAACTGTTACTTAAATTATTAAATGTGAAGCGGAGTGAGGGTACGCGTAAAACGTGCAAAAATCAAGAAGCGGGTGGTGCGCAAGTAGCAAGCTTGCAACAGCGCAGCTCGCTGGTCCGGCCCGCCCGAACCCGTTCGCAGCGCAGGCGACAGGCAGCGGTCGATCGAATGCACTAGAACATGCGAAATAGCAAATGGTTAATTATGAGATATCATACAGTTTCCGTACACACCAATGGAATCTGAAATGCCTAGAACCTCTGAAATAAAACTGACATTAGGTTACGAATAAACACTTGAGTTTTAGTTTATTACGTAATAAGTGGTAGGTATACATGTGGGTATGATCTAAGTGAGATTTTACTGAGCGTAATAAATGAGTAATGAGTTTAAGGATAGTTATGAGCAACGGTATATTTATTGCGCAAATGCAATAATGAGTGGCTTGCTAAAGAATGATGGATCTTTAACGTACCTACGAAGTGGTTCACAAAATGAAGGATTTGTGAATATTTACTGATTAATTTATCACTAAATGAAGGATTAGTGATTGTTTTAATGAGAATTGATACAATAATCACAAAATGATGGATTTGTGACTATGATTCACGGCTCAAAAAATGAAGGAATTGTGGCGGGAATTAACAGCTAGATTTACGGGCAATAAGATAAATCGGAACGAACTCACAGTACAGTAAACCTTCCCTCACGTTTGACCTTCCTTGTAGAATTAGGTATAACGTCGCATTGTATACGTCGTCGCCGCCATCCACGCAGCGCAGTATTTCCTTTGTTCTTTTTCCTGGCTATGGTTGAGATTATCCAGGCTCGTAGGACCAAATTGTGAACGCCGGTACTTTGCTTGTGGGTTTTGGTGGAAGAAATGATGCGACGGTGACTTTAACAACACGTTTATTGAACGGTTTTACAAAGAAAATTCTAAATTAATTGAGCGCGTGGTGACTCGACGCTGTCGTTGGGCGCAGGGGGGGTTCACTTAGAACACCGCTCTTTTCGAAGAACGTAGTGCCATCTATATTACTGAACTAGGAAAATGTATTCAGAAGTATCAAAAAATGCCGATAGATGTCACTACTATCACAATAAAACAAAAATAACATGGTTTTTAAAAACAATCAATTAGTGATAAAATAGGTATAGTATATTTTAAATTACATCCATATAATAAATTAACACCATATTACTATAATTCTGATTTGTTTTGTTGAGTCTGTGGTGAACAGCCAAATACTACGTCTAAGTACCTACACAAACACACAATATGGCTGCCGGATCGTGCGATTATTATATTACTCTTTGGTTGGGCGAAGTGCCGCGCGCGGCGGGGTTGCGTCTACACGTCGTGTGCGTGTGTGCGTGAGATGCCGGTGCGCACACATGCTAGGCGTTAACAGGGGTAGTTTCGAAAAATTTATAATGTCAATCTTTATCATTTACTTAGAATACTATTTGTGCGAAGTTTCAAAAATTTTGGTAGAAGGAATTAGATTCCCTTAGGGGTGGAATTTCCAAAAATCCTTTCTTAGTGCACACTTACGTCACATGAGGAATCTTTCTGCCAAATTTCATGCTTCTAGGCTTAGCAGTTTTGGCTGTGCGTTGATTGATCATTCAGTCAGTCAGTCAGTCACCTTTCGCTTTTATAGATATAGATATAGATTTTAGTAACAATGTGCCTGCCTTTCGGCGGCTTCTCTAGAATTGACGATAAAAACTTAATAAAAACATGACAAGCGTTCCTATTTCAATTACCTTCCAAAACTATGAAGTTAACTTATATCAGTCTTATTATAGTCAAGTAGTTTGCCTTTAGATAGGCAGAGTCTTCACTTATATTTTATGACTGAATTGTCATTTCAGTTTTTTTTTTTTTGACATTGTCTGAAAAAGACCCACGACGGTCTCAGGAGGTTAAAGACACTAAATTAACAGACACTAACATAACAAGTATCTATTTCGTTCACATCAAATAATTGAACGAAATAGATAAAAATGTAGCCTAAACCTTTACGAAATACAATTGGAATTCAAATGCTAACAAAATAAATAACTTTCATTTTAGTATAGTGTTTTAAATGTATAAAGAGATAACATCGCAAAAAAGTCTTTGACGCTTGTTATTTAGCAAAAATTTTAGGCGCACCATAGATGAAGCCACTTTATCTTCCAGTTGCAAATTGTATCGGATTTCGGATCAGTGGTTGAAGAAAAAGCAATAAATTGTGGTATAATCTGTTTTAGAATGTTGTATGATCTTGTACTTGTTCTGGACATGGTTAAATAAAGTATGGACGAGCCCTAGCAATGTATAAACATTTGAACTAGTAATATGTAAAGCTGAATAGCTAAATATTAGTATTTCATATGAAACAATTTCGGGAAATTTTTACATCGTCACAATCCTGAACATAACGCTCACTGAATACAAAAGGGCCACAAATCAAAAGTCAAATATTTTACACGACAGCAAAAACAAAATTTTTACCTCGTTTTTTTTAAATATTTCGTCATTTTTATTTTTTATTATAACATTTTAATATGTAATTAGATGCGGTTTTTCGTGCTCTATCCATTAAAAATATGAATATTTTAATAGCTGTTACTCATGAAGCAGAAAATGCACAAAAGTCCCTTTTGTATTCAAAATTTCGATCAATTTCATAAAAATGATGTCAAAAATAAAACACAATTTTATAAAAATAAATTCTTATACGAAATAATAATATTCTAAAAAGTCTCTTATTAGTTATAAGTAAAACATGGATAAATGACAGACAATAACCACGTGGACAGGGCATTACAGCCTGTAAATCATACACACATACCACAAAATTATCGCTTAGATATTTTTTGTCAGTCTCCTTTTCTGCTCTAACTAGAGATTTCTCTTTTAAGTGCATGTCGTACTTCTCTTGCAAAGGCGTTTTATGTTCTACATTTGCGAAATCTGAGCAGTCTTCGCATTGATCATTTTTGGGTTTATAAAAAGAAATATTGAAGTCATTCACGAAGATGTTATAATACAGCTTGTATGAAAGATATTGTTTGCCTTCAGCTTTACACTGGTCAACGTAATCACGATGCAATGCAGCAGCTGACAAGCTTCATCTATACTCATGTTTAGTTTTTTTTTAGATTTGGCCATAGTTGTATGCCTTTCCACAATTTCTAAGAGCTTTGGTTCTGTTTCTCTGCCATGATTCTGGATAAGCTTTTCTTTTTTGGTGATAATGGCTTAGGGTCCACGCTAGATGTTTGACTATCAATGCTTAGTCCATCCAGCGTCAATACTCAGTGTATTGACGCTGGATGCAGGCTGAAGGCATTCTGGAGTATTAGGTTCTGGTGTATCTTAGATGTTCTGGGTAGATAAAGGTTGTTCGTAATCCGATTTTTGAGTAAAGGTTATTTTTTTAATCGTGCTATTCATTCTGTAAGTGATAATTAATTAGAATAATTACAAAAAATAGTAATCTTACCATAAACATTTACTCAAATATTAGGAAAATAAGTTACATTGACTCGCTATTTGTTATAATACTTATTAGAAAATAGTTCAACATTTATTTATTTATAGTCCAGGAAAGCTAAAATAAGACATTACAGCAATTATTGTTCGTGAAAAATTCCTAAGATTTTATTTTTAATAATTCTAAGTTTAAAAACAAAAGTAACTGATTTAGCGTTTGCTTTAATGCTTGTTAATCAGTTGTAGAAAACACAATCGCATAATACTTTATAATACAAAAATATAACATAATCATAAATTATTTCCATACAAAATGGACACATTTTTGAACTAGCCTTCAAAAAATTATAATGAGTCCGTGCATAATTCCATGCAAAACGAACGCATTTCAAATATGGCCCTGTTGTATTACGAAATATAATTACACTTCCACGATGTTGGAATGAAATGCAGACGCAGTTCAAATAATGGCCCTGTTGTATTACAAAATAAAATTACACTTCCACGATTTTGTAATGCAATGCAGACGCAGTTCAAATAATGGCCCTGTTGTATTACAAAATAAAATTACACTGCCACGATTTTGGAATGCAATGCAGACGCAGTTCAAATAATGGCCCTGTTGTATTACAAAATATAATTATACTTCCACGATTTTGGAATGCAATACAGACGCAGTTCAAATAATGGCCCTGTTGTATTACAAAATATAATTACACTGCCACGATGTTGGAATGCAATGCAGACGCAGTTCAAATAATGGCCCTGCTGTATTACAAAATATAATTACACTGCCACGATGTTGGAATGCAGTGCAGACGCAGTTCAAATAATGGCCCTGTTGTATTACAAAATATAATTACACTTCCACGACGTTGGAATGCAATGCAGACGCTTTTCAAAAAATGGCCCTGTTGTATTAAAAATATAATTACACTTACACGATATTTGAATAAAAAACGGACGTTTTCCAAAATATGGCCCTGTTGTATTAAACATTTGGATTACACTTACTTGATATTTGAATACAAAACGGACGTTTTCCAAAATATGGCACTTTTGCACAGAACTGTAAATACGAATTAGAGAATTATTTTGGGTTGTGGCCTTTTTGCACGCAATTGAAGTGCGTTCGCGTCCAGTTTCGGGTCGCAACTCACAAAATGGCCGCCTTGCACGGAAAATAGCTGTCAAAATGCTCCAATGCAAAAAGGGCGGTCAGCCGTTTTGGAAATAGTGATGCGAAAATTATGGGTGTCTTTTTTTAACTATAAAATTTTGTCGATTTAGACCTCATTTTTGCAATAAAATCATTTTCAGAACTTTTTGATTTGTGGCCCTTTTGTATTCAGTGAGCGATAAAATCGTAGAAACACCTACATCAATAGGAATACATACTTTTAAAAGAGTAAAATGTTTCTATGATTCTTTAGTAAGACGTTTAGAGGAGCTCGAGACTAAATAATAACAGCCGCATAGGTCGATCTTCAAGGTTAAGCAACGCTTGCCGAGGTTATTCCGTGAATGGGTGACCATCTTCACATAGCTTGTCTACTTCGTGCCTTGGAAAGCTCGTTAAGCCATTGGTCCCGGCTGTCATTTGAAGATCTCTCATTTGTGGTTACACCACAGTTTTAGTGATGGGCCAACTCGGGTTAAGTACGACTCGAGTTAACTCGAGTTGAAATTCACATAACTCGAGTTGAACTCGAGTTACGCAACTCGAGTTAGCAGAACGAAGGAGGTTAAGTTAGAATTAATTATTTATTAGTTACAAATCACTTTTTTACATATTTGACTTCCTTGAGAATTGGCGAAATAAGGCAAAACATCGAAGGAAATGAAAGGAATGGGGGAAGCCTTTGCCCAGGAGTGGGTTATTACAGGCTAAGAAAATAAAATAAGATTAAATAGGTAGTGGTAACGCCAACACTGATTAGATAGATTCACTCTTATAATATGAGGCAGTTTGTATTTCCCGCTCCTTTCCCCAACCCACACATGCAGCGCTTTAGCATCATTCAAGAACAGAAGAACGAGGGAGCTAGAACTGACAGTTCAGTTCGACGAAAATATTGCACATGGACGTACGTGTGTAACAGATCTCTCGAACCACCCCGCACCGCATGACGAGCCCTTTCGTCTGATCATCCGCGAAGAGACGAGGATCATCACCTCTCTCTGTAATATTCAATACATTCCCGCTCCGCCAAACGCATCCTTGTGTTTGATTACCCAGTGTAATAAGAAATAAACTATATTCAAATATGGTCGCGCGACCCGCGTAGTGATACTCGGCTGTGTGATTGTTGAAGGAGATTGGATCCTGCTGGCTGGCCCCAGGTGAGTGCTGCATGTCCCTTCTCTTCCTCTCTTTTCCGCCTCGACTTTTGTCACTGCCGATTCACTATAATTAACACGTCCGCTCGTATCGAAGGTTGGTTCTGATACTTTTTCAGGACCGAATTATTGTTGGCGTGACCATATTTGTGGTCCTTCGTACCGGGTTTCTGATTCTTTTTAATACTAGAACCCTCCAGCCGCCCTTATTAGGATTTAATAGGCCCTAATAGGAGAAACATCCATAGATCTACCCCATTGTAGTATACCGCGTAGATCAACATTGCGCTGATCTTTCTCAGAAATAAGTGTTTATTCATCTAGATAAACATATTAACTCAATAACTAATCAATATTTTAGTACATAAATAACGCTAACTTTGAATAAATTCGAATTTTAAATTTGGAAAATTGTAATATTAAACTACCCTCAAATTAAATTGTTATCTTGCCGTGTAGTATGAAATGTTAAAAGGTCTTAAAAGTTCGCCATATTTGATTTGACATTCATATTTATTCGGTCATTCATTCATTCGTTAACTTTCAAGTTGTTCATTCATTCGTTAACTCGCAAGTTGTTCATTCAAGTTGCATTATAGTTCATTATTAACCGAACAAAGTAGGAAGCCGTTTTCCACTTATTCTTTACGCAAAATAGTAACCTACTTAATTTCATCGTATTATTGTGATTCACTAAACCTCAGATCAGCTGCTTGTTTACAATAGATTGAATTTATAAACTTCGTTATGCCTAAACAAGCTAAGAAAACTTGTGATGCGGGCTCTGATTATGATGATGCGGAAGATGCACGGTTACTTATGTTACAAGCTAAACGCGAAACCATCTTTGAAATTGTTCAAAAGATTTACGATCTTTCTTCGAACACCGATCTAAGGGAAAGTTTTCTTGACGAATCCTCACAAATAGATTCATTGCACGATGAGTTCAAACGGGTTCTGGACGAATATAATAATCGTTTATTGACATCTAACCCAGCCGCTAAGCCTGACTATAAGGGTCTCATGGCTTTTGAGTCTCTGTATGGTAGGATAAAGCGAGTGCAGTCACAGTGCTCGCCACATAGCGATAGTGTTCCGCACAAGTCTAAACCTAGACTCCCGCCGATTGAATTAGTCCAGTTTTCTGGTGACATTCGCTCATGGCCACTATTTTATGCCAGTTTTAAATCGACCGTACACGATAATCCATCTCTCACTGACGCCGATAGATTGTATTATCTATTGGGGAAGCTAACCGGTAAAGCCCAGTCTGTGTGCGCCGGGATATCTCCATGTCCGGAAAATTATAGTCTGTTGTTACAAACGCTCATTGATAAGTACGACGACAAGCGTATGTTGGTTTCTACGTATTTATATCAAATGTTTGAGTTCAAAACTTTCCAATGCGCTTCAGCAACCAACTTTGATTTATTTACTGAGAAATTTAGCAGCGCAGTCGCCGCTTTAAAAAACCTTAAAATGGATAACCTTACCGATTTAATTCTGATTCATATCGCCTTACAGAAAATAGACCTTGAAACCGTCCGCGCGTTTGAAATTAAATACTCAACAAAAATCATGATAACTTAGATAACTTAGATACCTTTGATAACTTAGTCGAATTTATTTCAAATCGAGCAAAAGTGTTAGAACGTACTGAGCCAACTTCTTCAAGTAATAAGCGTCCGGTTAACTCTAATCGGCGCTTAAATAACTCTTCGCCACCGAAGTGTCAAACATATTTAAGCACAACGGTTGAACCCGCGGGCAAGTGCCTATGCGCTAATATTGTGCATCAACATTTATTCAAGTGCGCCGATTTTAATGGAATGACTCCACAACAGCGTTATAAGTGTGTGAAGGATAGCAATGCGTGTATTAACTGTCTTAGTTTAAAACATCGAGTCGCTAATTGCTCGTCTAAGTCAAATTGTCGCGTTTGCAAATTAAATCACCACACATTGTTACACTTCAACGCACAAGCAGCTCCCGTTAATCAGCCAGTCGAGCCCACCGCTGCGGCGCCCCCCACCTGCGCGCCCGCACCTACCTCTCCGGACCCAGCCGCATCTGCGTCACGGTCAGATGTTACGCTGTGTGCATCTGTTGATTCCCGATTGCATCATTGTTTGAGTAATGAACTCACACATAACAAGCAGTCCACGACTGTTTTGTTATCAACCGCTCAAGTCGTTGCCTACGATTCTAAAGGGAATCCACACCTTATTCGCGCGCTTCTAGATTCCGCCTCACAAAGCGATTTTATCACTATCGAGTGTTGTGAGCGTTTAGGTATTCAACCTCAAAACATGAACCGTACTGTTGTAAAGGGGTTCGGTGGGGCTGAGAAGGTAGTTAACACTAGTCCGATTGATATTAAATTATATTCGCGATTCGACAACAAAATTAATTTTGATATTTCGCTACTTGTTGTTGATCAGATAACGGACTTACTGCCTACCTCTTTGATAAATACCAGTGATTTATCACATCTACATAATATACCGCTAGCCGACGAATCGTATGGTGTGCCTAGTAAGATAGACGCTTTAATAGGTGCTTCTCTTTTCCCGCATTTACTTCTCCCCGACGTTGTTCACAATCGTGACACGTCGGTGCCGCGCGCTTTGCGTACTGTTTTCGGCTACGTAATTATGGGCTCCGCGCCTACGTTACCAATGCATCAAACCGCCCAGGTCCTGACATGTTGCCTCGCTCAGGAGCCTGTCGCTATTGACTCATTAGTCAGGCGTTTTTGGGAGCTCGAGGAGCTTCCCTCCGCACCGCCCATTCAACACCCCTCTGATGTTGAATGTGAATTATTTTATAAGTCCACGACAACCCGCGATCCCGTTAGTGGTAGGTACACTGTAGCACTGCCATTCAACGAGGATGTTTATTCCCTCGGGAATTCCTTTTATAATGCCCGCAAGCGTTTCATATGCCTCGAAAGAAAGCTAGAAGCTTCGCCTAAACTTAGGTCTGCATATGATGACGTAATAAAAGATTATCTTTCGAAAGATTACATTTCTCCTGCTTCGTACGATCCCCGCGACCCAACACCCATATACGTCATACCGCATCACGGGGTCGTGCGCGAAGATAAAACAACGACTAAGCTGCGCGTGGTTCTAGACGCCAGCGCATCTACTTCTGGTGGCCGGCCATCGTTGAATGGTATTCTGCACTCAGGTCCGAATTTGCAAGGCGACTTGTTTACAATATTATTAAATTTCCGCTTACACGCGATCGCATTGACCGCGGACTGTCGCCAGCAGTTCTTACAGATTACCATGCGAGAAGCTGACCGACGTTATCAATGTTTTCTTTATCGCTTTACTCCACAAGACCCACTACAATTGTATAGGTTTAACCGCGTCTGCTTCGGTTTAAAATCAAGTCCTTACCATGCATTGCGCACTGTGAGACAATTAGTCGAAGATGATGGCGCGCGCTATCCTCTCGCTAGCAAGTTCGCGTCTACGTCGCTTTTCATGGACGATCTCGCCTTCTCGATTCCCACGGAACAAGAAGCGATATCTGCGTCACGACAATTGATTGACCTATTCAAAGGAGCTCAGTGGGATCTCGTAAAATGGAACAGTAACAGTCGTGCTGTGCTAGATAATCTTCCCGCTTCGCACAAACTCCCTACGGAGGTTGAGTTTGATAAGACCATGCAGCATAAAATACTAGGCCTGCATTGGTGTATTGATGATGACGTATTTTATTTTAAAATTACGGTTCCCGCAGATGTGAGGTGCACAAAGCGCCCCATCCTTTCTACAGTCGCCCGACTGTGGGATATAATGGGCTTCGTGGCCCCCGCAGTCGTTTATGCTAAGCTACTGATCCAACAGCTTTGGCATCTTAATTTCGATTGGGATGACACCCCACCGCTACACATTGTTAAAATGTGGAAGCAGTTCTGCGACGAGTTACCAGCTCTTAACAATATACGCATTCCGCGTCATGTAGGCGTTTCTAACAACTGCACTCTCACTCTCTTATCCTTTTCGGACGCAAGTGAACATGCTTACGGTGCCGTTGTATACGCTCATGTGACCGCCGCCTCAGGTAACACTGTCCAGCTTGTCTGCGCAAAATCCAAGGTCGCTCCTACCAAGCCTCTGTCTATAGCACGCTTAGAGCTCTGCGGCGCGCTTCTCATGTCAAAACTGTTACGCATAGTTTATGAAAATTACTCGCATCATCTTCCAATCAAGGTATTCGCTTTCACTGACTCTAAGGTCGTGTTATATTGGGTCAAAAGTTCACCATCTCGGTGGCAAACCTTTGTAGCAAACCGCGTTGTTCAGATTACGGAAAACATCTCTGCTGACAACTTCTACCATGTCGCGGGGACTGAAAATCCCGCAGACGTTCTCTCACGTGGCATTACGCCTCAAAAATTAACCACGCACCCTCTGTGGCTCCACGGGCCCCAGTGGGCTACATTGGATCCTTCTGAGTGGCCTCTCAAGCCTCTTGATGACCAATTTACTCCGCCTACTATTGAACAAAAAATTCATACACACGCTGTGTACTCGCCTGTAAAGCATTGTGCTTTATATGATCTCGCTAACCGCATCTCCTCATGGAGTAAAATTCTTCGTATAACTGTATACGTTTGTAAATTCGCAAAATTGATACCCCGCCGCGACACTATTGCAGTGTCTGCTGATGAATTAAATTTCGCTGAAAATAAAATTCTTCGCGCCCTGCAAAGGCAACACTTTGCGGAGGATTATTCTAATATTAAGAATAATCAATCTTGTTCGCAGGTTCTCAACCGCTTGAGGCCTTTCATTGAAAACGGTCTGATCCTCGTAGGAGGCCGACTCGTTAACTCCGCACTGGATTATGCTCAAAAGCATCCAGTTATTTTACCGCGCAATGATCCCGTCGTAAAATTGATCATTGATTTCTATCATGTAAAGTATTTACATGCGGGACCAGAATTATTGATGTCGCTTCTTCGACAGAAGTTCTGGATCTTGTCTGCACGCCGCATTGTGAGACAGCGCGTCCACATGTGTAATACGTGTTTTCGTTTAAGGCCGCGTCCAACTTATCCGCTGATGGCCGACTTACCTGACTACCGCACGCGTCAGGTCACTAAAGCTTTCACGCACGTAGGCTGCGATTATGCTGGTCCTCTGCCGTACGTTCCTGTCCGCCGTCGTGGCGTCCACAGTGCGAAGGCCTACCTGTGCATTTTCACATGTCTAACGACTCGTGCCGTGCACGTTGAAGTCGCCACGGACCTCAGCACTCCCAGTTTTCTTGCCGCGCTGAAGAGGTTTCTCGCCCGCCGAGGACCGATTCAGATCATGTACTCAGATAATGGTTCATGTTTTAAGGGGGCTAACTCTTACCTCCGCGATTTGTACAAGTTTCTCAATACTGTGTATCGCCCAAAGTTGGAGGAAGAGTACGCTGAGAGTCGGATAGCTTGGAAATTTATCTGTCTCAACTCTCCACACTTCGGAGGCGCTTGGGAAAGTGTCGTGAAGGTCGTGAAAATGCATCTGTTCCGAGTGGTCGGACAGCAGGTTCTATCATACGAAGAACTTTGTACTGTTCTCACTCAAATTGAGTGTCTCCTAAACTCACGCCCGCTGGCAGTACTGAGTTCCGACCCCGCAGAGCCCACGGCCCTTACGCCAAGCCATTTTTTGCATACCGCGCCTCTATTTTCTTTACCCGCGCTTGAAGTCAACTCTGATCCTGTCAGTTTACTTCATCGACACTCGCTACTGGACAGGTTAGTCCAGTCGTTTTGGAGTCGTTGGAAGATGGAATATCTACACGGTCTACAGATTAGGCAGAAGTGGAACACACCGTCGCTTCCTATCACAGCAGGAACCGTGGTTGTCGTGATGAATGATAACTCACCGCCCCTATCCTGGCCGTTGGCTATTGTGGAGAACGTCCACCCGTCTAAAGATGGCGTCGTGCGCGTCTGTACAGTTAGGACCGCCAGGGGAACTTACCTGCGCCCGGTCGTTCGTTTGTGTCCTCTTCCAAGACAATAGTTAATAAAACTGATTAGAAAAAACACAACTACTTACCGATTTTGATGAGGAACGGGATCTGGAAACTGGGGATCACAACAGCTCACAACAACCACTCTAATTAGTCCTTTTGTTTGATAATTTTTGGGTACACGCGTTGATTTTGTTGTCTTAATTTTTCGTAAGGGAGGGAAACGGAAGTGGAAGGGACAAGATGGCGGGTAGTTGCGATTAACCAATCAAATCGATCCATTGTAGTTATTTCAAAATTTGAATGTGCGTTCCTGTTTATGCAGTAGTTACATTGATTATACATACCCCCGGCCAAAAAGGGGATATCCCTTTTTTATACACAATAGTCAGATGCTGGTAATTTACAATATAAGATAGTTTAGTGGACTGTATAATAAACAAAGAGATTAGCTCCATAGATATTACCTAATGAAGCTGAGACTAAATATAAATATACGATATATCTATTTAAATAACTACTAAAAATATAACTAAAACTAATATTGTTAGAATGCGTTTAAGCTAATCCATGTTATCGTTAACTGGTAATGGGCAGACCTTAGATAAAGACCTGATAAATAAGCCCTTAGCTGTTTTAACTTCCACCACTCTAACAACTGAATCCTGTCCAGGCATAACCCTTACAATTCGACCCATACACCACTGCAAGGGCGGTAAATTATCTTCCTTAAGAAGTACAAGATCATTGACTTTTATGTCATATTTAATAGAGTTCCATTTATTCCTCTGCTGTAATGTATGGAGATATTCATGGCTCCATCTCTTCCACACGTCCGTAACGATTGACTGTAATAAGTGCCAACGTGACATTAAACTTAAACGTTCGTTAATGGGCAACTCGGGCACGGCTACCAGTGGAGTTCCTATTATGAAGTGACCCGGAGTCAATACTGATAAATCGTTAGGATCGTTGGACATAGGGCACAGTGGCCTTGAGTTAAGGATGGATTCAACTTGAACCAATATAGTTGTTAGCTCTTCAAAGGTTAGGTTACGATCGCCTATAACTCGTTTCAGGTGCATTTTGCATGATTTTACAGCAGCTTCAACTAGTCCATTGAAATGAGGACTAAGAGGAGGCGAAAAACTCCACTCAATAAAGTGTTCAGAAAAATATTGTTTCAAATTAGGGTTCTCTTTAATTTCTTTTGCAAAGTGATTTAATATATTACTAGCACCTTTAAAATTTGTTCCTGAATCTGATCGAATTTCTTTAGGCAAACCACGTCTACCTACAAATCGCTTGAGTGCCGCTAGAAATGCTTCTGCTGATAAGTTACTGACAAGCTCAATATGAACTGATTTGGTTGTAAAGCATACAAATACACACACATAAGCTTTAATAATCTTGGCGTTCCTAATCGAACTACTCTTCAAATTAAAATGTCCCGTAAAATCGATTGCAATAGATAAAAACGGTCTATACGATTTAGTAACGCGACTAGAAGGTAAGTTACCCATAAGCGTCTCAGGAGGCTGACATTTTTGACGAAAGCATTGCAAACATTTAAATAATCTTTTACGTATCACACGTCTAGCGGACAAAATCCAGAATTTTTCTCTTAGAAGTGACATCAAAAGACTAGGTCCGGCATGTAAGTGTTTTAAATGATAATAATCCACCAAAAGAGTAGTAAAATGGCAATCATGAGGCAACACCAATGGATATTTAGCAGTATATGTAAGTGACGAATGTATCAGTCTACCCCCTACCCGCAACAAGTCATTATCGTCAATGAATGGATGTAACCTTTTCAATCCAGTGCTACATAGCTTATTACTCTTAATAAGTTTAATATCATCCTTGAAATGATTATGTTGAACTATTTTGACTAAAACTAACAAACCGTTATCTAATTCTATATGTGATAGGTGACCATTAAATGTTAATAATTTTCTACAGTTGCTTATAAAACGTAGGCACCATGCCACTACACGGGTAAGTTTAGTAAACGAACTAAATCTATTAATCAAATCTTCACTGAACGATTTATTTTCAACTACTGAAACAGTAACCTTCTTGTGGTTTCTTAAACCGGGCACTGTGCCATAACTCAGTTGTTCACATGGCTCAGGCCAAGTGGACTTGTCTTTTAGTAACCAAGTTGGACCCCACCACATATCATGGTGAACAAGCTCCTGAGGGGAAATGCCCCGCGAGGCTGAGTCAGCTGGGTTTAGTTCTGATGGCACGTATCGCCAGAACTCGGGTGACACTGTATTTTGTATTTCACTAACCCGATGAGACTCGAATACCTTTAGCTGATGTGGTTCCGTTTGTAACCAGCACAATACAATTGACGAGTCACTCCACGCATACGTGTGTCTCAACAGATCGGTATTTGATCTTAAACTGTCAATAACGCGTTTTATTAGTCGAGCTAACAACAAAGCCCCAGACAACTCGAGCTTGGGAATCGTCAGTTTTTGTTTGATGGGTGCGACACGCGTCTTAGAAATAAGAAGATATATGGTCACCCTACCATCAGTATGGATGCATCGTATATAAACGCAAGCCGCGTATGCTGCGTCTGACGCATCGCTAAAACCATGCAACTCAAAATATACAACGTCGTTAGATAATACCTTTCGCGGAATGGACAAATTGGTAAGATAATCTAGATTGTTACAAAAGGCTTGCCATTCAGCAATAATGGAACTGGGTGGCGTCTCATCCCACTGTACACCCAATTTCCACAATTGCTGCATTAATATTTTTACTTTAATTATGACAGGGGCCAACCAGCCGTTAGGGTCGTAAATGCCGCTAATTTTTGACAAAATTTCTCGCTTCGTGCATTTGGTAGAATTAATAGAAACTTGATAACTAAAATGATCTGAAATTGGATTATACTTGAAACCTAATATTTTGAGTGACGTATCTTTGTCTTCTACAAACTGAATTTCACAAAATTCTGATGGCAAATCCGCAAGCAACTGCGGTTGATTACTTGTCCACTTCCGAAGTTCTAAACCTCCCAGTGACAATAAATCTATGAGCTCGGCTTTAATTTCTTGTGCTTCAGAAATGTGGCTTGCTCCTGTGACTATATCGTCCACAAAAATATCATTTTGTAGTACCTTCGAAGCACGAGGGTGAGTTTCTCGCCCTAAACTAGCAAGCTCATGAATACACCGCATTGCTAAAAATGGAGCCGAAGTGACCCCATACGTCACTGTATTAAGTTGGAATTCTTGTACATTACCAATTTCATCCCGCCATAATATTAATTGAAAATTACGATCGTAAGGATGGACTAATATTTGCCGATACATTTGGCGGATGTCTGCGGAAAAAACTATTTCGTGCAAACGAAAGTGAAGAATAATATCTACTATATCTTGTTGTAGCTTGGGTCCAGCTAATAAAATGTCATTCAAAGAATTCCCCGAACTACTCTTCGAAGACGCGTCGAATACACAACGAATCTTATCAGAGTCCTTTTTATACACTCCGTGATGAGGAATGTAGTATTTTGGAGAACGTTGTGCAGTTGAGGATTCAACTGGCTGCATGTGGACCAGAAGGTGATATTCTCGCATAAAATCTTTGTATTTTTTCTCTAAAACAGGATCGCGACTAAGTTTCTTTTCGAGTGAATGTAATCTATTCAATGCTAAAATCCTAGTTTCCCCTAATATATGTTCACCCTGTTTGAAAGGTAAACGCACTATAAATCTACCATCATGAGTACGTGAATACGTCTGCTTAAAATGGTTCTCACAATAGATGTCGTCGGGATGTGGTATTTTATTCTGAGACACTTCCTCAATTTCCCAAAAATGTTTTAATGTCTCGTCAATGTTGCTAATGCATGAAAATGCTTGCAAACTGGCTTATTTACATTGTCAGAGTTAAAATCGCCCATTAAAACCCACCCGAATAATGTTTCAAAAGCTATAGGTAAGTTGTCACCCAGAACTAATTTATTACCCTGAAATATTCGAGCGCACACTCCTGCACCCAGAAGTACGTCAATAGGTTTCTTAACATTACATAACGGATCAGCAAGGTTCAACATTTTAAAACGATCTAAAAACCTATCATCTATTGTGGTTGTAGGTAAGTCACACGTAATACGCGGTAAAACAAAAGTATCTATACACAATGATGACTCATTTTTCTTATTTATTGCCTTTAAATACAATTTTAAGTGGCCCTTTACACTCTGACTGATCGCACCGCCTATCCCTGTTATAGATATGTTCGATTTATCATACCTAGCGTTCAATCTCTGTAAACAATTCATTGAAATAAAGTTTGTCATGCTACCGGGATCGAGCAACGCGCGGACTCGTTGAGTGCAACCGTCCTTAATAGAAGTGACATCTATGATGGCTGTTGCGAGTAGTGAGTGTCGCTGACCGCTATCGGTGTTCGCGCCGACACCGTGTGAAACATATGAGTGTGAAAGAGACGAATTAATGTTCTGTGTTTTGTCATCGCGTTGGATTGCCTCAGACTGTAACGTTTGAGAATCTTGACTAACACTTAACGCCGAAGATGGAGTATTATCAATCGGATCATTACTATTATTTAACTGAGCACTATTCACGGGAGTTTGTTCACTTGAAAGGTGAAGCAACGAGTTATGTTTTCTATTGCAAGTTTGACAACGTGACTTAGAAAAACAATCAGTTACCCGATGAGGACGTAAACAATTAAAACATAAGTTTTTCGACTTAACAAAGTTAAACCGAGATTGTGTGTCCATGTTCATAAACTTCGTGCATTTAAATAAATAGTGAAAACTATTGCATAATGGACAGCAGCTATTACTTTGATTCGGTTTGTTTGATTGAACTGAGTGATTATTGTGATTGGCTGATGTTAATGAGGCCTTAGGGAAGCTATTAGGACTCTTGTTGTGGGGAGCAGATTTGCTCCCGCTGTGAGCTACATTAAGACCTGACGTTTCCAAAGTCTTACATATATTATCTAAGTATGTGTTTAAATTATCGAAAGTAGGTATTTTCACGTTTTGGTATGCAAGTTCGAATTTCGATCGTAAGTCATTATCCAGTTTTCGTACAAAAATGTGTAATAAAAGCAAAGACCACTCGCTCACAGGAAAGCCAAGACTTGTTAAGCCCCGTGTATTTTCCTGAATATTACTAACAAAATTACGTAACTGAGAAACATTCCTGACGGATACGGTAGGTAAGGATAACATTGCGCTCAGATGTGAGTCGGCTATCATTCTCTTGTCATCATACCTATTTATCAATATTGAACGGGCCTCCTCATAATTCTGCGGAATATTAGTCAAATGTTTGACTAAGTTAAGCGGCTCGTGTGAAAGACAACTAAGCAAATAATGTTTTTTCTGGACTGGACTTAGCGATTGTTGATTATGTACTAAACTGTCAAATTATAGGTTTATAAAATTAGGAAAATCACAATAATTTCCCGAAAAATGTGGTAAGTTAATTCTCGGCAATTTAATATTGTTATCTGATTGGAAACCAGTTGTAAAGCTACTGGGATTCGGAACACAATTCTGATACCTACATTTTATTTCTAAAAATTGGTCTTCGAAATTAGCATACTTTTCCTTAAATAACTCTAATTGTTCTGTATTAGAAGCAAATTGACTTAACAAACTTAGATAACAATCCTCAACACATTGTTTGACTTCATTTAAATCGGCACATTTAATTTTGAACTTTTCAACAACTAATGGATCGTTTAAGTTACTTGTTGAAAGTGAATCGTATATGTTAACAATCTTTTCAATATAAAACTCAAATTTTATTACCAGCATCTGATTACTTTTAGCCATTTTAACAAAATATATAAAAATATGATGAAAGCGAAATTCCAATGAATTTGCAAGAAGAGGTTAATGGCCGCCGGCCGGCGTGTCGTGATTTACACTATCCGGCTCGAAGGACCAAATTTGATTAGAAAAAACACAACTACTTACCGATTTTGATGAGGAACGGGATCTGGAAACTGGGGATCACAACAGCTCACAACAACCACTCTAATTAGTCCTTTTGTTTGATAATTTTTGGGTACACGCGTTGATTTTGTTGTCTTAATTTTTCGTAAGGGAGGGAAACGGAAGTGGAAGGGACAAGATGGCGGGTAGTTGCGATTAACCAATCAAATCGATCCATTGTAGTTATTTCAAAATTTGAATGTGCGTTCCTGTTTATGCAGTAGTTACATTGATTATACAAAAACCGCATTTCGCATTTAGTTTAAGTTAGTAATACCGCATCGCTTTAGTTTGTAACGTAAGTTATTAGCTTACCCGCTTCGCCGTGACTCTATGGGACTACTTATTTCACCGCGCGCATTGAGCGCTCCTAGAGTCATAGTAATGCTTTTCTCTCTCTCGTATTATTGTCGCTTCTTTAATGGTGACCCATTAAGGGGGGGTGGAAATGGTAACGCCAACACTGATTAGATAGATTCACTCTTATAATATGAGGCAGTTTGTATTTCCCGCTCCTTTCCCCAACCCACACATGCAGCGCTTTAGCATCATTCAAGAACAGAAGAACGAGGGAGCTAGAACTGACAGTTCAGTTCGACGAAAATATTGCACATGGACGTACGTGTGTAACAGATCTCTCGAACCACCCCGCACCGCATGACGAGCCCTTTCGTCTGATCATCCGCGAAGAGACGAGGATCATCACCTCTCTCTGTAATATTCAATACATTCCCGCTCCGCCAAACGCATCCTTGTGTTTGATTACCCAGTGTAATAAGAAAGAAACTATATTCAAATATGGTCGCGCGACCCGCGTAGTGATACTCGGCTGTGTGATTGTTGAAGGAGATTGGATCCTGCTGGCTGGCCCCAGGTGAGTGCTGCATGTCCCTTCTCTTCCTCTCTTTTCCGCCTCGACTTTTGTCACTGCCGATTCACTATAATTAACACGTCCGCTCGTATCGAAGGTTGGTTCTGATACTTTTTCAGGACCGAATTATTGTTGGCGTGACCAGGTAGGATTAAAATAATTGAGGTTATTTTTAGTATAAATCACATATCTGTATTTTTGATTTTAGTCTGACTTATTTTAAACAATTATAATTATATAATATAATCAACAACAAAACTAGTTATACACATACAGCACCTTTCACAAATTATCACAATCACATAAAATCATTTTGGTTGCAGCTAATACTGACTTTTACATTTGTAGCTTTCGATCGAGTTATTTATTAAAAAAAAAAACGTTTTCTCATGTATTTTTTTTATTTTAGTATTTTTGATAGTAACTCGAGTTCGGAAGATTTTTTTTTTTTTTTTTTTTATTTATTTATTAATTAACACATACATTTGTTTTAACAGGTAAGACCCAAGCTAACAAAAGTAGTCATAAATTGCTTATAGCAGTCCCAAGTAACGGGTCTGGGTAGAAGCACAAGTTACACAGTGGACAACATTCTAAGTGTCACCCTCTGGAATTCCGCCAAAGAGCAAGAAAATATGTCCAAACGCAAAGAGATGCTATTAAGTATTCCTACTGCACGAATCACTGGTGCAAACTTTAATAAATTTGTACGGGTTGCCGGGACTTTAAAAAGCCCCTCCCTAGGTCCTAACCGTAGCCTCCTGTTTGGAACGAGCAATCCCAACGATTCCAATATTTGTGGATTATTCAGCATGCCACGAAAAACCATAAAAACATATTTAGCAAGAGCTAGGTTGCGCCTTACCTCCAACTTATAGTACCCAACCATCCCTATAACAAAAAGAGTTGGATACATAAGAGGGTAGAAGGGGTAGACACCAAATTGTTTCATATATAGGTATCGGGTAAATTTGTTCTGCATCTTTTCCAGCATCTGAGAATACTTCACTTCATAAGGATTCCAGATGATAGCACTAGTTTCCAAGTTGCTACGTACCAACGCATTATAAAGTGATTTCACTGCCGCCATGTTAGTGAAGTCACGGGTTTCACGCATGACAAAACCAAGATTTTTAAACGCTTTTTTGCACACCTGCACTACATGCGCACGAAACGAAAGATCCCCAGAAAAAGTAACACCGAGATCTCGCACTAACACTACCCGCGGTATGACGTGACCGCCCATGCAATAATCGTGACGTCGAGGTACCACGGCCCGCGTGAAGGACATAATGTTACACTTCGTCACATTGAAGAGTAGTTTATTCTCTTCACTCCACGCTACCACCCGATCGATGTCTCGCTGGAGCATTCCGCAGTGTGACTCGTCTGTGATCCGTAAGAATAGCTTGAGATCGTCAGCAAATAATAAACAGCCAGCGTCTTTAATGACTTCTGGAAGATCATTAATCATAACAATAAATTCTAAAGGTCCTAAATTTGTGCCCTGACTTACCTCCGTAAGGGTGGAATACGAGTTCGAGGTGTAACCTGCATATTCCACCATTTGCTTGCGGTTGCCTAAGTAGCTAGCAAAGAACTCTAGGAGGGCTGGGGTAAAACCGACCCTCGAAAATTTACTTAAAAGTATGTCATTATCCACACTATCAAATGCCTTCCTGAAGTCGAAGTAAGCGACGTCCAGTTGGGCACCAGTCTCCGAGTCCAGCACTGTGGTGGCCTGATTTAAAAAACACATTAAATTAGAGTTAGTGCTGCGGCCCGCACGGAAACCATGCTGCGCGTCGTTGAGCTGTGGGGCTACTTGTGACTGGATAGTTGAACACAACGCGGACTCGAAGACTTTAGCAAATGCTGACAGTACTGCTACCGGTCTATACCCGCTAACATCTGAGCTTGGAGCCCCCTTTGGTACCGGAGTAACCCTAGTCAATTTCCAGCCGTCCGGATACGAGCATTCTCGTAAAAAGCTATTAAATAAATGCATGAGCGGCCGGGCCAGTACTGTCCTACAATCCCTAACGATGAAAGGTGGCACCCCGTCTGGCCCAACCGAACGCTTGGGCTTGAGGCGCGTGAGCGCGGCACTCACCTCGACGAGAGACAGCTGCCCCACGTGAATGCGGGCGCCGCGCTCGGGCACCGTCTGCCCAGCGGCAGCCGCATCCAACCGCGGTGCCACCGCCCGCATTCACGCCCAAGATAACTCGAGTCAACTCGAGTCAGGCACAACTCGAGTTAACTCGAGTTAGTAACTCGAGTTGCACATCTCTACTGACAGTTTATATGCATCTCTCATGATGAATCAATACACAAGGCAAGGCCGTGTAGAGTAGTAGAAGCTCAGTAGGTAGACGAGCACAAACAGTAAGGGCTATCAAGCTAGGGTCAAATGTAAAATAATAATATCCAAAATATTGCTGCGAAATCATATGATAAATATTCATATATAATAAAACCATAGATAATATTATACTTATGTCTTATCTGACTGACCTTTATTTTTTATATAGAGATGCCACTGAACTTTGATTGCAACAGAATGATAAATAATCCACAAAAATAGAATTTTTGGTCTTATCGAACATTATTCAGTCAATATTGTTCGGCATAATATAGTTACTTAAAATATTTGTGATGGTTATTGGATCATTTGAATATATGATGGCGCAGGTGGGTACTAGCTGGCTAGTGGTTGTATCTCCATAGGTTTTTTTTAATTAAGAAAGGGGGAAAGAACACAAGATTGAGAAAGGCTGCTGATTTCGCAACTAAGGAAAGAAAATTGACCAACCTTAGCAACACGGTGGGCAGACAAGCTCAGGGCCTCGCTTCAAGTGCTGACGCTGCTGCGACCTTGATGCGCTCTTCTCGGTCCTTTGATGGTGAGAACGATATGAGGGTTGTGTACGGCACGAAACAACCTCAAGGGGCGGTTTTAATCCTAAATTGTGGATTAACCAATCGGAGCGGTACTGACACGACCACGCGGCGGCGGTGTCGGTCGCATTCTTACCTCAGTACAAAACCAAGCAGCGAAAATTTAAAATATAAAGTAAAAAGCGGGTAGAAAAAAAACTAGATCCAAAATGAGGAGCACCAATGGAACGGCGCGAACATGCCCCCGGCCTTAAAACCATCGGTTTTCAAAATACACTAAATTATAAGCCGGGGAGCGGAAGAGGCGCTATTGCGACGGTAGAGGGCAGAGGCGAACGGCAGGTCTCTTATAGATCCCTGTCGCCGTCTTGACAAGAGCAAATCTACTGATCCCATCTTTACCGGGATAAGTTTCAAGAATTATACCTAATGGCCAAGATAGAGGTCCAACGTTATCAGTAACTACAACCACGACGCTACCTATCTTTATAGGATCTGAATGAGTGTTCCATTTCCCTCTGGATTGCAAGAGATGAAGATATTCTCGTTTCCATCGCTTTGCGAATAATTGCACCAATTGATCTAACAAAGCGTATCGTTTCTTTAAACTAATGTTATCACCGGTAGCTTCGCAAGCGGGTAAACTCTTTAGCGGCGTAGACATCAGGAAGTGCGATGGAGTCAATGCGCTTAGCTCAGACGGATCTTCGCTAAGGGGCGTGAGCGGACGCGAATTCAAAACGCATTCAATTTGTGTTAAAACAGTTAACATCTCTTCGTAGGTCAGCAATTGAGAACATATAACCCTATATAAATGAGTTTTGAAGCCCTTAACAAATATCTCGTAATGTCCACCGAAATGTGGAGTGCGCGGCGGATTGATTTTCCACGTTATTTTATGCTCGGCCAACTCGTTAGAGAACGCGGTTTGATACTCATCAGAATTGACTAAAACGTAGATGTCCGAAAGAGCGTTCTTCGCACCGACGAAGACGGTTCCTGCGTCAGAGTACATAGTTTGTACAGCACCCCGTCTGGCTAGAAAACGTTGAAACGCTGAGAGAAATGTACTCGTACTAAGATCGGTAGTCAACTCAACATGAACAGCGCGAGTGACTAAGCACACAAAAATGCATAGATATGCCTTAATAGAGCGAACGCGACGTTTACGTTGCGGGATAATACTTATAGGGCCCGCATAATCAACAGCCGTGCGTGTAAAGGCTTTAGCTTCAGTTACGCGGGTAAGTCCCCCATTGCATCCACGGCCTTGGGTTTAGCGCGGAAGCAGAAATTGCATTTATGCACGATACGACGTACAACGTTACGACAAGACAGTATCCAATAACTTTGCCGCAAAATTGACATAAGTGCCACCGGACCAGTATGACAGTTGTGGCGATGAAAGTGCGACACGATCAAATCGGTGATGCGGTCTTTATGTGGAAGCAGCAAAGGATGCCGCTGTTCATCGGTCAAATCAGCGTTACGGAGTCGACCTCCGACTCTCAATAAGCCTTCACTATCGATAAAGGGGGAGAGGCGTCTTAACGCTGTGCGACAACTTTTGTTTGTTTTGTAAACGTGCGATTTCGTCAGAAAAGTAAAATTTTTGTAAATCGGTAATTAACATCTTTTCAGCAAAAATCCCATCCGAAGCGGTAAGATTTAGATCGCGGCAGTTTACCTAAAAACTTGTAAACGTAGATAATGGAATGAAGTAGCACCGTCCACTTAGATACGCGATGCGACAATGCAAGAAGTGGATGCGGGTCTACACCTACGTCTGCTACAACCGGTAATGAAACCACTTTGGTTTCCGGCAACCGTACATCGATGGCACTAGTGTCGACAGAGGTAACAGACCATGTGTCGAAGCTCTGTTGAAGCCATGATGGTCCACTGAACCATATCGGGTGCGACAACAATTGCTTCGGAGACAAACCTCGCGATAAGCAGTCGCTAGGGTTGGTGGTACCAGGAACGTGAAAGAAATGTTCCGCGGAAAGGCAATCTAAAATTTTTCTAACATGCGTTGCGACGAATGTTTTTAAAGTTTGAGGATCCGAATGAATCCAATATAATGCAACCATTGAGTCGGTGAAACAATATATATATTTAATCTTATGACGCGGTTTATAAGTGTTCATGACTCGTTGCACCAGTTTAGACATAAGTAAAATGCCACAGAGCTCAAGTCTGGCAACAGATATCGTTTTGAGAGGAGCGACTTTGGATTTCGCGCACACTAGGTTGACAACCGCTGGGGAGTGGGGATCTTGCTGAACTTTGACATATACGGCGGCTCCGTATGCTCGTTCGCTCGCGTCGGAAAATGCGATAATAGTGACGAGGTCATTCCTAAACACCTTAAGATGACGGTTTATCTTTAAGTCCCGTAATGCGGGCAGTTCGCGAAGATAATTCTCCCAAAGAACCATTACATTCTGGGGCGGCTTGTGGTCCCAATCCAGCTTGAGAACAAAGAGCTTCTGTAAGATTAATTTCGCGTAAAGAATAGTTGGCGCGATCAAACCCAAAACGTCAAACTGGCGAGCAATAACCGATAAGATGTTGCGCTTGGTACATGGACGGTTGTCAAGAGCGACAGAAAAGGAAATAAAAAACCGGCCAAGTGCATGTCGGGCCACGCGCAGTCATAGGGTTCCGAAATTGCAAAATAGTGCGGACTAAGAAGGGGGTTTTGTTGTTGTTACATGAACATTAAAGCGGTTTCAGCGGCTCACAACGTCCAAAACCGTGCCCACATAGGACGATATTTTTTTTATCTATATGCTCCTGTTTCACCACTATCTCGCCTGATGGTATGATGCGGTCTACGGTGAAGCACGCTTGCTTAGAAGTAACCTATTCTTGACTTAAACTAAACAAGGACTAACTGGTAACTACAGAAGGAGTTATAAAATCCAACTTCGCAACTGAAGTCAGAAAAATATTACCTATTTGAGTACGACCGCGGGTGTGAATTGCGACAGCAGCCGATTCGCGCGCGTGTTAGAGCCACGGGGAATGGTACGATTCGTTCCTGAATCCTTGCGCGCACGCTCCTTGTTTATTTATCTTTCGGAATTTGAAAAAAATCGTATGTATTCACCTTTAATCTGCGGTATTCACTACTTCGTTCTGGAAAGTTTTACGCTACTCAATTAGTGGCATATCGACAAAAGAAAATAAGTAAATTGCTTGGCAATCGAATCTAATTTGACTTTTGATTACAAAATGTTGAAAATACTTCTGCACTAATACAAAATAGACTCCCCCGCGCGCATGCGCCGTATGGACTACGGACCGGTACTGCCAACGACTCCGGCCACTCCAATGCGTTATTCGAGCTTAAACATTGTACGGTGCACGTACATGAGTCTTAAAATTGTGTAGTATGTAAGGAATTGTGCACGTGCGACCTACTTTAGATATTATGATAATCATGCAGCAGCAGCAAGCAGAGCATTGATGATGCATTTGTACCAATGTTTAATTTTAGTGTTCTAATAGACGCGGTTTGGATCAGACAACTTACATTTTTATTCCTTGATTCTAGCCCGTTGGCACTCATTAACATTTTTGCATTACACTGACATTTGCATTGCATTTACAAACATTATTAATTTAGAAATCATTATTATTAAGGATGTTATGATTTTATTTTTGTGTATTTTTGCATGGTTCATAGAAATATATTTACCATCTGTTTTACACAGATAACAACGTTATTTAAGTAATTTTTCAATGGCATTTGTACAAAAATTTTACTGTGCCAAAAACATTTTATAAGTTGGTCGACTATTACTCGTAAACTTGTAAAGCCTGTTATGATTTAATTTTTGTTTATTTTTACATGGTTCATAAGCATATATTTACTCTGTTTTACACAGCTAACAACGTTATATAAGTATTTTTTTAATGGCATTTATACAAAATTTTTACTGTTCCAAGTACATTTTATAAGTTGGTCGACTATTACTCGTAAACTTGTAGAGCCTACTTATCTGTGATAGTTTTCCTTTTAATTTCGTTATATTTACTACTCCCGTGAATTTTTTCAGATAACCAAGAGCAACCATTTTGCTGGCAGTGGGGGGGGACACTTGACTCTAACATAAATTTGCATTTTAAAGCTTAATTTTACGCAAACGGATCTCTGGACCGAAAAATGGTTGGAACAAACCCATAATATTTTTGAATGGCCTATCCAACGATACCCCACAAGGTTGGAGAAAAAAAAATTACATCCCCACTTTACGTCTATGGGAGGTACCAGAAAAAATTTTTTTTTTCTTTATTTTATTTTACCACTGTCGGAATTATTAATATGTATATCCATGCCAAATTATAGCTTTCTAGTACTTAGATTCTCTGAGTTATGCTGCGGACGGACAGACGGACAGAGCGAAACTATAAGGGTTCCTTCTTGAGTTCGGAACCCTAAAAACATCTGTGGTAAGATACCATTCAAGGCCAAGAACCTTTAGACTTTATTTTATAAAGTCTAGAGGTTACATATTCATTAGGCTCATCGAAATTTACTTTTGAAGAATAGCGGTGAGTATCAGGCAATGATTGGAGTAACTCTGTCGAGTTACTGGACCATTTCATAAGGCTAAAGCCCCCGGCCGTAAACAATCCTAACAGCTCATCTTTGAGCCGCAAGGAGTCCTGGACGGTGGGAACGGAGTAACAAATATCGTCCATGTAACAATTATGCACAACGACATCTGCGGCGCGAGGGTAAGATGCGCGTACGTCATCACAAAGTTGTCTTAAAACTCGCATGGCGAGGAAAGGACTACAGCGCAATCCAAAGCAAACGCAGTTAAAATGATAGGTATCAAGCGGTAAAGTACTATCAAAGCGGTATAAAAATTTTTGAAACATTTTGTGATCTTCGTTAACTAAAATCTGTAAAAACATCTGATTTATGCCACTGGTAAAAGCCACGGGATATAAGCGGAAGTCGAGTAAAATTAAAAACAAATCGTTTTGTAAATTCTCACCCTGATATAAAAAATCATTGAGTGATTTACTCGAATCAGTTTTGGCGCTCGCGTCCATAACTATTCGCACCTTTGAAGTTACTTTATCTTGCCTAACAACGGCATGATGTGGTATATAAAAACCCGTAGGTAGCGAACCAGCATCATCAAGTAACGAGATATAACCCTTCGAAAGGTATTCTTTAATAATCGCGTCATATTCCAAACGAAACTCTGGGGAAGCGGTTAACTTACGCTCCAAGTACATATAACGACGCATAGCAGTTTTTTATGAGTCACCGAGCTCAGAGGGGTCACGCGCAAAAGGTAACGCCACACTATAACGTCCTGTGTCATCACGTGACACGCTTGAGACAAACAGCTTCACGCACTCCCTAGACGCGGCGCTCGGGCGCTACTTCTTCGAGCTGCCAGAACCTTTCTAGCATATTTGATAACGGAGGCTCATTCTGTGCAAACGAGCACAAAGAAACGAACTCGGTAGACGGATTACTAATAGGACAATTTCCTACGATTATGTAACCAAAAATCGTTTCTATACCGGTAGGTAACCCGGGCGGACCATTTACACGTCCCGAGAGTAAAATTTCGGCAAACTGCGGTGCACCGATGAGGATGTCAATATCCCCAGGCGAATGGAAACTACTGTCAGCTAACTGAACGAGGTTTAAATAACTAAGCGAAGCGGGCTCGATACGAGCAGAAGGCAAATTATCTGTAATTTTATCAATGACGTAAGAGTCCAGCGTAAGTAAAATATTTTTATCGTTCGAAAACAAATCAACGCTTACGGAACCCTTAATCGGATTAGGCGATGAACCGATCCCATTTACAACAGCGCGCGTTATTCGATTAAAATTTACGTTTAGTTTTGCTAAGCATGTCGTTGTAATAAAATTGTTTTGCGATCCGGGATCAATAAGCGCGCGAGCATTGTGCAACACACCCGCTGCGCAGAGTCAGGTATTAAAACTTGAACCGTGCCTAGAAGACAGGCAATATTATTATCGCGGCGGTCATTAAAATTGCACAACGAAATATTATTTTGTACCTGAGGAGGTGACGATAGGGCTGATAAGGCAATATGTACCTGTGAGGCGGTAGATGCCGGCGGCGGCGGAGTAACATTATAATGCGCGGGCGCTGCGCCGGGCGCGGCGGGAGTCAGCTGTTGTTTTCTACATAGCAGCGAGTGGTGCCTACAATTGCAATAGCGGCAATGTACTTCCGATTTACAAGCTACGTTATTATGGGAAAAACTGAGGCAGTTTTTGCATCCATTAGGAGTTTTAATAAAATTAAATTTATCATCGAGCGGTAATTTTTGATATTTATAACATTTAAACAATTTGAAATGATTTTCCAACTCGCAAAACGGACAAGATTTATTTTTATCCTTTATCTGCAACGGTGCGCTAGTACCTACAAAGGAGTGGGTAGACTTAGAAACATTTTTGTTTATGTCGGTACCGACGCGTCTCGTCGTAGCGTTTGCCGAAGTGCGGTCTAATATTTTTGATTGTTCACGCAGAAATGTGATCAAGTCCTCGTAGCTAGGCAAAGCAGTATCTCGCTTAAACATTTCAAAGGCGCGAGCTGTCTCCGGGTCTATTTTATTTAAAGCGAGATAAAGAAGAATAAAATCGGACAAGTTGCTAAGTTTTAAAGTTTTTAAACTCGACACGGCAGACGCAAAATGTTCTAAAAACGAGTCTAAATTCTTAGTATTAGCAACAGAAAAAGATTTGAATTCAAACATTTGATCCAAATACGCGGTAGCTAAATAACGTTTGTCTTCATATTTGTTGACCAGCGTGGTCCTCCATATCAAAGTATAATTGTCAGCGTTCGGTGTAGTTCCTGACACAGTAGAAAGTGCCCGGCCCGATAACTGTCTCATCAAATACTGAATATTCAATTCAAATTCAATTCAATTTTTATTCATGAACAATTTACATTGTGTTTGAACTCTTAATCTAATTACTAAATAAAATCACATATTATTACTAAATAAATCACATATTAAAATTATAAAACTAACACATTCATAATACAAATAATTTTTATATACGTTCGTTATTAGTAAGATCAGTATTCTCGTGTATAGTAGTCCTAAATGTTTCGTAAAAAGTCGACCAATTTGCGGGTAAACCGGAAAAACTCACTAACTCTAATTTAGGCAGATTCAAGTTAGATTTTTTATTACTGTTACTAATTAAGATAAACTGGGATTCAAGATTAAAAAGATAAATATATTTCAATGAGTCAAATGGGATAACAATTAAAACTAATGAGGTGAACGATATGGGATTATGAGTCACGCGCACGGTATGCCGCCGAATTACGTACTGAACTATTGCTATGTATGTGCAATGATGATGGAAACATACTGAGCGGGTGGCGCAATAATGATGACCCAGGGAAACGTACTGTACGGTGGTAGGCCCGTACATGCTCCCGGGGGCAAAGATAGGGGTTAGTAGGATAAAGATGGAGATGAGATTTACAAGATGATAAACAATTTTCAACTTATCAACTATATGACAGGGATAAGGATTAGTAGTGAGTGATTAACAATATTTCGAACAAGTACAAGTAGTCTAGTAACTACTTATCTTAGATCGGGAAGGGAAAATACGCGAAAAACAGGGGACGAGGCCCTATCTTCTGTTTGTAAACACTCGCTAGATTTAATAAGATTTTTGGGAACGCTTTTCACAGATTGACTAAATTGACCTTTTTCCCTACGATCACAACACTCACTCACTGCACTTTTCACTTTGATTAAAGATTGCCTTTTTTCCCTAACCGCACTACAGTCACTTATAACACTCTCATTGCCGGGATGATTTTAGTTGAATATATAGTATCGGCGTCGGCGACCGTCCCTAAGTTCGAATCCGCTCTGTGGCTTAAATTGTTTTAAAACAGTAAACCTTACTTTTTGAGGACTTTTTCTAGTACAAACTGTTCATCGAGTTTTAATGAATAATTGAAAGTAAAATCTCGGATAAAATTTAACAATTTCCAGTCCATAAAACGAAGTGAAAATAAGTAACCTTATACAAAGCTTGATTAATGATTGAAGATTAAGTGCAGTGACAATCAAAACAATTACCTCGTTATAATCCAACGTACAAACAATTTTATAATACATAAACAATAAAACAGTGCATTCAAAAGTGTACAAAAAAAAACCAAACAAAGACACAGTGACTTAAATGTTGAACACAGTGGAATAAAACTAGCCTCATGAGTCATTTACAACCGTTTTTGTTTCGTTTGAATATTGGATCTGCTTAATACTATGTCTAATTTCATACCAATGGATTGAGTTGGTTTGGCTCGGTGGTACAACAGTCGACATCGCTACACACATGGTAGAGCGCAAGTTCGTACCCCAGCTAAGTTGATAGACACTTTTTGTGAATTCCAAAATTCAATTCCATACATTTCGTCGTGGAATTCATATTACAACTTGCTTCGATATTGAGTGGTTGTTGTGATTTCTTCTAAAATACCCGTAAATATGTTGAACACACAGCGCTCCCCACCGACTACGCCTAAAACACAGTTTAGTGCTATGGGCAGTACGGAAACACGTTCGGAACCGGATATCACCACGGCCGTAGCTGAGTGTGGCTATGTGAACACTAGCAGGTCTAAGCGTCCACGCAACGATGTCTCGCCGCGAGGTGAATCGGATGAGAAAAGCCCACTAGAACTAAGAAAGAAGAAGGAGCAAGACAGTATCATCTTAAGACAGCTCGCGGACCAAACTAAACTAATTGCTAAGCTGTCATCCGATATAGGCGACATCAAGAAGCAAAACACCCAGATACAAGCGTCCAATGCAGAAATCCGTAAGTCTAACGCCGAAATCGTTCAATCGATCGAATATTTTAACAAACAATTCGAAGATCTAAAAACGGAGGTTGAAACCTTGAGAAAAGAGCGACGCGACCAACAAACATATATTTAAAACCTAGAACAGAAAATAACGGATCTTCAGCACAAATCGAGACCCTCTGGCATCGAATTGCGTAACATACCGCAAGAGGCTGCTGAATCTAGCGCCAGTCTCATTAAAACGGTATGTAACATTGGCACAACTGTTGGCGTTCGCATCGCTGCAACGGAATTACGCGATATCTATCGTATACCTCGAAAATCAAACACCAACGCCACCCCTTCACCAATAGTTGCTGAGTTTACTTCCGTGCAGACTAAGCAGACACTCATCTCGGCAGTGCGCACATACAACAAAGGTCGAGGGAGAGACGACAAATTAAACACCACTGTCATGGGTATGCCTGGCGATCGTCGGCCTGTGTATGTTGCTGAGCACCTACCACCCAGCACTAAAAAGCTGTTCTACCTAGCCAGGGAGTTTGCTACCAAAAATGCCTATAAGTTCTGCTGGATCTCCAACGGCAATATATTTATTCGCAAGAAAGAAGGTGAGAAACAAGTTCTCGTTAGATCTGAAAAATGCCTTAGTCTCACAGATAGTCAGGATAGGGTTGTATGACTCATTCTGAATGTTTATATAATTTTACCATTTTTCTTATTTTGCTTATTGTTATATAGAGTTCTAGTTATAAAAATTGCATTTATACCTAACTCCACTTTCATACATAACCCATACTTCAATATCCAACATTCTACAAAATATCGCATACAAACAATACAAACACAAGCATTCACACGCAAATACGAAATACACACAAAAACAAAATGTCTCCATAATATTATTTTTATACTTACCATAATATTACACTCCCATACAAAAATATTATTAATAAATCAAACAACGTTAACCCAGAATACGTTATACTATATTATATCCGCAAAACTATTTGCTATATTTGCTAGCCCGGAGTATTGTATACCTTGTCACTTAAACTCCAACCCATTCACCACTATCACTGCTCACACTACAGCAATACTTCTACACTTACTGCACTACTCAACTTCTAAAATAAACACAGCACCACTACGTCCACTATACGATAAATTGTTCAACTTTGATTGTTTACTGTACATGACTGTATTAACCTCACTCTCTTCACTCGCGGAATTACACATCTTAACACTATTGTTCACACTCGCAATATTTAATGCTTGTTTTTTGTTGTTAACGAACACCTCAACAAAAATAAACAATAAGCTACATGGTCTCAACTTGAATAGCTCTGCAAGTGGACGCGTAGTTAGCACGACTGGAGATGTCTATGCGGTCTTGTCACACACTGATATGCATACCCGCGCAATTTCTGATGTTATAATCTTTACCGTCTACCCACACATTAGCGGTTTAAGTTTTGTTAATGACTCAAACGTAAACATGCAGATACCCGCACCTCCAAATATGATATGTTTATGCGGACACTTATCTATGCGTCCACTGTTCCTCGGTTATTTTATGGTTAGGGTCTATTTCAGATGGCTATCACCAACATTTACCTTGCTTATTCTAACACCCATTCACTCACCGATTCCGTTACTTAAAAAAAAACATCCCATCCCAAAAGATTCTTTTAATGAGTGGCTTAATAACCTTCTTCATACAAATAGCTTATTACGAGTAACCTACGTATGCTGCGGTCCAGCTGTTGTCTCAACCTTGAATAAACGACTCGGCCTAATATCAGTTTTATCTCTAACTAAAAATGATGAACATTGATCAAATTTCTCATGAAATAGACAACGTTTTTATCGCTGAGTCCTATACATGTACCCCTGATCAATGCCTGACTTATACAGGCCAGTGCGAGAGTACAGTGCGTATCATACATGTTAACATTAGGAGCATAAAAAAGAATCTAGACCAATTTGTCACCATGTTAACCGTAACGAAAGTTGATTTTGATTTTATAGTTCTTACTGAATGTTGGTTGCAGGTCTCGGGTCACATTCCTATCTTACCGGGCTATACTTCTTTCTCCACAAAAAACAACCCAATAAAAAATGACGGAGTTGTAACCTACATTAAAAACACAATTAATTGTACTACACACGAACCTTTGATCTTAGATGCAAACTGCTTGGTAACTTGCTATAATAACACAGCTATAATCGCTGTTTATCGGTCCCCATCCTATTTAAATCTTGCTAATTTTTACACCAGTTTGAGTGAAATAATATCATCAGTAAAGTCCCAAAATAATATCATGCTTATAGGCGATATTAATATAGATATAAAACCCGGTAATGTTGATCGACATTCGGATGAGTATTTAACTCTCACAACAACTCATGGCTTACTGCCTGCCCACACTCTCCCGACAAGGTTGAATAACTGTCTGGACCATGTCTTGATAAAAACTAAATCCCCTGCTAGGGTGGTAGTTTTGGATACCCACATTACAGATCATCTACCTGTGGCCATATTTCTTGACATGAATAAATCAGTTAGACCCCCTTCAAAAAACGTCTCGCTTCGATATGACTATGAGGCCATTAAAAATGAATTAGATAATCATGATTTTGCTCCTATTCTTGATATTGTAGACCCGAATCTTGCGGCGAACTATTTAATTGCCGATCTACAGTCTGTGATAACAAACCATTAAAAAATTGTTCGCATACCCTGTAGGAAAGCAGTCCTAAAACCATGGATGACTGCTGGTTTAGTAAGATGCCTTCGCAATCGCGACAAAATGCACCGACGAGTCAGGGAGTCTCCTAATGATCCAATATTAAAAACCTCTTATACCCGTTACCGCAACTTTTGTAATTCTCTTCTTAACAAATTAAAACATGCCTATGAGAAAACAGAATTTCTTAAAGCTAATAACAATCCCCGAGCCACATGGAAAGTAATTAAATCGATCACACATAGCAACCAACAGAGACACTTGCCTAATGCTCTGCTACAATCCTTTATGACACCTGTCGAATCAGTTAATAATGCCAATAAATATTTTGTGAATGTTGGAAGGAAACTTGCATCAAAATTTGACTCCACCACGCAAGCCTCTTATACATCATCTTCCCCGTCCCCAATTAACTCTTTGCATATTCCGTTGGTTGATGAGTCACTTGTTACAAGTACAATTCACAGGTTACGTGGTGATTGTGCAACTGGTTGGGACAACATACCTGCAAACATTATAAAACAATCGAGCAGAATCCTGGCTCCTTCCATTGCCCATATATGCAACTGCTCCATCACTTCGGGCATTTTCCCGAAAGTTTTCAAACGTGCAGTTGTCCATCCAGTGTACAAAAGTGGAGCAAAAGACGACGTGTCCAACTATCGGCCAATCTCAGTACTTAGCTCTTTATCCAAAATACTTGAAAGAATTCTCAACAACAATCTGACAAATTTTTTATCAAAAAATAAACTAATCGCAAACAACCAATTGAATACGGTTTTCGCTCAGGTGTCTCCACAGAGGACGCTGTCTCTGATTTTACAAATGCCTTGGTCGATAAATTGGACAATCGTCTTAAATGTTACGGTGTCTTCCTAGATTTAACGAAGGCCTTTGATACAGTGTCCATCCCTAGACTATTGGCCAAGATGGAGCATATGGGAATACGTGGCGTCGCCCTGGATATTTGCAAAGATTACCTCAGTGGACGTAGCCAAAGCGTTAAAATTGATTCCATTCTTAGTGACGAGGAGTTTATCAGCTACGGTATACCTCAGGGAAGTATTTTGGGACCCACGCTCTTCCAAATATACATTAATGATCTCTGTCTATTGCGCCTCATCCAGTGCGACATTTTTACCTATGCGGATGACACAGCTCTGCTGATATACGATAGGGACTGGGTCAAAGCTAAGCACAGAACTGAACAGACTTTGCAAACTGTTATGGACTGGCTTTCTACTAATCTGCTGACCCTCAACATATCCAAGACCAAAGTAATTCAGTATCGCTCACCAAACTCACCTGAACCACCTGTAACGGATATTTTGATCACACTATGTATGTTAGCGACATCTACCTCCTTTTTGCCAAACAAGTTCGGTTAGTTGTGTCGCTGATTGATTGTTTGATCATTTGGGTACTAGATGGCGCTGACATACGTATGACATAGTTGAAAGTTTAAATAAAATATATTCTATTTGTGTGAAATCATTTAATTCAATAAGCACACAAATTCAACATACAAATTAATACATTATTAAATTCTTTTCAAATTAGTTACATAAAAAAATTATAATTTAGTAAAAGGCCTATGGCTTAAAAGCAAAGTGTTCAGGATCGGTGGTTGCAATGACTTGAGCCTTTACTACGAGTGAACTTGCATTGAGTGGACGGTGTCCAGAAATAACCTCAAAGGCAAGGACCTAAAAGTATACGTAATGTTATATGGGGCAAGGCTGGCTAGCGTCAAAATGAAAAGCTCATCATAATCAATGATCCAGTAGGCGCTGTGAGTATTGGTTTGAATTTGTCTGAATGCCCATTTTCATGACACATGTGCGTTTGATCTTAACATGCAATTTTCTTCTCCTTGGCAGGGCTCCAAATGCCTCTTTAGGTATAATTTTATATATAGTTAAAGCTAATGGTCAACTAGCTGTTCAAGCTACAGCAGTCTCCTCTTGCAAAAGGTTCCGAGCATAATTGACATCATCTGATATACAGCAAGCTTACGGACAGCTACACAGAGAACGATGCTGTTTGAGGACTCATATCTCCAGCATTGAATATTGTGGGTAATCTATATCCCTTCAGAAAGTGAGTGGTTCATACTTTGTAACCTCAATTTATTGTATTGATGGAATGTGTGCTTGAAGAATTAAATTAGTTGACCAAACTTAAGTGTGTTTTACTTCAGTCAGCTTCATGTGAGTTAATCCCTGCAATTGTCTCAAGCTACTTACTACCAAAGAGTTAGCCGGTTGGGTAAGGAAAAGCTGCCTTACAATTGGCGCCCAACGTGGGGCATGAAGTTTTACTGAAGTACTTAATTTTTAATTTTGTGTCTAGAATAACTTTAATACTTACTTAAGAACTTAACCAAACTATTGGTTAACTTCAATATTGTTTAATTTCAATCTTTAAATAACAAAACATTAACTTTGTATAAAATTTCAAAGTGCGGTTATAGTCACATGTTTTATTTTCAAACTAAACCTTTTCACTAGTGAATGTTTTGTTAAACTTAATATAGGTAACTCTAATCTAACATAGTTATTATAACTGTTAATTAGAGATAAGTATATAGAACAATTATTGTTTTGTTCAACATGCATAAAGCAATTTGGATTGACTACCTTCGTAAAGAAGAAATTATACATGAACTAAAACATTTTAATATTTCAACAGATGTTAAAGCAAGCAGAGATGTGATTCGAAAGCAGTATCGTTCCCTGTGTAATTTGTATCGGAGAGGCAGCATCAAACAGGAGGATTATCCGGCACCAGCAGTGATGGATGAGGTACAGTTGTGTTCGGAACCTGTTGCTGAGCTGTTACGCTTAAATAAAGAGTTGACTCCAGGAGATACTGTTACAATTAGGCGAATATTAGCTCGTTCACAATACTACTTAATGAGAATTTCTCGTGTGACTGATGCGTCACCGGAATTACTTGAACTTAAAAATAAATTAATTAATATTATAACCTCATTACAAGACGATTCTGATGATGAGGAAATGCAATCTACGCATGAATCATCACCAGAAATTGAGCCAGTGCAAAAACCACAGGTAGTCTTTGTAAATGACAGGTCATTGAACTTAAATACACTAAATTTGAAATATGATGGTACTACATGCGTTAGGGTTTTCATAGAAAGATTGGAGGAGTTGAGGCAGGCTAGAGGTATACCTGAGGAGCGTGCATTGATTGCTTTTACTGATATTTTAGAGAAATCAGCACTGAGTTGGTTTAGATCAAACAAACATACTTTTACATCATATAGACAGTTGCTTGTTTGCTTACGTGAAGATTTCGACATACCAGACTTGGATTATAAATTGACCCAAGAAATACGTTCCCGTACGCAAGCTAAGCACGAGTCAATGATAGTTTATATATCTAATTTGCAGGGTATGTTTAATAGGTTGTCAAAACCTCTGCCTGAAAGTGAACAATTAGAAATCCTAATGCATAACATCAGACCAGAATACATGAAGGAGATGGCCTTACTTGACATCAAATCAATTAAGGATCTCCAAGTATATGGTAAGAAATTGGAACTTGCTCGTGCTAGGGCTGAACAATTTGTAGAACCTAACCTCTCGAAACAAAAACTTGGTCAAGATTTCCAACCTAAAATAAAGTGTGCTAGTTTACAGAAGTCTAGTAAACCTGTTGCAGCAGTTGAAACTCAATCAGCCTCTGAAGCCAATGTCAGGAAATGTTTTAGATGTGATCGCACAAACCATTCCACAAAATTTTGCAAAGCTTCAAAGGAGGTGGTTTGTTTCAAGTGTGGTGAAAAGGGAGTCAAAAGTATAAAATGTCCAAAGTGTTCAAAAAACTAAGGAATAAGAGCCACAAAGACTTAGTCATCAATTTAACATCTTGTACACACAATATTAATAGTGTGGCTCTTTTTCAGGCAAAGTCAGATGACATTAGACCTCATTTATTGGTTAACATTTTGGAGTTGGAAGTTTATGGTATGTTGGACACTGGTGCAGTTGGTTCAATTTTGGGAAATAATTCACATAAATTATTTATGGAATATGGATTTAAATTAGTTAAATTACCCAATGGACAAAATGTGAGAACTGCAGATGGTTCAAAAATTAAATGCTTAGGCTATATGCAACTACCTATTAGTTATTTGAACCAAATCAAGATCATTAAGTTCTACATAGTTCCCAACATAGTAACTTCAATCATTTTTGGAATGGATTTTTGTAAAACATTTTTAACAACACTTGATAGTGTATTGAATAATGGAAAAGTTTTTGGCCTACCTGACAATTATATTAATTTGGTAGACATAGACCAAGGTCTGGAAAGTTTAGAATCATTAACTTCTGATCAACAGATAACATTACAGAAAGTTATTGATAAATTTGATGAAATTAATACAGAGAAAGTCGGTTTAGGCAGGACAAAATTAATTACCCATAAAATAGACACTGGTGATACTCCACCAATTAAGCAAAGGTACTATCCTCTATCTCCAGCTAAACAACTAAGCTTGGAAAAGGAACTGGATAGGATGTTGCAGTTGGGTGTGGTTGTCCCATCCAACTCACCTTGGAATTCTCCAGTTGTTATGGTAACTAAACCTAATGGTGACTTAAGACTTTGTTTGGATTGTCGAAAACTAAATGCTGTTTCCAAAGCTGATGCATATCCTTTGCCTTATATACATCAAATACTGGATAGTCTTAGAGATGCAAAATATTTGACATCAATTGACCTCAGTGCTGCATATTGGCAGATTGAATACGATAGTGAGAAGTCTGCTGAGAAAACTGCATTTACAGTTCCTAGACGTGGACTTTTTCACTATGTGACAATGTCGTTCGGTCTAGTTGGAGCATCTGCCACCATGCAGCGTCTGATGGATAAATTGTTTGGTCCTGAATTTGATAACAAGGTTTTTGTCTTCCAGGATGACATTATATGCATCTCTAATGAATTTAGCAAACATGTTGAGTTGTTGGAAAGGGTATATCAGCGTTTGGCAGAAGCAAACTTGACAATTAATATGAGCAAAACTCAATTTTGTAGAAAAGAACTCAAATATCTTGGATACATGGTTGATAAGCAAGGTTTGCGTACAGATCCTTCTAAAGTGGAAGTAATCCTTAACTATCCAACACCGACTACTCCCAAGGAAGTTAAAAGATTTGTAGGCATGGCAGGTTGGTACCGCCGCTTTATACAGGACTTTTCAAAAATCTGTAGGCCGCTTAGTAAGTTAACCTGTAAAAATGTTGATTTTGTATGGACAGAGGAAGCTGAAGAAGCCTTTACTAAACTAAAATCAAGCTTAGTTTCAGCTCCAATTCTTAAATGTCCAGACTTTAGCTTACCATTCTCAATCCAAAGTGATGCATCAGCATATGCTATTGGTGCCGTATTGACCCAATCATATGAGAATTTTGACCACCCAATTGCATTCTGTAGTAGATTACTTAACAAACATGAAATTAACTATACTACTACAGAACGTGAATTACTAGCAGTTTTGTATGCTCTAGAACAATTTAGAATGTATGTTGAGGGTCAAAAATGCAGTATTATTACTGATCATGCATCATTACAATGGTTTTATAAATTAAAGAATCCTTCAGGGCGATTGGCTCGATGGAGTATTCGCTTAAGTCAATTTGATTTTGACATTAAGCACAGGAAGGGTAAAGATATGGTTTTACCGGATGCACTCTCAAGAATTAAAGTAGAATCAATAGAAATTTCTGATAACATTCAAGATAAGTGGTACTTAAAAATGGTAGAAAACTGTGAAAAATATCCTCACAAGTTTCCCAACTATACATTTAAAGATGGTAAATTGCTTAGGCATTCTAAAAATAAATATAATTTAACTTCTCAATTCTCTTGGAAACAAGTGATACCAAAAGAAGATGTGGGACCCTTATTAAAACAATTTCATGATGATCCCACTGGCGCCCATCTCGGAATATTTAAAACTCATAAACGTTTAGCACTACATTGTTTTTGGAAAAATATGTATAAGGATGTCGAAAATTATGTCAACAGTTGTCAAACTTGTAAAGAATACAAGCCGGTAAACTCATCTCGCCCAGGTTTAATGGGTAACCCAAAACAAGTTAATAAACCATTTGAAGCAATTTGTTGCGACTTATTAGGACCTTTTCCTGTGTCTACTAAAAGAAACACAAATTTACTAGTATGTTCTGACTACTTTAGTAAGTATGTTATGTTGTTTCCTATACGGAATGCAACAGGCACTGCTATAGTCAAAATACTGGAAGAAAAAGTGTTTCTTGTGCACGGAATACCTAAATTTGTCTATGTCGACAATGGTCCTCAATTTATTTCAAAGCAATTTAGAGATTTAATGTGCAAATATAATGTGCCTAATATTTACTACAATCCAAGATATCATCCCCAGGTTAATCAAGCTGAGAGAGCTATCAGAAATATTCTGTATGCGATTGCCTCATATGTAAAATCTAACCACAGGCAATGGGACAATCACATACCAGAAATTCAATGTGCACTTAATACTTCAGTGAATGAGTCAACAAAATTTTCTCCATACTTTCTCGTCCATGGACGAGAAATGTTTGTAGATGGAAAACTACATCAAAACTCTGAAGTGCCACAACCAGTTTCTGATCTAACCGTGGTGGATCACCGAATTCATGGTGAAAATTTAAAAGAACTTCAAATGATTTTCAAGGAGGTTAGTAAAAACTTAAGGCTTGTTCACGATAAGAATAAAAAGCATTATGATTTAAAGAAGCGACCTTTGGAATATAAGGTTGGTCAAATAGTCTATAAGAGGACATTTACCTTGTCGGATGCTAGTAAGCATTTTACTTCTAAACTAGCACCACGTTTTATTAGATGTGTTGTTTCCATTAAACACTCACCTGTTGTGTATAGTTTGAAAGACATGCAGGGTAAGGATTTAGGTAGATTTCACATAAAAGACATTTTGAAGTATGAAGACTCCTAGTTAATAATCATTGTTGCGTTAATGGTTTAATATTTGCACTAACTCAATAATGGAGGTGCAAATATTTAATTGAGAAAGGGATGAATGAATGCTGGTAGGGTATAAGGATTTTTTCAAAATTCATTCGTGCACACAATCATTTATAGGTTATGTATGTATATGGAAGGATGAAAGGTAACGCAATGATGCAAAAACTTAGTAGTATTCTCATTATAATCTTAACTTAAATAGACATTTACTGAAATCTATACAGCAAATAGGTGCTCAATGTAATGCTTTCCTTATTGTTATGGGGGTATTTACTTTCTGTTGCGAATCTTAACTTGATTGGGTATGTTCCTATATCTATACAACGGATGGGTACTTAATGTGACGTTTGCTATTTTAAAAAAGCAACGTTGCTCTTTGTTATATATTGGCTAGATGGATGTGGTATTTGCCTACATTTATTTGTCTACATACAATCAACAACTTGGTATTTAAAATAACACTTGCCCTATTTGAATGACAGTGTTCCTTGTTGTTGAACTTAACTTGTTTAGACATTTGTCTACACTAGAATGAAAGATGGTTAAATCTTTTATAGATTATAACCCAACTCTTAAACATTTAATACATGTATATTAAATGTTTTATTAATCATAAACTGATTTTAATAAACCTTAATCAGATTGGATTAAGACTTATAAATAAGCTAACTGCTTGGCGGTTGTGCTGTGATAAATGAATGTTATGCATTACTAATTTATTGTAGGACAATTACTAAGTATGTTTGATTAGTTTTAGATAAGAGCAATCAAAGTTCGTATCCTATAGTTAATATACTATCTCTATTATTTTAATATTTAGTATATTTGTTTTGAACCTAATTCTTTTTTTTAGAAAACTTAATGTAGGTAGTTCTAATATAAATTATATTTGACTACCTCAATACCTGTCAAGGAAAATGATAATTTCACATTGTGCATGGGTATTGACTAAATCAAATTAAAAAATTGTTTTACAATTTTTTTAACCGGGAAAGAAGATATTGTAACGGATATTTTGATCACACTATGTATGTTAGCGACATCTACCTCCTTTTTGCCAAACAAGTTCGGTTAGTTGTGTCGCTGATTGATTGTTTGATCATTTGGGTACTAGATGGCGCTGACATACGTATGACATAGTTGAAAGTTTAAATAAAATATATTCTATTTGTGTGAAATCATTTAATTTAATAAGCACACAAATTCAACATACAAATTAATACATTATTAAATTCTTTTCAAATTAGTTACATAAAAAAATTATAATTTAGTAAAAGGCCTATGGCTTAAAAGCAAAGTGTTCAGGATCGGTGGTTGCAATGACTTGAGCCTTTACTACGAGTGAACTAGCATTGAGTGGACGGTGTCCAGAAATAACCTCAAAGGCAAGGACCTAAAAGTATACGTAATGTTATATGGGGCAAGGCTGGCTAGCGTCAAAATGAAAAGCTCATCATAATCAATGATCCAGTAGGCGCTGTGAGTATTGGTTTGAATTTGTCTGAATGCCCATTTTCATGACACATGTGCGTTTGATCTTAACATGCAATTTTCTTCTCCTTGGCAGGGCTCCAAATGCCTCTTTAGGTATAATTTTATATATAGTTAAAGCTAATGGTCAACTAGCTGTTCAAGCTACAGCAGTCTCCTCTTGCAAAAGGTTCCGAGCATAATTGACATCATCTGATATACAGCAAGCTTACGGACAGCTACACAGAGAACGATGCTGTTTGAGGACTCATATCTCCAGCATTGAATATTGTGGGTAATCTATATCCCTTCAGAAAGTGAGTGGTTCATACTTTGTAACCTCAATTTATTGTATTGATGGAATGTGTGCTTGAAGAATTAAATTAGTTGACCAAACTTAAGTGTGTTTTACTTCAGTCAGCTTCATGTGAGTTAATCCCTGCAATTGTCTCAAGCTACTTACTACCAAAGAGTTAGCCGGTTGGGTAAGGAAAAGCTGCCTTACACAGACTCTAAAAAAATAATAACGCATACTTGCCATAACGCAATGCCATGCAATTGTAACTGCTTGTCTATGGTTCCTAGTATTAAATATTTAGGGGTTTATATCGACGAGAAACTGGATTGGCGTGTTCATACGGATAGTATATGCTCCCGGCTTCGAAAACTAATGTACTTATTTAAGGAACTCAGAAATTCGGCTGACATTGATACAGTTTCCCTTGTATATCGTTCCCTGTGTGAGTCCATAATAACTTATTGCATACCAGTGTGGGGCGGGACTTTCAAAACCGTGATGCTTAGGGTGGAACGAGCTCAGCGGGCGGTTCTCAAAGTCATGCATTTCCGTAAAAGGGACTATCCCACAGCCCAGCTGTAGTCCGATGCTCAGGTACTTACGGTGAGACAACTTTATATCCTCCGCACTGTCCTGCGCACACACTCCATGATGCCACTTGATAAAAACCTTACCTGCCGACGAATAGGTTTTCCTGTTTGTAAATCGGTCCAATGTCGTTCTGCACTAGCTCGACGTCACTATCGTGCACAAAGCTCCCAAATTTACAATAGGGTCAACAAGAACGTCGCAATTTACAGACTTACTGTGCATAAGGTCAAGCAGAGCCTTAAGCCATGGTTGTTGTCCCTCAGCTACGAAGAAACAGAGCAAATAATAGTGACCATCTCGTGAGCCAAATCCTTCCAATATACACGTAGACACATTACCACGTACGTGCACACACATACACAACCACACACACAAATACACTCGCTCACACACTCACACACAAACACATTCACGCTGGAATTTGATTTTAATTTTTATTATTAGTTTGATATGTACCTTAGTTTTAATTTTACACTGTTCGCATAAGAATTATCTGTAAAATTCCTCCTCGGAAGAGGGCACTGGCTCCTGTAACACAGGTGTATCACCTAGCACAGGAGTCAGAGAATCCATGTATTTGAATGTTTCTTATGTAAATAAAGTTATTATTATTCCTTTATTTAACAGTTTTCTTATTATTTACATTTTTAAATATTTTTATAAAATAAATTAAAAAACAAAAACATTTAAAAATATAAAAAATAGAGGCCCACCGGTATCGGGAACAGGGTCCAAGCTACCGGCGGTCAGGGCTCCAGAGAGAGGAACCTCCTAACTATACGAGCCGTGTCCAGCAGTACTGCTTTCTGGATCAGGCCCTTGACCCAGCTGCCTAACGAGAGCCTTCTAAGATGTTGGTCGAGGCTCGTGGCTATTAAGCCATTGGCTGACACGACTATCGGTACAATGATCGCTGTGTCCACATCCCACATGTCGACAACCTCGCGAGCCAAGTCAAGATACTTGATTTGTTTATCTTTCTCGGCTTTCACGAGGTTCCCGTCATGCGGGACAGTTATGTCAACAATCATTGCACGCCTCTCGATTCGGTCCACCACCACTATATCAGGCTTGTTAGCGATAATAGTCCTGTCAGTGATGATGGACCGATCCCAGTACAATGTGATATTGCCATTTTCGAGAACTGGGTCGGGCACATACCTGTAGTACGGTACCTCCGATGCCACAAGAGTGTATTTCAGAGCAAGTTGCTGGTGGATGATCCTGGCTACAAGATTGTGCCTATGCAAATACTCTTCGTTAGCTAGACGAGAACATCCAGAGATAATGTGGCGGATCGATTCACCCGGGCGGTGACATGCCCGACAGATGTCAACCGTGCCATCCTTCACAATAAATCTCCGGTAGTTATTCGTCATGATAACTTCGTCCATAATTGCACAGACAAAACCTTCGGTTTCCCCAAAGAGGTCACCGAAACGCAGCCAGGCTACGGACGCTGCTTGGTCTACATCAGACCCATGTAGGGCCCGGAAAAAGCGTCCGTGAAGCTCCTTACTCTGCCATACTTCCCTACGGTCGTTAGTTTCAAGCACTACAGGCTTGCGCCAGTTCTCATTCGCCATGGAGAGCGGGGTGAGTCCCTTGTCCACTGCTACTACATCTCGATGCATACCTACGTCGGTGTGTAGAAAATATTCCCTGAGATTGCATATCTCGCGGTTGTGGAGGTTTTTGGCATTTAAAAAGCCTCGGCCTCCACACTTCCGCGGGATATACAATCTCATGACTGACGATCGTGGGTGATGCATTCGATTTGTAGTCAGCAGTGTACGGACCCGCCTATCCAGGGCGTCGAGTTCCGTTTGAGTCCATTTGAGTACGCCGAAAGAGTACATCAATACCGGCATGACCCAACCGTTGAAGGCGCGCACCTTGTTTCCGCCTGAAAGAAGGCTATTGAATACCTTTTTCAGGCGGCCAAAGAAGCGTTCCCTCAACGATTGCTTCATGTCAGTAGTGCTGATACCTAACGCTTCCGACATACCCAAATACTTATAGGTTTCGTTTGGAGAGAGGGATCTCAGGTTTATGGAATCCGCGAGTTGAATTCCTACGGATTCCACAATCTCCCCTCGCTTTACATGCATGACCGCACATTTGTCCACACCAAACTCCATCCTGATGGCGTTACTAAAAGTTTCAGTTACTTTCAGTAGCTCCATCAGCTGAAGATTGCTGGGGGCAAAGAGCTTCAGATCATCCATGTAAAGGAGGTGAGATATAACCTGACCACCTCTCTTCAACCGATAGCCTAGCCCTGAATTCTCCAGCAGCATGCTTAGAGGATTCAGGGCTAGGCAAAACCAAAGTGGACTCAAACTATCGCCCTGGAATATACCTCGCTCGATCCTTACAGGTTCACTATTCCTCTGGATATTTCGACATCCTGGATAGCGAAGGACTGTGCTCCATTGCCCCATACACGACATCAGGAAGGTGCGTAGAGTTGTATCTATTTTATACAATTCTAGCACCCTCATGAGCCATGTATGAGGCACCGAGTCATAGGCCTTCTTATAATCTATCCAACATGTCGACAGATCCTTTCGGGAACGCCGAACCTGTTGGCTAATGGCCATATCAATAAGGAGTAGCTCCTTAGTACCGCGGGACCCGTTCCTACATCCATTTTGAGAGACCGACATGATCGAATTATCGTCGACGTGTTTATTAATTTTAACTCTCAAAATGGATGTAAGAACCTTATAGACCGTTGGTAAACATGTAATAGGTCTATAATTTTTGGGTTCCGCGGTGCTACCAGATTTGTGGAGCAGGTGGGTTATTCCTGTTGTAAGGAACCTGGGTAGCGAACCAGACTCCAAGGCTACCTGGTACTGAGATGCCAAACGAGCGTGCGACCTTTGTAGCCACTTTATCCAGAAGTTGTGCAGCCCGTCCGGCCCTGGAGATTTCCAGTTCGGCAACGGGCGGACTGCACGGGCTATATCTTGGGGGCTGATCGTGATAGCCCCCATTTCTTGTATTGGATCGCATGCTCGTTCGACCTCCCGAGTCCATTCACCTTCGGTGTGACTGACAGGCACCGACCAGATGCTACGCCAGAATGAACACATAGCGTCATCCTCCGGCAGGCGCGTATCAGTCACACCTTGGTCGGGTCGCTCCCAAGCCCGATAAACCCACCTTTCATTACTTTGGAATGTACGATTCTGGGTGTATCGCTCCACTCTCCGCCTATACCTACGAATACGGTTTGCCCATGCAAACACTTTTTGCTTCAGGAAGTCGATGCGCTCTGTGACACGGGATATATAGTCTTGGGGGCTGACATCAGTCCCCGAAAACGCCCGTCTCACAAAGCGCATCACTCTTGGCCGATTATTGCCCTCCCTGAAACAAATTAGTTTGCCGATGAGTGCTCTGGCCCCACCAATACGACGTTCGATCCTGCACTGCCAAGCTGGTACGGCTGGTTTCGGTCGTGTAGCTCTGTCATCTACAAATTTGACGTGGGCTACACGACATGCCGCTACAGCCGCGCAGTACATGATCGAATGTGTATCAGTGAGGTCTTCGCAGTTATCAAAATAGTTTGACAACTGCGAATCCAGAACAGCCACCAGTGCCCTATTTTTGTTATGCATGGGCAAACGAGGTAATCGTGGCCTAAGTTCGAGCGGCATGTAGCGATAATCCCGAATAGCACACTCCAAAGCACTCCTCAATTCCTCATTGCACTGGTTACTTACGTTTGTAACCCTGTCACTACTATCCTCGTCAGCGTGGTTGGACTGTGGTTGCACCACGGCCTGCGACGATGGGGCAGTGACACGGTTACACATTTCCGTTCGGAGGCGATCAAGCACAGTATCATCCAACATACGATTACGCTGGATGACCCGTACCTGATCCGAAAGTCGTTGGGCCGAAACGTTGACAGCCGGCTCAAGCACCTGAAACAAAGAGAGCATCCGGACACGGTACGCGGTCAGATTGTTTCCTCCCTCTGTAGCCCCATAGTATGCGCGCATGACATTTTCGTTAATGGATTGTGTCCATCTCATGCGCTGCACACTTCCGCCGGGTGCTGGGACCCTATCAGAGACCGGTAAGCCTCGAGGTCCTAAGCGGTCCGGCGGCCGGCGTCCTCCCCGTCGACGCGCAGGTGGTGGTGTCGTCGGCGGCGAGAAGTACTCGTCGCTCGAGCTCGACGCAACTGCCACGGCCGGTGACACAGCACTCACGGTGGGGGTGGGGCTGGGTTCCGGCGACGGCGAGGCGGAGCTGGGCGACGAGGCCGGAGGTGGTGGGCGTGCTTTTCGTGCTGCAGCTCTTGTCAACATGTCGATTTACATTTTTTTTCTCTTGGTGTTGTTGATTTTGGTCATGTTTAAATATCCGGTGCTATTGCAGGTTTTTTTTTTATTGATTCTATGCATTTTGTGTCTTTTTCTTCAGATAATTGTACTATTACTTGTAAATATTTAAAAGGAAAATTCGGAGAGAAAAAATTTGACATCCGCGTTGACAGCCGAGCCACAGATCGAAGATATTATTATTATTATTATTATTTCCTTTATTAATCAGTTTTCTTATTATTTACATTTTTAAATATTTTTATAAAATAAATTAAAAAACAAAAACATTTAAAAATATAAAAAATAGAGGCCCACCGGTATCGGGAACAGGGTCCAAGCTACCGGCGGTCAGGGCTCCAGAGAGAGGAACCTCCTAACTATACGAGCCGTGTCCAGCAGTACTGCTTTCTGGATCAGGCCCTTGACCCAGCCGCCTAACGAGAGCCTTCTAAGATGTTGGTCGAGGCTCGTGGCTATTAAGCCATTGGCTGACACGACTATCGGTACAATGATCGCTGTGTCCACATCCCACATGTCGACAACCTCGCGAGCCAAGTCAAGATACTTGATTTGTTTATCTTTCTCGGCTTTCACGAGGTTCCCGTCATGCGGGACAGTTATGTCAATAATCATTGCACGCCTCTCGATTCGGTCCACCACCACTATATCAGGTTTGTTAGCGATAATAGTCCTGTCAGTGATGATGGACCGATCCCAGTACAATGTGATATTGCCATTTTCGAGAACTGGGTCAGGCACATACCTGTAGTACGGTACCTCCGATGCCACAAGAGTGTATTTCAGAGCAAGTTGCTGGTGGATGATCCTGGCTACAAGGTTGTGCCTATGCAAATACTCTTCGTTAGCTAGACGAGAACATCCAGAGATAATGTGGCGGATCGATTCACCCGGGCGGTGACATGCCCGACAGATGTCAACCGTGCCATCCTTCACAATAAATCTCCGGTAGTTATTCGTCATGATAACTTCGTCCATAATTGCACAGACAAAACCTTCGGTTTCCCCAAAGAGGTCACCGAAACGCAGCCAGGCTACGGACGCTGCTTGGTCTACATCAGACCCATGTAGGGCCCGGAAAAAGCGTCCGTGAAGCTCCTTACTCTGCCATACTTCCCTACGGTCGTTAGTTTCAAGCACTACAGGCTTGCGCCAGTTCTCATTCGCCATGGAGAGCGGGGTGAGTCCCTTGTCCACTGCTACTACATCTCGATGCATACCTACGTCGGTGTGTAGAAAATATTCCCTGAGATTGCATATCTCGCGGTTGTGGAGGTTTTTGGCATTTAAAAAGCCTCGGCCTCCACACTTCCGCGGGATATACAATCTCATGACTGACGATCGTGGGTGATGCATTCGATTTGCAGTCAGCAGTGTACGGACCCGCCTATCCAGGGCGTCGAGTTCCGTTTGAGTCCATTTGAGTATGCCGAAAGAGTACATCAATACCGGCATGACCCAACCGTTGAAGGCGCGCACCTTGTTTCCGCCTGAAAGAAGGCTATTGAATACCTTTTTCAGGCGGCCAAAGAAGCGTTCCCTCAACGATTGCTTCATGTCAGTAGTGCTGATACCTAACGCTTCCGACATACCCAAATACTTATAGGTTTCGTTTGGAGAGAGGGATCTCAGGTTTATGGAATCCGCGAGTTGAATTCCTACGGATTCCACAATCTCCCCTCGCTTTACATGCATGACCGCACATTTGTCCACACCAAACTCCATCCTGATGGCGTTACTAAAAGTTTCAGTTACTTTCAGTAGCTCCATCAGCTGAAGATTGCTGGGGGCAAAGAGCTTCAGATCATCCATGTAAAGGAGGTGAGATATAACCTGACCACCTCTCTTCAACCGATAGCCTAGCCCTGAATTCTCCAGCAGCATGCTTAGAGGATTCAGGGCTAGGCAAAACCAAAGTGGACTCAAACTATCGCCCTGGAATATACCTCGCTCGATCCTTACAGGTTCGCTATTCCTCTGGATATTTCGACATCCTGGATAGCGAAGGACTGTGCTCCATTGCCCCATACACGACATCAGGAAGGTGCGTAGAGTTGTATCTATTTTATACAATTCTAGCACCCTCATGAGCCATGTATGAGGCACCGAGTCATAGGCCTTCTTATAATCTATCCAACATGTCGACAGATCCTTTCGGGAACGCCGAACCTGTTGGCTAATGGCCATATCAATAAGGAGTAGCTCCTTAGTACCGCGGGACCCGTTCCTACATCCATTTTGAGAGACCGACATGATCGAATTATCGTCGACGTGTTTATTAATTTTAACTCTCAAAATGGATGTAAGAACTGATGTTATTATTATTTCCTTTATTTAACAGTTTTCTTATTATTTACATTTTTAAATATTTTTATAAAATAAATTAAAAAACAAAAACATTTAAAAATATAAAAAATAGAGGCCCACCGGTATCGGGAACAGGGTCCAAGCTACCGGCGGTCAGGGCTCCAGAGAGAGGAACCTCCTAACTATACGAGCCGTGTCCAGCAGTACTGCTTTCTGGATCAGGCCCTTGACCCAGCTGCCTAACGAGAGCCTTCTAAGATGTTGGTCGAGGCTCGTGGCTATTAAGCCATTGGCTGACACGACTATCGGTACAATGATCGCTGTGTCCACATCCCACATGTCGACAACCTCGCGAGCCAAGTCAAGATACTTGATTTGTTTATCTTTCTCGGCTTTCACGAGGTTCCCGTCATGCGGGACAGTTATGTCAACAATCATTGCACGCCTCTCGATTCGGTCCACCACCACTATATCAGGCTTGTTAGCGATAATAGTCCTGTCAGTGATAATGGACCGATCCCAGTACAATGTGATATTGCCATTTTCGAGAACTGGGTCGGGCACATACCTGTAGTACGGTACCTCCGATGCCACAAGAGTGTATTTCAGAGCAAGTTGCTGGTGGATGATCCTGGCTACAAGATTGTGCCTATGCAAATACTCTTCGTTAGCTAGACGAGAACATCCAGAGATAATGTGGCGGATCGATTCACCCGGGCGGTGACATGCCCGACAGATGTCAACCGTGCCATCCTTCACAATAAATCTCCGGTAGTTATTCGTCATGATAACTTCGTCCATAATTGCACAGACAAAACCTTATTATTATTATTATTATGTGGAGAGATCGCAGTAGCAGTAGGTGCCTCTCCATCAGGCACCGAGGGTTCTCGACGTGTTGACCGCCTGTGACGCCGCCAACAGTATACCACCGCAGTTATCAGGATTCCAAAGATTAGAGCATACGAGACGCTATAAAGATGTACGTCGTGATAGGATATTTTATCACTCCATGGTTCAGTTTGTTTCATGATCTCAATCTTTTTCTGTATATCTTCAAATTGTCGCAATATTTCAGAATTATTAGGATTAATTTCAGGAGATTCAGGGATAGATATGTTGAATATATGATTAATAGGTGATATTTGTGGTGCAATAATTCTTGCACCAATACTCATTTTGCTAGACAGCCTTTTATTAGCATGGACAACGAAATTGTCCGTCTTTATCATACAGCCTTCCTCCACATTCAACAGACCTGCATTCATCAATTTAACGGCGGTAATTTCGCCGTCACAGAGAAGTTTAAAGTTGCTTTCATTGCAACAAAAATAATAATATTTATTATCCACTGTTAATTCTTTCCAAATGTTTTTACAAGGAGTTAAAATAGTTTCACAGGTTATTGTGTGTGGGATCGTTTCACACAAGCTGTGATCATCTTTTAAGATATTTATAGGGTTTTTTGTATGACATAGAATCATCCCAGGATTTTGTCTTATACAAGACTGGAGATCAGCATCAGTAAGGGTTACGTATGAGTCTTTTCTGAGGTTAATGGCAGCAAAACTTGAGATTACTTTCACATGTATCATGTCGTGGTTCAATAAACGTGGGACTGGGATGAGGTTAAAGATTTCGTAAAAGTCTCTTTCGATGAGGTGTATTCTTATTTCAATGATCAAGTACTTACTATGGTACTTAGCCCGCACTTTTATCAAGTTGTAGAGATCCTTGAGATTCAAATGGTCAACAGGAAGTGCCATGTCTTTGGGGATATGTGCTGATATAGAACTTAATTCCGTTCTCAGCTGTTTAGGAGATATCAGATGGAAGTCCAATTTTCCATTGTAAATATTAGTTACCGTATCAAGAATGGAGTCTTGTATTTTCCTGAGGCTATGCAGTAAGTTATTCGCCGTCATAGCAGATGCTAAGAAATCGGTGACTAAAGTCATGTTCTGTACCTGGCGTTGAAGATCTTGATAGGATTCTTTAAGGTAATTTAACTTTTGATTTATCGATTTATGATGTTTGTTTGCAGCTTTCTCCATTCTTTTCTTGAGATTAAACTCGGCTTCCACGATTGAAGTTTGGTTTTTCCAGAGGTTATACAAATGTTTATCATTTTCTTTCAAAAGGTCGATGTCTTGTGCATATTTCTCCGCAAAACGCTGATCTAGCACGCCAAACAAGCTGTTTGCGACGTAGCCTACTCCGTCTATTAGACCACGACGCCGGCGCCGCCGCTCGTCTCCAGTTACAAATGATTCATTCATTGTCAACATACTATCGTAATATTTAATTTCTTCGAACTCGTGCCCGAGTTGTAAGATGATGCCGGCGCAAGGTGTGTGTTCTTTAATAGTGGAGCATAATGTTTCAAGATAATTAATATACTTCTCAAGTGCCGACGTTCCTTCTTTGTAGGGATATGTGTCATATTAAACAATTAAACGCCAATCGTCTCTAATAAGGTGCATGTTGGAGATTTTATCGAAATAAACGCTGTTGTTGCTCAAAGGGGTAAAACTATAAGATGCTTGAGATAAGTTTATTAGTGACAGTAAGAATAGCGTTAATGACAGAGCTATAGTCGAGAAGGAGATACGCTTGGGATTTTTCTTCCTTGGTGCTTCATCCTTAACCTTCGTGTCACTAGGAGGATTATTGTCTCTGTCCGCTGGTAATAGAGATAGCTTAACAACAGGTCGTTTTAGGAAACCATTTTTGGTTTTAAGGGTAACGACTCTGACGTGTCCGTCAGAACCAGGATGCAGTTCTACTATACGCCCTAGAGCCCACTTCCCAGGCGGCAGGTTTTCATCTTTGATGATAACAATATCGTTGAGACTGAGATTCCCTTGAGATTGTCTCCATTTAGCTCTAATGGATAACTGTGAGAGATATTCATTTTTCCACTGGGCCCAAATATCTCTATAGATTTTTTGTACCAAGTGCCACCGAGTCCTAAGATCATTTTCTGTTTCAAATATCGTTAAGGTAGGCCCACTTGCAAGAAAGTGTGCCGGAGTTAAAAAGTCTATGTCCTCGGGATCCTCCTTCAAAGAACAAAGTGGTCGAGAGTTTAGACAACCCTCTAGTTGAGACAGGAGGGTGCTATATTCTTCATAGGTGAGTTTTTGCTCACCAACAACACGCCTAACTTGCACATATTTTATTAACTTTTCCGTCGCTCGTTTGAGGTCATGCAGAGTAAGATAGTTTTCACGCTTCTTTTTGTAAATCAAGATGTTGTTGAATTTGTTTACATAGGCTAGAACTCGTATAATTTTCTTGTAACTGCTGTATTTCTCTAATAATTGTTTTATAACGGAATTGCTAGAGTCAGCAGTAATAGTGTTAACTAGCTTTTTCTTTCTGAGATCTTCAGTTGTTTTATATAAGATGGGTTCTGGATTCTTTTCAGGATTGTATTGAGGTAACCAATTGGGTCCGTGCCACCAAAGTGAATGATTTGCTAAATGGGTTGCGGTGAGACTACGGCTAGCGCAATCTGCGGGATTTTCATGGGATTTCACATACCGCCACCTAGTTTTTGGGATAATTTCGCAAATAATTTTTACTCGATTGGCAACAAAGGGTTTCCATTTTTCTGGTTCACCACTTATCCATCCTAGTACTGCCATGGAATCTACCCAGCCATAAGCTTGGATTTTGAGATCAGATAGGGATGAGATTATTTTGGCCATAAGTTTTGCTAATAAAAGAGCTCCACTAAGCTCCAAGCGAGGTATAGATTGAGATTTTTTCACAGGTACCACTCCATTCTGTCTCCATTTTAGGATGAGACTTAAGAGATCCTGCTGCAGGTTCGGCCCCCTGCACATAAGATCGTTGAGGCTGTGACCCGTAGAAGTTTTCGCAGAGGCATTAAAAACAACTCGTAATTTTGTAGTTAATGACTCAGCTCGAAGTACGCCATGATGCGAAAGGTAGCAATCTGGGGTTACGTTGACATGTGTTGCAACGGGGATCATATGTCCGAGCTCTAAATACTCGGACATAAACAATTTATAATCACGTGCCAAGTCTGATTGCTTAATTAATTTTCTTTCTATTTGAAGGAATTGCGCAATGGATTTATTTTTAGATTCACCCAACTGTTCTTCAAAATTTTCTTTAAAAGGTATTTTCACGACATAGCTGCCGTCTTCGCGCCTTGAGGTTGAGGATTGAAAGAAGTCAATGCAAGCTTGATCTTCTTGAGATATTGATAAGGGTTCGCGAATATCCTCCATTTCCCAGAACTGTTGGATATCGGTGAGATTGTTTAGGATCACATTGCACTGAAATGTTTTACAGTTTCCGCTTAGGATCCATCCCAGCTGTGTCTGCTGGGCAATGGGTAACATTCCCTCGGAACGGCAGATACCATCCAATAGGATTTGGGAATAAACGTCAGCGCCGAATAAGATATCAACTGGCCTACTTTTGTTGAATTCAGGATCAGCTAGAGTTATTTGGTTAAGAGTTGGCCAGTTGGGTTTAGTGAAGGTATGACTAGGCAAGTTCGTGACTAGTCTTTTCATTATAAATACGTCGGATTCGAAAGTGAAGTCATTAATTACCGACATACACTTAATAGAGATCATGCCCTTACAGCTATTTTCATTGTTTCCGATTCCAGAGATAAGTCCAGTGCATTTTTGCCGACGCAGGTTTAGGAGCTGTGCAGCTCGTTCAGTAATGATTGAGGTCTGAGATCCCTAATCTAGAAGAGCTCTCATTCTTTCGTAAGATCCGTCAGCTGCTTGAACCTTGATAATTGCTGTCGCGAGGAGTATTTCTATAGGATCATTTTGCATAGATACTAAGGTGTTCATGTCTTGCTGAGGTGGAGATTTCGTAATAGTGGCCGTGTTCGGCTCCGATCGCGACGCATCTGAATTAGCATTTCTTGACGTAAAACATTCATGTAGAATCGTATTGTGGTCTTTATTGCACTCTTTACACTTTACTTCCGAAAGGCATTTTCTACCTTCGTGATAGTGCAAACAGTTGACACAAAGGTTCAAATTTGCGATTGCGTTTCTACGAGCCGATGGATGCATTTTTGCTAGCTTCTGGCAATTTTGTATGCGATGATCGCTTGCATCGCAAATACCACATTGCTTGCGTCTTTCTTTATTTTTCCAATTGTACTTTGACGATTGCGAAATGACCTGGTTTGTCGAATAGGTATGATTTGTGGTGTTGTTATTTTGTTTGAAACGAGAATTAAATTCTTTTGAATGATATTGTTGGTTATTAAGATAGCCTTTAGATGATGAAGGTGCGTGTTGGGATTGAGATGACTTTTGAATGAAGGGTTCTTGTTTCTTCCGTGAAGTTTCCAGCGACGTAAACTTATTCTCCAAAAACCGAAGAAATTCTTCCAATACTGGCAACTCCTTTGGAGATTTCAACGAATCTATATAGTCATCGTTGGTTTCAGAGTCTAACTTCTCCGCTAGGATATATACGAGGAAGGGATCCCAAGTAGATACATCGTTTCCGAGATTTTTTATAGCGTTCACGCTTTCGTACGTTGTATCGTCGATCCGTTTGAGGTGACTCACTGATTTTTGCTGAGATATCGGGATATTAAGGAGGTTTTTGAGATGAGATATAAATATACGACGCTTATTGTCATAGCGATGCGTAAGGATATTCCAACAAACGGGGTAGTTGTCAGAACTTATTTGAAGATGTTGGATTAATTTTTCCGGCTCGCCCTTGGTCTTACTTTTCAGGAACTGCATTTTTTGGGCGTTCGATAACGATGGATTATTGTGTACAGTTTCTGTAAAAAGATCTTTGAAGGATATCCAGGATGTATAACTTCCTTCGAAGGTAGCTATTTCCATTTTTGGGGTCGATTTCTCAATATGAGCCACCGACCGCATCTTTCGGTTAATATCTCTTTTCAAAGTTTTATAATGTTTCTCGTAGTTTGAGAATTGCTCGTCGTACTGGGTGTTGGAGCCGTTGAGCTCGTTGTCCAGTTCCCAGTGTAGGGTGTCAATAGCTGCCCAACGAGTTTTTAAAGTTTTTAGGATGTCTTCAAACTCCCACTTTTCAGATATAAGATTGAGGTCAATGTCAGCAGCTTCTCTTGAAAATGCCCTAAAATTAGTGGCTTGTTTCTTCAAGAGGTATTCTACATTTACGCTATCCTTAGGAGGATTATTTTGAGATGAGAGGTCCGAGATTTGAGATATTGGAGATGATTGAAAAGTAGGGGGTTTCAAAACAGGGGTTTGAGGTCTGTCTGTGGAAGGCTTATAATTCTGAAGGGCTGTTTTAATATTGCTGTATTTCACCTTCATTTGGTCATACTGATCGGTAGTGAAATACGCATGAGATCGATCACCAAAGGATAACAAATTCATATGATTGTTATGAAACACCGTAAAATATTGCTCTAGGCTTTCTAATCGTCGACGTAGGTAGTCGGGGTTCTTCCGCTCTGCTCCATCTTTCTTGAAGTTGGAGTAAAGTCTATCTATGTCTTCAATGATTTGCTGTTGAGTAGCTAAAATGCCTTCCATTGTAGCCATAGTAAAAGTAAGAAGAAAGATACCTTACTTGTAGGGTTTCTTCGGGGTCGAACAGGATCGCGAGATGAGATGAGTGGCGCCCTACTAGGCACCGGGATTGACCAGGATCACGAGATGAGATGAGTGGCGCCCTACTAGGCACCGGGATTGACCAGGATCACGAGATGAGATGAGTGGCGCCCTACTAGGCACCGGGATTGACCAGGATCACGAGATGAGATGAGTGGCGCCCTACTAGGCACCGGGATTGACCAGGATCGCGAGATGAGATGAGTGGCGCCCTACTAGGCACCGGGATTGACCAGGATCACGAGATGAGGCAAAGTGGCGCCTTCCTAGGCACCGGGATTGACCAGGATCACGAGATGAGGCAAAGTGGCGCCTTCCTAGGCACCGGGATTGAACAGGATCACGAGATGAGGCAAAGTGGCGCCTTCCTAGGCACCGGGATCACGAGATGAGATGAGTGGCGCCTTCCTAGGCACCGGGATTGAGCAGGATCACGAGATATCACGAGATATACCAAGGTTTCTAATTGCGTGTAACGAAACCGGTAAAACGCGCACACAAAAGAACAAAGCACAAAGTTTTGCACACGCGTTTCGGTCTCGCTAACGTGCTCGAAGGACCAATGTTCGGGGTTGGGGTAAGATTAAGATAAACTGGGATTCAAGATTAAAAAGATAAATATATTTCAATGAGTCAAATGGGATAACAATTAAAACTAATGAGGTGAACGATATGGGATTATGAGTCACGCGCACGGTATGCCGCCGAATTACGTACTGAACTATTGCTATGTATGTGCAATGATGATGGAAACATACTGAGCGGGTGGCGCAATAATGATGACCCAGGGAAACGTACTGTACGGTGGTAGGCCCGTACATTGGGTATATCACGGCCAGCAACTATTTTGTTGGCTTCATTTTTTTTTTTTTTTTTAAACGTTGCCCCACACTAGGAATTTATTCCTGTATCGTGGGTGCGTTTACAAACATATCAACTCACATACACAACACCCAGAGCCGGAACAACTATCTGTAGGCCATACAAATATTTGTTCCGTGCGGGAATCGAACCCGAGCCACGCAGCGCAGCAGTCAATCGCTCAACCACTGCGCCAACCGTGCGCCCGAACGACAGTATAAGTCCTCAAATGTAGACAAACTTTGATAGTTAGGTATGAAATCTGGATCCAACATCAAATTCAACGCATTAAATTCATCGACAATTTTTATGAATTCATCGCGCATAATATCAATGGAGACCATGCTACATAGAAAATTGTCCACCTTACTAGGGTCCGAAAACATTTCATTTCTTGAGTCATAAATTCTCTGAAGTCTAGCATAAACTTCATCACGTTTCCCTACGAGCCTTTTAATGGTTAAATTAAGCTTTTCTCCTTCCTTAGAACCCGCAGGCATGATGAGATTTTGTTAAAAAATATTCAAGATATAAAATACCCGAAACAGCGTTACTGACTGCAACATAGACGGCTTCGAGAACTAAGGAACGCTCGGAACGGAACGGCCGGCGATAACACGTTTCCTACGTACCGTCGTTAATTTGCTTAAAGACTTTTGACAAAATGCAATATAAATGCGTTTAGGTACTAAATACAACGAATGCAATTTGTCCGTTAAGAAATGGAACACGAATAAATTATAAATTATAGCGGGTAGGTAATTACAGCAGGTAAATCACCTTCGTAATAAGCGGTAAGAAAAAATTGTTTTAAAACTAAGCGGAAAGAATTACTAGTTTTGAAAACTAAGCGGGAACACAAATAGTGGGATATAAAAATGAGATATTCGTCTAAAAGGGCGAGAAATAATGTAAGGTGCGGCTCGAAGACCAAAAACAATGATGGCGCGGGTGGGTACTAGCTGGCTAGTGGTTGTATCTCCATAGGTTTTATTTAATTAAGAAAGGGGGATAGAAAACAAGATTGAGAAAGGCTGCTGATTTCGCAACTAAGGAAAGAAAATTGACCAACCTTAGCAACACGGTGGGCAGTCCAGCTCAGGGCCTCGCTCCACGTGCTGAAGCTGCTGCGACCTTGATGCGCTCCTCTCGGTCTCTTGATGGTGAGGACGATATGAGGATTGTGTACGGCACGAAACAACCTCAAAGGGCGGTTTTAATCCAAAATTGTGGATAAACCAATCGGAGCGCCGAGCGGTACTGACACAACCACGCGGCGGCGGTGTCGGTCGTATTCTTACCTCAGTACAAAACCAAGCAGCGAAAATTAAAAATATAAAGTAAAAAGCGGGTAGAAAAAACTATATCCAAAATGAGGAGCGCCAATGAAAACGGCGCGAACAATCACCTATATACCTATTTTTCTGTTTCTTCTTCTTGTCTGTATATTATGTGTGTGTGCATAAATGGTTAAATAAATAAATAAACCGCCCTAAATTTGCCTCCTTTTTTCACCCCCTTAGTTTTTCTTAATAATTTCTGAAAATCCTTTCTTATCGTATGCACACACCCGTGTAAAAACACACCCTTCTAGTTTCAGGTCTCTACGATCAGCGGTTAAGGCTGCGCGTTGATCCGTCAGTCAGTCATTCAGGACAAAGCATTTTATATGTATACATATGGTGGACTTACATTTATCCAATATGGCTTGCATTAGGTATCAATATTCTTACTATTGATAATGGACTGCATATGCTGCAAATGATATGATGGTTGAAAACCATTCTTATAACACGCCTGATTTCATGGAAATACCCATAACTGTTCAAGATGAGACCAACAGTAAAACATACATCAAAAACATATTAGAAAAACTGGCCAAGTGCGAGTCGGACTCGCACACGAAGGGTTCCGCACCATTATCGCAAAAAACGGCAAAAAAATCACGTTTGTTGTATGGGAGCCCCTTAATTTATTTTATTTTAATTGAATAATTATTATTTTTTGAAATAAATATACAACTAAATAAATATACTGTGAATATTTCAAGCGTCTACCTGTTGCCGTTATTAATATCGAGCAAAAAACGGAAAAAAAAACATGTTTGTTGTATGGGAGCCCCCCTTAAATATTAATTTTATTCTGTTTTTAATATTTTTTGTTATAGCGGCAATAGAAATACATCATCTGTGAAAATTTCAACTGTCTAGCTATCACGGTTCATGAGATACCTCCTGGTGACAGACGGACAGACAGACAGACGGATCGTGAAGTCTTAGTAATAGGGTCCCGTTTTTACCCTTTGGGTACGGAACCCTAAAATACACGATACTTCTAACTATAACTTTTCACGATCTGGTGTTAATGGTTTGGATGATTTAAAACAAATTAAGTACTTGTTTATCTACCAAGTCGCCTCAGTTTCCCTAATCGCTTGACTTAATGAATACGCAGGAATTTGAAATGTCGCAATTATTCGTTATCTCATTAATAGCGATGCACGTCAATCAGCTGGTTATGGATATATTTTCTAAATATGCTTAGTTTTAATTGTCAGCCATCGCGGTCTGGCGTGTTCATTCGTACGCATTACATATTTATTTGTTTTTGAACTTCAAAGAAATTCTCATAAAACGTAAGTGTTGAATATCGTCAATTTCAAAATTCAAAAATTCATTTATTGGTGTAATTTTTGGTGCATTTTACATGAGATCTTAATACTAAATAAATCGTTCCTCAAAATCTACCTTCAAGGTGTACACTTTTTCGCATAATTTGTCATTATTATAAAACAGAATAATCAACACAATATTAAATTAAAATAATTACAACGAAACACAACATAAATTAACACAGAAAAGTCAAGCAAAACATTAACAATTTAGGATACATAAAAATAATGAATGAAATGGAATGTCAAAATCAAATAAATGTCAATGTTAAATAACTTATAATTTATCATTAAGGAATTCGTCAATAGAATAATAGCATTTTTCCAATAAAAGATTTCTTAATTTGTTTTTAAATTGAATAATATTTAAGTTCTTTTTCGTTGAATATCGTTGTAACCATTTTAAACAGTTAGTATAAAAATATGGAATTACCAATAATTTGGTAGTAGATTCAGTGCTAAAATATTTTCTTATCCTTCTATCCTGTCAATTCGAGAAAAATAAATATTTTCTTGAATAATTGTAACCGGCCTGTTTTGACAAATTAAAAAACAGGCAAAATGAGAGTCGGACTCGCGCATGAAGGGTTCTGTACCATTATCGCAAAAACGGCATAGAAAATCACGTTTGTTGTATGGGAGCTTCACGGATCGCCTAAGCCCGAGCAACCTTCGCGCAGCTGAGACCTGTTTGGCAATCGCGGAAACTGACCCGAAGGATTAAACTCAAAATCTTCGGGTCCAATGTCAAATCCGTGCTGCTCTACGGGTGCGAAACGTGGAAGATCACAAAGGACGTCTCACGCCAAATACAAGTCTTCGTCAACCGCTGTCTTCGTCGCATTCTCGGAATTTACTGGCCCGAGACCATCTCCAATGTAGAGCTGTTGGAGAAATGCCACGAGAGCCCGATCGACCGCCAGATCAAGCGTCGCAAGTGGAGTTGGATTGGCCACACGCTCCGAAGGGGTCCCGACCACATACCCAAGCAAGCTTTGGACTGGAATCCCCAAGGGAAAAGAAAGCGTGGCCGTCCCCGTCAAACCTGGCGTCGCACCGTGTTGGCAGAAGCGACGAGCATCGGAATGACATGGAGCGAGGTGAAGCGTGAAGCTCAAGACCGATCGCGTTGGAGGACATCTGTGGACGCCCTCTGCCCCATCTAGGGGTTATAGGACATTAAGTCAAGTCAAGTATGGGAGCCCCACTAAAATATTTATTTTATACTGTTTTTAGTATTTGGTGTTATAACGGCAATAGTAATACATCATCTGTGAAAATTTCTACTGTCTAGCTTTCACGGTTCATGAGATACAGCCTGGTGATAGACATACGGACGTAAAACCAGTTTCGGTCGGACACTAATATTTTGTCTTCCTCATGCCACGTTGCTAATTTTCTTGTAAGACAGACGCCATTTTGAACAAAGCCGTTACGTACCGTGTACCAACGATCTGTTCAACTTGTACAAGCCGTGTTCTATTATACTCATTAAGTATAAATTTCATATAGTCAGAAATAGCTATTTTCGCCATCGATAAATTTAACTCTTTTGCAAAATGACTAACGAATCAGACAAGGCCCCGTCTAGGAAGGAGCTAGAAGCTATTAGGAATTTAAATAAATCTATTGCTAAAAACAACGTTTATTTTCACAAATGCAGCAGGTTTATGATTTGTCGAAACAACTTGATACTCATCCTAGTACAAAAGATATGTTCTTTTTGCGTGCCTCAGAGGTACAATCATTGCGGGAGTCATTTGAAGCAGTATGCTATGATTTTTATGAAATGCAGTTAATCATGAATCCTGAAACGCAATTCTCTGAAAGCGACGTAAAGGGCTTTGATGATTTATTCTTTCATGAAAAAAATCTTTTTTGCAATAAAACACTACCGACTTCCAAATAAAAAACTACAAAGTGAAAAATAACTTTATTTATGGAAGTTGGTGTCTTTCGTAGGTACCATTTTTTTGCGATATAGACACCGACTTCCAAAAATAAAGTTATTTTTCACTTTGTAGTTTTGTATTTGGAAGTCGGTAGTATTTTTTTGCATAAAAATAATATTTTACCCTTTTTAGTTGTATCTACCTAATAGGCAAGTTGTGTAGTAAGTACCTATAACGCCAGATCAGTTTTTGTGGCTACCTAACTTTATTTGCAAAACATAATTAACAGTAGCTTTACGGCAAACAAGCCGGCAGCCCACCTGAAGGTAAGTGGTCACCACCACTGGTGGACATCCGCATTCAACTTACAAATTAGCTATTTAAAAGTCAAAAAGAGTTGTTTTCGCAGAAATTGATGCTTAGCAAGATTAAACCGGCCAAGTGCGAGTCCGACTCGCACACTGAGGGTTTCGTACAAACAGCTGCATTCACCAAAATAATAAGGTAACATTACTGAAGTATATAATATAATATGTATCATCCGAAATAAACAAAGGTCATATAGTATTACTAGGTACAGCCATAGTTAATGTCAGTGACTCATTCGGGAACCCGCACGCTTGCCGCGTTCTTATTGACTCTGGCGCTCAATCGAATTTCATAACTTTAAATTGTTTAGAGCGACTAGGGCTGTCACGTCAAAAATGCCCGTTTTATATTATGTTTGTTATGTTATTATAACTTTGGCATGAATACTTGCACTATGCAACGCCTCGGCATTCTGATAAACCTACTCTAAAAATCGATGCTATTATTCTACAAAAATTTATACGGTAGAAATTTCTGAGATATCCCTAAAATATAAAAACCTTTTGTTAGCGGATCCCTACTTCCATAAAAGGTCACCTGTCGACATAATTGTCGCAGGTGACGTATTTCCTCACATAAATAATGGAAACAAAATAATTTTATGTCCCACATTACCCACTGCGCTAAGCAGTATTTTTGGGTTCGTATTGTGTGGCAAAATTGAAGTACCGTATACTTCTGATGATGTCGCTAATATAGCAACGTCTTGCAATCTAATGTCGTACATTAATGATAGATGATAGTGACACCGTCACCAAACCACTTAAAGCATTTTCGGAAATAGAAGAGTCGCCGTGCGACAACACCCTATAAGCCCACTTGATAAGCTTGCTGACGAAATTTATTCAGAACACCACTACAGGGACGAGACCGGTAGGTAAGTTTCACCTATCCTACTGGACTGAATGCCTCTAGGTGAACGACTAGACCAGACCGATTTTGAAAATTTATTTGTGTTTGAAAGAACATATGCCGAAACCGGTCCCATTTTAATTTGGTGAAGATCTGATGAAGGACTTCGGAGATATACAACAGAACTATTCAATAAATAACGACGAATCTCTCGGGATTGCTGCAATCGCTTGTCTGTTTATTGTTTATACCATTTCATAGCATAACATCACGCCAGTATGCTCGAAAGGGGTACGCAGATCTCTCATTTCACCGATTATGTTCAAATTTTATGTTATTCGGGTAAATCTGTTCTGCAAATAAAGTTCGGTAGCCACAAAAACGGAATCCAATTTGTTTACGATATCACATTCCATCTTTTATTCACCTAATTTAAATCAGGTACATCCATGTGTTAAATAATTAATTTAACAGTGAACGAATAATTTGTCTCATTTGGCTACCTCGATATAATTATTTATTTTCGATGGATCCCACTTTTCAGAAGAAGGTCGAACTATAAGAAGGTCGTTCTGAAAACAAACAAAATGTCATCCCATGACATACATAGATTAGGCTTACGTTATGGGATGCTGGAGGTTAATCTCGTACCATAGAATAGATGCCTATTTCTAAACGACCCTCCTGATGACTTGACACCATAGAGGAAAATAATATATCTTGACGCGATTTGATTTTATATCACACCGATAAGCGATTTTTACTAAGTAAAATAACAAGTAGTATGCTAGTATAAAAACAAGTTAGTCTGATCTATCAACTATGGAAATTAAACCGGTTAGCATTCAATGTTTATTAAATACCTTAGTCCTTACTAAGGTTGTAATGAAACTTCGCCTCTGCCTCTGCGAATGCGGAATTATCGCAAGAAAATGGCCCTTTGCATTCACCTCCGCAAGAAGTCACTACGGAGCTTTTATGAAGAAAATGGTCTCCAAATAAGCAAATACCCTTATTGTGGCAGAGATTTCAAATTGTTGTTACCATTGTCACTGCCGCTGCCATGAGCAGCACTAGTGCCACTATCGAAACCTGTTTGTTTTATGAATCACTACTAAATCACCTTAACGGTGCCGAAACTTATTTCTTTTGTGAGTTTTAAGTTTTATCTTTTTCTCATGTAAAAAAAAGTTAGTAAACCTTGAACTTATACTGATTGGTCTCCGTTTAGAAACGGTAATGTTTGTTAGGAAAAATTATTGCTTATTTTCACGTATGTAAGATAAATTTCCAAGAAACAGGCGTGATCAAAATCAGCTCTGTCTGCATAGCAGTAGAACGGCACTTATGCGCAAAAGTGTTTTTTGCATGGCTCCTACGATTTATAATAAATTACCCAAAAGTTGGAGGGAGCTTAATAATGTAGAATTAAAGAAGCAACTAAAATCGTTTCTAAGTAAAAGAGCATACTATAATATTAACGAATTTATGGCAGAATCCTTTATTTTAACATAGATCTTATTGCAATTTTGACATTTGATAATTTTTACATTGATTTGATTTATAATAATTTTTTATTTGACATTTTCTTGAAATAATTATGTAGATTTTCTAATTAGACATTATTCCTATTTGACATTTGATTGATATCTTCATTTTGACATTTGAATTACTTTTTCATTTGACATGCATTATTTTATTTTATTTGACATTGGATTTATATTTTTTGCATGGATTTAATAACTATACATTATTGCTATTTGACATTTTTTTAACTGATATTATTATTTTAATTTAATTGATATTTGGAGATAACTGTTATTATTATTATTGATTTTCACTTTTTTTTTATTGTTAGCTAGTCATTGTTTTTTGTTTATAATTTAACTTGCATAATATTTGCACGCCATAGAATGTGGCAAACATGTCGGGATCTTTTGTTTCTTTTTTTTGTTATCTTGCATGCATATTGTATGTATTACCCATGTTTGAGCAAATAAATCTTATCTTATCTTATCCGCCTTCGATTAGGTGGCCTTCGTTGCAACCTAGTATCATTTTACAGTCTCAGAGTATACACGTTTGCTTCACTTTTTGTTCTTAAAATTGTGGATTCCTAAATTCTGTTACCCCATCATTTTCATATGTTTGTTATTGTCAAGTACAGATTTAATATCTTCTGCAAGCCACAGGAGTTGGGCAAGTGTAGAACATAATTAAAAATATTCTTGATATAAACTCGTTTTGGTATTCAGGCCTATCTACTACTTTATTCACCTACTGGGTGTATTTCATATAGGTCTAATTGAACTAGGAGACACACTTAGGCATATCTTAGAGTGGGAGCATAGTTAATTAAGGGGTGTCTGATAACAAGGTTGTGCTATAAACAAAGAGTTCGATATAGTAAACGCACACATGTTGCCAAAACATCTTCCATCAGAAGATTCTTAACTTTTCTTGGCCTTACCTTTATGATAAAGTCCATGCAATTATAAACATATATCTATTTAATAAGATTCAATGTAAAAGAAAAATCAGGGCTATCTACAAGGACTCTCTTATGATGAACCAGAAGCGCTTTTGAAAATTTCCAAATAGTGCCTAAGCTACTAAACACTTTCTTTAATCATTCATAATATCACACATATTAATTTAAATACACACACCACATACCCACCACACCCCATACACACACACACAAAACACACATAAACAACACGCACACATACACACTTACACATGGAATGGCATTCAAATAGGATTATTTTATAATGTAGGGCTACAAGGAGACCACTATTTAAAGAAGGGTATAAACTGCAATTCGAGATACAGGCTGTCACCTAGTTCGGATGCAGAAAGTCCTATATGTGCAAACTCCTAGCCGTATATTCGCTTTTGATTTTATTTTTGTAATATGTGTGTAATTATCTTTGTTATATAAATATTATTTGATTTGATTTGAGTACACAATGCACATACAAATAGGGTTTACTATTACTTCGGTGTAAGCTATTTAATTCATAGACTAGGTTGTAGATCAATGACACAGTATAAACCAAATGTGTAAGACATATCACAGGAGGGCATCGGAAGAATGTAAAGAAAACACTGATACAAACTGAAACTGACTGTAGGGTTGTTTTTAAGAGATTTTCTAAATGATTATCTGTTAACATTTTAATTATTGACACAATATTGGATTCAGGCCTGGGCACAGCACTGTGTCCGCCCTCCTTAAAGTGACTGGCGATATGAGGGTAGGCTTGGAAGATACCAAAGTCACTGTACTAGTGTTGGTCGACTTCTCGAACGCCTTCAATACCGTCAGTCACGACATCCTATTAGCCATTCTGTCCTATTTGATGGTCTCTCCCGATGCACTGGAATGGTTTACCTCTTACCTTCGGGAACGTCAGCAGTCGGTTCACGTTGGGGATTCATCATCTCAATGGTGTAATTTGGAAACTGGCGTTCCTCAAGGCGGCATTCTTTCTCCTCTTCTTTTTTCTATTTTCATAAATCTCATTACTTTCGAACTTCAGTGTGCGTATCATCTGTATGCAGATGACCTGCAGTTGTACTGTCAGGGGAGTATTGACGAAATACCTGACGTTATCAGTAAATTAAACAGGGACTTATCGGCTATAAAATCTTGGTCAGATAGATTCGGTGTGGCAGTAAACCCCAACAAATGTCAGGCGATTATCATTGGGAGTCACCGAAGCATCGCTAAAGTGGATGGTACAACTTTGCCACCTGTTTTATTTGACGGTAAAATTGTTCCTTATAGTACTGATTTAAAGGACTTGGGCTTGCACATCGATAATACCCTTAACTGGCGTACTCAAGTCGCTAGTGTGAGTCGGAAGGTCACTGGAACGTTGCGGGCTCTGTATCGTATGAAAAACTTATTACCATCGAACACGAAGGCAATGCTTGTGCATGCCCTAATTTTTCCTATTATCGATTATGGTGATGTGTGCTACTATGACCTGAATGCAGATCTTCTCAACAAACTTGACCGTCTTCTAAATTACTGCATTCGATTTGTTTTCAATTTGCGTAAATATGATCATATCTCTGCGCATCGATCGTTTCTAAAGTGGTTCCCTATACGCCAGCGCAGAAAGCAAAGGGCACTAAGCACCTTGTTCTCATTTCTCGCCTCTTTTAATTCCCCTAGTTACCTGGCCCCTCACTTTCAATACATCTGCGACAACCACAATAAAAATCTGCGGTCATCCCATAACCGCCTTCTTCAATGTCCCACTCACCGCACTGACTTCATTCACTGTTCTTTCTTCGTTCAGTCTATTTCTCTGTGGAATTCGCTCCCCCAGGAAATCAGGATGGCAACCAACCGGTTAACCTTCAAAGTTAAAGTTCGCGAGCACATTCGCAAGAAGTTGGCAGCAGTACCGTCACAACGCTAATTTTTTTCAATTATTAATCTAATATTACTAATGTTTAAGTATGTCTATATATTTAGTTTATTCTTTTGAGTATATATGTTAAAATTATATAGTATTTATATTTTATATATATTTTTGCATAATCCTTATTCGTTTAACTGGCAATATTGCACCTACCACTAGTTGTCTCTGCATCACCCAAAGGTCGACTGGTAGAAAATGCCTAAGGCATTAAGTCCGCCTCTGTACGTTTGTGTGCTTGAAGTATTAAATAAATAAATAAATATTACATATTTTCGCACTGATAAGTAGCATAAAAATATTTCAATACTAATACTCAATATTTTCGATCTTTACAGATGATGCGGCGACTCAATATTTACACTATACTCGTAGTCCTAGTATTTGGTCTCTGTGTTCTTCTCATTATTAATGTTGGAACCCATTATTCTGATAAGGCATATCATCCCGCATCTCTCGAACACCGGAGAAATATCAAGATTATAATAAAAGTCGAGAATGGAGAGGATACATACACGCAACAGATACCCATTGTACTACATGATGGCACACATGAAACGGACATAGAAAGTATAAATGTAATGATAAACGAAAATCATTCCAATGGACGAAGAAACGTCAATAATATAAACAAAAACGCACTAATCGTAGACCACAGTTCTGCAAACGTAGAGAAGATATTAGAAATAGCAAGAACAGAAAGAAAAGAAGAACTCACAAACTATAACTTTTCTCAATCAGATGCTAAAAGTTTCGAAGATTTAGTTATGGAATCAGGAGGACAACCCCTACGAAGCCTAATAATATCATCATGGCGATCAGGATCTACATTTCTTGGAGACTTGGTGAATGCAATCCCAAGCACTTACTATCATTATGAACCGCTGCTCATGTATGGAACTAAACAAATCAGGGATCTTAGTGAAGCAAGCGACGCCTTGAGCATCATTAAAAGGATGTTTAAGTGTAATTTTAACGGTTTAGAAGACTATTTTGAATTTGAAAGTAAAGACTTAAATCGGTTTAGTCATAGCACCAGATTATTTGATTATTGTAAAGATGACAGCAATAATGAGTTATGTTATAATCCAGAGTTTATTTCACGGCTATGCAAGGTGTATCCTTTCCAAAATATGAAGCTTGTGCGATTCAGGTTACGTCTCGTTGAGGAAATATTGAACGATAAAGAGTGAGTAGCTTTTAAATGTTTTCCGTGGAGCGATCCTACTACTAAGAGTATAATAAACGCAAAAGTTTGTGAGGTTGGATGGATGTTTGTTACTCTTGCACGAAAAAACTACTAAACGGATTTTATGAACCTTTAAAAAGTATAGCTTATACATCACAACATACATAGGTAATACATAGCATATACATCGGCTATAATTTATAAAGATATTGGGAGAAGAACTAATACCACGCACTTGGAGTAGCGGGCGGCAGCTAGTATTTACATAAGTGTTTAAAGATCCTATTGATGTTTATCAATTCAAATTAAGTTAACACGTGTCATTCAAATGTCTACTTAATAAGAAGACTGTATTCCTACAACGTCCAATATAGATTGACATGAACTACCAAATTGTCACGTGGTTATTCAAAGCACAAGTCGTTGGTTGACAGCATTTACAGCTGGTAGAATTTCACTTTATCTCTCTGTTACAGGACACTTGAAAGCCACAATATTACAGTAGTTGTTGCTGTTACAGTACTTATTATTTTTTAAACTGAATGGCTTCCAGGCTCAATGTGAAGGTGATACTGTTGGTCCGTGACCCGCGCGGCCTGATGCAGTCGAGGCGACACCTACGCTTCTGCAAACTATCTCCAGATTGCTGGGAGCCCCCCCTGGTCTGTGCCGACTTGGCCAGTGACTATGGGGCGGCAAGACAGATAATGCAGAAGTATCCAGACAGACTGATGTAAGTTTCTCTTACATATAGCTGGAGTGGAAGTATGTTAGCTGGGATTCTTTGCAAGATTGGAGAAGATTTTCATTACAGGTTAATAGTTTACTTAGCTAATAAATATTTTCATTGCAACACTTTACGGCTTATTCAATCTAATCTTGATAAAGTTGAACATTATCGCTGAGAATTTTTATTCAAAACACTAACAGGTTTTTATATATTAGTATCACTAAAACTTGCATAATAATTTGTTTGAATGTTAAGGTTAAAATATTTAAATTACAGGGTCATACGGTTTGAAGACTTAGCACTGAACCCGAATAAAACTACAGGTCGTATACTAAAGTTCCTAAAGATGGATGGAAGGCAGGCATTTAACGAGTTCCTGCAGAAGCACACCACTGTTGAAGTGGCTGGTGTCCACTCCACTTTCAAAGTCTCTCGTAATATTCCTTTTAAATGGAAGACTGCTCTAGACTTCAGTTATGTTAGTAAAGTACAGGTATGTCACAATTTCGATGTCTTCGGCTTTCTGTAAATCTAAATTTTTACCTTTTTAATATTGGTCTTTCTTTTATTAATGCAGCAGTAATATTTAATTTTGGTCAGCTCACCTTCTCTTAATAACTATATGTTTTGTATATTATAATACTTTTTTACTAGGTGTATGCAAGGCCTTTGCTCAGTAGTAGAATAGATACGTGATATAGTTATTAAAAACAAATACATACTAAGTTTGGATAAATACTTATAAACTTTGGGAACCTGGCAAATAAAACAATATTTTCTTATTTTAATTTCTAGTCGTGTAGAAATCTAATTTTATAATCACCTAACGAAAAACATAACATTTCAGATGGCTTGCAGAGAATCTATGCGTTTATGGGGATATAAGATGGCGGACAACAAGACCCATATGATGAGCAAGGACTTCAATCCTATTGAAGATTATACAATCTGATAGTAAACATAATTTTGCTTTCGGCGTTGCTCATAATTGATGCAGCATGAGCGATGAACCGTGATGTTTCCAGATTGGTGGTAAAGAAAGCCCCCTAGAGCGAGAGGCTTCCGTACTTTCGTTTATTACTACGTTTATAAAAATAATGTGGCATACAATTGAACTGATATTTTTTAGGCATTATTTTACAATCGTGGGAGGCACAATATACATAATTATACGAAGTGACATTCTATCTGCCTATCAAGTGATAAAGATTTTAAAAAGTCCAATATCTATGGGGTTTTTAAAGCCAAAGTCAAAACGTTTATTGCGCAACTGAAATGTCACGTGATCAATTTCAAACCTTGTGGACCTTTGAAAATCGTTTCAATGATAGAATTTGACTTAGCGCTAGTTTGCTACATTATTATTTCTACACCTTTGTTTCTCGAAATTTGTTTTTTGCTCTTGTTTGAATCTTGATGTTTCTGTTGTAATTTTAATTACTGTGTAAATCAGATTTCTCTGTGAGAGGGAAAGGGCCGTATTCCACCACTTGGGCCCAGCGCAGGTTGGTGGATGTCACATGTCAACTTTGAATGTATGGTTCTTGGACATGCCGATTTCCTCATGATGTTTTACTTCACCGTTTTATGAGCAGTGGTGATGAAATAATTTACACAAAGTAAAGCGCCTGCCTGGGCTCGAATCCACAACCTACAACTTGAACATTGTGATACAAGGGTGGAAAGTAGGTTATTGTAAACGAACTGTCATTAACAAGCCCAAGCTAAAGGCGAGGGTTTTTAATGACACGAGTTTGTAATAACCTGCACACCCGTGTATCACACGACAGTTTTTCAATACAGTTGTGGGAAATAGTAAAAACAAATCAAATAATTAAATATGATTATTTCAATATACATACATGGGTAAATAGAAAAACACACTATATCCCTATGGGTCGAAGTGTCCGAGCTACTTCTCGGCCCCTCCACAAGATAAGAAGATAGGTAAACAGAAAAAACACAAAGAATTAATACTGAAAATTGAGAGTAAAATTCGAGCAATTAGTAAAATTCTGTGAAATTTGCTGATGTGCACCGGATGAAGATCGCTTAAATCGTATAGACTTAGTGCCAGTGTGGGGCCCCTTCGCAAGATATGGCCCACCTCCTTGTCTGCCCTTCGTGCCCGACCACCTGCACCTTACGGGATTTGAACGTGGCAAATGATAAAGCTGTCCGAGTGGCTGCATACTGGTCGGACAAAATGTCAATGGTTGTATAGTTTGAGTTGATCGACACGAAAAAAGAAGAAGTCGATTTTTCAGTGGTCTTTTTCCCGAAACATGTAGTGTCACTGAATTTTAGTAGTTGTGAGGGCGGCGTGGGTGGCGGCAGCTCTTCCCTAGATATTTATGGACTTGTGTCGGATGACGGCCCTTCTCGAGACGTCAAAGGACATGCCTCCGTTTGATTTATTTTATAGAATCTGTGATTTGATGGGCAGTTTCTATTTTTTTTTTTCCGAATCTTCTGTGTACCCCTCTGCTACCGTGGCAGAGCGCCATCCTCCGTAACGTTTTAAAGTCGTTATATCAGCTCCTACATTTGCCAGAAAAGTCGCAGAAGTTCTGCGGAAGCTATGGCCAGTATATTTCTCAGTTTAAGAAATGTAGCAATATCTTTAGGTATGGACCCTATTTTATTTACGCCAACATTCTTACGGATACATTTTCCGTGTTGATAATTTTGAAAAACGCGGCTGCTGTTTTGCATTGTAATACGCAGACCTATGTATTTCTTCACAATTTCACAAAATTTGCCATAATATATATTATGAAGGTCCGGTGTACTTTATTTTTTGTGTTTGGTATTTTTACCAGAAGTATTTCGCCATGGAATTCTATGTCACTCATGTCCATATTTGCTAACTCCTGTCATCTCATTGCGCCAGTTACGCCAAAAAAAATATAACCGGCAAACAAACGAATACGTAGGTCAGGTAAATATTGTACATAAGTAAATGCCGTTCATAAAGTTATTTGATTTTTAGAGCAAATTATACTGCATAAAAATTGGTGAAACAAACCTTTGTTAACAAATATTTATCGTCTGGCGCTTCATTTCGGTATTTCTCCACGTCATCGGCTGTCAATACTTTTGAGTTTTTGCTTCTAAAATCATCAGACTGCCGTTTCATAAAAGCTGATAATTTTAGGTAACTTCGGAGATCTGCGTCATTATTTATTTTGAGAGTAGTTTTTAACATGAAATAAATTGACCACAATGTTAGCTTATTATCAGGAATTCAGTTTTCTTGTGTTTTTCCATAAAATAAAATAATTGTAAGTCGCCATAGGGGGACGTACCCGAACGTCAGCACTGCACCAAAACACACAGCACCTTGGTGAAAAAAACGGCAGAATTTGTCTTTTTAATAATAGCAACATTTTTAATACGAAAGCGTTCAAGATCGCGTCAGTAAAGTGATTCAAAGAAGTCGTTCTGCAGTTACTGTAATTTTTCGGCCATTTTAATTCAACGGCGGTAACTTCGTACTTCAATTAACCATTCTATTTGTAGTGTTTTAGACGGTTGTAATGAAATTTCATTTTTTAATTGCTTTCTAAGATATATTATGGTACTTTTTAGAATAAAATATTTAAAACTTTCTGTTAACTTATTACAAAACAGAGGGTTCCAACGATTGGGTAAACATTTTTTAATTTTATAATTTTCAGCACTCCTGCTAATGATTGGGGTTAAAGTGTGTAAATTGGTTTGGTGGTTTTTCAATTGTTATCTTTGTTGGTATTATGGAATAAGGTTATTTTTAAAACAAACAATATACAATTGTCGTTTTCCAAATTAAAAAACTGAAACCACTTTTACCATTTATCAGCATAATTAGTTTAATTCTGTGCCAATAAATAATTGGATTTATCTGAACCCGATTTCTAACTTGAGCTCTTGCGCTGATGCAGGGTGTGAAAATGAAGCAAAAAAAAAGAAACAACTGAGAAGAATAGGAAAAATTATGTCTAAAAATAATTAAAAATAAATATAATTAATTTATTTATTTTTCACACAATTATTTTCAACACAATTAATAGTGTTTAATTATGAATAATAAAACAACAAAACAGCTTAAAATAACAAAAAGCCCAGAAGATGATGTGATTACTAACGACATCTTAAAAGCAATCATGGACCCCCTGACGCCAGTGTTAACTAAGCTCTTCAATAATATATTACCTTTGTTTTCCTTACGAAATAATTACAAAGTCGCTAACAAAAAAATCTAAGTAGATTTCAAAGGGAATAAAAAAATGCAGTAAAAGGAAACGTGTGCTTCTGTGGAAATACAGAACAAAGCCCACTCTCAAGAATAAAAATGTGTTCAAAGCATATTCACATAGACTTAAGAGAATCATATCTTTAACACAAAGATCTCAAAATAACTATTTCATCAAAACATCACAAAATAAATCCAAAGCAGCGTGGACTGTAATTAACAAGAATAAAGCCTACTTTCCTAAAGAACCTATAAGTGAAATTAAAACTGACACAAAGATAATTACGAACCCTATAGAAATAGCAAACTCGTTCAATGAATATTATATTAACCAAGTATCGAATTCAAATCTTAGCATAACACAAGATATCCCCATTCAATTAAACTCTTTGAACTCTTTATTTATGGAACCAACTATACCGAACGACATCATGAATCAGATTAGGTCTCTTAAAGATACAAATAGTGTAGGTAGTGATGGAATATGCACAAAAGTTTTAAAACCAGTCTCTCAATACATAGCCCCACATCTAAGTTACATAATCAATTTAGGTATTGAGAAAGGGATCTTCCCGGAGCAGCTCAAAACCTCCATAGTTACTCCACTATACAAAAAGCAAGACAAATGTCTCATAAAAAATTATAGACCTATTGCTTTGATACCTATATTTTCGAAAGTATTTGAGAGGGTCATATATGAAGCACTTTATACGTACTTAGAGAAATCAAACATTCTAGTTAATGAACAGAAAGGATTTCGTAAGAACAGGACAATTAATATGGCTATCCATGATCTGATACGCCCTATCCTATCGAATGTTGATAAAAAAAATCGCGTATGTGCTATATATATGGACCTTACAAAGGCTTTTGACTATGTAGACTATAGGATACTTTTAAATAAATTAGAGAAGTATGGTATAAGAGGCAATATTTTGAATCTTATTGAATCTTACTTACACAATAGAAAGCAGATTATAGAAATAACACGAATATGCCCACGCACTGGAAATGAAAGAAGATACCGATCTAGTAGTAGCATAATTAAATACGGAGTCCCCCAAGGCAGTGTGTTAGGACTTCCACTATTTTTAACATATATAAATGATCTACCTGGGGAAATAAAGCATCCTATGGTACTATTTGCTGACGACAGCACGGTAGTAATAAAATGTGACGATCCTAATACATACGAAGCAGAAATAAATTTGACATTAAATAAAATAATTACTTGGCTTAATAATAATAATCTAGTCATAAATCTAGAATAGACTAAAATAATGCATTTTTATCAAAGAATTCCTAATATAAACGTTGACATTAACTATTTGGGGATCAAAATAGAGTCGGAAACTGTGACTAGATACCTTGGTGTTATTATAGATAATAACTTGTCCTGGAAACCGCACGGACGATATATGTAAGAAACTTAATAAATTTGCATATGCCCTCTATAAATTGGCAAAAATTGTAAACGTAGAATCTTAATCTTAATCTCTTAATGGCCTACCATGGCTATGTTGCATCCGCACTAAGATATGGCATAATATATTGGGGCAATTCAGTAAATAAAGAGTATGTTTTCAAAGCCCAAAAAATATGCATCAGAACTATGTGTGGTTTACAGAGTACTGACAGTTATCAACCTCTATTTAAAAGCCTCAAAATCCTAACCTTGCCTTCTCTGTATATATATGAAGTAAATGTATTTGTCAAAACAAACACCGCTCTATATGAAATAGCTTTTAAAAGTCATTACAGGAATCAATTTAGTAAATTTTAAGCCTTTTCGTGTTCCGACCCTTTGATTTTTCTACCAGACTCCAGTTGAACATGAACGTGTCGAGGTTTGGGTTCCAGCCGAGTCCGAGCGTTTTAGTCGAGTCTTCAGTTTTGAAATCAAATATTCCTTTAGTTGATATTTGATCTTCATCTAAACTCTCTAGCAGCGCGGGGTGGTTAGCTGTCCATTTGCATAAGTTCATGCCGCCGCCCTTTAGTAGGTTGATAAGGGAACTCTGTAGGTCTTTTGCTTTTTCTAGACAGTAGTGACCGCTAATTACGTCATCCACGTAGAACTCGTTGAGCAGGATCTTGGCGGCATCTGGATATTTGTGACCGTCATCCAGGGCTAACTGTTTCATAGTTCTCATGGCCAGCCATGGTGCGGACCATATGTGGCGTGGTTCCATATGTCACGGTGCAAAGTTGATATTCTTGTATTCTTTCAGCAGGAGAGTTGCGCCATATTATCTTCTGTAGTGGTTGTTGATCTTCAGCTATCCAGATACATCGGTACATCTTCTCTATGTCGGCGGTGAAAGCGTACTTGTAGGTCCTCCACTTTCTTTTGCGAGGCGTTAAAAACAACTCTTAGTTTGGTCGTAGTTGATTGTTCTAGCAAGACACCATGATGTGGAAGGTAGCATTCAGGCACGGCAGCTGCTGTTGGAGATGCCGGCTTCATATGCTGTAGTTGCATATATTCTCTGATGAAGTCCCGATACATTGTTGCAAGTTTGTTGTTCTTTTCCAGGCGTTTTTCTAATTGAAGAAATTGTGAGATAGCGATTGACCTGTCTTGCAACTCAGGGCTTATCGGCATCTTAACGATGTATTTGTTGTCTGCATCTCGTTGTACTGTCTTGTTGTAGTATTCTTCACACTGATCATCTTTCGGAATAATGTCATGGTTGCTGCTAGTTATGTCTTCGTTCTCCGAGAATTTAGTCAATTCGCTTAGGTCGACCAGTGTCATGTGACAGTTGAAAGTTTTCAGTTTGCCACATAGGATCCAGCCTAAGTGCGTCTGTTGCGCTACAGGAGACTGTTGACTGCCTTTCAAGACCCCGTCAAGGATGATGTCGGAATACACGTCTGCCCCAAGTAGTAGATCTATGTGACTTGATACGTTGAATTCCGGATCAGCAAGTTTCAGGTTTTCTATGTGCGACCAGTTAGCCTTCTCGAACGATGAGTTAGGTAAATTGTTCGTAAGTTTGCTTAAGATAAGTGCCTGTATTTCGAATGCATAGTCCGAGTGAATAGACTTGCAGGTAAGTTAAAGCCGCCCTTTGCAGCTTCCAGGTGCTGCTCCTACTCCCGTTATGGTTGCATTCAGCCGTTTCCTTGGTAGTCGTAGCATCTGTGCGGCGTTCTCTGTTATTAAGTTAACTTGCGAGCCTTGGTCTAGTAGTGCTCGAAGCGTCATATAATCTCCATTTGCAGACTTTATCTTAATCTGCACAGTCGTTAGCAAGATCTCCATCTCGTTGGTTGAAACATGGTTGGAACTGCTTAGTCGTTGACCTGAATTGTTGTTGTTTCTTTCTGTATTCGATGAGTTAGAATTATTTCTCTTGTCAGCGTTGTGCAATAAGGTGTGATGCTTCCTATTGCATTCTTTGCAAGTTTTTGATGATGCGCATTTTGTGTTGCCATGACTGTATAGGCAGTTTTAACACACGTGCAATTTCGAAACTGTGTCATTCCGTTGAAATGAGTCCATGTTGATGAACTTTGGACAGTTCATCAACACGTGATTTCCGTCACAGTTCGGGCAATGACCGTATGCCGTATGGTAAGTTTTCTTGAAGGATTTCTGCTGCTCGTAGTTATGTAGTTTCACAGGATGATGTTTGTTGAATGCCTTAGTAGCGACTTCCTGGTGTTGGTTAGGTGCATCCTTTTTCGTGTTCTTCATGGCTTCGTAAGCCATGAATTTGTTTTCCAGGAAGTCTAACAGCTCGTTCAAGTTTGGCACATCCCTCGGATCCCGCAGCTCCTTTGTGTACTCGCCGTATGAAGTAGTGTCGAGTTTCTGCGACATCAAGTGTACTATACGTGGGACACTCAGAAAGTTTTGCGAAACTAAAAAAAATTGTTCTATACGTACATATATTTTTATTAAATCTTTTCAAAGTACTTTCCACCAGCCTCTATACAAAGATTCATGCGCCTAAACCAGTTTTCAAAACACTTTTTCCAGTCCGCCGCAGACACCTCGTTTACAGCCTGCTCGAACGCAGCCAGCGCATCTTCCGGCGACGAAAATTGTATCCCTTTGAGCTGATTTTTTATTTTTGGGAATAAAAAGAAGTCACACGGTGCTAGATCAGGGCTGTAAGGAGGGTGACTGGAGAGTTTGACTGGCGTGCTGTCCAGGAAGTCCCTCGTTTTGAGTGCGGTGTGCGCAGGTGCATTGTCGTGGTGGAGCAGTAGCCCGCGCAGCCCTGTGTTTGGTCGCTTGTTGCTTATAACAGAGAAAACTTCTGGCAAACATTTGGTAGTATACCATTCGGCATTAATGCTTCTTTGATCCCGTAAGGGAATTGATACCAAGTGGCCAGTCAAATTAAAAAAGCTAGCGATCAAAATCTTACCCCCGCTTCTAGATCGCTTCACTTTGGTAGGCGTTGGCTCATTTTGAAACACCCAAACAGTCGACTGGCGCTTGGTTTCTGGGTCGTATTGATAAATCCAGGACTCATCACCTGTAACGATGTCGTAAACATGCCGAGACGAGCCTGCTTCAAATTTGTTAAGCATATCACGGCACCATTCCACCCGGGCCTGCTTCTGAGCATCGGTGAGGTTGTGCGGCACCCAGCGTGATACTATCCTCCTCACGCGAAGATGGCTGTGTAGAATCTCGTGAACGCTTCCCGATCCAATCTTCAATATGTGTTGAATCTCCTGATATGTAATTCGCCTATTATCTTGGATTAAATTTTTCACTGCTAGCACGTTTTCTTCGGTAACAGCCGTCAAAGGGCGACCGCTTCTTTCGTCATCCCCCAAAGTTGGTCGACCGCGCTTGAATTCGTTATACCAACGATACACGGTTGCCTTGGAAGGGCCTTCATCCATGAATGCCATTTGAAGTCTATCGTACGATTCATCCGGTTTCAGGCGACAATTGAAATCGTATAAAATCATAGCTCTAAAATGTTCCCGGCGCAGATCCATATTTCAGTGAGACACAATACTTTGAATTAACTCGCAAAAAATGTGGAGGGAAATTTTGAAATTGGAACTTACTTATTTTTACTTATAAATAATCATATTTTCGAAAAACATTATAACTGGCCAGTCTCCCATATATAAAAACTTTTTTTCGCAATACTTTCTGAGGGGCCTGGTAATTGGGTCCCAAGTTGCGATATCTAAACCGATGTTTGCTAGTCCGTTCATACATTCTGTTTTAACGTCATGCATCTTCTTGAGGTTGAAGCCGTCGGGTTGTTGGATGACGGGCAGGTTGAGCATGATGTTTAAAAATGACGTGCATTGCAGTCTCCGATTGTCAAACCGCTGAGTCAGTATCTCCCATCAAGATGTGTAGTTTTCTGCACTGATACTCAGATGTTGCACTTATCGTTCAGCTTCGCCTCTCAACCGCGTTTTCAGATGATGCATCTTTTGCGCTTTGTTAATCATCGGGTTGTTGTGTATGGTTTCCATAAAGAGATCCTTGAAGGAAATCCATTGGGTGTAGTTACCCGAGAATTCAGGAACCTCAATTTTTGGCGCCGACTTTTCGTAGTAGTCGACCAAATCTTACGGCTTAAGGTTTTTCTTAGCTCGTCGTACTTGTCTTCTGTAGTGACGAACATGTTGTTGTAGTTAGAGTTGGAGCTTTTAAGTATCGCTTCCAGCTCCCAATGCGTTTTGTCTATAGCATCCCACTTTGACTTCAAGATTGACAAGTGATCGTCAAGCTCCCATTTTTCAGCTATGGCTTCTACATCAATTTTAGCCATAGCCCTATCGATGGCCTTGAAGTTCCATTCCTGTTTAGTCAGCAACGTCTTCGTTTTCTCATCAGGTTCTCCCGACAAGTCGGTCAGGGTCATTTTCAAAATATCTGCTTTCGTTGTTTCGAACATGTTCTTGGTTTTACCATAGACATCTTCTGCAAAGTAGTGTATGTTTTTATCTTCGATTTCTTGCAACAGTAATGCATGTCGTGCATTAAAATCCATCCATTGAGCTTCTAACGAGGACAGTCGCTTGTTCAAGTACTCCTTTGTTTTCCTGCTCTTGCTATCCTTGTTGTAGTTGGTGCATAATGTTTTGATGTTATCAAAACATGTTGATTGTAGCGCTAGCTTATTCATCTTGATTGTAGACGATAGCTTCCTTGTAGTTCACAAAATAGTTTTCTGAACAGGTTTTGAAGATTCTCCTTCTGGTTGAAGACTCCTCTAGTAGTTCTAGTTAGTTTCAGTGGTTGGAAGCTCCTCTAGTGGTTGAAGACACTTCCAGTTGTTTGAAGCTCTCCTAGTTGTCGGAAACACTTCCAGTTTTTTGAAGCTCTCCTAGTTGTCGGAGAAACTTCCAATAGTAGTAATTTGGTTCCGGTACTCAATGTGCCTGTACTCTGGTTAGGTATGTGCGCCTTCTCAATCCAACTGGGGCGACCCTCTTCCGGGAGACCAGCTGAACCGATTCGCTACCGTAACAAAAGACACAAACACAATAAGATACACATAGGTTCGAAGGACCATTTAATGTACGGGTCGTAAGTCCGTACACTGATACGACGTTAGTTGGTTGGAGAAAAACACGTCACAGTTAGATCCACTAGTTACATATATTTGAGTTAAGTAAACTACAGTATAACTTAAATGGAAGGCGACTATTTCTCTCTCTTGGTTTGGATAGCAACACGGCTATAAGATCACTATCTACGTTGGTTGCTTTGTTATGATGTTTTATACGTTCAAATTATGACGCACATCGTTGGCCTAAAGTAGGTTGCAAGTATGCAGAAAAATGTACGGTGATAAGACCGTACACTATCCATATGTATTATTTCGAAAGGTCTGGTGGCCGGGGGCACTATATTGAACTTCTGCTTTATGGGGCTCCTATCGTACTTTGCTTGCCCACTAATTGTACAGTCATTTATGAATTTGGTTATGTGCTCTCGCATCTTAGGCCAATAGTACTTAACAGATAAAGCTAGAAAACAAATTCATGAACAAAGATAATTACCACAACTTGTTTCATTATTGTAAGGTTTTGAGTATATTTGATAAGAGAGATTTAGCAATTGTAACTCAGTACAGTAGTGACATGTGTAAATTGAATAGGGCAAAAAGATTAATCACATTACGTAAACTAGACTACCTCCCGACCTTTGAAATACCAAAATGTCATAACGTTTATGGTGAGAGAGTATGGAATGTCAGTCTCGTCCGAATACTAAACAAGTTGCCAAAACACATAGTTTGTAAACTGGAAAACAAAAATAAAAGGCAGACCTATAACATATTCAAGCGACATTTAATGAATTGTAATCGAATAGCAACTCCTTAACTGTAAAATCTTTTCTATTTTTGTTTAAGATTAAGTTAAGAATTGTATAAACTGTATTTTAATTGAAATAAAAAGCTTTTTTTTTTTAACACTCGTTGATACCACGGTGGTTTGTTTTACCCTCGTGGTAGTGACGAATAATTTCCTGCTGCCTTAGGTATTCCTTTACGTTTTCAAGTTTCTTTTTTGCTAATACCAATTTCATGGAAGAACTTTTAAAATATTTTTGTAACAGAGGGATTATGTTGTACATTGCATGGGGTGGATTAATTAACAGGGCAGTTTTGATCTAAGTATTGACATACTCCTTGATGGCGTTAATTAGATCCTCTTCGAGGTTGGATTCAGATAGCTGGACGGAGGTTCGAGTGTGGGTGTCAAATGTCTTGGTTGCCATGGTTCGTTTTTTAAAGTCGCCTACAACGGTTAAGCATAATTGTCGGTGAAATTTGTTAAGTGGTTCGTCGGTGATGGGTATTTCAAGTATGGGATATTCCTCAGAGGTGTGTGCTGTCAGGGTATTGGAGTTATCTAGGGATGGCGGTCTGTCAGTCGCATTTGCAATCATCGAACTAACTTCCTCATTATATATCTCTACGCGAGAAAGAGCGTCGGCATTGGTGTTGTGTTTGCCCTTTTTATATATGACGGTGAAATCGTATTCGCTTAGCTTTAACCGCCACCTGGTTAATCGTGAATTTGGTTCCTTGAGGTTCATGAACCACTGTAATGGTTTGTGGTCTGTTTGTTGTACTATTTTGAACTTGCGTCCGAAGAGGTAAGGCCGAAAGTATTTTGTGGTCCATAAGTAATTCCTTTTCTATCGTACTGTAATTTACCTCACTTTCACTAAGTGTCCGCGATGCATATGCTACAGGTTTATCCGAGCCAATAGAACCTTGTGAGAGTATCGCGCCGATTGCAAAATTGGAGGCGTCTGTGGTTAATATGAATTCCTTGTCAAAGTCTGGGTACTTAAGGATAGGGTCGTTGGTCAGTAGAGTCTTACATTTCTAGAAGCAGTTAATATAGTCTGCTATATTAACTGCTTCTGAAATTCATTGAAGAAAGGAAAAAGGGTAACCTTAGACGCAGACGTCTAAGGTTACCCTTTTTCCTTTCTTTAGACATTGGGTCAGAGGTTTGGTAATACGAGAAAAGTCCGGAATGAATTTTCGGTAATAACCGAGGAGTCCGAGGAATTGTTTAATTTCTTTAGGTGTTTTAGGAATGGGGTAATTTTGAATAGCTGTGATTTTGTCTGGGTTAGGCTTTATCCTAGGTATGCGGTTTCGAGTTTTAAGAACTCTGATTTATCTAGCTGGATTTTAAAGTTAGATTCTCTTAACCTCTGGAACACTTTCTCTAGGTTGTTCATGGTGCCCAATTCCAGCTGTTGGTAGCAGGCAGGGGCCTGGGCACAAAGTGGCTCACGCCGCTCATCGGCTTGGGACCGTTATTCGACGGGTACTGGTTTCTTGGGGCATTCTAAATCCAGGACCACCTTGATTATTACTAGGCGGTAGTGTGCTGAATATCTGTTGTGTGCGAGTCGGGCCGCGTTGTGGCATGTTATTTGGATTAAAAGGCAAGCCAGATTGGTGCTGATATGGCCAAGGCCTAGGCATAAATTGCGGTCTAAACGGACTCAGCATGTTAAAATGGTTAGGCCTAATCGGAACAAGCATATTGTTACTTGGATGGGCTGGCATTTTATGATTAATTTCGTTCTGTTGATTAAGTGGCATTCGCGCTGAAGGTTTTTTATCCGACAAGTTATCATTTCTACTCTGCAAATACATAGTGTTAGTCTCCTCATGCACGAATACATCTTATACGCGACCCTAAGGGATCTTTCAAACCACGGAGGTAGGCCTACAAAGTTAGTTTGCGATATAAAGCACGTTTTGCTGCAATAGTTGAATCTAGGGTATCGTGCAATGAAACATATGTCATGACGGTGCTGAAAAGTCCCTGGCAACGTTCATAGAATTCCTGTGGCGTGCCGGAACCCTGTGTAAGTAAAGCCAAATCGTTGTAGAGAGCGGTCTCGTCTCGCTGGTCTGCAAGGTTATTTACAAGAGCACTACGTATGCCTGCCCAATCATTTGGTATACCGTTGGCGTTAATCAGACGGGCGGCGGGCCCCGTAACTTTGTTCAATATACCGTTCAGGAGCGGTAAGTTATTTAAAGGTTGCCCCTCTCGGACGAATTCAACTACTAACTGGTCACACAATTTGATGAACCTGGTAAGTACGTTCGGATTCCCATCAAAATCGGGAACCAAGCGGAGGGCTTTAAATATATTGTCTAAATCGGCCATCTCGGGTTCAATTTCAGGATTAATATTTCAAAATCAAAAACAAATATTTTTATTTTACATAGGCCTACATGGGCACACACAAACGTCGACAAAAGGTGCACGGTTCGGGTTAGTCGTTTCCTATGGAGAAGAACCGGCAAGAAACTCCATGGTTACTCTTTTAAATTTTTTTGTGTTTACAATATTTCCATGTTACAGCATTAGTACTTGGATATGGGGGGACAACGTAGGCCCGACAATAAGTCGCACGAAATTAAAAAAAAAACAAAACAAAAAAAAAGATGTTAAACTAAATAAAAAGTTAACAAATGTTAACAATAATCTAGAAAGCCTACAATGTTCACACATTCACAATCGGTAAAAGAATCTATACAAAGGTAAAATAAAAAAATAAAAAAACACAACACTAAATTTATCATGTGGCACAAACACTGTTATCAGTGCTGTAACTACGCAACATCTGTATTTTATTACCTATGTGAACAAATAAATATGATTTGATTTGATTTGATTTGAACTATTCTTAGCAAAGGGCTATAAAGACGATTGAAAAATATTGTAAAAAGTCTAATTAAAAGAGAAAAATAATGACATTGAGAATAGTTAGAGACATCCATATATTCGTGCCGTTTATGAGCTAAAGCCAAAATTTTTGTCCTTGATTTTATAATATGCTTTTTTAATAAGGACACGTTTGATGTAGTTTTTGAACTTTCCATCGGTCAGTTCTATAACTGACTTAGGCAACTTGTTATAAAAGCGTATACTGTTTATAAGAAAAGACTTGCTAGTTTTCGTTAATCTGAATTTGGGTATTACAATTTCGTGCTCACTGCGTGTATTTAAATTATGGACGTCACTTTTAGTTTTGAAAAGCCCTCATTTTTTGCGGACATACAAAATACATTCCAAAATATAAAGTGAAGGTAGAGTCAGTATATCGATCTCTTTAAATTTTTCTCTGACGGACTCGCGAGGACCCATTTTATACATCGCGCGGATTGCCCACTTTTGTAAGATAAAAATTGAGTCAACGTCTGCTGCTGACCCCCACAGCAGAATGCCATAAGACATAATACTGTGGAAATAAGCATAGTATACTAGTCTAGCTGTGGTTACATTGGTTAACTGCCTTATCTTCCTTACTGCATAGGCAGCCGAACTTAACCTGCCCGAAAGAGTTCTAATGTGCGCGCCCTACTGCAATTTTGAATCGATAGTAATCCCCAAGAATACAGTTTCCGTTATTATTTCAAGATTTTTGCCGTCAAGATTTAGATTTAGGTCACGTTGAGGTACATTTGGTAAAGAGAACTTTAGACATTTTGTTTTTTTCGCATTCAGTAAAAGATTGTTAGCTGCGAACTATTCCGAGAGAACAATTAGACTTTCATTGACATGTAAGACATCCGTATCTTTCCTATCTATTTTAAAAATTAGCGAAGTATCATCAGCAAATAGAATTATATCCGATAATTTGGCCATCATAAAATGGAGATCATTAATGTAAACAAGAAAATGGAAAGGGCCGAGAATTGAACCTTGGGGAACGCCCATTTTGACTAGAGACCCGGAGGACGTCGCCCCATTAACATTTACTTTTTGCTGTCTGTTTGATTAATAGGAAAGCACAAGATCAGCAGCTTGTCCTCAAATTCCGTAGTGTTGTAATTTACAGATCAGTGTGTTGTGGTCGACGCAGTCGAACGCTTTTGACAGATCACAGAAAATGCCAATGGCATCCTGGGACTTCTCCCAAGATTACAAGATGTGGCTGATGAGTTTTACTCCCGCGTCTGTTGTCGACCTACCTTTCGTGAAACCAAACTGCTGACTATGCAGGATCCCATTTGAATTGAAATGAGACAACATCTGGTCCAGCATGATTTTTTCATAGATTTTACTCAATGCTGGTAGCACGGATATAGGTCTATAATTAGAGGGATCGCTCTTACAGCCTGATTTGATTATTGCGCCTAGAATCTACACTTCTATTCCTACTATTAGCTAACCTACGTGTACTATATCTACGTGGATAAAAAATGTTGGACACGGTATATGGAACCTACACACAAAAGGAAGCAAGCAACCACTAAGAAAATTCAGCGGACTTACATGTACATTCTGGTCTTTGTTGAGCGGTATCGATGTCTGGAACTCCAGCGTAGTCTCGTTGTTCAGGATCTCCCGGTGCGACGTTAAAAGTCTATCGTAGCGAACGCGGTTCGATATACCGGTAATCGCAGGTACGACCCGGGAATCCTACCGACTGCGCCAATTACGTAGGCTATTGCCGGAGGACACAAAAAAAAAAAAAAAATTAAACTAATTTATTTTAATAAAGAAAATTACAAATTCAAATTAAATTTATTGCAACCATAATGTACATACAGGTGGTAAATATTAGTTACAGAAACAATTATGGACCCTGTCGGGCACAGCAACATTCTAGATACATTTAGTGTCTAGGAGAGAGGAATAGCTCTTAATATTTTTGTTTGTAATTAAAATTTCAGTTATCCATTTCTTATCTAGCTGCTTTTATTTGGTTTAACATACTAATATGTGTGTGCCTTTTTTATGTTCATGTTAATTTATGAATTATTATTGCTCATTAATTTATTTGCTTAAATTTTTGTATCACAGTTAGTTTATTTGATAGAAATATTTGGATTCCAATTAGTTTATTTATAGTTTATATATAATAAAATTAATTCTCAATATATTGCTTTGCATATTAGCCACATACTAAATTTGTGTATCAGTTCCGGGGTATTTCCAAACAAGTTAAAAACCGTTATTGTTAAGCCACTTTTTAAAAAAAACTCTAAAGAAGATTTGGCAAATTATAGGCCAATCGCCTTAATCACAATTTTTCTAAAGTTATGGAAAAAATAATTTGTGAAGCGATAAATAAATTCTTATCTAAATATGATATTTTGTGTATGGAACAAAAGGGTTTTAGAAAAAATAAGGGTATTAATACGGCCGTTTACGATTTAGTGAATATGATAGTAAGAAACGTCGATGGAAAAGTACCAGTTTGTGCAATTTTAACTGATATGACGAGGGCCTTCGACTGTGTTGACCATGAAACTCTGTTAGAAAAGCTAAACGTCATAGGTATCAGAGGAAATATGAATAATCTCTTGAGATCATATCTCAGTAACCGAAAACAGTACACAGAAATTTCAAAAATATGTTTAAAAACTAAGCGTGAGGAAAAATACTTATCGGAGCATAGACTTATTAGATATGGCGTACCACAGGGCACTGTGTTGGGTCCTTTATTATTTTTAATTTATATTAACGACTTGCCTCGATGCATAGAACATCCTATGGTCTTATTCGCTGACGATAGTACTGCATTGATTAAATGTACAGACCTAAAAACGTATGAACATGACATAAATAATACTTTAACGGACATTATACACTGGCTTGATCAAAATAATCTAACAATTAATTTATCTAAGACTAATGTTATGCATTTTTTTCAACGGATACCACCGCTTACTTCCAATTTAAATTACAATGGACAAAAAGTAGACCAAGTGCAAGTTGCAAAGTTTTTGGGTATATTGATAGATAGCCAACTAACCTGGAAGCCACACGCAGAAGAAGTATGCAAAAAAATTAGTACAGCAGCGTATGTGCTTTTTAATCTTTCCAGGAAAGTGAATATGCCCACCAGATTAGTTGCTTACCATGGCTTAGTGGCGTCAATTCTGAGATTCGGAATAATATTTTGGGGAAATTGTAGTCTGAGAGAACAGGTATTCAAGGCTCAAAAACGATGCATAAGGGCAATGTGTAACATGAAAGTTACAGATAGTTGCGTACCTGTATTCAAGTCCCTAAATTTGCTAACATTTCCATCACTTTACATTTTCGAAATGGCTGTTTTTGTAAAATCGAATATGCATCTTTTTGATAAATTGTCTGACAATAGAACACGACCAGTTAGAAGGCAGTATACAAACATGCTACGTGTTACTGGTCATAACACTGCATTATTAAGGAAAAGTGTTATATGTATGTGCCCAATTATCTTTAATAAAATACCCAATGAAATTAAAAACGAGTCCATTCCACTTTTTAAAAAGAAATTGTCAGTCTTTTTAATTGATAAATGTTATTACTCAATTTGTGAATTTCTCAATGATAAAACTTTATAGTTTACATTGTAATTATTTTTTTGACATTTTGTATTTTATTCAAATTTTATGGTAAAATCTTTTATAATGAATTTTTTTTTGCTATTTTTGACATTTGACTAATTTTATACAGATATGACTAATATTTATTTTACTTGACATTTGATTAATTTTTTGACACTCTTATTATTTAATTTTACGTTGATTCGACATGCATATTCTAAGACATTTTATTGATATTTTGACATTATACAGGGTGTTTGGAAGGGAGCTGTACATACGCCTAGGGTAGAAACTAGGGATAGTCTGCTACCTACCCCCGCCCATTATATTGACCTTGGCCTCAAGGTTTTTTTTTAATTTATTATTATTTTTTATTTGACTTTTTTATGATTTTTTGACTAAAACTACCTGTAGCTCAAAATCTATCCATGGGACCGGTCGGCTAATGGTCTTGTTTTAATCGTTAGAGTCTTAGGGTCCTGCAAAAAATTATTTTACACCAGAAAATTGTGGAGAAGAAAAGTTATGGGGCCTGAAGTACCATAGAATTAATTAATAACTTTAAAACCAAAAGTGATAATTACACTTTTAGCATATCGTTAGAAAGGGCATGGACTGAGGATGTTTTAAAAAAATCAGAAGAACTCCAACCCTGTTAGTTTTTTTTTAAACCCCATAGAAAGTTGCCCTTAAAATTATTTCTTTACCTTACTACGGTACTTCAGGCCCCATAACTTTTCTTCTCCACAATTTTCTGGTGTAAAATAATTTTTTGCAGGACCCTAAGACTCTAACGATTAAAACAAGACCATTAGCCGACCGGTCCCATGGATAGATTTTGAGCTACAGGTAGTTTTAGTCAAAAAATCATAAAAAAGTCAAATAAAAAATAATAATAAATTAAAAAAAAACCTTGAGGCCAAGGTCAATATAATGGGCGGGGGTAGGTAGCAGACTATCCCTAGTTTCTACCCTAGGCGTATGTACAGCTCCCTTCCAAACACCCTGTATATTCATTTTGGCTACATTCATAACTATTGTGTTTAAATTTCATTGTTGTAATTGATTATTATTGTTTTAATACGTTTTTTTTTTTTTTTTTAATTATTGTATTTAAATAGCGATTTTTGTAATGATTACCTTAATATTCTTTAATGTATTTTTTTATTAAATTAAACAATTTTGCATGCCTTGAGGTAAAATGTATCGGGACTGCTCTACAAAAAAACAACATCTAATCTGTATACCTACATTTAGCAAATAAATTATTTCATTTCATTTCATTTCAATATGTCTATGTTATATTTTAAGTCAATTAATCATTAATATTATTTTACTTATCGAATTAAAAATTATATTCATTTTAATAATATTAATACTTAGTATCTGATAACGATGTCCATATTATATTTTGAGTCAATTAATTCTTTATGTTATTTTACTAATCTAACTAACAATTAACATTAACATTAAAAACGGGATATTTACCATGTTTACTGTTTGTTGCGAGTTCCCGATATTTCGGTGCTGTTGCAAGCACCATGATCACGGATAAACTGAAAGTCATTCTACCATTGTCACTCACAAGTGAGTGACAATGGTAGCGGTACTGAGTGCAAAAAACGAACAAGAAAGAGGGTAGACCGTTTTGTCTCCTTATAAACACCCACCCGCAATGACTTTCAGTTTATCCGTGATCATGGTGCTTGCAACAGCACCGAAATATCGGGAACTCGCAACAAACAGTAAACATGTTAAATATCCCGTTTTTAATGTTAATGTTAGTGTTAGTGACCATGATAGTTTAAAAACTTATATAACTAACAATTGTTTTTATTTTTACTAAAACTAATAATTAACATGTCCATATTATATTTTGAGTCAGTTAATGTCATTTACTTATCGGGTTATCAGTTATTTTTATTTATTATTGAATTTATCCGTCAGATATTCGTCATTATAGTGTAATAGCTTTTATTAATTAAGAATTGTTTTAATTTATTTGTAAATAAATTGGTTTTATTTACTTGTTTTATGCTTTCCGGTAATTTATTATATATTTTTATTGACATAGCATACGGATTAGAAGAGTGCAATTTAAGACGGGAGGAGGGTAGATCTAGTCTGTTTTTGTGGTGCAACGAATAATTTGTTTGCATGTCTTCTCTTGTGTTGTATGACTCTGGGTGTTTGCGAACCAGTTAACATAATTTTAAAATATAAATATTAACTAAAGTAAGGATTTTGTATTTCTGGAAGTAAGGCTTGCAACTATCTGTCTGTTCTATGTTAGTAATTATACGAATCAGCTTTTTTTGCAGGATAAATAGAGTGGGGGCGTCCCCATAAGATTACGCCATAGCTTAACCAAGCGTGGGCATACGCATAGTATGTTACTAGTGCGGTTTGCAGGCTGGTGTTCTTTTTAATTTCGCGGAGGGCATATGAAAACTTTGAAATTTTTGATATAACTTTCTGTATGTGGGTTTTCCAGTTTATATGTGTGTCTATTGTTAAACCTAGGAGAGTGAAATCATTAACTACTTCTATTTTTTGTTTACTGTATGTAAAATTTTAATTGATTCGGTTTTTTTGCCGGGGGTGGAAGGTAATTAGTTTGGTTTTGGTGAAGTTGATTTCGAGATTATGTTCACCCATCCAGTTTATTATTACATCAAGAACATTGGTCAGTCTTTCGTTTATATTAGCGTTTGTTTGGCATGAGGTGATAATAGAAATGTCATCCGCAAACAGTACACATGGCCCATCTATGGTTTTGGGGAGTTCGTTAATGTAGATGAGGAATAAGAGGCAGCCCACTACACTTGCCTGGGGAATGGAAGCGTGTATTGGTCTACCATCTGATCTTATAAGCTGTGTTTCGTTTGTTTTTTCATCATAATATTCAATCTCAACAAATTGCTCTCTGCCTTTTAAATATGATGCAAACCAGTCATGGGCTGTCCCACGTATTCCTATTCCATATAGCTTAGCTAGAAGTATTTCAAATTGCACCTTGTCGTAGGCCTTAGTCATATCGAGTAGTATTCCTACTGCGTATTGTTTATTATTTAAAATATTTAAAGCCTCTTGGATGTACTTATAAACAGCTAGCGTTGTAGATCTATTTTTGCGAAAACCGTTTTGGCTATCGTCAAATATTTTATACTTTTCACAAAAAGAGTACACACGATCGCACATTGCTTTTTCAAAGACTTTAGTTGCTGTGGGCAGGAGGGCAATTGGTCTATAATTATTTGGGTCGGTTTTGGCATCTTTTTTATGAATCGGTTTTATTATAGCTTTTTTTAGTTGATTAACATGGGAACATGCCTTCTTCGAACGATTGATTAATCAATTTATAAAATGGTAAGGTAAGTTCGTCAGCGCACTGTCTGAAAAGCGTAGGCGGAAGTTCGTCAATGCCGTGACTATTTTTATTTTTTAGATTTTTTAAGATCTGGTTTACTTCGCATCCATCAACCGGGCTAAGAAACATGGTATTTTCAGTGGGGTTAATCACGGATGTTTTCCTCAGTTCACAGCCGGGTGTATGGGAGGTATTTTCTCCAATGGATGCGAAGAAGTTATTGAATCTGTTAGCTACCTGTTTAGGTTCACTTACTTGGTTTGGCATTTGTAATGTTATATTTTGTTTATAGCTTTTGGTCTTTGTAAGTGTCCGTTCTTTTACAATATCCCACATGGTTTTCATTTTATTTGTTGATTTACTCATTTTATTTATGTAGTAGTTTTTTTGCCGTTGTTACAGTTTTTTTTAAGATCTTTTCATATTTTTTATAGTATTTTATAAGTACTGGATTATTTATTTTTGATGTTAGGATTTTTAATAGTATTTTATTTTTACAGGATTGCTTTATACCAACGGTTAGCCAATAGTTATTATGTTTAGTTTTATTTTTAAGTCTACGTTTAGGGATACATTCATCTAAGATATCTGTCAGTGTGTTATGGAAAGACTGATAGTTATCGTCTACATTTTTGTTCGGTAGGATGATATTGTTCCAGTTTTGTATGTTTAGTTTGGATTTGAATTTTTGAATGTTACTTTTGTTAAATATTCTTTTGTTGACATACCAAAAAGAATGTTTTGTTTGTTGTTTTTGTATCATATGTATGATTGTTGCGCTATGATCTGAAAACCCTAGTTCTTCTACGGTCGTATACATATTATTGTCGCTAAAGTTCGTGAATATTAGATCTAAACAAGTTGACGTTCTTTTATTTGTTGTATGAATTTATACTCTAACAACAGATTAATCAATTGGTTAGTTTTAAAGCTGTTTTCTAAAATATTTATGTTAAAATCTCCTCCTATTACGACGTTAAATTTTTTATATTGGTTAATTATACAATGCATTATTTGTTTTAATTGAATAATAAAAGTTTCTTCCTCTCTTCTATTCCAGTACATAACAATTATTATTTGGTTTTGCCTTGGTAGCTTACATGCACATACTTCTATACAATATTCTATAGTAAAATTCTTAATATAATATCATAACATTCTATACACTCTAAATGATCTTCTAACATAATACAGATGCCGCCGCCACTTCGAGAGCGACGAAAAAACGATGCTGCAGTTTTATATCCAGTAAATTGCAGAGCTTCTAGTTTGTCTTGTGTTAGCTATGTCTCGCACATGCATATAGCTTTGTAAATGGGTTTATCATTGATGAAAGCCTCCAGAAGATGTTTTTTGTTAAATATGCTTTGAATATTTTGGAATATAATTTTAAATTGTTGGCCTGGAGTTTCGAAAAGTACGATCCTCACTAATGTCATTTATGTTGTGTTGAGTCAGATAATTTTTGGAAGGTCTTGTTATGTTTATGTCGTCATAGTGCTGTGTTTGTGGTCTTTTATAGTCAACTGTATTTTGAACTGTTGAATTTCCGTGTAGTAAAAACCTTTCTTCTCTTTGTTTTTTCCTTTTCTGTAATGCTTCTTTGCTAAGGAATCCAGATACACATAACCCTAAACTTTTCAAATAGCCCACGTTTTCAAGTATGTATTTGGCCATTTTTTTACTAATCTGTTCCACCCGTAGTGGTCGTTTAAATCCGTTTCGTCCTATACGATTAAGTTCGTCAAAGTAGCCAGTGAGATCGACATTTAAAGTGTCTTGAAACGCAAATATTACTCTATCTTCCAAGTCTTTTTCTGTTTCGTCATAGTATTCATTAAGACCGTGGATAACAATTATTTTGGAGGTGTCGCTCACAGATGTATTAGTATCGTTCATAAGCCTGTTTTTGTTTTGTAGCTCGGCTATGTCTGCTTTAAGTTTTGCGGTTTCAGTGTCAAGTTTTTGTATTTTCTTGTTAATGTGACTAATGCTCGTATTTACCTTAGTTTGTTCCAAAGAAATTCGTTCGGTTCTCTGCCTTAATTCTTGTTGAAATTTTGCTACAGCTTTATTAATTTCTAACTGAACAGTATTTCTGATTTTTGATAAAATTTATTGTTGGTGTAATTCTAATTTCGTGTCTAAAAGGTCACCAATTTTTCTTAATGTAATAGTTTCTTGAGTCGGTGGGGTCAGTGGCTTAATTGTAGGGTTGTCAATTAATGTCTTAGATGAGTCATATTCTGCCGTATTTCCCAGTATACTTTGGTCGTCTTGTGTTTGGTCGACAACGGACATTATCGTGTCATCAAGTGTAGGCGGTGATCGTCTCCTAACAGGTGCGGCGTCAGTTATATTCTGTCTCGTTGTGTTATTGCAAGATGGGCAGCACCAATAATTGCTTATTTTACTTTTATTTTCAACATAATAGGATGTAGTCATGTTCATGCATCGGTAGTGGAACAGTAGGTGACAAGTACTACAGCTGAGCGATTCTCCTCGAGCTATTAGCTGTTTACAGCTCGCACAATTCATTTTTTTGGTGTAGTGTAGAAGTGTTTCGCGGAGCAATACTTGAGTGTCACGATGTATGTGTCGCTTGGTGACTCACGTCTGTGGGCGCTGTGCGGGTTGTCGTAGGTAACTTTTACACTTATATCTATTTATTGGTATCACTCTTAGTTTTTCACTTATCACGTTAGTTAGCTAGACTTGGTGATACAGAATGATATATTGTTCCACTTTTGAATGCTGTTCGCGTGAATCACAGAAACTAATCTCTGCTTTGAAATTGATTTCGACAACGGCATGTACGGGTTATTGTTTTGGTGTTTTTCTTCGATGTTCACGTTTCGAGTCCTTTGCGGTTACCTTCACAGCGTTATTGGGAAACACTAATTCTATTACGTTAGTTTTCAGCACAGTAAACACGAATAAAATAGTTAATAACAATATCTAATACGGAGCCGATGTTGTTATCGGCAGTGCGCGTCTCAAATTACAATTATTGGCAAATCAAGTTGACCCGATCGATGGTGGATACAAAGTGCGCGGCCTCGGTCACGTAGACGGTGTCTTCGGGCCTCGTGTTCTGTGTCAGCAGTTTCCGCTCGTAGCAACTGGGTCGATGATGCGCGTGCGTTGTGCCTCGTGCCCTTGTGTCAGCGCTTTACTTAGTAGTGATGCGCGTAAGTATATTTAATTTGTTATCGGTATTATGTATTAGTTTTGAATCGTTTTGTGTTTATTATTTTCAACTCTACATACAAACTATGTCTACATATCTTTTTATTCATCTTTCCTTTCGCATGTATGCTGGAAGAGATTTCTATAGAAATAAGCATCACCTATGTACCTATTTTCTGTTTCTTCTTCTTGTCTGTATATTATGTGTGTGTGCATAAATGGTTAAATAAATAAATAAACTTTGCCTCCTTTTTCACCCCCTTAGTTTTTCTTAAGAATTTCAGAAAATCCTTTCTTATCGTATGCACAAACCCGTGTAAAAACACACCCTTCTAGTTTCAGGTCTCTACGATCAGCGGTTAAGGCTGCGCGTTGATCCGTCAGTCAGTCATTCAGGACAAAGCATTTTATATGTATAGATGTGGTGGACTTACATTTACACAATATGGCTTGCATTAGGTATCAATATTCTTAATATTGATAATGGACTGCATATGCTGCAAATGATATGATGGTTGAAAACCATTCTTATAACACCTGATTTCATGGAAATACCCATAACTGTTCAAGATGAGACCAACAGTAAAACATACATCAAAAACATATTAGAAAAAACTGGCCAAGTGCGAGTCGGACTCGCGCACGAAGGGTTCCGCACCATTATCGCAAAAAACGGCAAAAAAATCACGTTTGTTGTATGGGGCTCCCATACAACAAACGTGATTTTTTGCCGTTTTTTTGCCGTTCATTTATTTTATTTTAATTTAATAATAATTATTTTTTGAAGTAAATATACAACTAAATAATAATAATAATAATCTGTGGCTCGGCTGTCAACGCGGATGTCAATTTTTTTTTCTCTCCGAATTTTTCTTTTAAATATTTACAAGTAATAGTACAATTATATGAAGAAAAAGACACACAATGCATAGAATCAATGAAAAAAAAAAAATCTGCAATAGAACCGGATATTTTAACATGACCAAAATCAACAACACCAAGAGAAAAGAAATGTAAATCGACATGTTGACAAGAGCTGCAGCACAAAAAGCACGCCCACCACCTCCGGCCTCGTCGCCCAGCTCCGCCTCGCCGTCGCCGGAAACCAGCCCCAACGTGAGTTCTGTGACACCGGCTGTGGCAGTTGCGTCGAGCTCGAGCGACGAGTACTTCTCTCCGCCGACTACACCACCACCTGCGCGTCGACGGGGAGGACGCCGGCCGCCGGACCGCTTAGGACCTCGAGGCTTACCGGTCTCTGATAGGGTCCCAGCACCCGGCGGAAGTGTGCAGCGCATGAGATGGACAAAATCCATTAACGAAAATGTCATGCGCGCATACTTTGGGGCTACAGAGGGAGGAAACAACCTGACCGCGTACCGTGTCCGGATGCTCTCTTTGTTTCAGGTGCTTGAGCCAGCCGTCAACGTTTCGGCCCAACGACTTTCGGATCAGGTGCGGGTCATCCAGCGTAATCATATGTTGGATGATACTGTACTTGATCGCCTTAGAACTGAAATGGGTAACCGTGTCACTGCCCCATCGTCGCAGGCTGTGGTGCCACCACAATCCTACCACGCTGACGAGGAGAGTAGTGACAGGGTTACAAACGTAAGTACCCAGTGCAATGAGGAATTGAGGAATGCTTTGGAGTGTGCTATTCGGGAGTATCGCTACATGCCACCCGAAGTTAGGCCACGATTACCTCGTTTGCCCATGCATAACAAAAATAGGGCGCTGGTGGCTGTTCTGGATTCGCAGTTGTCAAACTATTTTGATGACTGCGAAGACCAAACTGATACACATTCGATCATGTACTGCGCGGCTGTAGCGGCATGTCGTGTAGCCCACGTCAAATTTTCAGATGACAGAGCTACACGACTGAAACCAGCCGTACCGGCTTGGCAGTGCAGGATCGAGCGTCGTATTGGTGGGGCCAGAGCACTCATCGGCAAACTAATTTGTTTCAGGGAGGGCAATAATCGCCCAAGAGTGATGCGCTTTGTGAGACGGGCGTTTTCGGGGACTGATGTCAGCCCCCGAGACTATATATCCCATGTCACAGAGCGCATCGACTTCCTGAAGCAAAAAATGTTTGCATGGGCAAACCGTATTCGTAGGTACAGGCGGAGAGTGGAGCGATACACCCAGAATCGTACATTCCAAAGTAATGAAAGGTGGGTTTATCGGGCTTGGGAGCGACCTGACCAAGGTGTGACTGATACGCGCCTGCCGGATGATGACGCTATGTGTTCATTCTGGCGCAGCATCTGGTCGGTGCCTGTCAGTCACACCGAAGGTGAATGGACTCGGGAGGTCGAACGGGCGTGCGATCCAATACAAGAAATGGGGGCTATCACGATCAGCCCCCAAGATGTAGCCCGTGCAGTCCGTCCTTTGCCGAACTGGAAATCTCCAGGGCCGGACGGGCTGCACAACTTCTGGATCAAATGGCTACAAAGATCGCACGCTCGTTTGGCATCTCAGTACCAGGCAGCCTTGGAGTCTGGTTCGCTACCCAAGTTCCTTACAACAGGAATAACCCACCTGCTCCACAAGTCTGGTAGCACCGCGGAACCCAAAAATTATAGACCTATTACATGTTTACCAACGGTCTATAAGGTTCTAACATCCATTTTGAGAGTTAAAATTAATAAACACGTCGACGATAACTCGATCATGTCGGTCTCTCAGAATGGATGTAGCAACGGGTCCCGCGGTACTAAGGAGCTACTCCTTATTGATATGGCCATTAGCCAACAGGTTCGGCGTTCCCGAAAGGATCTGTCGACATGTTGGATAGATTATAAGAAGGCCTATGACTCGGTGCCTCATACATGGCTCATGAGGGTGCTGGAATAGTATAAAATAGATACAACTCTACGCACCTTCCTGATGTCGTGTATGGGGCAATGGAGCACAGTCCTTCGCTATCCAGGATGTCGAAATATCCAGAGGAATAGCGAACCTGTAAGGATCGAGCGAGGTATATTCCAGGGCGATAGTTTGAGTCCACTTTGGTTTTGCCTAGCCCTGAATCCTCTAAGCATGCTGCTGGAGAATTCAGGGCTAGGCTATTGGTTGAAGAGAGGTGGTCAGGTTATATCTCACCTCCTTAACATGGATGACCTGAAGCTCTTTGCCCCCAGCAATCTTCAGCTGATGAAGCTACTGAAGGTAACTGAAACTTTTAGTAACGCCATCAGGATGGAGTTTGGTGTGGACAAATGTGCGGTCATGCATGTAAAGCGAGGGGAGATTGTGGAATCCGTAGGCATTCAACTCGCGGATTCCATAAACCTGAGATCCCTCTCTCCGTAGTCTCTCTCATAGTTTTATTTATTTATTTTGTTTAATTTTAAGGTGTTTTTGTTTTGAATGCCAATAAACACAATTTTCTTTCTTTTCTTTTCTTTCTTTCTTTCTTTCAAACGAAACCTATAAATATTTGGGTATGTCGGAAGCGTTAGGTATCAGCACTACTGACATGAAGCAATCGTTGAATGAACGCTTTTTTGGCCGCCTGAAGAAGGTATTCAATAGACTTCTTTCGGGCGGAAACAAGGTGTGCGCCTTCAACGGTTGGGTCATGCCGGTATTGATGTACTCTTTCGGAATTCTCAAATGGACTCAAACGGAACTTGACGCCCTGGATAGGCGGGTCCGTACACTGCTGACTGCATATCGAATGCATCACCCACGATCGTCGGTCATGAGATTGTATATCCCGCGGAAGTGTGGAGGCCGAGGCTTTTTAAATGCTAAAAACCTCCACAACCGCGAATTTTCTACACACCGACGTGGGTATGCATCGAAATGTAGTAGCAGTGGACAAGGGACTCACCCCGCTCCCCTTGGCGAATGAGAACTGGCGCAAGCCTGTAGTGCTTGACACTAACGACCGCAGGGAAGTATGGCAGAGTAAGGAGCTTCACGGACGCTTTTTTCGGGCCCTACATGGGTCCGATGTGGACGAAGCAGCGTCCGTAGCCTGGCTGCGTTTCGGTGACCTCTTTAAGGAAACCGAAGGTTTTGTCTGTGCAATTATGGACGAAGTTATCATGACGAATAACTACCGGAGATTTATTGTGAAGGATGGCACGGTTGACATCTGTCGGGCATGTCACAGCCCGGGTGAATCGATCCGCCACATTATCTCTGGATGTTCTCGCCTAGCTAACGAAGAGTACTTGCATAGGCACAACCTTGTAGCTAGGATCATCCACCAGCAACTTGCTCTGAAATACACTCTTGTGGCATCGGAAGTACCGCACTACAGGTATGTGCCCGACCCAGTTCTCGAAAATGGCAATATCACATTGTACTGGGATCGGTCCATCATCACTGATAGGACTATTGTAGCCAATAAGCCTGATATAGTGGTGGTGGACCGAATTGAGAGGCGTGCAATGATTGTTGACATAACTGTCCCGCATGACGGGAACCTCGTGAAAGCCGAGAAAGATAAGCAAATCAAGTATCTTGACTTGGCTCGCGAGGTTGTCGACATGTGGGATGTGGACACAGCGATCATTGTACCGATAGTCGTGTCAGCCAATGGGTTAATAGCCACGAGCCTCGACCAACACCTTAGGAGGCTCTCGTTAGGCGGCTGGATCAAGGGCGTGATCCAGAAAGCAGTACTGCTGGACACGGCTCGCATTGTTAGGAGGTTCCTCTCTCTGGAGCCCTGACCGCCGGTAGCTTGGACCCTGTTCCCGATACCGGTGGGCCTCTATTTTCTATATTTTTAAATGTTTTTTTTTTATTTTATTTGTTATGTTTTACAAAAATATTTAAAAATGTATAAAATAAGAAACGAATTTAAATAAAGGACATAATAATAATAATAAAGCTTTATTTAATTTAATTCCATGCACAGTACATATTAAATAACTCTAAATTAATAACTAATTTAGTTTCTATTTTGTACTTAGTTTAAATCTTATTTATCTAATTTTTACTTGTTTGTAGTTAATAAATGCATGGACCCCGTTCGGGTAAAAGCCTCCCCCAAGGAACGCCAGTCTTCTCTGTCATTAGCTCTCTCTATCCAACTTCCGCCCGCGCACGCTACAATTTCGTCTGCCCATCTGGCCTTTGGTCTACCTCTTGATCTGGTGCCTTTTGGTCCAGACCACTTTACTGACCGTAGAGTCCATCTATCGTCCTTGTAGCGGGCTGCGTGGCCCGCCCACTTCCATTTAGCCTTCATTGCAAAAGTTAAGGCATCGCATACTTTTCGATTAAATTCTTTCGAATGTCAACGTTCTTCATCTTATCCTTTAGTTTTATACCTAGGCAGCTTCTTTCCATTTTTCTCTGGGTAGTCTGAATTTTGTTCCTGGTTTTGAGATCAAAGATCCAAGTTTGGCATCCATAGGTGAGGCACGGTAGAAGTCCTGTATCCATGACTATTTTCTTGAGCTGTAGCGGAAGTTGTGATTTTAGTATTTTCTTATGGTACCAGAACTTGTTCCAGGTAATCGCCACTCTTCGGTTAAGTTCTTCAGTGTTCCTTTCCTTACTAAAGGAAATTTGTTTTCCTAGGTATATGTAGTGGTTGACAGACTCTAGAGGTGTGTTATTAATTGTTAAGATGGGCGTTGCTCTGCGGTTAGACATAATTTTTGTTTTATCCAGATTCATTTCCAAACCAATTTTTGGTGTGCATCAGAATGGCGGGTGTATGACTACAAATGGTCATGCTATATGCTTGAGAGCAATGTACGAGCAATGTACCGAATGTACGTAAAATTTGAAGCAATGTACTATTTTAAAACCACCGTTTTTAGAAAAAGTATTTGAGCCGCCAACCTGATATCAGAATGGCGGGTGTGTTTAAAATCTGAACAAATTGCCTACTATCTGACTGTGAAATCCCTACCGTAGCAATGTACGAGCAATGTACGTTATCATATTAAAAGCACAACCAGATACTATTAACCGTTAAAGAGTATTTATAAAAATAAAATGTCTCCACATTTAGAGCCTGTTCAATTTTATTAGCAACTAGTTGTGCCTACGTTATACGTTGCTATGTCTAAACTAAAGGAATTTCTTGGGTGAACAAATGGCCACATTGGCCATGCGATATGCGTGAGAGCAATGTACGAGCAATGTACTGAATGTACGTAAAATTTGAAGCAATGTACTATTTTAAAACCACAGTTTTTAGAAAAAATATGTGAGCCGCCAACCCGATGTTGCAATGGCGGGGGTATATTCAAAATCTGAACAAATTGCCTACTATATGACTGTGAAAAGCCTACCGTAGCAATGTACGAGCAATGTACGTTATCATATTAAAAGCATACCAGATGCTATCAACGGTTAAAGAGTAATTATGAAAATAAAATTTCTCCACATTAGCCTGTTCAATTTTATTAGCAACTAATTGTGCTTACGTTACACGTTGGTATGTCTAAATTACTCGCCGTCCAACCTGTCATTTTACACTTTGACAGCTCAAAAACTAATAATTTAGTGATGAACTAATGTGGTAACCGATTCCATTTCATAGTATAACAATTGAATTCAACAATGAAAAAAATTTAATCGATTAAACACATAGTATTGTTTATATATAATTAAACATATAGTTTTTTTATTTTTGATTTTATATTTAGTTTTACCCCACTGTCGATGGAGGGTAATGTGTTTATCAGTCTATTTATGTATATAAGTATGTATGAGTTACCTAGGGGTTCTAAAGACCAAACGCGTTGGCCGATTTTGATGATTCTTACGTCAATCGATTCGTCTCAACCTTGCAAGTATGACTGGCTACATTAAAATTGGAAAATAGAAAATGGCGGCTTTTTGGCGCAATATTTTTGAGTACCAATTTATTATTCTTCTAAGCCCTATGTAACACTTTGTTTAAATGTACCTAATTCGAAAAAAAATGTTAATTCAAAAAATCTAAAAACCCGACTGCTTTAAGAAGCGAACTAAAAAGACGTACCTACCTAAACAAGAAGAAAATCATGCTGATCATTCGGACGATACATCTGGTTCTGGTCAGCCAGCTCGCGAATGTGTATCCTCCGACTGCACAGCATGATATTTGTTATTATTTTTGTATATTTGTTATGTTTTTTTTATGATATGTATATTTATTAATAACGTAGTTCCAAGATGAGGAGCTCGTGGCTAAATAATAACAGCCGCACGGGTCGATCATCAAGGTTAAGCAACGCTTGACGAGGTCAGTCCGTGGATTGAGTTTCCTCCGTGCCTCGGAAAGCACGTTAAGCTGTAGGTCCCGGCTGTTATTTGAAGATCTTTGACAGTCGTTACGGGTAGTCAGAAGCTTGAGATCTGACACCAGTCTTGCCAAGAGGTACCGTGTTATCCAGTTACTGGGTTGTGGAGGTCAGATAGGCAGTCGCTCCATGTAAAACACTGGTACTTAGCTGATTCCGGTAAGACTGGAAGCCGACCCCAATATAGTTGGGAAAAGGCTAGGCAGATGAACGTAGTTCCAAGATGAGTCTAAATGAAGCTGCGTAATGTCAATTTATTTTAAGTTATTATTTAACCTTTCTTAAAAAATGAATGTACTTCTAATCAATTAAATATCAGTCATTACTTTCAATGTGATATTTATTTTTCTTTAAAAAACGTTGGCCCCACACTAGGAATTTATTCCTGTATCGTGGGTGCGTTTTATTATAAGTGCACTGAACTAATAAAACTCACTTATCAATTTAAACTACCTATTTATTTATTGTTAGAATGAAGAAGCGTAATTTTTAGTTAAAAGAGGTACCTAATATAGTAAACATTAAAGAAATTAACTTAAAAAATACTTTTGTAACGCTTAATTAAAAGAGAGATATCAACCGGAAACCTGTAAGCAGTTTGACGTCGATAGTAGTCCTGCTTTTAAGGTGGTGCTCAATGAACCAATAGTAGTACTCAATGAATCACTTGGTTCATTGTGTACTATCTCAAAGTGGTTCATTCTGTGCCACCCAACACTCATGAGACAAAACAGATATTATGAGATTAAGTAGCCACATGCACCAACACGAGGTGCTTAATGAAAGTATCTTAAGTAAAAGCGCAAAAAACAACAAATTTATCAAGCCAATTGATATTCAGCATCTATTTTCATAAGTGAAATGAGACGAAATTTTACTGCCGTTATTTTCGCCCACGCCTCTAGCTCGCTGTCGACTTGGTAGGGAGAAGGGGTCCTTAAAGACGCTTACCTAATGTAGTTTGCAGCAAACGGTATTGTCGCATTTCTGAATTATTTTCATGGTTCACTCTGTACTGCTAGTTCATTGTCAACCACTCCACCATACACATTACCCTCCTTCGGCAGTCGGGTAATAAGCTCAAATAAAATAGTTAATTGTGTTTTATCGATTAATTTTATTTTCATGGACAAATTCTATTGTTATATGCAATCGAATCGGTTACCACATTAGTTCATCACTAAATGATTGATTTTGAGCAAGCAAAACGAAAAATGACAGGCTGGACGGAGAGAAATTTAATCATAGCAACGTATCACGTATGCACAACTAGTTGCTAATAAAATTGGACAGGCTCTAAATTTGGAGAAATTAATTTGTTAATAGCATCTGGTTATGCTTTTAATAAGATAACGTACATTGCTCGTACATTGCTTCGGTAGGCATTTCACACTCAGCCAGTTGGTAATTTGTTCAGCTTTTGAATATACCCCCGCCATTGCAACAGCGGGTTGGCGGCTCACATATTTTTTCTAAAAACTGTGGTTTTAAAATAGTACATTGCTTCAAATTTTACGTACATTCGGTACATTGCTCGTACATTGCTCTCACGCATATCACATGGCCAATGTGGCCATTTGTTCACTCAAGAAATTCCTTTAGTTTAGACATAGCAACGTATAACGTAGGCACAACTAGTTGCTAATAAAATTGAACAGGCTCTAAATGTGGAGAAATTTTATTTTTATAAATACTCTTTAACGGTTAATAGTATCTGGTTGTGCTTTTAATATGATAACGTACATTGCTCGTACATTGCTACGGTAGGGATTTTACAGTCAGATAGTAGGTAATTTGTTCAGATTTTAAACACACCCGCCATTCTGATATCAGGTTGGCGGCTCAAATACTTTTTCTAAAAACGGTGGTTTTAAAATAGTACATTGCTTCAAATTTTACGTACATTCGGTACATTGCTCGTACTTTGCTCTCGCGCATATCGCATGACCAATGTGGCCATTTGTTCACCCAAGAAATTAATTTAGTTTAGACATAGCAACGTATAACGCACAACTAGTTGCTAATAAAATTGAACAGGCTCTAAATGTGGAGAATTTTTATTTTTATAAATACTCTTTAACGGTTAATAGTATCTGGTTGTGCTTTTAATATGATAACGTACATTGCTCGTACATTGCTACGGTAGGCTTTTCACAGTCATATAGTAGGTAATTTGTTCAGATTTTGAATATACCCCCGCCATTGCAACAGCGGGTTGGCGGCTCAAATACTTTTTCTAAAAACGGTGGTTTTAAAATAGTACATTGCTTCAAATTTTACGTACATTCGGTACATTGCTCGTACATTCCTCTCAAGCATATAGCATGACCATTTGTAGTCATACACCCGCCATTCTGATGCACACAATTTTTGTACTAACCTGGTTTAATTCGTTTATCATTTTATTTAATTGGTGAGGAGTTTCCGAGAATAAAATTATGTCATCGGCAAATCTGAGATGACTTAAAAAAAACCATTTATATTAATACCTTGATTGGACCATGGCAGCTCACTCATTACGTGTTGTAAGACGGCTATGAATAATTTTGGTGATATCGGGTCTCCTTGCCTGACACCTCTCTTTATGTTAATTACTTCGCCTACTCTATCCAGTTTGACTCTGCTTGTGCTGTTAGAGTAAATATTTTTTAGGATATTGATATACTTTTCATTTATGTATATTGCATTCAGCGATTCCCAGATGCTCTCGTGTGAGATTGAATCAAAAGCTTTTTTGTAATCGATGAAAGCCAAATACAGCGGTTTGTTAAATTCTAAATATTTTTCAATCACCTGGTCAACCACTTGGATATGATCCATCGTGCTGAAACCGCTTCTGAAACCGGCTTGTTCGATCGGTTGGTGAGCATCGATGACCGGGGCTATCCTTTCAAGTAGACTGGAGGCAAAAAGTTTATAAAAACAAGACATTAGGCTTATAGGACGGTAGTTGCCTATATCGGCTGGGTCACCTTTTTTATACAGTAGTATAATTTCCGATGTCATCCATTGATGTGGCACAGCTTCTTCGTCAAGTATTTTATTACACAACTAAATATACTGTGAATATTTCAAGCGTCTACCTGTTGCCGTTATTAATATCGAGCAAAAAACGGCAAAATAAATCACGTTTGTTATATGGGAGCCCCGCTTAAATATTAATTTTATTCTGTTTTTAGTATTTTTTGTCATAGCGGCAATAGAAATACATCATCTGTGAAAATTTCAATTGTCTAGCTATCACGGTTCATGAGATACAGCCTGGTGACAGACGGACAGACAGACAGACGGATCGTGAAGTCTTAATAATAGGGTCCCGTTTTTACCCTTTGGGTACGGAACCCTAAAAAACACTAATTACAACTAATACTTCAAACTGTAACTTTTCACGATCTGGTGTTAATGGTTTGGATGATTTAAAACGAATTAAGTACTTGTTTATCTACCAAGTCTCATCAGTTTCCCTAATCGCTTGACTTAATGAATACGCAGGAATTTAAAATGTCGCAATTATTCGTTATCTCATTAATAGCGATGCACGTCAATCAGCTAATTATGGATATATTTTCTAAATATGCTTAGTTTTAATTGTCAACCATCGCGGTCTGGCGTGTTCATTCGTACGCATTTCATATTTATTTGTTTTTGAACTTCAAAGAAATTCTCATAAAAAGGTAAGTGTTGAATATCGTCTTTTTTTTCAAAATTCAAAATTCTAATATTCATTTATTGGTGTAATTTTTGGTGCATTTTACATGAGATCTTAATAATAAATAAATCGTTCCTCAAAATCTACCTTCAAGGTGTACACTCTTTCGCATAATTAGTCATTATTATAAAACAGAATAATCAACACAATATTAAAATAAAATAATTACAACGAAACACAACATAAATTAACACAGAAAAGTCAAGCAAAACATTAACAATTTAGGATACATAAAAATAATGAATGAAATGGAATGTCAAAATCAAATAAATGTCAATGTTAAATAACTTACAATTTATCATTAAGGAATTCGTCATAATTCATAATTCATTTAATCATTTGTTAACATAGTTACAAAAAATAGATGGTATAAAAATTACAAGCGCGCTATGTTATGCCAGAAGGCGTACAAATATTGACATTAAAATTGATATAATAATTATTGGATTGCAATAGATTCTTGAAAAAAACACAAAACAAATAAAAATACATTACAAAATGATAAAGCAGAAATAAAAAATAATGTCAATAAAAAAAAGTATATATATTATATCAATTACGAAAAAAAAATATAATAATATAAAAATGTCACGTGCAATGTTAAAGAAAAAAAAATAACCAGAACGTCAATAGAATAATAGCATTTTTCCAATAAAAGATTTCTTAATTTGTTTTTAAATTGAATAATATTTAAGTTCTTTTTCGTTGAATATCGTTGTAACCATTTTAAACAGTTAGTATAAAAATATGGAATTACCAATAATTTGGTAGCAGATTCAGTGCTAAAATATTTTCTTATCCTTCTATCCTGTCAATTCGAGAAGAAAAAAATATTTTCTTGTCTAATTGTAACCGGCCTGTTTTGACAAATTAAAAAACAGGCAAAATGAGAGTCGGACTCGCGCATGAAGGGTTCTGTACCATTATCGCAAAAACGGCATAGAAAATCACGTTTGTTGTATGGGAGCTTCACGGATCGCCTAAGCCCGAGCAACCTTCGCGCATCTGAGACCTGTTTGGCAATCGCGGAAACTGACCCGAAGGATTAAACTCAAAATCTTCGGGTCCAATGTCAAATCCGTGCTGCTCTACGGGTGCGAAACGTGGAAGGTCACAAAGGCCGTCTCACGCCAAATACAAGTCTTCGTCAACCGCTGTCTTCGTCGCATTCTCGGAATTTACTGGCCCGAGACCATCTCCAATGTAGAGCTGTTGGAGAAATGCCACGAGAGCCCGATCGATCGCCAGATCAAGCGTCGCAAGTGGAGTTGGATTGGCCACACGCTCCGAAGGAGTCCCGACCACATACCCAAGCAAGCTTTGGACTGGAATCCCCAAGGGAAAAGAAAGCGTGGCCGTCCCCGTCAAACCTGGCGTCGCACCGTGTTGGCAGAAGCGACGAGCATCGGAATGACATGGAGCGAGGTGAAGCGTGAAGTTCAAGACCGATCGCGTTGGAGGACATCTGTGGACGCCCTCTTCGCCATATAGGGGTTATAGGACATTAAGTCAAGTCAAGTCAAGTATGGGAGCCCCCACTAAAATATTTATTTTATACTGTTTTTAGTATTTGGTGTTATAGCGGCAATAGAAATACATCATCTGTGAAAATTTCTACTGTCTAGCTTTCACGGTTCATGAGATACAGCCTGGTGATAGACATACGGACGTAAAACCAGTTTCGGTCGGACACTAATATTTTGTCTTCCTTGTCCATTACCACGTTGCTAATTTTCTTGTAAGAAAGACGCCATTTTGAACAAAGCCGTTACGTACCGTGTACCAACGATCTGTTTAACTTGTACAAGCCGTGTTCTATTATACTCATTAAGTATAAATTTCATATAGTCAGAAAAAGCGATTTTCGCCATCGATAAATTTAACTCTTTTGCAAAATTACTAACGAATCAGACAAGGCCCCGTCTAGGAAGGAGCTAGAAGCTATTAGGAATTCAAATAAATCTATTGCTAAAAACAACGTTTATTTTCACAAATGCAGCAGGTTTATGATTTGTCGAAACAACTTGATACTCATCCTAGTACAAAAGATATGTTCTTTTTGCGTGCCTCAGAGGTACAATCATTGCGGGAGTCATTTGAAGCAGTATGCTATGATTTTTATGAAATGCAGTTAATCATGAATCCTGAAACGCAATTCTCTGAAAGCGACGTAAAGGGCTTTGATGATTTATTCTTTCATGAAAAAAAACTTTTTTGCAATAAAACACTACCGACTTCCAAATAAAAAACTACAAAGTGAAAAATAACTTTATTTATGGAAGTTGGTGTCTTTCGTAGGTACCATTTTTTTGCGATATAGACACCGACTTCCAAAAATAAAGTTATTTTTCACTTTGTAGTTTTCTATTTGGATGTCGGTAGTATTTTTTTGCATAAAAATAATATTTTATCCTTTTTAGTTGTATCTACCTAATAGGCAAGTTGTTTAGTAAGTACCTATAACGCCAGAACAGTTTTTGTGGCTACCGAACTTTATTTGCAAAACATAATTAACAGTAGCTTTACGGCAAACAAGCCGGCAGCCCACCTGAAGGTAAGTGGTCACCACCACTGGTAGACATCCGCATTCAACTTACAAATTAGCTATTTAAAAGTCAAAAAGAGTTGTTTTCGCAGAAATTGATGCTTAGCAAGATTAAACCGGCCAAGTGCGAGTCCGACTCGCACACTGAGGGTTTCGTACAAACAGCTGCATTCACCAAAATAATAAGGTAACATTACTGAAGTATATAATATAATATGTATCATCCGAAATAAACAAAGGTCATATAGTATTACTAGGTACAGCCATAGTTAATGTCAGTGACTCTGGCGCTCAATCGAATTTCATAACTTTAAATTGTTTAGAGCGGCTAGGGCAGTCACGTCAAAAATGCCCGTTTTATATTATGTTTTCTATGTTATTATAGCTTTGGCATGACTACTTGCACTATGCAACGCCTCGGCATTCTGATAAACCTACTCTAAAAATCGATGCTATTATTCTACAAAAATTTATACGGTAGAAATTTCTGAGATATCCCTAAAATATAAAAACCTTTTGTTAGCGGATCCCTACTTCCATAAAAGGTCACCTGTCGACATAATTGTCGCAGGTGACGTATTTCCTCACATAAATAATGGAAACAAAATAATTTTATGTCCCACATTACCCACTGCGCTAAGCAGTATTTTTGGGTTCGTATTGTGTGGCATAATTGAAGTACCGTATACTTCTGATGATGTCGTTAATATAGCAACGTCTTGCAATCTAATGTCGTACATTAATGATAGATGATAGTGACACCGTCACCAAACCACTTAAAGCATTTTGGCAAATAGAAGAGTCGCCGTGCGACAGCACCCTATAAGCCCACTTGATAAACTTGCTGACGAAATTTATTCAGAACACCACTACAGGGACGAGACCGGTAGGTAAGTTTCACCTATCCTACTGGACTGAATGCCTCTAGGTGAACGACTAGACCAGACCGATTTTGAAAATTTATTTGTGTTTGAAAGAACATATGCCGAAATCGGTCCCATTTTAATTTGGTGAAGATCTGATGAAGGACTTCGGAGATATACAACAGAACTATTCAATAAATAACGACGAATCTCTCGGGATTGCTGCAATCGCTTGTCTGTTTATTGTTTATACCATTTCATAACATAACATCACGCCAGTATGCTCGAAAGGGGTACGCAGATCTATCATTTCACCGATTATGTTCAAATTTTATGTTATTCGGGTAAATCTGTTCTGCAAATAAAGTTCGGTAGCCACAAAAACGGAATCCAATTTGTTTACGATATCACATTCCATCTTTAATTCACCTAATTTAAATCAGGTACATTCATGTGTTAAATAATTAATTGAACAGTGAACGAATAATTTGTCTCATTTGGCTACCTCGATATAATTATTTATTTTCGATGGATCACACTTTTCAGAAGAAGGTCGAACTATAGGAAGGTCGTTCTGAAAACAAACAAAATGTCATCCCATGACTTACATAGATTAGGCTTGCGTTATGAGTTGCTGGAGGTTAATCTTGTACCATAGAATAGATGCCTATTTCTAAACGACCCGCCTGATGACTTGACACCATAGAGGAAAATAATATATCTTGACGCGATTTGATTTTATATCACACCGATAAGCGATTTTTACTAAGTAAAATAACAAGTAGTATGCTAGTATAAAAACAAGTTAGTCTGATCTATCAACTTTGGAAATTAAACCGGTTAGCATTCAATGTTTATTAAATACCTTAGTCCTTACTAAGGTTGTAATGAAACTTCGCCTCTGCCTCTGCGAATGCGGAATTATCGCAAGAAAATGGCCCTTTGCATTCACCTCCGCAAGAAGTCACTACGGAGCTTTTATGAAGAAAATGGTCTCCAAATAAGCAAATACCCTTATTGTGGCAGAGATTTCAAATTGTTGTTACCATTGTCACTGCCGCTGCCATGAGCAACACTAGTGCCACTATCGAAACCTGTTTGTTTTATGAATCACTACTAAATCACCTTAACGGTTCCGAAACTTATTTCTTTTGTGATCACAGTTTTAAGTTTAATATTTTTCTCATGTAAAAAAAAAGTTAGTAAACCTTTAACTTATACTCCTTGGTCTCCGTTTAGAAACGGTAATGTTTGTTAGGAAAAATTATTGCTTATTTTCACTTCATTCATTTTTAAACAGGCGTGATCAAAATCAGCTCTGTCTGCATAGCAGTAGAACGGCACTTATGCGCAAAAGTGATTTTTGCATGGCTCCTACGATTTATAATAAATTACTCAAAAATTGGAGGGAGCTTAATAATGTAGAATTAAAGAAGCAACTAAAATCGTTTCTAAGTAAAAGAGCATACTATAATATTAACGAATTTATGGAAGAATCCTTTGTAGATAGATCTTATTGCAATTTTGACATTTGATAATTTTTACATTGATTTGATTTGTATTAATTTTTATTTGACCTTTTCTTGAAATATTTATGTAGATTTTCTAATGTTTTAATAGTTCGATTTTTTATTTTTATTAACATATATACAATTGATTATTCTAAAAAAAACAAACCTATATACAAATAGAAAAGGGAGACGGAAAAGAGCTCATTGTGCATCATAAAATTCGTCCACATCGATGTCAAGGGGAAAAGTGCCCAGAACGCTGGCAACATTGCCGCGTTGGATGGCAATGCTGATTCTCTGGCCGAAGAAAAGGCCTGCCCTCTGGTCACGTGAAGAGTCGACGAGCTTTGTGCTAATTTGTCGAAAAAGTCGATGCGCACTCGGACCCCATGGACCTAAAGTTTCAACCCCAAACGGCTCAAACATATAACTTCTAATAAGGTTGTTATGTTTGCGCCGTTTGAGGTTTTCTGCACCAGCAGCAGCCGCCCCAGCACAGCCCGCCGTGCTAAGAAGATGGGATGGCGCAAGGGTGTCGACACATGTTGCATCCCACACCAAAGGCCTACCCACCTTCCAAGGCATTATGGTCATCCCGTCTGGTCTCTGCCCATCGTCGCGTGCCAAGCCATTGGGTTCTAAAACAGCTGGCACCCCGGCGGTGACAAGAGCTCGACGTATGATGTCATTAATGCAAGCGTGCCGTGCTATCCGGCCAGCGCTCCTACTGCAGGATAGGCCGAGGCGGTTGACTGCTTCACCACATTGACAACGATGTGGAGCTCCGCTAGGAGCACCCAAACGCAGACATGTAGCGATCCGGAAGGTGTTGTCACTCAACATAGTACCAATGTTGAGTGACGGTAGTGCCTGTAGCCAGAGGCCCGACTCCCACTCTCCCACAGCCAGCAGGCGGGCACGCTCAGCAGTATTGGTGGACGTATTTAAAAGTTTATTCCGTACCAATCTGCAGAGCGGCTCATCCCACTGTCTCTGGGAAGATGGGTTCTCGGGCAACGCCGTATTCGGGCAAGCCACTTTCCAGGCACACACTGCGTCGGTCGAGCACGGCACTTCAAAGTCAACCAGAGAAAGGGATAATATTTTTGTGGTTAACGTTTCAGTGCTGTGGACCGAAGACAGGAACGCCGGTAGGCTTATACTAGAAATTTTGCGGATGCCGAGCCCGCCAAAGCGAATGGGTAGTGTAGCTTGCATCCAGGCTCGATCATCCAAGGCCACATTTAAGATGGATGTCAGAGTGCATCGAATAATTTCGTAAATTTTTTCCAAGAGATGTGGCTGCTTCCATAAAGGGGAACAGCGGAGAAAATACATAAAATTTGGTCCAAAACAACAATACCGAATAAGAGTAAAAGCCGAATGAAGGTTAATTTTGGAGAGTCTATCCAAAATATCATTAAAATGGTTAATTTTGCCATCAATGAAAGAAGAAAAACTGTCTTCCAAAATTGGGGAACCTAGGAGGTGCAGTGAACTTTTATCTAAAATTTTGATCTCTGGGGCTATTGCATAGAATTTCTGTAGGGTCGGTTGTCTGTCACATTTGGAGTGGTTGAGGTCTAGGCCGATGGATTTAAACTGCTCTTTCAGGAATTTGAAATCTGCTAAAACGGTGTCTATGTCACCTCCTAGTGTTCCATCATCCAAATACCATAAGTTAAATTTCGAATTTAGTTTCTGATTTTCTAATTAGACATTATTCCTATTTGACATTTGATTGACATCTTCATTTTGACATTTGAATTACTTTTTTATTTGACATGCATTATTTTATTTTATTTGACATTGAATTTATATTTGACATTTTTTTTTAAACTGATATTATTATTTTAATTTCATTGATATTTGGAGATAACTGTTATTATTATTATTGATTTTCACTTTTTTTATTGTTTGCTTGATAATAATGGAATTAATTTATAATTAAACTAAGTCATTGTTTTTTGTTTATAATTTAACTTGCATAATATTTGCACGCCATAGAATGTGGCAAACATGTCGGGATCTTTTGTTTCTTTTTTTTGTTATCTTGCATGCATATTGTATGTATTACCCATGTTTGAGCAAATAAATCTTATCTTATCCGCCTTCGCTTAGGTGGCCTTCGTTGCAACCTAGTATCATTTTACAGTCTCAGAGTATACACGTTTGCTTCACTTTTTGTTCTTGAAATTGTGGATTCCTAAATTCTGTTACCCCATCATTTTCATATGTTTGTTATTGTCAAGTACAGTTTTAATATCTTGTGCAAGCCATAGGAGTTGGGCAAGTGTAGAACATAATTAAAAATATCCTTGAAATAAACTCGTTTTGGTATTCAGGCCTATCTACTACTTTATTCTCCTACTACTATATCTTAGAGTGGGAGCATAGTTAATTAAGGGGTATCTATTGACAAGGTTGTGCTACAAACAAAGAGTTCGATATAGTAAACGCACACATGTTGCCAAAACATCTTCCATCAGAAGATTCTTAATTTTTCTTGGCCTTAACTTTATGACAAAGTCCATGCAATTATAAACATATATCCATTTAATAAGATCCAATGTAAAAGAAAAATCAGGAGTATCTACAAGGACTCTCTTATGATGAACCAGAAGCGCTTTTGAACATTCCCAAATAGTGCCTAAGCTACTAAACACTTTCTTTAATCATTCATAATATCACTCATATTAATTTAAATACACACACCACATACCCACCACACCCCATACACACACACACAAAACACACATAAACAACACGCACACATACACACTTACACATGAAATGGCATTCAAATAGGATTATTTTATAATGGAAGGCTACTAGGAGACCACTATTTAAGGGTATCAACTGCAATTCGAGATACAGACTGTCACCTAGTTCGGATGCGGATCAAGAGAAGTCCTATATGTGCAAGCTCCTAGCCGTATATTCTCATTTGATTTTATTTTTGTAATATGTGTGTAATTATCTTTGTTATATCAATATTATTTGATTTGATTTGAGTACACAATGCACATACAAATAGGGTTTACTATTACTTCGGTGTAAGCTATTTAATTCATATACTAGGTTGTAGATCAATGACACAGTAAAAACCAAATGTGTAAAACATATCACAGGAGGGCATCGGAATAATGTAAAGAAAACACTGACACAAACTGAAACTGACTGTAGGGTTGTTTTTAAGAGATTTTCTAAATGGTTATCTGTTAAAATTTTAATTATTGACACAATATTACATATTTTCGCACTTATAAGTAGCATAAAAATATTTCAATACTAATGCTCAATATTTTCGATTCTTACAGATGATGCGGCGACTCAATATTTACACTATACTCGTAGTCCTAGTATTTGGTCTCTGTGTTCTTCTCATTATTAATGTTGGAACCCATTATTCTGATAAGGCATATCATCCCGCATCTCTCGAACACCGGAGAAATATCAAGATTATAATAAAAGTCGAGAATGGAGAGGATACATACACGCAACAGATACCCATTGTACTACATGATGGCACACATGAAACGGACATAGAAAGTATAAATGTAATGATAAACGAAAATCATTCCAATGGACGAAGAAACGTCAATAATATAAACAAAAACGCACTAATCGTAGACCACAGTTCTGCAAACGTAGAGAAGATATTAGAAATAGCAAGAACAGAAAGAAAAGAAGAACTCACAAACTATAACTTTTCTCAATCAGATGCTAAAAGTTTAGAAGATTTAGTTATGGAATCAGGAGGACAACCCCTACGAAGCCTAATAATATCATCATGGAGATCAGGATCTACATTTCTTGGAGACTTGGTGAATGCAATCCCAAGCACTTACTATCATTATGAACCGCTGCTCATGTATGGAACTAAACAAATCAGGGATCTTAGTGAAGCAAGCGACGCCTTGAGCATCATTAAAAGGATGTTTAAGTGTAATTTTAACGGTTTAGAAGACTATTTTGAATTTGAAAGTAAAGACTTAAATCGGTTTAGTCATAGCACCAGATTATTTGATTATTGTAAAGATGACAGCAATAATGAGTTATGTTATAATCCAGAGTTTATTTCACGGCTATGCAAGGTGTATCCTTTCCAAAATATGAAGCTTGTGCGATTCAGGTTACGTCTCGTTGAGGAAATATTGAACGATAAAGAGTGAGTAGCTTTTAAATGTTTTCCGTGGAGCGATCCTACTACTAAGAGTATAATAAACGTAAAAGTTTGTGAGGATGGATGGATGTTTGTTACTCTTTCACGAAAAAACTACTAAACGGATTTTGATGAACCTTTAAAAAAGTATAGCTTATACATCACAACATACATAGCTAATACATAGCTTATACATAGGCTATAATTTATAAAGATATTGGGAGAAGAACTAATACCACGCACTTGGAGTAGCGGGCAGCTAGTATTTACATAAGTGTTTAGAGATCCTATTGATGTTTAACAATTCAAATTAAGTTAACACGTGTCATTCAAATGTCTATTTAATAAGAAGAATGTTCCTACAACGTCCAAAATATACGAGATTGACATGAACTACCAAATTGTCACGTGGTTATTCAAAGGACAAGTCGTTGGTTGACAGCATTTACAGCTGGTAGAATTTCACTTTATCACTCTGTTACAGGACACTTGAAAGCCACAATATTATAGTAGTTGTTGCTGTTACAGTACTTATTATTTTTAAACTGAATGGCTTCCAGGCTCAATGTGAAGGTGATACTGTTGGTCCGTGACCCGCGCGGCCTGATGCAGTCGAGGCGACACCTGCTCTTCTGCAAACTATCTCCAGATTGCTGGGAGCCCCCCCTGGTCTGCGCCGACTTGGCCAGTGACTATTGGGCGGCAAGAGAGATAATGCAGAAGTATCCAGACAGACTGATGTAAGTTTCAATGCCGTTTCTCTTACATATAGCTGGAGTGGAAGTATGTTAGCTGGGATTCTTTGCAAGATTGGAGAAGGTTAATAGTTTACTTAGGTAATAAATATTTTCATTGCAATACTTTGTGGCTTATTCAATCTAATCTTGGTAAAGTTGAACTTTATCGCTGAGTATTTTTATTCAAAACACTAACAGGTTTATAGGGTTCCGAAGTCAACAAGGAACCCTTATAGTTTCGCTGTGTCCGTCTGTCCATCCGCAGCTTAGCTCAGAGAATCTAAGTACTAGAAAGCTATAATTTGGCATGGATATACATATTAATAATTCCGACTAAGTGGTAAAATAAAATCAAGATAAAAAAAAAAAAACTTGTACCTCACATAGACGTAAAGCGGGGATGTATTTTTTTTCTCATCTGTCCCATGGTGTGGGGTATCGTTGGATAGGCCATTCAAAAGTATTATGGGTTTGTTAAAACCATTTTTCGATTCAGAGATCCGTTTGCGTTAAATTAAGCTTTAAATTGCAAATTTATGTTAGAGTCAAGTGTACCCCCCCCCCCCCCCTGCCAGCAAAATGGTTGCTCTTGGCTATGTGAAAAAAATCACGGCAGTAGTTAATATAACGAAATTACGAGTAAAAGGAAAACTATCACGGATAAGTAGGTTTTACAAGTTTACGAGTTATTGTCGACCAACTTATAAAATGTACTTGGAACAGTAAAAATTTTGTACAAATGCCATTGAAAAATTACTTAAATAACGTTGTTAGCTGTGTAAAACAGAGTAATTATATGCTTATGAACCATGTAAAAACAAACAAAAATAAAATCATAACAGGCTTTCCAAGTTTACAAGTAATAGTCGACCAACTTATAAAATGTACAGTACAGTAAAAGGCACAGTAAATTTTTTGTACAAATGTCATTAAAAATTACTTTAATAACGTTGTTAGCTGTGTAAAACAGATAGTAAATATATGCTTATGAACCATGTAAAAATATACAAAAATAAAATCATAACATCCTAAATAATAATGATTTCTAATTAATAATGTTTAAGCTCGAATATCACATTGGAGAGGCCGGAGTCGTTAGCAGTACCGGTCCGTAGTCCATACGACGCATGCGCGCGGGGGAGTCTTTTTTGTGTTAGTGTAGAAGTATTTTCGACGTTTTGTAATCTAAAGTCAAATTAGATTCGATTTCCAAGCAAATTACTTATCTTCTTTTGTCGATATCCATCTATAAAGTCAATATCCGACCCGACTACATCACTAATTGAGTAGCGTAAAACTTTCCAGAACGAAATAATGAATACCGCAGATTAGATGTGAATACATAGGATTTTTTTTAAATCCGAAAGAGAATTAAACGAGGAGCGTGCACGCAAGTATCCAGGAACGAGCCATACCAGGCTCTAACGCGCGCTCGTATCCGCTCCTTTCGCAATTCGCACCCGCGTTGCTACTCAAATAGATAATATTTTTCTTACTTCAGTTGCGAAGTTGGATTTTATAACTCCTTCTTCAGTTACCAGTTAGTCCTTATTTAGTTTAAGTCAATACTGAATAGGTTATATCTAGACAAGCGTGCTTCACCGTAGACCACATCATCGCTTACCATCAGGCGAAATAGTGGTCAAACGCGATATAAAAAAAAACATCAAGTGGGCCCGTTTTTAGACGTTGTGTGCCGCTGAAACCGTTTTAATGTTCATGTAACAACAACAAAACACCCTTCTTAGTCCGCATTATTATGCAACTTCGGAACCCTATTACTGCGCGTAACCCAACACGTGCTTGGCCGGTTTTTATTACATATTAGTATCACTAAAACTTGCATAATAATTTGTTTGAATGTTAAGGTTAAAATATTCAAATTACAGGGTCATACGGTTTGAAGACTTAGCACTGAAGCCAAATAAAACTACAGATCGTATACTAAAGTTCCTAAAGATGGATGGAAGGCAGGCATTTAACGAGTTCCTGCAGAAGCACACCTTTGTTGAAGTGGCTGGTGTCCACTCCACTTTCAAAGTCTCTCGTAATATTCCTTTTAAATGGAAGACTGCTCTAGACTTTAGTTATGTTAGTAAAGTACAGGTATGTCACAATTTCGATGTCTTCGGCTTTCTGTAAATCTAAATTATTACTTTTTTATATTGGTGTTTCTTTTATTAATGCAGCAGTAATATTTACTTTTGGTCAGCTCACCTTCTCTTAATTACTGTATGTTTTGTATATTATAATACTTTTTTACTAGGTGTATGCAAGGCCTTTGCTCAGTAGTAGAATAGATTCGTGATATAGTTGATAAAAACAAATACATGCTAAGTTTGGATAAATGCTTTGGGAACGTGGCAAATAAAACAATATTTTCTCATTTTAATTTCTAGTCGTGTAGAAATCTAATTTTATAATCACCTAACGAAAAACATAACATTTCAGATGGCTTGCAGAGAATCTATGCGTTTATGGGGATACAAGATGGCGGACAATATGACCCATATGATGAGCAAGGACTTCAATCCTATTGAAGATTATACAATCTGATAGTAAACATAATTTTGCTTTCGGCGTTGCTCATAATTGATGCAGTATGAGCGATGAACCGTGATGATTCCAGATTGGTGGTAAAAAAAGCCCCCTAGAGGGAGAGGCTTTACGTTTATAAAAATAATGTGGCATACAATTGAACTGATATTTTTAGGAATTATTTTACAATCGTAGGAGGTACAATATACATAATTATACGAAGTGATATTCTATCTGCCTATCAAGTGATAAAGGTTTTTAAAAAGTCCAATATCTATGGGCTTTTTTTAAAGTCAAAGTCAAAACGTTTATTGCGCAACTGAAATGTCACGTGATCAATTTAAAACCTTGTGGACCTTTAAAAATCGTTTCGGAGATAGAATTTGACTTAGCGCTAGTTTGCTACATTATTATTTCTACACCATTGTTTCTCGAAATTGGTTTTTTGCTCTTATTTGAAGCTTGATGTTTCTGTTGTAATTTTAATTTATGTGTAAATCAGATTTCTCTGTGAGAGGGAAAGGGCCGTATTCCACCACTTGGGCCCAGCGCAGGTTAGTGGATGTCACATGTCAACTTCGAATTTATGGTTCTTGGACATGCCGATTTCCTCATGATGTTATACTTCACCGTTTTATGAGCAGTGGTGATGAAATAATTTACACAAAGTAAAGCGCCTGCCTGGGTTCGGGTTCGAACTCGAAGTTACCACTGGGCCACCACAGATCTTTTTTTTGTAAATTAAAAATAAATAATTTATTTTTCTATATTTATTTGTTTTTTTTATTTGTTATGGGTTTGCTCTTGACTCTAGTCTAGGTCATAGGTGACAGAGACAGAGTCTACACGATGGAGTGAGCTTACCCAGAAGAAGCCTGTTCACTCTAATTTTGAAGAGATTCGGGTTGAATGCGTTCGGAAACACTGACGCAGGTAGTGAGTTCCATTCATTCGCAGTGCGCATTATGAAGGATGTTAGGAAGCGCTTGGTGCGAATTGGTTGAATGGCAACAAGGTAAGGATGATAACTTGCAGTGCGTCTAGATGTCCGATGGTAGAAAGGGGCTGGTAGGATGAGGTCGTGTAGTTCTTGAGCACACACACCGAAGTACAGTCTGTAGAAGACCGACAAGCAGGCAACTTTGCGGCGATGAGCCAAGCTGTGCAGCTTGGCATCCGCCAGCTCAACGTCGCCAATGAGCCTCTTGGCTCAGCGTTCCACTGAGTCAAGCGCGGCAAGCTGATACTTATTTGAGCCATCCCAAAGGTGGCTGCAATACTTCATGTAGGATCGGACTTGCGCTTTGTATAGGGTCAAATCTGTCCGCTCCACCATAGCCTCTCTCAAGGAAAGAACTTCTTCCACGCTGGTTTTTGCGCTGGACAAGTATCTCTCTGAAACAGTACTGTCATCTGCGTACCCAACAATACCAGGCTGAAGTAGGTCATTGATGTGCAGCAGGAAAAGAGTTGCAGAGAGAACAGACCCCTGAGGAACTCCGGCATCAATAGCCATGAAGTCACAGGAGCAGCCGTCAATGACTACTCGGATCGACCGTTCACTGAGGAAGTCTGATATCCAGCTACAAAAACCAGCGGGGATGCCATAAGCAGGAAGCTTACTGAGTAGACTCGCGTGCCAGACCCTGTCAAAGGCCTTCGAGATATCAAGGATATTGTTGCTATTAATCAATCAAAATCAAATCAAAAATGTTTATTTCGTTATTACAACTTGCATACACCAGGAGGTGCCGCTCTTTTATATCTTGCCAGTGTAATAAGTTACAAAACAAAAGTGCAAAGAAAATGAATGGGTAATTAATAGAACATTGTGATACAAGGGTGGAAAGTAGGTTATTGTAAACGAACTGTCATTAACAAGCCCGAGCTGAAGGCGAGGGTTTTCAATGACACGAGTTTGCAATAACCTACACACCCGTGTATCACACAACAGTTTTTCAATACAGTTGTGGGAAATAGTAAAAATAAATCAAATAATTAAATATGTTTATTTCAATATACATACATGGGTAAATAGAAAAACACACTAGATCCCTATGGGTCGAAGTGTCCGAGCTACTTCTCGGCCCCTCCACAAGATAAGAAGATAGGTAAATAGAAAAAACACAAAGAATTAATACTGAAAATTGAGAGTAAAATTCGAGCAATTAGTAAAATTCTGTGAAATTTGCTGTTGTGCACCGGATGAAGATCGCTTAAATCGTATAGGCTCAGTAGTTTTTTCAGTGGTCTTTTTCTCGAAACATGTAGTGTCACTGAATTTTTGTTGTTAAAATTATAACAAAACAATACATAATAAAATAATAGTGTGTGTTTTAATTGTAGTTGTGGGCGGCGTGGGTGGCGGCAGCTCTTCCCTAGAATTTTATGGACTTGTCTCGGATGACGGCCCTTCTCGAGACGTCAAAGTATTATCGATCACCGCATGGTAAGAGGCACATTGAACATTAATATCAAGCTTGAAAGGTCTCGACTGATGAAGTCCACGCTCCGTCCAGCACAGATCCAGATCGAAAACCCCGAAATCTTTCAGCTCGAACTCCAGAATCGTTTCGAGTGCCTAGGGAGCTCCGTGGACGATTACAGCGATGGGTTCGTGGAAGCTGTCCATACGGTCGGGTCTAAGTTTTTCAAGACCCGCCGTACAGATAGAAACAAAAAGCTCTCTGATCCAACTCTAAAGCTAATGAAGGAGAGGCGTGAGATGATCCTGCAGTCTTCAGACGATGCGGTGAAATACCGGCAGCTAAATAGACGGATCTCAAAGTCCTTGAAAAGCGACCTCCGCCGCTTTAATACTGAAAGTATTAAAGATGCGATTGAGCGGAATAAGGGCTAGAAGGTCTTTGCAAGGGATCTGTCTATTGGGCAGAGCCAGCTCACAAAACTGAAGACCGATGATGGCAGGATCGTTTCCACCAAACCGGAGCTTCTGAGGGAGATCGAGAGATTCTATGGGCAGTTGTACACGTCAACCAGTAAACCCATTGCGAATCTAGCAAACGACCCAAGAGCTAGATTGACCCGACACTATACCGAAGATATCCCGGATGTCAGCCTGTACGAGATTAGGATGGCTCTGAAACAGCTTAAAAACAACAAGGCGCCGGGTGATGACGGAATCACTGCTGAACTCCTGAAGGCGGGTGGAAAACCGGTCCTTAAGGCCCTTCAGAAGCTGTTTGATTCCGTCATACTCGAGGGCAAAACGCCACAGGCATGGTGCAGGGGTGTGGTGGTACTCTTCTTCAAGAAGGGCGACAATGCCCGGCTGAAGAACTATAGGCCCATCTCACTTCTTAGCCATGTCTACAAGTTGTTTTCAAGAGTCATCACGAATCGTCTCGCGCGCAGGTTTGACGACTTCCAGCCTCCCGAACAAGCCGGATTCCGAAAAGGCTTTAGCACCGTAGATCACATACATACGCTGCGGCAGGTTATACAGAAGACCAAAGAGTACAACCTGCCTCTCTGTTTAGCGTTTGTGGACTACGAGAAAGCCTTCGATTCGATCGAGACTTGGGCTGTACTGCAGTCTCTCCAACGGTGCCAGATCGACTACCGGTACATTGAGGTGTTGAAGTGTCTGTACAGAAACGCCACCATGTCAGTCCGTCTTCAGGATCAGACCTCAGAACCAGTCCTTCTCCAGCGTGGCGTGAGACAGGGAGACGTCATTTCTCCGAAACTGTTCACTGCTGCGCTGGAAGATGTATTCAAGGTTCTGGACTGGAGCGGCCTAGGCATCAACGTTAATGGCGAGTACATCACTCACCTTCGGTTTGCCGACGACATAGTGGTCATGGCTGAGACCATGGAGAGCCTCAGTACAATGCTCGATGACCTCAGTAGAGCTTCCGAAAGAGTGGGTCTGAAAATGAACATGGACAAAACCAAGGTGATGTTGAATGCCCATGTCACACCCATTCCTATCAAGGTTGGAGACTCTACACTCGAAGTTGTGGACAACTATGTCTACCTGGGACAAACGATCCAGTTGGGTAGGGCCAATTTCGAGAAAGAGGTCAACCGTCGAATCCGACTCGGCTGGGCAGCGTTCGGGAAGTTGCGCGGTGTCTTCTCGTCCAACTTACCACAGTGTCTAAGACAAAAGTCTATGACCAGTGTGTGTTGCCAGTGATGACATATGGCTCTGAGACGTGGTCGCTAACAATGGGCCTTATCAGAAAGCTTACAGTCACTCAAAGGGCAATGGAGAGGGCTATGCTCGGCGTTTCCTTGCGTGATCGAATCAGAAATGTTGAGTTCCGTAAGAGAACCAGGGTTACCGACATATCCCGAAGAATTACCAAACTTAAGTGGCAATGGGCAGGGCACATTGCTCGCAGAACGGATGGCCGATGGGGCAGAAAGGTTCTGGAGTGGCGACCGCGAACCGGAAGACGTTGCGTTGGAAGGCCTCCCACCAGGTGGACCGATGACCTGGTGAAGGTTGCAGGAATCCGCTGGTTGCGGGACGCACGGGACCGGTCAATGTGGCGACGCTTGGGGGAGGCCTATGTCCAGCAGTGGACGTCTTTCGGCTGATATGATGAACAAGCATACATAAACTTACGCTTTTTTCGGATGGGTGTGAGTAGGAAGAAACTACAAAATGCGACCTGCTGCGTTATATTCACGTTCATACATCTACACGCACGCTGGTTATGATATGCACGCACGCTGGCCTTTCTGAAGAACATCACAATAAGATCTGTTGCGGACGGCACCCGGGTGGTGTAAGTACCCACGGTCGCCCTGGGACAGTATCCCACTGTTGTTTGACGTGCTTTCCATACGCTCTGAGTCCGGCGACTCTGCTGGTGGCACACGTCACCACGCACCCCTGAATGCGTATGTAGGATGGTAGAAACGAGGACGACCAACATACAAGACCCACGTTTTGACTAAAGAAATAAAAATCGGGCATTTTCTTGAAAAATCTTGTTGCACGTGTTTTAGGCTATTTTTTGCGTTCATCTTTAGATATGTACTTAGCCGAAATCTTAAGAGCCTTATTAACCTTTTAAACATAAATATAATCATTACAATTTTAGTTTTTTACACCCTTTATTGACACACGACAATAATAATTACACATTTTAAAACAATTAAAAAGTTCGTAGAACAATAATATTAAAAGTTTGGTACACTTTCATTACATTGGATAAGCCAATTATCTCGTACGATAAACGTGTGGACTGATTAACTTATTTTGATTAACCGATTACATTTACAAATTCACTTCAAAAAATAATAATTATTAAATTAAAATACAATAAATTAAGGGGTCTCCCATACAACAAACGTGATTTTTTTGCCGTTTTTTTGCGATAATGGTGCGGAACCCTTCGTGCGCGTGTCCAACTCGCACTTGGCCAGTTTTTTATTTACGCCAACATTCTTACGGATACATTTTCCGTGTTGGTAATATTGAAAAACGCGGCTGCTGTTTTGCATTGTAACACGCAGACCTATGTATTTCTTCACAATTTCACAAAATTTGCCATGATATATATTATGAAGGTCCGGTGTACTTTATTTTCTGTGTTTGGTATTTTTACCAGAAGTATTTCGCCATGGAATTCTATGTCACTCATGTCCATATTTGCTAACTCCTGTCATCTCATGGCGCCAGTTACGCCAAAAATAAATATAACCGGAAAACAAACGAATACGTAGGTCAGGTAAATAGTGTACATAAGTAAATACCGTTCATAAAGTTGTTTGATTTTTAGAGCAAATTATACTGCATAAAAATTGGTGAAACAAACATTTGTTAACAAATATTTATCGTCTGGCGCTTCATTTCGGTATTTTTCCACGTCATCGGCTGTCAATACTTTTGAGTTTTTGCTTCTAAAATCATCAGACTGCCGTTTCATAAAAGCTGATAATTTTAGGTAACTTCGGAGATCTGTGTCATTATTTATTTTGAGAGTAGTTTTTAACATGAAATAAATTGACCACAATTTAGATGGTTTATATGTGCCACTCAATTCATGAAAATGAGCTGTTAGCTTATTATCAGGCATTCAGTTTTCTTTTGTTTTTCCATAAAATAAAATTATTGTAAGTCGCCATAGGGGGACGTACCCAAACGTCAGCACTGCACCAATTAACAGCACCTTGGCGAAAAAAACGGCAGAATTTGTCTTTTTAGTAATAGCAACATTCTTAATACGAAAGCGTTCAAGATCGCGTCAGTAAAGTGATTTAAAGAAGTCGTTCTGCAGTTACTGTTATTTTTCGGCCATTTTAATTCAACGGTGGTAACTTCGTACTTAAATTAACCATTCTATTTGTAGTGTTTTAGACGGTTGTAATGAATATTGAAATTTGAAATAAAATTTAAATTTTATTTATTAATTGCTTTCTAAGATATATTATGGTACTTTTTAGAATAAGATATTTAAAACTTTCTGTTAACTTATTACAAAACAGAGGGTGCCAACGATTGGGTAAACATTTTTAATTTTTTTGGTGGTTTTTCAATTATTATCTTTGTTGGTATTATGGAATAAGGTTATTTTTAAAACAAACAATATACAATTGTCGTTTTCCAAATCAAAAAACTGAAACGACTTTTACCATTTATCAGCATAATTAGTTTAATTCTGTGCCAATAAATAAATGGATTTATCTGAACCCGATTTCTAACTTGAGCTCTTGCGCTGATGCAGGGTGTGAAAATGAAGCAAAAAAAAATAAACAACTGAGAAGAAAAGGAAAAATGGCTACCAATAATTAAAAATAAATTAATTAATTAATCAACACAATTAATAGTAATTAATTATGAATAATAAGACAACAAAACAGCTTAAAATAACAAAAAGCCCAGGAGATGATGGGATTACTAACGACATCTTAAAAGCAATCATGGACCCCCTTACGCCAGTGTTTACTAAGCTCTTCAATAATATATTACCTTTGTTTTCCTTACGAAATAATTACAAATTCGCTAACAAAAAAATCTAAGTGGATTTCAAAGGGAATAAAAAAATGCAGTAAAAGGAAACGTGTGCTTCTGTGGCAATACAGAACAAAGCCCACTCTCAATAATAAAAATGTGTTCAAAGCATATTCACATAGACTTAAGAGAATCATATCTTTAACACAAAGATCTCAAAATAACTATTTCATCAAAACATCACAAAAAATCCAAAGCAGCGTGGACTGTAATTAACAAGAATAAAGCCTACTTTCCTAAAGAACCTATAAGTGAAATAAAAACTGACACAAAGATAATTACGAACCCTATAGAAATAGCAAACTAGTTCAATGAATATTATATTAACCAAGTATCGAATTTAAATCTTAGCATAACACAAGACATCCCCATTCAATTAAACTCTTTGAACTCTTTATGTATGGAACCAACTATACCGAACGACATCATGAATCAGATTAGGTCTCTTAAAGATACAAATAGTGTAGGTAGTGATGGAATATGCACAAAAGTTATAAAAGCAGTCTCTCAATACATAGCCCCACATCTAAGTTACATAATCAATTTAGGTATTGAGAAAGGCATCTTCCCGGAGCAGCTCAAAACCTCCATAGTTACTCCACTATACAAAAAGCAAGACAAATGTCTCATGAAAAATTATAGACCTATTGCTTTGATACCTATATTTGCGAAAGTATTTGAGAGGGTCATATATGAAGCACTTTATACATACTTAGAGAAATCAAACATTCTAGTTAATGAACAGAAAGGATTTCGTAAGAACAGGACAATTAATATGGCTATCCATGGTCTGATACGCCCTATCCTATCGAATATTGATAAAAGAAAACCCGTATGTGCTATATATATGGACCTTACAAAGGCTTTTAACTATGTAGACTATAGGATACTTTTAAATAAATTATAGAAGTATGGTATAAGATATTTTGAATCTTATTGAATCTTACTTACACAATAGAAAGCACATTATAGAAATAACACGAATATGCCCACGCACTGGAAATGAAAGAAGATATCGATCTAGTAGTAGCATAATTAAATACGGAGTCCCCCAAGGCAGTGTGTTAGGACCTCCATTATTTTTAACATATATAAATGATCTACCTGGGGAAATAAAGCATCCTATGGTACCATTTGCTGACGACAGCACGGTAGTAATAAAATGTGACGATCCTAATACATACGAAGCAGAAATAAATTTGACATTAAATAAAATAGTTACTTGGCTTAATAAAAATAATCTAGTCATAAATCTAGAATAGACTAAAATAATGCATTTTTATCAAAGAATTCCTAATATAAACGTTGACATTAACTATTTGGGGATCAAAATAGAGTCGGAAACTGTGACTAGATTCCTTGGTGTTCATCGCCATCTGCCTAGCCTTTTCCCAACTATATTGGGGTCGGCTTCCAGTCTTACCGGATTCAGCTAAGTACCAGTGTTTTACATGGAGCAACTGTCTATCTGACCTCCACAACCCGGTAACTGGTAACACGGTACCTCTTGGCTAGACTGGTGTCAGATCTTATAGTATCCATACTTACACTTTTACTATCAATCATTCTCATATTTTATAAAATGTCCTTTTTCCATATTAAATCGATCTAATTCGATTTATTAACTTTTGCTGAAATAGAATATTGAATTTTATAATTTTTCAATGTTTACTTTTTGTCTGACATTACGTCAGTTGTCAAGCTGTCATTTACTTTTTCTTTAATTTTGTGTAATTTTCTTAGTGACTATGAAGGTTTAATTTGATTTATGTAATTTAAATTATTTTGATTAGTTGTTAGCTCTAATAATGTATAATAATTGTTAATTTACTATTGTTTACTGGATAGTAGTTTCTTATCTTCTTACGCTTGTAAAATGTTATAACGCTCACAGAATTATTTTATGACTGATTAATACAGGCCGTTTTAAATACAGGCAACTCACAATGTAAAAATTATAGAAAGAATAATGGAATTCTAGAAACGTTTGTTTGGAAAAACGCTGACTATAAAAGGCATTGCCCAGACATTCCTGCGGCAGTTTGGAATCTGCACTGAAATCCGAAAGACGATTTTACCTTGAATTACTAAATGTCAAGTCTTGATCTGAAGACAAGTCTATTAATATCCAGCTCGTGTATGTCTATAACTGAAGTTTATCCAGTTTAATATATTGTGTGTGATATACTGTGTCTGATTTTTAAACTACGTATCCGCCTACCGTATGCCTACATAACAGCATATCAACCCGTGTGCCAGCTAGACCATCGTGGTGCCTATCTGTCAATTTGGAGCATATCACTACTCAAGAGGCGTTCCTGTCTGACCTGCTGCCTACTCCACGTCTTCCTGCCTATCCGACCTGCCGCCTGGTTAGCCGCCCACCGACTTGCTGTCTACTCCACGTCTTCCTGCCTATCCGACCTGCTGCCTGGTTGGGCCGCCCACGTCGTGCGAAGCCGGCCCACGAAGATTTTTATACTTTTTATATTCTTATTTGTATTAACGTGGCTTACGTGTAGCTATTTTAGCTACACGTAACGTTACAATCTCAAGCTCCTGACTACCCGTAGCGACTGCCAAAGATCTTCAAATGACAGCCAGGACCAACGGCTTAACGTGCTTTCCGAGGCACGGAGGAAACTCGGTATGTTAAAATGGTCACCTATCCACGGACCGACCTCGTCAAGCGTTGCTTAACCTTGATGATCGACCCGTGCGGCTGTTATTATTTAGCCACGAGCTCCTCACTAGATTCCTTGGTGTTATTATAGAACTTGTCCTGGAAACCGCAAACGGACGATATATGTAAGAAAGTTAATAAATTTGCATATGCCCTCTATAAATTGGCAAAAATTGTAAACGTAGAATCTCTTTTAATGGCCTACCATGGCTATGTTGCATCCGCACTAAGATATGGCATAATATATTGGGGCAATTCAGTAAATAAAGAGAACTGAGACTATTTACAAAAAAAAACTTGACCAATTATTGAAAACGTAATCTAGCAAGTGTTACACCATTTTTGAATCCTTATTAAATGCGCCAATTTTTCATGTTACTTGCCAAACTAGCGTAGTACTTTTTTTTTCAGTACTGTCAGTTAAAGTTGGGCGAAATAGTAAATTTGAATAATTTGGTTTTGAAAAAGTTTAATTTTCTTCCAATTAGGAGGAGTTGGCTTTGAATTTTAGGCATAAATCTACACAAGCATTATTCAAGATTACATAATAATAAAAAAAATTGATAAATTATGGGATTTGTAGCAATTGGAGTTAAAGAACCATTACAGGGATTGATTTTTTTAGTAAATTTTTAAAGTGACCATAAATTTTTAAAAACATGAGATAGATTTTTTTTCGTATTTTTCTGATAACTGTTATAACTTGGTCTATCACCCATTTACGGCTTGACGTCGATTTCTGGGACACCCTGTATATATGAAGTAAATGTATTTGTCAAAACAAACAACGCTCTATATATATTTTTTTTTATATTTGTAATGTGTTTGCTCTTGACTCTAGTCTAGGTCATAGGTGACAGAGACAGAGTCTACACGATGGAGTGAGCTTACCCAGAAGAAGCCTGTTCACTCTAATTTTGAAGAGATTCGGGTTGAATGCGTTCGGAAACACAGACGCAGGTAGTGAGTTCCATTCATTCGCTGTGCGCATTATAAAGGATGTTTGGAAGCGCTTGGTTCGAATTGGTGGAATGGCAACAAGGTAAGGATGATAACTTGCAGTGCGTCTAGATGTCCGATGGTAGAAGGGGGCTGGTGGGATGAGGTCGTGGAGTTCTTGAGCACACTCACCGAAGTACAGTCTGTAGAAGACCGACAAGCAGGCAACTTTGCGGCGATGAGCCAAGCTGTGAAGCTTGGCGTCCACCAGTTCAACGTCGCCAATGAGCCTCTAGGCTCTGCGTTCCACTGAGTCAAGCGTGGCAAGCTGATACTTAGCTGAACTATCCCAAAGGTGGCTGCAATACTCCATGCAGGATCGGACGTGTGCTTTGTATAGGGTTAAAAACTGTCTAGGCGTAAAGTATCGTTTCACCTTGTTTAGGATGTACAAATAGCTTTTAAAAGTCATTACAAGAAACTTCGTGATAAAAATAAGTTAGAGCTTAAAGTACCTTGTGCAGGCACGGCTTTAATGAGTAAAAGCTTTTTCTGTATGGCCCAGAGAATATTTAATAAGTTGCCCTGCTCAATAAAAAGTCTCAATTTAGTCAATTTTAAGCATATATTACGTAATATATTAGTACGGAAATGTTACTATTGTCTCAGTGACTATTTTGAAGACAGTGCTTTGACTTTTTTTTTTTTTTATATATATGTTTTCTTTTGCAATCTATTCTTAAAACATTCAGCAAACGGTTAAGTACGTAATATTTGGCTTGGAAGACAGGAAGTCCAGTGACATACGCCCTTATTATATTTACTCATCCTCCCTACAGGTCAGCAGGGCTCTTTCTCTTCAGTCGATTGAATTTGGAGTCACTGTTCATTAAGTGTTTTGCTAGTATGTTTGGGTGGTTTTCTAGTCTCTTCTTGTAGCCCGTCATAGAGTTTTTGATTTGTTCTTTGATGGTTCGAATTTCAAGATCATGGTGCAACTGCTGGTTTGTTACAAACCAAGGGGCGTTCGTTATAAGTCTCAACATCTTTGATTGGAACCTCTGTAGTATTTCGATGTTTGAATTGGAGGCGGTTCCCCAGAGCTGTATCCCGTAAGTCCAGACAGTTTCAGTATGCACTTGTATAACAGTAATTTATTTTCTAGCGACAACTGAGATTTTTTGTTGAAGATCCAGTACATTTTTCGGAATTGGATGCCTAGAGCTTTGCGCTTGGTAAATATGTGTTTTTTCCACGTCAGACGACTATCCAGATAGAGTCCAAGGTATTTAGCTTCTTTAGCTTGTGGAATTTGTACCTTGTTCAGCTTTACTGGAGGACAAGTGTTATGTCTCAAAGCAAAGGTGACCTGAACCGATTGTGTTTCATTAGCTTTGATTCGCCAGAATTCTAGCCATTCGGAGATGTTATCTAAACAGATTTGAAGCATGTGGCTAGCTTTTAATGGATCTTCATGGACAGCTAAGGCTGCTGTGTCATCAGCAAAGGTGCCTATTACGACTCCTTCTGTCATAGGTAGATCTGAAGTGAAGAGCAGGTACAAGATCGGGCCAAGAACGCTTCCTTGGGGCACTCCTGCATAGATTTTGTGGAGGCTTGTTGAGTCCTCACCTTGCTTGACATAGAAGTACCTGTCTTCAAGATATGACTTAAGGAAGATGAAGTAGTTTGTCGGTAGATCCTTTTTTATTTTAAAAAGCAAACCTTCATGCCAAACTCTGTCGAAGGCCTGAGATATGTCAAGGAAGGCCGCACAGCAATACTTCTTATTTTCGTAAGCTTTGTGGATATTTTCAACCAATCGATGGACCTGTTCTATGGTGCCATGCTTCTGCCTAAAACCGAATTGATGGTTAGGTATTATTTTGGCCTCTGCTATCACTGAGGTTAGTCTCTTTATGAAAAGGATTTCCATGACTTTCGACAGAATGGGTAGCAAGCTGATTGGCCTGTACGATGAGACTTCTTCAGGTGTTTTGCCAGGTTTAAGATCGATCTATAAAATGGGTCCTCGTGAGTCCCTCAGAGAAAAATTTAAAGAGATCGATATACTGACTCTACCTTCACTTTATATTTTGGAATGTATTTTGTATGTCCGCAAAAATCGAGGGCTTTTCAAAGCTAGAAGTGACTTCCATAATTTAAATACACGCAGTAAGCACGAAATTGTAATACCCAAATTCAGATTGACGAAAACTAGCAAGTCTTTTCTTATAAACAGTATACGCTTTTATAACAAGTTGCCTAAGTCAGTTATAGAACTGACCGATGGAAAGTTCAAAAACTACATCAAACGTGTCCTTATTAAAAAAGCATATTATAAAATCAAGGACTACGTTGAAGATAAAAAATTTGGCTTTGACACCCTCTGCGCATGCGGCTTCCCTGGTAACTCATAAACGGCACAAATATATGGATATCTCTAACTATTCTCAATCTCATTTTTTTTCTCTTTTAATTAGACTTTTTTACAATATTTTTCAATCATCATTATAGCCCTCTGCTAAGAATAGTTACAGCACTGATTACAGTATTTGTGCCACATGTTGAATTTAGTGTTGTTTTTTTTTTTTTTTACCTTTGTATAGATTCTTTTACCTATTGTGAATGTGTGAACATTGTAGGCTTTCTAGATTTCTAGATGATTGTTAACATTTGTTAACTTTTTATTTCGTGCATTATTTTTTTTGTTTCAATTTCGTACGACTTATTGTCGGGCCTACGTTGTCCCCCCATATCCAAGTACTAATGCTGTAACATGGAAATATTGTAAACAAAAAAATTTAAAAGAGTAACCATGGAGTTTCTTGCCGGTTCTTCTCCATAGGAAACGACTAACCCGAACCGTGCACCTTTTGTCGACGTTTCATAAGTGCCCATGTAGGCCTATGTAAAATAAAAATATTTGATTTTGATTTTAAGGATCATTATGATTTGTGCCACTTTCCATTGCTGTGGGAATATACCTCTTCTCAGGATACAGTTGAACAATTGTGTCAAAAATAAGACTGCTTTTCCTGGTAGCTCGCATAAAATTTTGGCAGTAATTAGGTCATATCCTGGGGCCTTATTTCGATTTAGGCGTTTTATGACAGCAGCGGTCTCTATTTTCTTAATCTTCTTGATTGGCAGGTCAAGTTGGAGTGGTTGTTTGAGGCATTTGAGGAGCTCCTTGTAGTCGGTTCTTTCAGGACTTTGGACAGGGTTCGGTACGAATACGTCATCTAAGTGCGAAGCAAAGGCTTCTGCTTTTTCTAGGTCACTTTTTGCCCAAGTACCATCCTTATTGCGTATAGGTGGTTTAGAAGCGATGGTTTTGTCGAGATTTTTTGTTATTTTCCATAACGAATAGTTGCTAGTGGCTTTGGCATCAAGTTTGCGCAGTTGGTTTTGAGTGCTTTCGTTTCTTTCCTTACCCAGAACTTCTTTAAGCTTAGTTGTTAAATAATTTAGCCGAGTTTTATCGCCGCGAAATCTAGTTGTTTGCCATTATTTCCGTGCTTGTCATTTTTCGGCTAATAATTCACGTACTGATTTCGAGCAATCATACGAGATCAAATTCTGAGTAGCAGGTGTACTTTCCCAAGCTGCATTCTGGATACACTCGTTAAAGTGCTCGACTGCTGACGTAACATTATCTTGACTTTTAAGAGGCAGATTCGTATTTATTCTGGATTCTACTGGGAACGGAACAGGTTCCAGTTGGTCTTTTGAGAGACTTCCACTAGTACAACACTATGATCCGATGAAAGGTCTTGAGAGGATGTGCATTTAAAGCAGTTCACAGGAATCCCCTTTATGACGCAAAAGTCTACTAGATCTGGGATTTTTCTAGGGTCCGTGGGCCAGTAGGTAGGTTCTCCACTTGATACGGTGTTAAGTTGTAAATCGTCTATAGCAATCTGGAGCTGTCTACCCTTGGGAGTCGTCAGTCGTGAACCCCACCTAGTATTTTTCGAGTTATAATCCCCACCCGCTATAAATCTTGGTCCCAGCGTGTTGAAGAAACGAATATAATTTTCTCTTTTGACCGCGAGTTTTGGCGGCGAGTATAATGCTGTAACAGTGAGATGTCCGTGCCAATCTTCAACAACTATACTTGTAGCTTGTATTTCAGGAGATTTAAATGACTCTACCTCGTGGTGTCTGATGTTATTCCTTATAATGATTGCAGATCCTCCGTGTGCAGTGCCATTGTATGATAGAATGAGTAGTTTTTAATTTTTAGGTAGTTTTTGTTGGTAAAATGTGTTTCTGATACTAGTAGGATATCGATTTTATTTAATTTCAAAAATGTCTCTAATTCGAGAATGTGGTGTGAGAGCCCATTGGCATTCCATAGGGCCAATTTTAATGAATTGAACGGGTCAGATTAGTCATGATTTCCATTAAAAGATTTGTCATTGTAGTTAACTGTTGCATTAATTGCGTCATGCTGTTCATCATTACTCTCATCTCTGCATGAATGGTTTGGTTTTGACATAATAATATTTGTATACCCATAGCATGTACAATGATGACTTTGCAATTCCGTGGACAATATCACTTTTAAACTTTTCTGTTAAAAATTACTTATTGACATTATAACTATTTATTACTGACATGATCGAATTTATAATTAATTATTGACATCACTTGACTTATTAAATTACACAAATAATTGATATTGATTACGGAGTTATTATAAATTAATTTACCTAATTGGCAAAAGCCTCACAATAATGAATATTTGTACGCCACATGGCAAAACATATAGAAACTCATATTATTGTAACATCTTGCACACTGCTGTAACCTACTTATGTTTACAAATAAAGACTGATTGATTGATTAGAAAATCTGAAAATACCACAAGAGTGTGGAACATTTATAATAACCCTTCTATATAAAAAAGGTGATCCTCTGAGCCTTGAAAACTATAGACCAATCAGTCTCCAACAAACAATTTCTGTTGAGAAAAGTTTCCAAACTACTAGACAATAATCAACCCAGAGAACAAGCTGGCTTCCGCCGAAATTATTCAACCATTGACCATATATTTACTCGTACAGTAACACAGCTTATTGAAAAATGCATGGAATATAGACAGGAACTCTACCTTGCTTTCGTGGACTATTCCAAGGCGTTTGACTCCATAAGACATGAAAACTTATGGTTGGCACTGCGGGAACAAGGAGTAGAAACCAAGTACTTACAAATTCTTCGAGAAATATACAGGAATAGCAAGGCGATCGTCAGGTTGGAGAATAAGGAAGAGCCATTTGATATACAAAGAGGTGTAAAGCAAGGTGACCCTATTTCCCCCAACTTGTTTACCGCTCTGTTGGAACACATTTATAGAAAATTAAATTGGGAGATGTTGGGAATAAATATAAACGGCGAGTACCTCAATAATCTACGTTTTGCTGACGACATAGTGCTTGTAGCAGAAAACCACAAAGACCGGGTATATATGCTAACTACTCTGGACATAGAGAGCAGGAAGTGTGGATTACGAATGAACACGCATAAAACCTTTGCAGTGTCAATTAGTAAAAAACTACTTATTACAACGGAATTCCACACAATAGCTTACGTAGATGAGTACGTATACCTAGGTAAAAATATATCTTTTAACGATCCACCAATGGGAGAAGTTGAACGAAGAATAAAGAAAGTGTAAATACTAGTCTCTGAAAGATATTTTCAAGTCTAAACTCCCCATACAACTAAAGAGAAAGGCGATGGACTCAATTGTTCTCCCAACTTTGCTATATGGAGGCCAAACTTGGACGATAACCAAAGCTATAGCACAAAAAATAAACGTATTCCAGAGAGCTACGGAAAGAAGCATGCTGAACATCACAAGAAAGGAAAGAAGAAGAAATATATGTCGCATCAAGGCTGGCCGATAGATGCAAACCATCGGTAAGTCAGGACCCTTAGGTTAAAACATAGTGTGTGGGTAGGTAGGTGGGTCAATCGTGAAAATGAAATCACACAAATTATTCGATATACTGAGTATATTCAAATAGACACAAGTTACATTCTTGCTTACTAATATTACCGATGGACACAGATTCTACGACGTCTTAGCTCTACGGCTGTCAGTACTCAACTGCCATATTCGCCATCACCCAAGTGCTAATAAAAGCGCGCCAATGCGTAGTTGCTCTTGATTGCCGCTAGGGGCGTACTTGTGATTAAGACAAGACAAGACAAAGATATTTTATTTCAAGTAAAGCGGCACTTTTGAACGTTACATTTTACAAATAATAATAGTCGATTCTACCGTGCATTCGGAAAGTAGCTTGTAATGGAGAAGAATGCACAAGAAACTACATACTTACCCATTTAAAAAAAAAAAAAAAAATTTACTATATTTAGGTACATAAGTACATACCTTGATGAATGAAATTGAGTTTATACAATACAAATATATTTATACAGTCTTCAGAAGGTCCAACAATAATTCAAAACAATAATGTTCTGCATATCACTTGTTTTTGCGCCCTAGTGACTGTGGAGCGGGACTAGCATTTAACCAATCCCCAACTTATAATATGCCAGCCTGCATAGTGTGCGTTTTATACAAGTTTTAAATTGACGAAATTTAAAACTTGTATAAAACGCAGTTCAAGAATGTGGGGAGGAATTTTATTGTAACATTTTGTACAGTACCCCATGAAAGATGAGGCTACTTTAGCCAGTCTGAAACCTGGTTGAACTAATTGGTCCCTATTTCTAGTAACATAATTATGTTTTGTTTTGACGTCCGTACTATTGACTAAACCTGACACGGCCATCCTGCGAGACAGGCATCCTCGTCTGTTCCTCATTGTCAGGTTTTAACAGTGTATCGAATCATGTGGCAATCCTCAATGGATGTCCTCAGCCCTTGGGGAAAGCTGAGGGGTCTTTCAGACTCCTACTGACTAAAACCACATGGTGTTCTCTAGGCCGTAATTCCTCTTGAGAGGCGAGCGTGGAACACACACGTCGCCTTCTCGGGCCTCTCTTAGGTGACAGATCCCCAAATCGAACACCTGCAGGCATCATCTTCTTGTCCTTGCTCCGTGCCATCTCATGGTCACCTCGTGTTGCACCACACGTCGTCTTAGTCCACTCCATCCTGGCAATCGCCCATCATACAAGGGATGTTTTTCTAAAACATAATTTCCAAACAGTATTCTATCGTCCAATCCTGACTCTTACTCTAGAGTGAGGAAACATTTTGACTCAATCAAACATGATCATTTAAATCTCTCTATTTCCAATATAAAGAAAATAGCAACTTAATCATCGATGTGGTACCTAAAAGCACCCAATCTTCATGACTACAAAGTCATGTCAAAGTAAACGAAACAAAATAAACAAGACACCAGGTATCCTATTCACGATCCTTATCCACTATCTCGTAACTCTCCTTGACATGTCATAGCTCTACTAGCTATGTCATTGCTCTCCTAGCTATATCATAGCTCTCCTAGCTATATCATAGCTCTCTTAGCAATCACAATTGCTCTACTCGCACATCTCCACGATGTCGAGTCAATTCAACTCTCGGAACTCAGAACCTGTTCACACAGATTTAGTCTGTCCTATGTTACGTCAATTCATTATCTACTTCATCTACTATCTCAATTGGTACTTGGAATTTGTGTGTCTTACCAATACAATCTACGCATAGTTTTGCGATTAGGACCGGATTATTTTAAACACAATGAAAATGCAATACCAAATTACTGGCTAACTGTTGGCATTTATTCTACACACATAATAATGCACCACAAACACAGAATGACTACAGCTACTTACATGATACACGGTGACGAGCAGAAGTGAAAGAGAGCCTGTTGCGCCCGCGCACAATGGTTTTGTTCCATCCGCTTTCACCCCTCTCGGCCAATACGACGCGAATGGCTGCGTTACAGGATTGGTCAACCGTTGGCCAATCCTGGCGCATTACGTTGCCATTGGTGCGATTCATGCGCGCGCAAAGGTAACGGGAAACAAGACAATAGTTTTACAGTTAGGACATAACAATTGCTTACAGACAAAGAAACATAATAGTATTACAGTTATAAAAAGACAATGGCTTACAGTTAAACACACACGATGCTGTACAGTTAAACAAGATAAAATAATATTTGAGAATGAAATGAGTTGCCTACATTCCACCCCCCTGTTCCTGAACACTCTCGTCAGTAGGCAACACAACTATTTTTACGACGGGTCGCTTCATTGAGCCCCTACAAGTTTTTATGGTTACTACTCTAATTTGGCCATCACGGCCTGGGTGGACTGCGCTAATCACGCCCCTAGGCCATACATTACGTGGCTGGTTCTCTTCTAAGATAAGAACCATGTCTCCTATTTTCACGGGTGGCACTTCGTGAAGCCACTTCTGTCGCTTTTGAAGAGTGGGAACATATTCCTTGAGCCAGCGTCTCCAAAACATGTCTGCCAAGGCTTGAGCTTTAACCCACGCTTTCCTACTGGTTAAATCTGATGCATCAAATATACCTAGCGTGGATGCATCGGTAGCTGTACCTATCAATATATGGTTTGGAGTGAGAGCGATAGGTCCGTCGGGGTCTGTACCTACAAAGGTTAACGGCCTACTATTTAGGGTCATTTCTACCTCAGCCATCAATGTAGACAATAATTCTTCTTTAGGCGCCCGCGCCGACAAAGTGACTTTAAGTGCGGTCTTTACTGAGCGGACTAGCCGCTCCCAGCACCCACCCATGTGCGGCGCCGCGGGCGGATTAAATTGCCAAGAAATACCCTTAGTTACTACATAATCCCTAATCTTGTCGCTCTCCATTGCCTGTACGGCGGCTTTTAGCTCTGCATCAGCACCGACAAAGTTAGTGCCTCTATCGCTGAACATGATAGAGGGTTGTCCACGGCGAGCTATCAATCGTCGGATTGCCATTATAGCTGAATCAGCTGAGAGCGAAGCTGCGAGTTCTAAATGGACACCACGAGTAACAAGGCAAGTAAAAATAACGCCCCATCTTTTTTCACGTCGCCGTCCTATGGAAACTTCCATAGGCCCAAAATAATCTACCCCACAATGTACGAAAGCTCTTCTCGTATTAACGAGTCTAGCAGCTGGCAGATTTCCCATCTTAGGCAACGACGGACGAGCACGACGGACACGACAAAGCTGACAATTGGATACGGCAGTTTTGACTGTACGTCTCACCTGAGTAATCCAATATTTTTCCCTAATGCTGTTGATCACAGTCTCGGTGTTCGCGTGGTGGGCGCGCTTATGATATTCAAGTGCAATAAGACGCGCGGTGTAACTATGACCCTCTAAAATGATGGGATACTTCTCGTCAAACATTAACTCCGGTGCAGCACTCAAGCGTCCTCTGACTCGAAGTAATCCATCACCTTCATACAAAAAGGATCTAATTCTCGAATTTTACTATCCGCAGGCAATGCACTTTTCGTTCTCAATAGCGCCAACTCCTTAGGGAAAGTCTCGGCTTGACACTGTTTCAACAAAAGTATCTCAGCTTTGCGGACGTTGCTACCCGATAACTTCTCAACCTGGTTCTTACGTGACATACCTAAAAATGCGAGAACTCGACCTGCAGCCCTAACAGCCCTTGTCCAACTGGCGAACCTATCGACATTAAACAGCGGAACATACTGCTTTACCAGGTGAACCTTTTCAAGGCGCTCCAAATCAGTGTCAACAGCATCCTCGTATTCGTTGACCGGCCACTGATCTTTGTCCTGGTACAAGAAAGCTGGACCTGTAAACCACAATTTACAATTTGTAGGCCATTGTAGTTTTGTTGCTTCGTCTGCAGGGTTCTCTGCCGAAGGTACCCAACGCCACTCACTTGGGCTGGACTTCCGGTCGATTTCTGCTAACCTATGCGAAACAAACTTCTGGAAATCCCGAGGGTCCGAATGCACCCATTTCAGGACAGTTTTGGAATCGGACCACAAGTATTTACGTGTTATTGTCAAGCCTTGTTCTTTGACAACGGTACAAGCTAGCCTACACGCCAACACAGCTGCTTGTAATTCTAGACGAGGTACGGATATAACCTTCAGAGGGGCGACACGAGCTTTACCAATGACAAGTGAGACGATTGGTTGACCAAACCCGCATCACCAAAAACGTGTAATTCGACAGCAGATGGATCAAGCCGGTACCAACGGGGAACACGTACGTTACCTAACTGTTTGATGTCTCGCAGCCAATTTTCCCATTCCTTAAACTCGTCCTCCTTCAGCTGGTCATCCCATCCTATACCCGATTTCCAAACTTTCTGCAACAAAATCTTTGACTTTATCGTGTAAGGATAAAGTAAACCTAATGGATCAAAGATACTCATAATGAACCTAAGAAACTGCCGTTTAGTAGGAATGACTCTGCCCTCGACTACATCAGGAGTAACCTTTTTGAACGATAGATCAAACGCTAACTCGTCTGATTCCGGCATCCATATCATACCTAAAGTCCTTTCACCACTATATGGAGATTTATCAAAATTTATAGTACCAGGCACGACAGCTGGTAATTCATTTCTGAGCTCCGGTGAATTTGTCACCCACCCTCTGATAGAAAAACCACCAGCAGAGTGTATCATAGAGACATCTTTGATCAGCTGTCGAGCACTGTCTATGGAGTCTACACTATCTAGGTAATCGTCCATATAGTGATTCTCATGGATTGCTTTGACGGCCTTGGGATATGTATCTCGGAATTCAGTAGCGTTCTTATTCAGTATATGTATGGCTGCGGCGGGCGACGACTTAGCTCCGAAGATCATTGAGTCCATTACATATGTGTCGGGGTCACGCACTCTGTCCCGGCCTCTCCATAAGAAGAGTTGCGCGCCCTGATCTTCTTTTCTAATTTTAATTCTTAAAAACATATCAGCTATGTCTGCTGTATAAGCTATAGGGCCAGACCGGAACTTAAACAATACATCAAAGAATTTAACAAGTCCGGCCCTGTTAACAAATAATCATTAAGGCACACACCTTTATATTTGGCCGCGGCATCATAAACTAACCTAAGCTTGTTTGGTTTATTCGGGTTAGTGACTCCAAAATGCGGCAGGTGCCATACCGGGTTAACACTGAGCGGAGTTTCCAATCGCCTAGCATAATTCTCAGCTATCAACCTCTCAATTTGACGCGAATACGATTCGGCATAGTCGGGATTTTTATCCATCTTACTCTCTATGCCGCGTAGACGCTTCACAGCGTAATCGTAATTATCAGGTAAGTGTACCGCATCACGTGACCATATTAATCCTACCTCCCAGCGCCCATCGACACGGTGACTAGTGCTATCTAGGACCTTACAAGCGCGTTCAGTCTCGACATTTTTACGTGACAATTCTGCGATGCCGATCGACTCGAGCGAAAATTGTTGTTTAACGAGTTCGCTTAAATCATCCAAATTATCACTAACTAAATTAACCGATTCCTGACCAGACCTATCATAAACACCTACAGGTCCATGGACAACCCACCCTAATTTCGTAAGTGACGCTACGGGTTGCCCGGATTTACCCTGTCGTATCTGCTGGTTTACGATTAACTGCCAATTGTCTTGGCCGATTAGCACCAATGGTTTTGCACTCGACATCGCACAACAATCTAGGTCACGTAGATGTTTATTCCTAGCTATAACTCTGGCGGACATACTTTGGGCAGGTAAGTCTAGGTTGTCAATAGTGCGTAACGATATATCATGACATACACCGTTGGGTCCACGTATTAGCGCAGTCACCCTACATGATTTCTTATCGATAATAACATAGCCACCTGCACTAACAATTTTTAACGGGGATGATGGTCCACCAAACTTACAAACACTTGAATCGATTAACGACACTGTGGCCCCATCATCAAGTAGCGCATAACAACTATAATCTACATTATTTACAATAATACTTACAGGCACAATTTTCAATAATGTTTTAGTGTTCTTACATCGCTCACCCATGCTCGTTACCGCCTCGGCGATGGCGCTTGCTATCGACGGCGTGGCGTGGGGCGTGGCCGCATGCGCCGCGGCACCTGCACGTGTGGCGGCGGCGGCGCCCGGGCCGTTCGACTTCTCGTAGTGGAGAAGCGTGTGAATGTGGAGCACCGCACTTATCACATCGTTTCGCGCGGCACCGATAGCGGGAATGGGTTGTCACCAAACAATTAAAGCATAACTTACTGTCCTTAACAAAGTTCCACTTATCCTTTTCGGTTTTGTTCATGAACAAGTCGCACTCGGTTAACCGATGACCCGCACTTTTACACAACGCACAGACCCTAGTTTGCGACGACGCAGTCGATGACGCACTTTCCTCGCTGGTGATGTGTACCCGGTGAGCAGGGTCCCGGCGATGCGTCAATTCATGGCGCCCGGCGCGCGCCCCATACACGGCGGCGCGGGCGCCAGAGGGGTTGACAGGAGCGATAGTCCGGTTTCGATTACTCTGCTCGGTGTTCATGTTTAGTGGCAGGTAATAAGCCGACGCCCGTGTCAAGTGACTTAGAAAGTCGAGCAGCATATTTATATTTGGTGATACTCGAAGATCTTCTTTGCTGTCGACGTTTCTCACCATGACGAACTCGCCATATTGCGCTCGTTGAACGTGGGTCAATTTACCCAGAATCTCGTGCGTAAGTTGCGGGTTGTTGATATATCCCTCTGCTTTAATGTTTCTCAACATGTACACGCAATTTCGTACGACGCATGTCATGTTACGCAACTCGACGCCGCTATCGGATACTCGCGGTAAACTCCTTATTTTATTTAGCGCGGTATCTAGGAGTAAGTTAGGATGTCCGAACTCTTCTTCCAGGGCTTCAATGACGACGGTTGGGTCAGTCCCAGTACGCAACAGGCCTTCGACAGCATACTTTGCCGCGCCTCGGAGTGAAGCCTGTAGTCGCACGGTGTTATCGAGCGTGCTATACATGGACGCGGTAGCTTCATATGCGCGTCGATACGCCATCCAGTCCACTGGGCTACCATCAAACACGGGGAGATCGTAGTTTTGTCTCGGACGTTTCTTCATACCTGTGATGATAGCGTCGGCTAGGTGCATGATGTCGGAAGGTGCGGCGGGGGCGCCGGTGGTTATGGTCACGGGCGGCGTTACAGGCGCACATTTTGAAGGTGGAGAGGAGGACACCGCGGGTGCAAACAACCCGCGGGCGCTCGTTGCGGTATGCGGCGCATGTGCGAGCTCACGTGAGCGCTCTTGAGCTATGCCGTCGGTTGAACGCGTGGCAGCCGGTGCTAGAGGCGCTACATCATCGCGTTCGCAGGGGTAATCACTGGACCTTAGCCACTCAACGACATTGTTGCTACGGTGACTATAGACACTCGGAGCGCAGTGTTCCTCTTCATCCTCCTCGATCTCGGCTATCTCCAATGCCAGCTTCTTTTTTATCAGCTGTTCCTTCAACTTGATAAGTTCTTCTTCGGCCCTATATTCGGCTGCAGCACGGCGGCGCACCGCTTCGCGGGTCTGACGGCTTGATCTGGACCGCACAGACAAGCACGTGACATTTCCTTCACCACGTGTTACTGTGGGAACACACGTGTTGTCGTGTTCCAGGGCTTCGTGGCTACGGCTGCTCTCTCTCGACCTGGATAACGCACATGTGGCAATTTCTTCACCACGTGTTACAATAGCGCTATCCTCTCCAGGTCGCTGCTCGACTCCAGCAGCTTTGCTTCGTGTGACTACGCCAGTAATTTGGTTTTCCATTGTGATCCGGCTCGATAGGACCAATTTTGCGATTAGGACCGGATTATTTTAAACACAATGAAAATGCAATACCAAATTACTGGCTAACTGTTGGCATTTATTCTACACACATAATAATGCACCACAAACACAGAATGACTACAGCTACTTACATGATACACGGTGACGAGCAGAAGTGAAAGAGAGCCTGTTGCGCCGCGCACAATGGTTTTGTTCCATCCGCTTTCACCCCTCTCGGCCAATACGACGCGAATGGCTGCGTTACAGGATTGGTCAACCGTTGGCCAATCCTGGCGCATTACGTTGCCATTGGTGCGATTTATGCGCGCGCAAAGGTAACGGGAAACAAGACAATAGTTTTACAGTTAGGACATAACAATTGCTTACAGACAAAGAAACATAATAGTATTACAGTTATAAAAAGACAATGGCTTACAGTTAAACACACACGATGCTGTACAGTTAAACAAGATAAAATAATATTTGAGAATGAAATGAGTTGCCTACACATAGTAATCAAAATGAGAATAACCAAAACTATTTCAATTTTCGTAATGAGAGCTTGACGATTCGAACGTCATCAACATTAACATGGTGACCTCACTACACGCGTGACTGCGAGTTTACTAGCTTTTAACCTCATGACTCAATGGGAACTTTCTGTAAGGTTCCTTACACAAACATGAATTTTCACACCAGCCATATTGTCACACAGACTTACAGGTGCCATACAGGCCTACCGTTGCCATAAAGGCCAACAGTTGCCACACAGGCAAACAGTTGCCACTCAGGCTCACAGTTGCCACTCAGGCTCACAGTTGCCATACAACGCTCGGCTACTCCTGACCAAGCTAGATTATTGGGTTCGTGAAAATAGAGCAATTGGAGAACTACTCTTTAACTAAATCATTACCCTGGGCCATGTACCACTAGTCGTTCCAAACAAACTTTAAGATTTCTGCTGCACCAATAACAATAGCTTATAGAAACCCTCGAGTAAAACCTCTAACGCCACGGCTCTCTAGCCGACCAGCAATTGTATTGCTCTCACAACGGTCTCTCTAGACCCCGAGCTCCGCCAGAATCCACTGGTACGGTCAAACATAATACGTTCGATAGCCTGAATCACTCGCCTTGATACCTTAAGCTTGCTCATTATCATCAAAATCCTTTTGACATAAACATCGACTGGTATGTGACTCGCTGGCATCTTCCTTAACCAACCGTGTGCATACTTGTAGGTTCTAAGCTTACCTATTTAAAGCTCTCGGTGTTTAACGATTACCATCCTGTCATAATCAACTATCGCGGACTTAATACAGGGCCTATTTAGTTTTGGAACCAGATATTCCCAAACAATACTTCATTAGAAAAAGGTCCAACGATCAAAAAGTTCAACAACTAAACAAAGTTATTGTAAAAAATCTATTACTCTTTACCATAATTCAAAGGCAATGCACACTCAACTCATGAAACTTTTTCGTTGACCCATCGGCACATGTTACTCATGGGATACGGTCCAAAGTTCTGAGTATGACAAGTGTACAAGCCATCAGATTTGGTCTCACTACCACTTTCATCAACTATGACGTCTAATTCTCAAGGAACTTGGTGATCAGGGATCCTTCTCATAAGACTCGCACTTTTTACTCAAAGATCTTGAAACATACTGACGGCTAATAAAAGGGAAACAACTAACCCTGATAATATTAAGGAGCTTCACGAATTAACTCGGATCAATATCGTTAAAGTCAGATTATCATCAGTATTGACACTTAACGCCGATAAATCGAAATACATGACCTATACAATCCGTGATGCAGGTAACTCGCCAGATGACCTCTGCTTAGTTGCTCGTAACTGCGGAGTCTACGATTCAGATGAGTGCATTTGCAGACGACTAGATCAAACTGATTCGCAGAAATCAGAATTCTGGATTCGCACTTAGATTTTGCAGAGCATTTTGCGCTTCTTAGCGGAAGGGTCCGGAAACTTATTACAGTCTTTAAAACTCTCAGACGTGTCGCCGAATCCAGACTAGTAAAGCAAATTTATTACGCTTTGTGTCAGAGCTTAATCTCGTACTGCATAACTTCATGGGGGGAGCTCCAGCCTCTAATACTAAATATGTAGAAATTGCACAACGAGCTATTCTTAAAGTGAGCACTTTAAGACCATTTTTGTTCCCCACGAAATATCTATACCATGAATGTGAAGTCCTTACAGTTAGACAACTGTTTATATTAGGCACAATTCTTAAACAGCATACCGACACTTTCTATGACCCTCTTAAAAATGTATCTCGTCGAAAGGGTCGGATATGTGAGTCTACAAAAAGGTGCCATTCATCATTTATCCAAAGATTTTACTGTTTCCTAGGACCATTTGGTTATAACAAAGTTAACCACACATTGTCCATTTACATTCTCAACTCAAATCAGTCCAAAAAGGCAGCTATGGCCTGGTTACTAACCCTAGGATATGATGAAACCGAAAAACTTCTTGTAATTTCATCTTAGTTATATTTTCACCTCAACACCACATCATTACGATTCCCACACTACAAAATAACGACCTCCACACCACACCATAAGAATTTAGTTTAATTATTGTATGAATTTAGACATTTTGTAATAATTTCATAATAATGAATATCTGGGTATAGGGTCTGATAGAGAAGGCAGTACTCCTCGATACGGTTCGCATTTAATAAATTTAATAAATTCATTTATTTGCAAACAAGTGTCACAGTTACATAAAAGCTCTGCCTCCTGAACTAGGTAGTTAACCTGTATCTCAGGAGACAGATCCCTTCCAAATTTCATACAACAGTTGGTTTAAATTCTAGATACAGTGCTAATTAAACATTTAAAATTAAAGAAATATTAATCTATGGAACGTATGATTACAAAATATATATATAAAAAAACTAAACACAATAAAAAAATTGAAAATATGATTGCCCGTGTGGTGTGGTGTGTTGTGCATGATGGTGTGTTTTGTATGTATGTATTCGGAATTAAAGGTGGATTTATGTTGGTAGTGCAGTCCTTTTATTTGTTTGGGTTACTGGTGACTAGATTTTCCGTTTGTTCGTAGTCCAACTTGCTGAGCCACTTTAGTACACTCTTTCCGAAATTGTGATTATTCAAATTTTGTGCATTTTTAATTGTAAGTTTGTTGTATATACGTGGTGCTGTGGAGCTGTAGTGTCGTTGTGCAAAAGTGGATTTCACTGATGGTGCTGGACATATGAAGCGTCTCTTGGTGGTTGGTAGCAGCTGGGGAATTGTGGTGCGGTGGAATCTGCGAAGTACTCGACTTACGTAGAGTTTGCGGACCGATAGAACACCAGTGCGGCTGTATAATTATGTTATGGGGTGCCGGTACGGCAGGGACATTAGAACTTTGAGAAGCACACGCTGCGCACGTTCCAGTTCAATCATTATTGATTTGGACGCTCCACCCCAGGAGCAGATGCAATAGTGTAGTACACATTCGCCTAGTGATCTATAGGTCGATATCAGAAGCTTTGTAGGCGCTACATTTCGTAGTTGCTTGAATATGTAAATTAATTTTCGTAGTCGGACACTAAGACTCGAAATATGGTGATTCCATTTTAAATTCTCATCAACTATAACTCCTAAGTACTTTATAACATTTGATCTGGTCAAAACATCACAGGTACATTGAGTATTCCCGCGCGGGTTTCGGTTACATGGAAAAGCATGAATTTTTACAGCAAACTTCGAATCCGGGCGAGAGGTACTAGTCTTTGTATAACATAGATATTTTGTCTTGGATGTATTCAACGACAGCAAGTTGTCCTCTAGCCACTTTGTGATAATCGCGAGACCACTTTCTGTTAGCGTCCGCACCTGCTCCCATGTTTGGCCATGGAACAAGATGACAGTGTCGTCTGCGAACATAATGGTTTCAGCGTTGGGAATGGCAATCTCTGCAAGACTGTTTATATAAGTCAAAAAGAGAGCCGGGCCAGTCGTACTTCCCTGCGGAATGCCAAAAGTGGAAGTCGCAGCGTCACTCAAGTGGCTATCTACCCTGACACGCTGCTCCCTACCCGCCAGATAGTCTTGGAACCACTTTAGAACGTGTCCCCTTACACCCATACTGCATAGCTTTTCTAGGAGCATAGGGATCGATACAGTATCAAATGCTTTTTTTAGGTCGAGGAAAATACCGACTACCTTATCTCCCGCGTGAACATGCTTTGTAATTATCGATGTCAGCTTTAGTAGGGCATCATTTGTAGATATTCCTTTTCGGAACCCAAATTGACGATCGGTTAACAACTTGTTTTTTTCCAAGTAGCTGACGAGTTTTTTTGATACTAGTTTCTCAAGAACTTTTGATAAACACGAGAGCAACGAGATGGGTCTATAATTTGAAGGTCTTTCCTTATCATCAGCCTTGTGTATAGGTGAAACTGTTGCCATTTTAAAAATGTTAGGAAAAGTCTCGAGTCCCAAGCTTAGATCGCAAAGGTGGCTGATAGGTTCTACCAGTACGTCCTTAGCTAACTTAATTAACCTACTAGAGATATTATCAGGGCCAGGTGCACTATTTATTTTAAGAGACGCAATAATACTATCTATCTCTATTGCGTCTGTAGGCGTAAAAGACATGGTGGTTGGCGCTGTGTTTGTAGCTGGTGTGCTGGCTAATTCGGCTTCAGTTTTATTTAATTTGCGGAGAGTGGCATCGGCTAGCTCGCTACCAATTTTAGTAAAGTAAGTGTTTACTTGATTCAATGACTTAATTGGTGAGCTGTCAATATGCAGTAATTCTCTAGGTGTGTCTTTATTTTTTTTCATATTACAGATATCCTTTATAGTACTCCAGGTTTTTTTAAGATTATTACTATTCATTTCTAGTTCCGCACGATAGTATTGTGATTTTAGTGATTTGATAATTTTATTGCATGAATTTCTATAGTTAATATATATTTGGCGCAACTGCTCGTTTTTGGGTTGTTGCCTTGATATTTGATGAAGCTTGTCTCTTTTACGGATTGATCGCACAACGCCCACGGTAATCCATGGCTTCAGTGGGGCTTTTCTTTTAGGTTTGGATGAAATACTTGTACAATCATTCAGTATACCCTGGATCGTCCCCACTAAACACTCCGCGGCGAGGTTAGCATCATCTAGCATATAAAAGTCAGACCAGTCCACTTCCTTGAGTTTTAGGTGTGCGGTAGCATAGTCTAGCCTTGTACTTACATACGTAGGTTTACTTTTAGATAACCCTGCGTGCTTGACACATAATAGAATAAGACTATGATCTGTTAGCTCTGGAAAGATTATTGTTTGCCATCGTTCCTTTATTCTTACCATAAAGTGGTCTAAGCAGGTGTTTACTCTAGTGGGGTATAAAATACCCTGATATAAGCCGTGCGATGCCATGAGACACAAGTAGTCATTTGCATAACTGTTATTTATATCGCATGACAGCGTGTTGATATTGATGTCCCCAGTAAAAATGACATCCCTATTACGAATCTTTTTAAGAATTTCGTCAAGTGATGTTAGGTAGGGTTGGGGATTTTTGTAACTGGGTGGACGGTAAGAACAAATTATACTGTGACGAGCAGTGTCTAATTGCAAACAATTGCCCTCTACTATGCCTGGTTCAGAGGCAACAACACTGATTTCTGTGCGAACATATGATACTATACCGTCATTCTGGTTTAGGGTGTTTTTAGTGTAGGTAGTACATGTTATAGTCATTTAAGTTGGGCGGTGCGACTCCCTTTTTTGTCCAACATTCAGTTAGTACTATGACATCAACTGTTATATTGATAGTCGCTATAAAAGCAAGCAGCAGATCAAAGTTACAGTATATGCTGCGAATGTTCAGACAAAGAATACAAAGGGGGTTCGCACTATTGGTATTATTTAAAACAAGAGAACATTGAGATGAATCAGTGAGCTTCGTACAGTCAGCATTACCCGTATTATCAAGGTCATTAATTATAATCAAGTTGGAAGCTTCGAATTTTGTTGTTAGAGAACCAGAGGTACCAGCTATATGGCCATTTGAAGTTATGTGTTTGCAATAGAGCTATCACTACAGATGTGGTTTCCATAGGATAGTAAGGACTAAAGACTATTAAAAGCATATGTTTAATCTTTTCATAGTATGCGAGTATGTGCTTGTTAATAGTTTGTGTCAATGGTGTGATTGTGTTTTGTTTGTTATGAAAGTGTGAGCAATCATTTGCGTCGCAGAGTGTTCCTGCTTTAATGTAGCTAAACAAAAAGTATAGGCGCTGTTCGCAGACTTTTATAAAAACAAACATAGAAGGTAAGCAAAAAAATAAAAAAGTTAGAAACAAAAAAGATAATATAAAACTCTACATGCAGTACTTAAGTTTAACAATTACCGGGAATAGTCATTGCCTTTTAAGGTTAGTGAGATCAGATTCACTATCTACCTATTGCATTGTGAAGAGTTTCCTGTCTCTGGAGCCCTAACCGCCGGTAGCTTGGACCCTGTTCCCGATACCGGTTGGCCTCTATTTTTTTTTTTTTATGTTTTTTTTATCTAGTTTTATAAGCTAATATTTAAAAATGTAAAAAATATGTACTTAATTTGAATAAAGAACATAATAATAATCTAATAACAATATAATGAAAAAAAAAACAATAAGTTAGAAATAATTAATAATAATCTAAGAATACTTGAATTTAATAATACTTTAATGTAAAAATTGTAATAATAATTAAAACAAAGTGAATTCAGATCTGAAGACGGTGGTTGTAAATCGTTACGCAACATTAGATCTGTTTCGAATAGACGCAAATGACCAGTACCGTTACTAACTCGATACAATTGCCTTCGCCCAACGACTTTACTAACTCGCTTTGCCACTGAAAATTACTAGTTGTTAAGTCACTTTGGATAGCTCTTCTTCTTATGGGATATCTCATCCTTAAGTTCTTACTGAACCAAATGATAAAACTACCGCCGATAGGAAACTCGTTAACTACTTGCTTACAAGTGTGTCTTAATTACCTAGTGATAGAGCTAGATGTAACCACGACCAATTCAGTGGTCAAACATGAACACTCTTAAAGCTCGAACTAGCATCTGTTCACTAGAGAACTTTCGACCTCATTATCGAAATAACATGGAAGCAACTCACCGAGTATGCCATTCCAAACTTGCGCGCGTTCGTAAAGTTCGGCTACCTGCGAACTGCTAGCCTGCCGTCGGTCTCAACCTCTCAGTTGTTGTCAGCCTTCGCATATAGCATCTGAACCGCTAGCCTGCAGCAGAGACTCTACTGCGACAATATGGACACCAACGATTCACTGACCGCCATACCGTACACAAAATCAGAATAATGAATACTCTTGGCCATAGTCATAACAAAATGAAAACAACTCACCAGATTTGCATAAAGATCCGTGTGTATGGATTTTTCCACATGTCCACACGCTCCTCCTTGACCTGTCCAGCTCCTTGGTTGTTGCTAATCTCCTTGCTGCTCCGCTCCGGACTGGTATTTCATTATTCAAGACTGTAGGTAGTCGCAACTGACACCGCGATTTTTTTTGCGAGAATGTAAACGCCATTATCACTAGCATTGTTTTTACGTGTGATCTCATTAGCACGACCGAATCCCAATTCTGATGTCGCATCAAGGCTGGCTGATAGATGCAAACCATCGGGAAGTCAGGATGTATTCCCTTAGGTTAAAACATAGTGTGTGGGCAGGTAGGTGGGTCAATCGTGAAAATGAAATCACATAAATTATTCAAATAGACACAAGTTACATTTTTGCTTACTAATATTACCGATCGACACAGATTCTACGACGTCTTAGCTCTACGGCTGTCAGTACTCAACTGCCATATTCCGCATCACGCAAGTGCTTATAAAAGCGCGCCAATGCGTAGTTGCTCTTGATTGCCGCTAGGGGCGTGCTTGTGATTTGTTTTGACGTCCGTACTATTTATTGACTAAACCCGACATATAGATATAAGGAAAGTTACTAAAGTAGTAGACGCCGTGGAACTTATGTGCAGATTAAAGTGGAGATGGGCCGGACATGTGGCAAGAATTACCGACAGTCGATGGACCGAGAGGATCCTGCATTGGTACCCGCGAGAAGTGACACAACCGCGCGGTCGACCACATCACCGGTGGGTCGATGACATCGCTCAGATAGCTGGACCAGCTTGGACCCGTCATGCCAAAGATAGAGATAATTGGAAGAGGTTGGAGGAGGCCTATGCCCAAAAATGGGTACCGCACCTAATAATATATAGTTAAATTATAATTAATATTAAATAAAATTGGAAATTAAAGACTATAATATTATTATTTTTATTTATTTTATTATTTTTGAATTTAAAAATATATTCAATATAATTCAAATTACTTTTACTTTTTTTTCTTTAATAACGTATAAATTTTCAAATACAATATTAATATAAATAATAACGAATAATATTCATATTATTAATTTTGGTCTTAACATAAATATCAGATCCATACCATTTAGTCATAATAATGTGAAATGCAAACATTTGGGTTAATATTTATTTATAATTACATAATTCTATTATAGTTATAATTAGTAAATTGTAATTGAGAAATTGATTGTATGTAAATTATTAAATAAATAAAAAAAATAAAAAAAATTGTCCGAGGGTAAATGATTATGGATATTAATTTTTCATCCCCCTATTAAATATGTCGTTTACAAAGTAGAGATTCTTATCCAATAGCCATAATTATAGATAACTTGAAAATGTATAAACTGGTAAGATTTTGATAGTGTCAGGAATAGCATAGAAAATGCGACCACACATTGCATAGCTATTTTTAGTTTAAAGTGCTGTCCTAGAGCTTATTGGCAAAACTATTCTATTCTTGTGCCTATTACTTTTTGGATACAATTCATGAGCTTTTTTAAATAATTTGTAAAATTAGGGGCTAGATCTGAGGACTTCCGTGTGACATCTGGGGTACCACAGGGCTCATATCTGGGACCTTTGTTATTTAATATTTTCATTAACACTATTGTACATTGTTTTCATCACGCACAATCGTTTTTATTTGCTGATGATCTCAAGCTGTCATTGCCTGTAAAATCTATGGAGGATTCTTATTTGCTACAGGCTGACTTGGATAGATTAGTTGAGTGGTGCAAGGATAATAAGTTGAGCCTAAATTTAGAAAAATGTTTTCACATCAAATATTGTCGCAACAAACAGATTCATAACACAATATACGATATCTCGGGCAAAAAAAATTAACGAAGTGGTTAGCATCCGGGATCTTGGAATCGTGATGGACAGTAAATTAACCTACAATGAAAAACAAGGCAAGCATTTTGTTTGCCTTAGATATAATCGTATCTATATTATAGACCAAAACCTCAAAACCATTCAACAATCTAAGGACCAAAATTATCCTTTATGAGACGTTAGTTCGTAGTAATCTGGCATACTGCTCGCAGGTATGGTCACCTCATTACAACATTCATAAGCAACGAATTGAGCGGATCCAAAGAAGATTCTTACACCATCTATCGTTTCAAAATAAAACCACGAATCAACTCACATCGCATAAAGACCGTGTTAATCAATATAAATTTCAAAGCCTCATTAATCGTAGAAAAGTACTGGATCTGTGTTTTCTTCACAAATTAATGACATCTAGGCTAAATACTGACCTTCTGTCAAAAATAACGATTAATGTCCCTAGTAGATTACCACGGTCCCATACCTACAATTTGTTCAGACAACCTTCCCGCAAAACAACTACCCTCTTGTAAGGGCAACCCAATTTTACAAGGCTGTATGCCGCAAAGCTGAAATCGATATCAATCATGACACACTGAACGCATTTAAAAGGAAATTATATATAGTTATTTTCAGGCAGAGAACATTTGATTTGATATATCACTCCACTCCAATAAAATAGATTTTTGCTTTCAATCGATTTTCTAATAAAATTGATTTTAATTTTATCCGTTTAATTCCATTTAATTTAATTTTATCTATTTTTTTATTTAAATTAACATTGTATATTTTAAGTTGATTTATTTTGATTTATTTTAGTTTGAATTTAATTTGACAGTAATGTTATTTAATTTGTCATTATTCATATTTTAATTTGATTTAATTAAAATTTTATTTTACTTTGTAGTTAGTTTAGATAATTAGTAATTTTATTTGACTCCTGTATTTAAACATTGTTTTAATTTCATTTAATTTGACATAACCTTAATCTAAACATTAATTTAATCTAATCTGTATTTCAATGTTATTTTGATTATAATTTAATTAATTAGATATGTATTATTTTTTATTTAGAGCATGTATACTCAATAATGTGAAAGCTGTGGTTACCTATAATTGAGTGTGCATAACATGATAATGTTTTTCAATTTATATATTTTCTGTGTGTTTTTGTTGTTCACTCACGCTTTCACTCGTTGGTGATCCTAAATCAATAAATAGATTCACTAAACATGTTAAGACTGGTGTTCATTCACCAGAACTACATTTTTTTTTGTTGCTAACTCATCGTAACCTACTGAGTTTGTGTTGTTTAGAGATAACATAATTGTGTGTATTTCTTCATGTCCAATATGGTTTTAGGAAAATACTATCACTAACAGTATTTTTTCACTAACTAACTTAATATTGCAGAAGCCAGACGTTTTCTTTAGATATTTTTTTTTACATATAATTAATAATACATGGTTTAAATCATTCGTTTTTGTTACTTGTTTGTTGTCAATTAATCGCAATCTGTTCGAAGAAATTTCCAAGTGTCGGGTAAGTAATTTTTATTAAAAATAAGTTCAAATTCTCAGTATTTTGAAGGTTTTAAAACAAGTTTTTTGTCTTTATAGATGATGTGGCGAATTTACATCCACACAATATGGCTCGCATTTGGTATCAATATTCTTGCTATTGATAATGGGACAGCATATGCGGCAAACGATATGACGGTTGAAAACCATTCTTATAACACACTTGCTCTTGTTAGTATTGGAAGTACGTGTGACGTCATTTAATCATGAACTTTCACTTTTTAAGCACAATGTTTTGCTACAAAATACAAACTGTCATATTTATTAAGCATCTACCGACAAATGTCTAAGTACCTAAATTATTATTGTGTTGGCAAATACCTACAATTGTTAGAGTACCCACCTGAGTAAATATTGTTGTGTGTACAGAAAATAACTAAACTTACATATAAACCATAGTGATGATATTCCAATAAAATATTATGTAATTTATAATGATCATTGTGATGTATCCTGGATTTTATATTGCCATTTTAGTATTATAAGACCAAATTGTGAGATTATTTATAGAAATGTAGAAAATGGTGGGGACATTTGACAGTTCGACTCGTTACTATAAATAGTGTGTAATTCGTTAGTTGACACACTTTGTTGTGAACTACAAGCCAGTACAGACCAGTTGTTATGTTGTGGTAGTGATATTATTTCCTGAATTGTTATATTTTGTGAAATATGGACTACACAAGCTTCACGTAAGTTATTTGGTATTATAACTTGATTATTGCTAATGGTTGTGTTGAAAGTCTATTTCATGTTGTGGCCTTTATTCATAATGATGTTAAATTGATTTAAGGGCTAGTCATGTTCTTTGCCTTATCCTTGTTGTTTTGATTATGTAACATTGTGAAATGTTAAAAGATTCATCATATAATGGCCATAATATAATTAGATCTTTATTGTGATAAACAATATTTATATGGTTGTAAAAGATATAAAAGATAAATACTTTTACAACCATAGTTGCTTCCGTGGAGTTTCTAGCCCTTCTTCACCACGAGAACTAGTTTAGCGAACGGGCGGTAAGCTCTCTGAGCCTCGATATGAATTAATTGACAAGCCTAATTGAAATAAATACCTAGTCTTGTCTTTCTGTGCTTTTATTCATAAAACCTTTCCCTTATACATCACATACACAGTAAATAACCAGCGACCATCTTGACATTCCAAGCTTGCTATCTTCGTAAATATCCTTAAATCTAACACTCTCATGGAAATACCCATAACTGTTCAAGATGAGACCAACAGTTCAACATATATCAAAAACATATTAGTAAATACACGATCACAAATCAAATACGATACTTCAAACTATAACTTTCACAATCTGGTGTTAATGGTTTGGATGATTTAGTTATCGAAACCGGAGGCCAGCCCTTGAGAAATTTAGTTGTATCAACATGGCGGTCAGGGTCCAATTTTCTTTGGAACATAGTATTGAATGCATTTCCGAGCACTTACTATAACGTTGAACCCCTTGTTATGTACCGATTAAAACAATTTAGAACACCAGCGGAAGTAAACAAGACCCTGAGCATTGTTAAACAAATGCTAAATTGCAATTACGAAGGTTTAGATGATTACGAAGACTTTGTAATGAAATACCTCGACTGGACTACCTCGAGGGAATTTGTAGAATTGAAAAGCGACTACTTTGGGATACAAAAATCAACTGCTTTACAATACTCCCGGAATTGTAAGAACGAGAACAAAGGAGATCTATGTTACAACGCAGACTTCACTTCACGAGTATGCAAGCTGTATCCTTTTCAAAGTGTGAAGATTCTACGACTACGGTTAAAGCACATTGAGGAAGTGTTGGATGATAAAGCGTGAGTTACTGTGTCTTATTTGTAAAACAAGTTGTCCTAACATAATTATTTAGATGATCATCATTTCAGCCGAAAGACGTACTGAACATAGGTCTCCAAAAAGTGTCACCACAATACCGGTCCCCGTGCATCTCGCATCCAGTGGATTCCCGCAACAATCACCCGGTCATTATCGGTCCGCCTAGTGGGAGGCCTTCCTGTTCGCGATCGCCACTCTAGAACGTTTCGGCCCCATCGACCATGCGTACTGCGAGCAATGTGCCCTGCCCACTGCCACTTAAGTTCAGGATTCGGATAAAGACTTATATTTTAAAAATGCATGACTTTCAGACTCAACGTGAAGGTAATACTGCTGGTGCGTGACCCGCGGGGTGTGATGCAGTCGAGACTAAACTGGCACCTACAAGATTGTCTCCACGCCCCAGATTGTAATGAACCCTCCCAGCTCTGTGAAGACATGATCACCGACTATATGGCAGCAAGAAAAATACTGCAGCAGCGTCCGGACAGACTGATGTAAATTATTTGTGACAGGTTTTACTCCTTTGTGTTATCATTGTTTGGATAATAATATAACATATGAAACATGGAAATACGTTTTTCGAATAAGTTTTACACACAATGAATCTACTTTATTGTTTCACTGGTGGGCAAAGATCACCCCAAAGACTCCGGTGCGTTGCCTTTTATTTACATTTTAAATTTTAATGACAGGGTGCTGCGGTTTGAAGAATTAGCTCTACATCCTAAAGTAACTACTGATCGAATTCTAACTTTCCTAAAAGCTCAAAAAACGCAGACATTCGATGAGTTTTTGCACTCGCATACCAATGTTGAAATGGCTGGTGTTTACTCTTTTTTTTTTTTTTTTTTTTTTTTTTTTTATTTGTGATGGGTTTGCTCTTGACTCTAGTCTAGGTCAAAGGTGACAGAGACAGAGTCGACGATGGAGCGAGCTTACCCAGAAGAAGCGTACTCTACGTCCAGGGGGGAGACCATAAGCTCTTAGAGCGGTATCAATTTGATATCGAGTAAGTGACAGATGTATACAAGTCAGATACATCTGTCTCTTATTCGATCTCAAATTGATACCGCTCTAAGAGCTTATGGTCACCCCCCAGAGTGTCACGAAACATTCCTGATAAGTGGAAGACTGCACTGGACTTTAATGTTGTGAATGAGATACAGATTCGTTCTGATATTATGATGAATTAAATTATAGTCCCGTACACAATCCATAAGCACAAATTTCTTTGGTCTGTATCACTCCCTTACCTCATACAACCTGCACATCATATTTGTACTAAACAAGAGAAATTTCCCTTCCAATTTTTCTGATTTATTTACTGACACTACTTTTATTGCAATACTCAAGACTTCTTCCCAATACACACATCTATCATTGCCACAAAATGCCACATAATTGCAAGAAAAAAAAACATATTACCAAAGAATCAAAAAATGATTTTAAAAAGAAAGTCACATTAGCAACAACCAACTAAATACTCGTATATCGTGGGGTTACAAGATAGCGAACAACAAGACCCATATGAAGAGCAAGGATTTTGACCCTATTGAGGATTATACGATCTCTTAGAGAACGTAACTAGATGATCTAATTTTAGGAGTTTATGTCAATTTATAATTTTGCGTTTTAACCATAATAGCGAGTAGGCACCACTGCAGCAAGGTTTCGGCTGAGCCTGAGTTTAAACTTCTTTTGAAAATTACAATGATTGTAAGTAAAATGTTTTCAAACGATGCCGCCTTGAAAATTGTTCATTGGTTCCAGATTTACTTGAAATCGACGATTTACCGACCCTGTGTTTTGATTATTGTTTGCAATCGCAATTGAGTCTTACGAGCAATTTTAATAAGAATTTCTGCAGTTTGGATCTGTTTGCATTATAACATAGAAAGTTTAGACTCATGTTACTTAAAATATTGAAAATCCATGAAAAACCTGCGAGTCGGACTCGCGCACGAACGGTTCCGTGCTTGGTAAATTGCGGTTTACGATTTATGACGTATTAAAAAAACTACTTACTAGATCTCGTTCAAACCAATTTTCGGGGGAAGTTTACATAGTAATGTACATCATATTTTTTTTTTGTTTTATCATTCTCTTATTTTAGAAGTTACAGGGGGGGGGCACATTTTACCACTTTGGAAGTGTCTCTCGCGCAAACTATTCAGTTTAGATAAAAATGATGTTAGAAAACCTCAATATCATTCTGAAGACCTATCCTATCCACGTATGGGTTTGATGAAAACTATTTTTGAGTTTCAGTTCTAAGTATGAGGAACCCCCAAAATGTATTGTTTTTTTTTCTATTTTTGTGTAAAAATTAATCCAAAATAGGCTTGGTAGTGTCGTTAATTGGCAACAACACTACTGGTAGTGCGGCTGGTAGTGTCGTTGCCAAAAAATGATCTTAATGCGGTTCACAGAATACATCTACTTACCAAGTTTCAACAGCATAGTTGTTATAGTTTCGGAAAAAAGTGGCTGTGACATACGGACGGACAGACAGACATGATGAATCCATAAGGGTTCCGTTTTTTTGCCATTTGGCGACGGCACCCTAAAAAAATGTGACACTGTTGTTCCACTTATGTGGCACTATCGACAGCTTTGTTTTGTTGATACTTTACTATTAATATTCCTTATTTTGATTTAATGTTTACAACTTATCATAAAATTTGCCACATTGTCTCATTGTGTATCTGTGTAGAACGTGGTTAATTTCACATTTGTATCATTTCTGTATCCTATGTTTTTGTAATTCTTAATGTGTAATTGTTTGTTTTCCCGAATAAATAAAATAAAAATTAAATATACTTCTTTTTTATGTACTTATTTTAATGTATGTATTATGGACTAGGTTAATGTATTGTGTTTGGTTTGATTTTAAGAGACAAGACTAGTTAAGAGGAATCGGAAATTTCCTCTTAACATGCTATAAATTTCGGGTATAATTTCGTGGGAGCTCATTTTTAACTAAAAGGCGTTTTTCTTGTAATTATTTAAAATCCTTACTTTTAAACGTACCAGTTTTTCAATTTTTTGCGTATTTACTATAATATGTTATGTCATTGAATAAATCTAGGCCAGTATGTAACACTTCTTTACCCCTCATATCTTAAAAAAGTGAGTTTAACCATTTTAACTAGTTATATTCTACGCTCTTATAAAAAAAATACCTATTGATATAGGTAATTTATATATACCGGATACTAAAAAAATTTGCACTAAATATTGTTGTAACAATGAGCCCGGTATTAGCGCTTAGCACACAATATATGGAGCAAAAACATTGCCCGACCATAAATTCGCTCTCTATAATAATGTCACACGCGTTATTTACGACGCGTTTCTAATGAAAAATATTATTTTGAGCCCATTGTAACATTTATGAAGCTTTGTCCTGTGGTGATATAATAGTTTTTGATTTATCTCTTTGATTTTTGTTTGGGCAATGGATGAGTAAAGGCTCTTGTGTTGTCGGGCTACGATGAGGGGCATGATATAAGAAAAATCGTGTTTTGACGAATTCTTGTTTTTATTTGTTCAAAACTCTACTTTTAGCATTCGTTAACTATTGCTTAGTTTTTATCTCTTTAAATACTATATTGTTAGTAGTGAACCAGTTTTGGACCTGCTATAAGGTGCTATTTACTTCATCAAAGTTTGTGGAGAATCTCAATACCATTTATTATGACACCATTTTGTGGTTACTTTTAGGGTTCTATAAACAAACATAAATCTAACTAAGACAAGACAAAGATATTTTATTTCAAGTAGGCCACCAAGCGGCACTTTTGAACGTTACATTAAAGTTAACAAATAATAATAGTTGATTCTACCGTGCATTCGGAAAGTAGCTTGTAATGGAGAAGAATGCACAAGAAACTCCATACTTACTCTTATAAAAATAAATATGTTTTACAATATTTAGGTACATAAGTACATACCTTGATGAATGAAATTAAGTTTATACAATACAAATACATTTATACAGTCTTCAGAAGGTCCAACAATACTTCAAAACAATAATGTTCTGCATATCACTTGTTTTTGCGCCCTAGTGGATGTGGAGCAGGACTAGAAATTAGCCAAGCATTGTCCCACCTGTCTGCTAGAGTTTTCAGTATGCTGTTGGGGCTGCCACGCACCCTGCGAATCATAGAGGCGCATCGCTTGCGCATGATGGCGTGGAAGCCGTCAATTTCCGCCTCTGCGAACATGCCTGAAGCATTTAATGGTTTGGATGATTTAAAACAAATTAAGTACTTGTTTATCTACCAATTCTCCTCAGTTTCCCTAATCACTTGACTAAATGAATACGCAGGAATTTAAAATGTCGCAATTATTCGTTATCTCATTAATAGCGATAGACGTCAATCAGCTGGTTATGGATATATTTTCTAAATAAGCTTAGTTTTAATTGTGAGCCATCGCGGCCTAACGTGTTCATTCGTACACATTTAATGTTTTTTTTGTTTTTGAACTTCAAAGAAGTTCCCATAAAAAGGTGAGTGTCAACACTTCGAACAATTCAAGACTATCGTCTTTTTTTTCGTTGAATATCGTTGTAAATAAGTTTGTATCTGTGTATAATATGTCACCTGATTATTGTTGATACTGTTAGTTTGTTATTATTCTTGCAAGATTATTAATTCTCGATATATATTGTGAACAGATTATTTCAAATACAATAAATACCATCATAAATCAATATTTTTTTAAAGGTGCAGTGGTTCACTCTGTCTTTATTGTATTATTATAGAACATAACAAAGACGGTACAAATTATGATCCGATGACAGATGGAGACTACGAGCATAGATAAAATACACTTTATTGTACACCATCATCACCACAACCGATCAAATACCCATATCCCACCACTACCATTGCCTAATATTTCACCAAGAACGTTCAGTGTGCTCCAAAGTTTTGAAAAAAATCTTTTTCTTGCAGATGAGCCGACGATTTCACTTTTACACAATATGTCTACTTTTTAGTGCCAGTGTTCTACTTATTATTCAAAACACTGAAAGAATATTAATATATGTTTAAGTTAATATCTATAGTATTATTTATAGTCTCTTAGTTTTATTAAACGTAGCTGAATTCTTGGCTAAACATAATATGCATTTAATATTTAAACTTGTATAATTTTGACATCGATACGCTAAGAAAAAAAATAACGTAGATTAACTAAGGTGCTTCATTTAAAAACGACACAAATGTAGCCAGTGCAGTTTTGCATTTGACACGAAACCATAATATCCACATTCGTAATTCTACCCACAGCTGTTGTTAATAATTCCGTGCCCAGTAACATGTATTAGCGCACATAATTGGCTCCCTGTCCCAAATCACTAGTTAAACCCAATAAAATTGTTCCGAATCACATGTGGTTAAAGTTTTCTGGATAATTTTTAATTTATGGATAATTTTGTCTCCTATAGTAAAACTACTGTTATCTGGCATTCATAGCTTTGCTATCCCACTACTGAGGAAAGGCTTCCCTTTCTTCTTTTCATTTCGACCAGTTTTGGGCAAATATGAACCACAGGCTTTAGACAAGCTACATTTTGTCAACGAAAGCGTCGTGATGGTGATTCAAAAATGTCAAAAATTTATGCTGCCGAAATGTCACGTGATCAATGCCTGACCTTTTGGCATTTTGACCATCTCGCCATCACTGACATCGAATGGCACTTGTATAGAGAGCCGCTGTCCTGTCTATAGCATTCGATTTCATCTCGGCATCTTCACCTAGGTATGCAGCGATATCGCCGAACATTTCATAAATTATTATGGTTGCATTGCAGACCATTGCTTTTTCCCAGCAGATATTAAAAGAAATCGAGCATGTCTTTTAAACAATGTAGGTCGATCATAAATGTCAAACAGCAGCCCCCACACGAGAATAATAACATTTTGAACCGACGTTTAGTCGAGAAATGTTAAGTTTTTGTGATGAACAGAGTTGGCGTTGTGCGGACTATATTAAACTAGGCATAAACTCCGATACTTATACTTTGTGTGTGATGCTTGTGAAGTAGACGTTGGCTTGACCAGTGCTTGGTTTCTGAAGCAGGCTGGAAATCACTTGAGAAGGTTGAAGTATATCATTATGTGTAGTGGTCTGACCACTTTTCGCTTGTCATTCATGTTAACCCAGGTTAACATGAATGACAAGCCAGGCCCGGGCCTGGCCGGGCCATAGGATGCTTCAGTAATACCACATAATAACTTTGATAAAGCAATATGGGGAGTCAGAAATGCAGCCCAAATAGGTTGTTATGCTTGTATGGAAAATATCAAACATATAGACTTCCCAGATGAATTGAGTGATTGCTGTGATAGTTTTTGCCAAGACAAGGACCATAGAACAGTTATTGACATCATGTATAACAATATTGTAACAGCGCTTCGGCAAGCGGCAGAAGGCAGTTCTGGAAATGGGGGGGGTCGGCGTACAGTCATTGGGTGGAACAGGTATGTCAGGGACGCTCACGGGAGTGCAAGGAGGGCCTTTCTCAACTGGTTTTGGAGTGAAAAACCTCATTATGGGCTGCTTTTCGTAGAAATGAGGGAAGCGCGAAAGCTTTTTAAACGACCTTTGAAGTTCTGTCAGGAGAATGAAGAACAGGTTAGGATGAACATTTTGGCGCTCTTCAGCCTATACGTCAATCAGTTGATTGAGGAGCTCAGCGTTACAGGTGTCGGATGCTCCATTGATGGGCAGATGATAAATAGCATAAGTTACGCCGATGACATGGTGCTGCTGAGTCCTTCAATTGACGGACTCAGACGGTTGCTTGAAGTGTGTGAAGGATACGCCGAATCACATGGGCTTTTGTATAATGTGGGGAAGAGTGAGGTTATGGTGTTCCGGGTGAGTACCAAGAAGCCTAGGGTAGTTTCTCCGGTGTACCTTTACGGTGTACCCTACCTACCTTACCTACTAATCTCAGCGGACGTCTACTAACTATAAACTACCTCCCTGCCCAATTTTAAGTTTGTAGCTCAAAAAATGAAGGACTTTCATACAAACTTGTGAGAGCCCTTGGACCTCCTAAATCCGGCCCTGTCGCAAAATCACTTCTAAGCGAACGTCTACTAACTATAAACTACCTCCCTGCCAAATATCATCTTGATACGTCAAGCGGTTTGCGATATTTCGTGACAGGTGAATGAGTGAAATTTCGCTTTTATAGATATAGATAGATTATAGTAAGAAGTAAGATTTTAAAATTATGTCGCAAGATTTGACGGCAAGTTAAATGAAAGCTTGTAAAATATTATCAAGTAGAATCATGTGATACTTTTATTAAGATACTCTCCGCCCTATCCATTAGTATCCTTGTAATTTCACATCCGACTATCACGATCAAAACGAACGTGCCTGTCGCAAAATCGCCGCTCTGCAACCAGCCTAACTGGACTTTATATCGTTCACAATTTGTTGCTATTGAAATGCAAAAGCGACGTCGGGACGTTTTGGTGACTGCGCTGGAATATTAAACAGACGTTCAACTTTATTATTTGGATAGCCAGTTGTAATGTGTGTAATTATGTTAGTTGTCCCTGCGACCTTTGTTTGGCAAATTTTGACCCTTAGGAGTTTAGTTTTAACAAATGTTTTCCTAAAACAATAACCTAGCATTTACCGGTCTCCTTCTTCTTTTCGTGTGCGGATGTGGTGGACCTTTGGTGTCAGTATTAATTAAGCCGGCTTCGGGAACCCCACAGGTCTCTGATTTGGCTATTTCGGACCAACATTAACTATATAATTACAGGTTCCCTCACGATGTTTTCCTTCAACTTTGCCTGTGATGTGTGATCCTATCAAGGGATTCTGATTTGGTGACAATGGGACCACCTCAGGAGTATACCATTTCAAACACATTTTTTTTTTTTTTAAATCAGTGTACAAAATTCTGAGCAATCGCAAAACAAACATACATAAAAATATACAGTCGAATTGCGAACCTCCTTTTTGAAGTCGGTTGAAAAGGCTGATGGTGATGATAACTACACAAACGACAATACACATACGTGAGTTTAGTCTTTCATAATATATTTTCTATAATACTTGATTAGTCTTTCAGGGCTCAATCAAAAGATAGGACATAATAATTTAAATTAGTTAAATTAGGTCTATACAACAGTCATATACAAATACTCAGCAGAATGAAACGTCTACCATGAATAAGCGGCGTATGTAACCTCGGGTTCTGATTAATGAATATGGAACGCTCTTGATTCAAATTCGGAATGATCCCCACGCCCGTCTAATGACTAACCGAATTAATATCTAGTTAGCGCACCTTGTGTCTGAACTTGGCACATTTCTAAGAACATTTCATGTATTTATTTTTTTCCATTAATGTGCACACACATAATAAATAGACTAGAAGAAGGAATAGAAAATAGGTACAAAGTGTATTGTATTTGTAACTGAAATTAACTTTACTTGTAACGTTTTTAGGCATGAGAAAAAGTTTTCATTTAAAAAAAAAGTTAATTCAAAAAGACAAAAAACCCCTACTGCTTAAGAAGCGAACTAAAAAGACGTAACAAGAAGAAAATCATGCTGTGCAGTTGGTGAATACATATTTGCGAGCTGGCTGACCAAAACCAGATGTATCCTCCGACTGCATAATTTTCTTCTTGTTTACATTTTTTTAGTTCGCTATTTAATCAGTCGGGTTTTTTTTATTTTTTATTTATAACTTCTTTAATTAACTTTTTTAATTTATAACTTCTTAGTTACCATTTTATTGGAATTAGGTACATTTAAACATATAAGTGTTCTATATTTTTATAATCACCTCTTGAAAACCTTTATTTTGATATCCTACACAATGGGTTTGGAAGAAAAAGAAAAAGCCAAAAGACACCATTTTCTATATGCCAATATTTATGTAGCCAGTGACACCCGCAAGTTTAAGACTAATCGATTGACGTATGAATCATCAAAATCGGCCAACGCGTTTGGTCTCTGGAACGCCACATAGTAACAAACATACATACATACATAGACTGATAAACACATTACCCTCCTTCGGCAGTCTGGTAAAAAAGATTACTTAATCGAACACTAGAAAGTCGGTAAAATTTAACTTGCAAGATTGGATTACAGACTCCGAAACAGTTGAAAGTAAATAATAGCTTGTGTAAAACTTTTATAATAAAGCTCCTCCATAGCTAGAATTTATTTTAATCTCTTATGTGCCTGAAACATGGAACCACGCAAGACAATGGCTTTTTAATTGTTTCGGTAATTACAGATTTTACCGGTTGGGTTGTTTTAATTATCGTTTGACTAATAAGGACCACTCAACCAAACCACCAGAGGAGACTCAGGGTTACCGACATAGCACGAAGAATTGCCAAACTTAAGCGTCAGTGGGAAAGCAGAACAATTAATGATCGATGGAACCGAAACGTTCTGGAGTGGCGACCGCGTACCAAAAGACGCAGCGCTGGAAGACTTCCCACTATGTGGACTGATAACCTGATGGGTTAAGGCTGCGGGCAACCGCTGGATGCTGGTGTATAGGACTGATCGAAATGGCGACAATTGAGGGAGGTCTATGTTCAGCACTGGCCGTCTTTTCCTCAATAAAAACAATCCACTCCAATGTCGGGTCCACTACGACATTATTCAAAAAATTATATACCTCAACAAATTTACACTTAATTCCAAACACACAGTGGTCTCCTTCCAAATACATAATAGCATTGGAGCTTTCTTGTAACATTACACATTTTGCCACCATTTAAATAATATTAAGCGTTTACTGTCGAAGACAATGTAAAGTCTTATTCAAATTGTTTCCTGTCGTTATGCTGGGGTGTTGATGAAGATGATAGCATTGGCATGTTTCACAGGGAAGGTATTAATAATTTGAAAGGAAGGTATGATTTGGGAATTATATTAAGGAAGTACCTTCTGCCAGCGGGTTCGCCCGCATGAACGACAGACAATATCCCAAAGGTAAAAAGTACCCTATGTCCTTCTATAAGGTACAATCTACCGCTACCCAAAAAAAAACCGGCCAAGTGCGAGTCGGGACTCGCGCACGAAGGGTCCGGTACCATTATCGCAAAAAACGGCCAAAAAATCTCGTTTGTTGTATGGGAGCCCCACTTAAATATTTATTTTATTCTGTTTTTAGTATTTGTTGTTATAGCGGCTACAGAAATACATCATCTGTGAAAATTTCAACTGCCTAGCTATCACGGTTCATGAGATACAGCCTGGTGACAGACAGACAGACGGATCGCGGAGTCTTAGTAATAGGGTCCCGTTTTTACACTTTGAGTACGGAACCCTAAAAATGAGGGAATTTCAAAGAAAAATATGAGTTATCATCATATTTGTATTTTTTTGTTAAATATTCGTAATAATAAACATTTACATCAAATTTCAAGTTCATAGGTCAATGGGAAAATAAAAAAATCATCGGAACAAAATTTAGTAAAGGAAATCTGACTTTGGTGGCTTCTCATACCTTTGTTTTCCAATATTTTGTTAAACAAGAAATACAGTATTTATCTACTCAACGAGTTTTAAACAACGATACCCCACACGATGGGGTAGGTCAAAATAATTTTATAATTTTCATAGCACACTTTTACTTTTTACCCGACTGCCGAAGGAGGGTAATGTCTTTATCAGTCTATGAATGTATGTTTGTTCATATGTGGCGTTCTAGAGTCCAAACACGTTGTCGATTTTGATGATTCTTACGTCAATCGATTCGTCTTAACCTTGCGAGTGTCACTGGCTACATTAAAATTGGAAAATAGAAAAAAATATAAAACTTTTGGGCGCCATATTGTGGAGGCCCAGTTTTTTTCTTGCAAGCAGATTAAAAATTAACTTTTTTATTAATTTATTGGCGCGCATGGGCTCATTGACTTAATGTAGAAAAATAGTGAAAAGTTGTATAAATAACCTACTATTATACAACGGTCATATAACGCACGGTTGGCGCAGTGGTTGAGCGATTGACTGCTGCGCTGCGTGTCGCGGGTTCGATTCCCGCACGTAACAAATATTTGTATGATCTACAAATAGTTGTTCCGGCTCTGGATGTTTGTGTATGTGAGTTTATATGTTTGTAAACGCACCCACGAAACAGGAGACATTCCTAGTGTGGGGCAACGATTTAAAAAAAAGTGGTTTTTTAAATACGAGTTTTTTAGTATCTAATTACATGCCGTTGAAAACACTTATACAGTTGAAATAAAACAAAAGTGGAAACTGAAATAGTTATTTATGCTACAAGTGCGGAAGGTAGGTGATTTCCGATGAGTGGTATTTTTATTCACGAGCGAGCGAAGCGAGTGAGTGTATAAATCAACACGAGTCGGAAATCATCTTACGCACGTGTATCGTGCAAATAGCTGTCACGTCGTAACGCAAAAAGGCACGAGCAAAATATTCATTCTGCCAAACATATTTAATGAATATTTAAAATTAATTTATTGATCAAAATCTAAATCTAGAGTAATTAAAAACGCCTTAAATGAAGTATTAGTTTTGTTTGACCTTTTATATGAATTATAATCTTAATAAAATGAATCGTACTTAACTAATTTTTTAAACTTTTCTCAAATAATAAAAGCACTATGCGGCTGACGTTGGAGTGCACTGTAATGTTTCTTTTTTATTTTACCTATCCACGAAAAAAAAGTTCCTGTATATACAAAAATAAATCCCGGTATGCTCCACCGTGCCAGCTGGCGACTGGATGGGAGGACCTGGTGGCCATACCCGGGGGGGTTCGGGCGTCCCCGCAGTCTCCAAATGAGTTCCCCATAGGTTGGGTTATCTCTAGTGTTCCACTTGGTTCACTGAGCAGCGTCTCGACTGTTCGAATTCTTACCCAGCAAATTCTTGAACAAATGACCAAAGCAAAAAAGAAGAATATGGTAAAACAACGGCTGCACTTCCTCCCACTAAAAGTGCACCTCACTAACATCAGGGGGTTGCACTCTAATCTCGATCCGGTCCACCACCTTGAGACCGAGAAGCCGCACCTGTTTTTCCTAACGGAGACGAAGATAACAACCCCGTCGGACGTGGTGTACCTCAACTACGCGGGTTACTCTCTTGAACACAAGTTCAAGAAGCAAGCTGGGGTCTGTGTGTACGTCCACGATGACATTTGTTGTCGTTGTCTCCGTTGATTTGAGAAATCGGGATTTTCTGCCATATGGCTACTTGTGGACACTGGCGTGGAGAAATCTCTCTACATCGGCGTCTACCGATCGCACGCCGGTGACCAGGAGACGACAGCGCTCTTTAATGGCCTCGTGGAGTCGGCTGACATAGCCCAGCAAAGGTACCCAACAGCGAAGCTTAATTTTCTGGGGGACTTTAACGCCCATCATAAAGAGTGGTTGTACCCGTACCGGAAAACTGATCATGCCGGGTTAGAGGCGCGCAAGTTTTCTCTATCGCTAGATTTAACCCAGCTGGTGAATGTGGCAACGCGGGTACCTGATGTTGACGGCCATACACCCAATTGCTTAGACCTTCTCCTGACAACTGATCCGGACAGTCATTCGGTGTCGGTCTCAGCCCCGCCGGGAACGTCTGACCACTGTCTGGTGAAATCCGTGTCGACTTGCTCTCCTCCAGATAAGAGCCCTAGAGGCACAAGGCGAGTATGGCGATACGAGTCAGCAGACTGGGACGAGATGCGCCACTTTTATGCGTCTTATCCTTGGCGGCATGTGTGCTTCTTCTCGAGTGACCCCACGAGCTGTGCCGACGCGGTTGCGGATGTGATTCGGCAGGGAATGGAGTATTTCATTCCATTTTCCGACATTCCGCTCGGTCACAAATCCCGCCCTTGGTATAATGCAGAATGCGCCCACGCCTGGGTCGGGGCCCTTGACCGCAAAGTAAGAGCACGTAGGGTTCGCGCGAGGAAATGAGCCTTTAATTCTGCCACCAAGTTCTGCAAGCGGGTTCTGCGTCGGGCACGTTTTGACCATATTGGACGTATCGCACCCTCCGGGTAGTAAACAGTTCTGGTCCCTGTCTAAAGGCGAAACGAATTTCTGTCGGCCCACATTACCTCCAATACTGAAACCTGATGGGTCGCTGGCTCACTCTGCGAGTGAGAAAGCAGATTTATTTGCATCTCTCTTTGCTAGCAATTCGCGTCTGGAGGCTGGCTCTAAGCAACCACCTACTGTACCTCAATTTGACTCTTCGATGCCGGAGATCGCTGTGCACACTAAAGAGGTCCGGAGAGTACTGTTCAGTCTATACGTGAACAAGGCCAGCGGGCCTGACGGCATTCCAGCGAGAGTGCTGAGGCAGTGTACGCCTGAACTGTCTCCTGTGTTGACACGCTTGTTCCGCCTCTCTCTTGTAAAAAGAACGGTGCCGAAATCCTGGAAGCTTGCAAATGTGCAACCAGTGCCCAAAAAAGGCAACCGTGCAGACCCTGCCCAATACCGCCCGATCGCCATTACCTCCATTCTGTGCAAAGTTATGGAAAGGGTACTGAACAGCAAGTTGCTGACCTACCCTGAAGACAATAATCTCCTCAGTGACCGTCAATATCGCCGGGGACGGTCAACTGGCGATCTTCTTGTGTATGTCACGCACTGCTGGGGCGAAGCCGTCGAGAGACACGGCGAAGCACTTGCTGTATCGCTTGATATCTCGAAAGCCTTTGACAAGGTCTGGCACGCGAGTCTACTTAGTAAGCTTCCTGCTTATGGCATCCCTGCTGGTTTTTGTAGCTGGATATCAGACTTCCTCAGTGAACGGTCGATCCGAGTAGTAATTGATGGCTTCTCCTCTGATCTTATGGCTATTGATGCCGGAGTTCCTCAGGGATCTGTTCTCTCTGCAACTCTTTTCCTGCTGCACATCAATGACCTTCTTCAGCCTGGTATTGTTGGGTACGCAGATGACAGCACTGTTTCAGAGAGATACTTGTCCAGCGCAAAAACCAGCGTGGATGAAGTTCGTTCCTTGAGAGAGGCTATGGTGGAGCGGACAGATTTGACCTTAAGCCTTGCCTCCCAGTGGGGTGATGACAATCTGGTCTCCTTTAAAGCCACCAAAACACAGGCGTGTCTTTTTACCGCTAACAGGAGTCTTTTCGATCAAACTCCTACTTTTTGGGGTGCGTCTGTTCCTGTGACTGATCGGCTCGAGCTCCTGGGCATGGAGTTGACATCCAGTCTCAACTTTGGCGCCTCCATTGAGTACAAAGCCCAAATTGCGGCCAAAAAACTAGGCATCCTAAATAAAGTGAAGCGATACTTTACGCCTGGACAGCTTTTAACCCTATACAAAGCGCAAGTCCGATCCTGCATGGAGTATTGCAGCCACCTTTGGGATGGCTCAGCTAAATATCAGCTTGCCGCGCTTGACTCGGTGGAACGCAGAGCCAGGAGGCTTATTGGCGACGTTGAGCTGGCGGGTGCCAGGCTTCACAGCTTGGCTCATCGCCGCAAGGTTGCCTGCTAGTCGGTCTTCTACAGACTGTACTTCGGTGAGTGTGCTCAAGAACTCCACGACCTCATCCCACCAGCCCCCTTCTACCATCGGACATCTAGACGCACTGCAAGTTATCATCCTTACCTTGTTGCCATTCCACCAATTCGCACCAAGCGCTTTACATCTAGACGCACTGCAAGTTATCATCCTTACCTTGTTGCCATTCCACCAATTCGCACCAAGCGCTTTACTTCTAGACGCACTGCAAGTTATCATCCTTACCTTGTTGCCATTCCACCAATTTGCACCAAGCGCTTCCAAACATCCTTCATAATGCGCACAGCGAATGAATGGAACTCGCTGCCTGCGTCAGTGTTTCCGAACGCATTCAACCCGAATCTCTTCAAAGTGAGAGTGAACAGGCTTCTTCTGGGTAAGCTCACTCTATCGTCGACTCTGTCTCTGTCACCTTTGACCTAGACTAGAGTCAAGAGCAAACCCATAACAAATAATTTAAAAAAATACAATATTTTTTAATACATAGGATTGCATTACGTTGTGAGTGTAGATAATAGTACATTACTGCAGAATCCAGTAAGTAAGCCTTCCTGGCCAAGTATGAGTTAACCGGACCGAACCGCAGGTTAGGTCCGGTTATATACGAGGCCAGGATTGCTTTCTTAATGGTTGAGGCTTGTATAATGTTTTTCTCAAAAATGAAAGAACATTTAACAACAAATTCGTTTTATTCATATTGAAGGTTACATGCATATTAGGGTAATTACTGATAGATATTGTGATCGATTAACCGGGGGCATTTATATTTGTTTGTTGTACGTCTTGATTAACGGACTCAAAAATATATCTATCTCATAGAATGTCATACCAAAATGAGAGATAGATATATATTTGGAGCCTCCCTCCTATAAGCATGTTAGGCTAAACTCTAATCTGTGTCTGGCTGGTACTATATTTTTTTTTCTAAGCAGATCTAAAGAGGGTGACCTACTGTCTAGAGCCATCTCAGTATTTTCGCTTTTTTGCACAAACGGTTATGTAACCGATATACAGTTTTCATATTGATATCGGAAAAGGTTTTCAGATATCGATATCATTTATTACAGTTTACATAAGTTAAAATGTGATATACATAAGCAAACTAACAACGAACGCGAAATAATACTTAGAAAGAGAGGTAGCGCATAAATTTTGTGCCTATCGTTTGTGAAGTTTGCGTTTTGTTCGTAGTTCGTACGTTTCCGCATTGTTACGGTTTTAAGTTTTGACTTATTCGTTCTCGCACGCTAGTAAGGTTTTTATTAGATACAGTTTTTGTAATATCGGTTATTTTTATATATTTGATGGATATCATATCATATCGATATCTATAGATATGATATGATATCTATCACATAGCCGATATAAGTTACCTTTTGATATATCGGACCAATCCCTACAACTGTCCAGTAAGTAAATTACATACTTACTGGACAGTAAGAGATTCCTAATTTAAAATCTCGCTTCTTACTGGACGGTTGTGAATAAGTCTTCGGTAGAGTTCACTTTCTGGATACTTTTTAGAGATGTTATGACAACATTACATACCATTTTTGAGAAAACTACTATTTCAGTTCAGTTATTCATAAAGAAGATCTGACGTATTCAAAACAATTTCTCATTTCGAAATTATATTCAAACGAGACCATAAAGCCACCGTTTTCCTCATTCCGGGCTTACATTAACACAAACATTTACAGGCCTCATAGCATTTCATAGGATTCTAAACAATACAGACTGACGACTATAAGAAAAGCGTTCCAAACTACAGCACGGACAATATTTCTTGTAACATCTGCAGAGGCAATCCGAGCCTCATCTCGTTCTGATCCTATTTTATTTACAGCAAACAATTCTTTTGATAAATCGTTTTTAATCCGAACAAAAAGCAGGATTATTCCAATTTGACGAAGAAAAAGATTTTCATAATGGAATTAGTTCATTTGGAGTCCTCGTAGAAACGAAGGCGGACATTGGAAATCTCTTGCGATCTCGTTAGCATTCGAATATTCTATGGAGATTAAACGTTATTCAGTTTGATTTGAATGCGAACGTGCCTTTTGTTATACGATTGCAGTGAATGGCATCGTCTAATGGTTGGCAAATGAGTGCTTTTGAAGGTTCTATGAATATGGAAGGCTCGCTCATTTTGGATTCGGCATCTTTTTGTTGTTCTCTGAGCTTTACCTGGTATTAGCATATTGATTCTTATCAAAAATTTAAACGACGCTGGGAAAATTCACCATGTGGTTTGAGGATCAATTCTCATTAGCCTTCTTGTATTCTATTCAGCTTAAATGGAATGTTAAATTTAAAAACACGTGTGGGGAAGCGGGCAACAGTTGACGAAAATACAAAAATGTGTAACCCCACGCAGCATGGCTAGTACCTCGTCTCTCATGCTTGAAGTCGTGGGTTAAAATCTGGGCAAGTAACAATGTGACTTCAAATTCATGTGTACTTTCTAAGTTTACCTTGGACATCACAGGCAACGGTGAACCATGAACTTTATATAGTTAATGTAAGTCTGAAATAGCCAATTCAGAGGTCTGTGGCGGTTCCTAGAGGCGGTTTAATTAACTATGTCATCAGAGGTGGCCACATCCTCACACGAAAAGAAGAAGAGTGTTAACCATTTATCAACTCTTTCATTTACTAAGAAAAGAAAATATTCCACACCCAGCTCACATGTAAAAGTAAATTTAACTGAAACCCGACATTTCTCCACACACTCGAGCCCGATCCCGTGATCAAATAACAACCATAGCCTAAATAAAAGCAGTATGACAAATCTGTGGTATTGGAGCGATATTCGACGGATTACTCGGGTAATCCGTAATCAAGCGGCCGTCAATCTACTGGACAATGTGATTTATGCATTTCTAGAGCTCCATTACGTCAGCATTGATGAATGGGGAAACTAAATAGAATTGGTAGGCTGTATTGATTGGATGAGTGATTTAGGTTGCAGATATTATTACTTTTTTCAATTATAAAACGAGATTTCAAAGCTACAATGATTATAAAATCTATTAGTTCATTTCTGCCGAAAAAAGTCCACTACTGAACGCCCTTCCAACTGACGTCACATTGACCGATCCCATGCCTCTCGCATACAGCAGATTCCTGCAACACTAACCAGGTCTTCGATCCACCTAGTGGGGGGTCCAACGCAGTCGCCACTGCAGAACTTTTCAGCCCCATCGACCATCCGTTCTGCGAGCAATGCAATGTGCCCTACCCACTGCCTTTTAAGTTTGGCAATTCTTCGGGCTATGTAAGTAACTTTAGTCGTTATGCGCATATTCTCATTTCTGATGTGATCACGCAAAAAAAAACATTCATAGCCTTTTTCACCCTTTGGGTGACTTTAACCCCTGATGAGGCCCATTTCCTAAGCTATAACGGTTTACTGCTCTAAAATACTAACTTTGAGATCAGAATATGTCTTCCCAGTACTGAATGTATGTATATTAGCATGTAACACAATCCAATTTATCACTAATTTGAAACCCCAATCAATCATTTGATCCATCTTGTTCATGTCAAGCAATGTTATGTCACGCCCAGCCCAAATCCTTAGACTTAGAAAGCTGAAATTTTGCATAGAGGTTTCCTTTATAATGTCGACAAAGAATAAGAAAGGATTTTTCGAAATTCAACCCCTAAGGGTAAGTTATATAGGGGGTGAAGTATGTTTGAAACTTGAATTTGAAAATTTTGGCATTTAGCCTCTAAATATAAAGTAAAATACATCTTTAAAGATTTATTGAATTTCATGCCCTTAAAAGGGTAAAAATGGGTGTTAAAATTTGTAACATCATGACGGTACCTTCATACCGGACGGTACCTTGTCAATATATTTATGAAAACATCATATACGTTAAAAATAATCTCAGATACTAACACTACAAAATTCTTAGGACTAGAGCTAGACAGAGATATGTCGTGGAAAACTCACACTGACAGTGTGTGTAAACGCCTGAGCCAGCATTCATATGCTTTACGCAATCTCGCAAAGGAGGTAAATCAAAGTGTTGGTCACGGAGTACCATGCTTATGTTACATCTACGTTACGCTACAGGATCATATATTGGGGTAACTCCACGAATATGGACACGGTATTTAGATCGCAAAAAAGATGTGTTAGGGCGATATTCGGAATTCAAAACACGGACAGCTGTAAACCGTTCTTTGCTTATTTTCGCATTTTAACAGTAGGTACCATGTCTGTACATATACGAAGTAGCTGTCTTTGTTTAAACAAACTTTCACTTGTTTGAAAAACTTCATAGCGCAAGACACAGAAATAAAATAAGCGGTAGACAGCACAAAAAAGCAGTGTTTCATAAAAACTTCACAGGAATGGCACCACAAATTTATAACAAACTACCAAATTTTTGTTAAATATTAATGACATAAATATATTTAAAAAACAATTGAATAATGTATTGTTAGGAAAGACATACTACACAATACATGAGTACCTGTCAGACAGAAATTTATCTTTATAAGTGATATAAGTGGTATGATTGGGGTGGATACTTGGGTCCGATTTGTTCACTTACTATTTTGTTAATTACCAAGACATTTGAATAATCTGACATTACTTATCAATACTAATTAATTTATGACATTGTTTACGTTTTAATATTAATTTATGACATTGTATTCGCTTAAATTTTATTTATGACATAGCATACATTTGATTTTTTAATGTATGACATTGTAAATTTTAATTTATGATATTGGATATGTTTTAATTTTTGACATTGCAAGCGTTTTAAGTTGTGACATTGAATGTGTTTTAATTTTATGACATTTTATACTAGTTTTTTTAAAATTTATGACATTGAATACGTTTTAGATATTTTATTTTATTTTATGACATGTACATTCAAAATGTAATTTAATTTAATTTGTAACATTGTATTATTTTAATTATAATTTTGCATGCCTAAATTGGTGGAACACGGTTGACTGCGCATTCACCTGACATCTGGAAGTGTATTTTTATTTACTGTGTTGAGCAATAAATGAATTTGAATTTGAATTTCAATCTTTTTAGTAAAAACGGCGACAAACATAATAAAATTAATGTTACTAGAAATAGAGACCAATTAATTCAACCAGGTTTCTGACTGGCTAAAGCAGCCTCATCTTTCATGGGGTATTGTACAAAATGTTACAATAAAATTCCACCCCACATTCTAGAACTGAATGAAACGAAATTTAAAACTTTTATAAAATGCACACTATGCAGGCAAGCATATTGTAAGTTGGGGATTACATCGCTGATAAAAATGCTTGGCTCAGTGCTGGTCCTGCTCCGCAGCCACTAGGGCGCAAGAACAAGTGATGGTCAGAAAAGTTTTGAAGTATAATATAAGTATAGTATTGTTGGACCTAAAGCTAAAGACTGTATGAATATATTTGTATTGTATAACTGCACAGCACATGTGTAAGTACTATGTTCCGACTGTAAATCTGCCATTCACTGTAGGTACCTATGTGTCATTTCGTTGACTTCTGTGTGCCGTGGCAGTTCAGTGTGTCATGCTCTCTTTAATTTCTCTCTGATAGTGGCACATGTGTTGGATCATTCGGCTCCTTTCATGATGGTTGAGCTGAGTGGTGCCGATCCATGCGTCATGTTCGTGAACGTGCGTCATCAGTTGGGATTGGTCATAACTTGTTTGTGTTTGTTTTGAATTTCATGCCTTAAAGCGGTAAAAAGGAGTGTTAAAGTTGTGAAAATTTAAACTGTCTAGTTGTTGCGTGTGCAGACTTCTTGAAAAATCGATCCATCCGAGCGGTTATTGATAGCTGCTCATCCGGTCAGTTAGATATCAACGTCCCTCAGGGGTCGGTACTCTCGGCAACATTGTTCTTGCTGCGCATTAATGGTCTGCTAAAACCTGGAACCTTTGGGTAATTAGACTACAGCACTGTTGCTGAGAAATACTTGTCCAACGCATGGGCTACTGGGCCTCAGATACGGTCTGTCCGGGTGGCTATGGTTGAGGGCTTTCACCTGTCCTTGGAGGCTGTCTCCGACTAAGATGATGCTAATCTGGTCAGTTTCAAAGCTGCTAAGACACTGGCGTGTATTTTTTTTTATTGAAAAGAGCCAATTCCACTCGGCTCCATCTTTCCTTGGTTTAACCGTGCCGTTAACGGACCATCCCGAACTACTTGGTGTTACTTTGACATCGACCCACAATTTCGGTCCCTACATTGAGGCGAAGACTCAGTTGCTGCAAAAAAGTAGGGAATCCTTGCAAAGGTGTGACGGTATTCACGCCTGAACAACTGCTCAACTTGTATAAAGCGAAAGTTCAGTCATGCATGAAGTAGATACTGCTCTCTCCTATGGGTCAGATTCACGCCTAGACTGCACAATAATCTAGATCTCTTTAGTGTGAACTGGGATCTCCGGCATCGAAGAGTCACAATAAAGTACAGTAGGTGGTTGTTTAGAACCAGTGGCGTCCAGACGTGAAAAATTTTTTCTCACTTGCAGAGTGAACCAGCGACCCATCAGGTTTTAACATTGGAGGTAGAATGGGACAACAGAAATTCGTTTTAACCACTTTTGACATTGACATGAACTGTTTACTACCCGGAGAGTGCGATGCCAGCTTAACCTGATTCGTTCAATATGGTCAAAATGTGCCGTGCCCCACGCAGAACCCGCGAACTCTACGCGCTCTAACTTTGCGGTCGCGGACCTTGACCCAGGCTTGGTAAGCGCCTCGTAGGAGATCGTGCGATACCCCCTGGTGACTCTGACGGCCATCGCTCTCTGTGGCTTCCGCAGGACAGCGATGCTACCGGCCGTCAGGTCAGCCGCCCAGATTGGGGCCCCATACAGGGCCATCGCTCAAACAAACAAAAAATAACAAACAAGACAAATTGATTGATCGCACGATCCCCACGTAAAGCCGCCTACAGGCGGCGCTCGGGCCCCCCAGATTGGGAAACAGCGTTGACAGCGCCCCAGCCGCGCCCAACAAATTGGGCGCCAGCTGCCGGCAATGGGGGCCGCAATCCCACCGGCTGTCGAACACCAATCCTAGGTACTGCCTACCAAGCCTGGTTCAAGGTCCGCGACCGCAAAGTTAGAGCGCGTAGAGTTCGCGGGTTCTGCGTGGGGCACGGCACATTTTGACCATATTGAACGAATCAGGTTAAGCTGGCATCGCACTCTCCGGGTAGTAAACAGTTCATGTCAATGTCAAAAGTGGTTAAAACGAATTTCTGTTGTCCCATTCTACCTCCAATGTTAAAACCTGATGGGTCGCTGGTTCACTCTGCAAGTGAGAAAAAATTTTTCACGTCTGGACGCCACTGGTTCTAAACAACCACCTACTGTACTTTATTGTGACTCTTCGATGCCGGAGATCCCAGTTCACACTAAAGAGATCTAGATTATTGTGCAGTCTAGGCGTGAATCTGACCCATAGGAGAGAGCAGTATCTACTTCATGCATGACTGAACTTTCGCTTTATACAAGTTGAGCAGTTGTTCAGGCGTGAATACCGTCACACCTTTGCAAGGATTCCCTACTTTTTTGCAGCAACTGAGTCTTCGCCTCAATGTAGGGACCGAAATTGTGGGTCGATGTCAAAGTAACACCAAGTAGTTCGGGATGGTCCGTTAACGGCACGGTTAAACCAAGGAAAGATGGAGCCGAGTGGAATTGGCTCTTTTCAATAAAAAAAAATACACGCCAGTGTCTTAGCAGCTTTGAAACTGACCAGATTAGCATCACCCTAGTCGGAGACAGCCTCCAAGGACAGGTGAAAGCCCTCAACCATAGCCACCCGGACAGACCGTATCTGAGGCCCAGTAGCCCATGCGTTGGACAAGTATTTCTCAGCAACAGTGCTGTAGTCTAATTACCCAAAGGTTCCAGGTTTTAGCAGACCATTAATGCGCAGCAAGAACAATGTTGCCGAGAGTACCGACCCCTGAGGGACGTTGATATCTAACTGACCGGATGAGCAGCTATCAATAACCGCTCGGATGGATCGATTTTTCAGGAAGTCTGCAATGCAATCAAACCATAATCAAACAGACCACTAGGCAGTTCTTTCGGTCTGTCTAGTGGTCTGTTTGATTGGATTAGAGAATGAAAAAGAAGCTTACTAATAAGGCTTTCATGCCAGACTCTAATAAAAGCCTTAGTAATATTATAAAAATGTAAGAAACTCTGACTTTCTACCTCTACCAGAAAACCAATTTAGATTTAATTTGGTATGGAGATAGTTTGAGACCTTACCGGTAGTGTATTCCCTTGGGATGATGAAACACTTGTTACGCGGGCGAAACCGTGAGCAGAAGCTAGTATGCAGCTATAATAGCTACAACCTGGGAGTCTTTAAATCAAAAGTGAGATGAGGCATCTAGAAGTTATCTATTCATACTTCTAGGCAAGCGTGACTTATCGTCGACCACAATCGCTTATCATCAGGTGAGAAAGTGGTCAAACGCGAGCCTATCAATAATTTAGAAAAAAAATGGCATTCATAAAAATGGAATACTAAATAATAACAGTATTGCCAATAAAAAACAAAAAAGTCACACGATATTATATTCTCTCTCGTACATCGGTATGTGGTAGCATGATCTCGCTGATCGAAAACGTACGGATTGCGGATACGAACGGATACGGCGGATATTACACGGAAATTGTGCCGGCTCGAGCCTCAGTCTAAGGTGTAACTTTGTAATTAACTGTCGCAGCACTCATTCAGGAACGTTTGCAATTTCTTTCATAGATTGTGGTTTATTGATTTTCTTAGTTAATATCAATCAATATCTCGGCACAGAACGAGTCAGACTCGCACACTGCGGTTCCATACCTTGGTAAAAAAATGCCTCATCACTTGCGGCAGGTTGACTGCTGAGCGTGCCGGGTTTGATTCCCAAGTCAGGCAAAAAGTGATATTGGGTTTTCTCAGTAGTAGCTCGGAGTTTGGCAGTTGGCGGTGTAACGCCCCCGTGCCTCGGAGAGCACGTGAAGGCTATGGTCTTACACTTTATCGCACCGATCGATTCGGATTGCCGTCCAATTTAGTGAGATGGACGGCAATACGACAGGATCTCCTATTTATGAGAGCGGGGGAATATAGAGAGCACTTGTGATTGCGAAAATACATGTGCACTATAACAAAATCTAACTAAAGCACGAATCTTTAAATAATTTGAAAGGCATTGTATACCCACATTATTTACAGATATAACGCAAATAAATATAAATCCTCCTTACGTGACTTATTAAAGCGTTCCATTAGTATTCCAAAACAATAATTTTGTAACACAACAGATGTCGTTTTCGTAAACAATTAAACAAAATGTTTTACAGCGAGTCTAAAACATGTCAATTGTTAACAAAGTTGTAAAGCTTTGCTTTTAAAAGTCACGCGCTATAAAGATAAAAGCATGACTTTTAACGAGACTGAGAGCCCGAAATACCTACTATACATTTTATACAGAATGAGTTGTTCAAGTGGGCGTGGATGGCCAAATCCGAAACTATGAGGAAAAGCGAAAAACACTCAAAGGAGTCTCGGGCCCGATTTTGATGGAAACTAAAACCTATTGGTTTTTAGGGTTCCGTACCCAAAGGGTAAAAACGGGACCCTATTACTAAGACTTCACGATCCGTCTGCCTGTCTGTCTGTCTGTCCGTCTGTCACCAGGCTGTATCTCATGAACCGTGACAGCTAGACAGTTGAAATTTTCACAGATGATGTATTTCTATTGCCGCTATAACAACAAATACTAAAAACGGAATAAAATCAATATTTAAGGGGGGCTCCCATACAACAAACGGCATTTTTTTGCCGTTTTTGCTGGATTTTAATTACGGCAACAGACGCTTGAAATATTCACAGAATATTTAGTTGTATATTCACTTCATAAAATAATAATTATTAAATTAAAATAACATATGTTAAGGGGGGCTCCCATACAAAAAACGTGTTTTTTTTTGCCGTTTTTTGTGATAATGGTACGGAACCCTTCGTGCGCGAGTCCGACTCGCACTTGGCCAGTTTTTTTTATCAATATACTTAGCCACACAACACCCCCAGCAACAATCCGTTCATAACAATAAACGAATAATGGGAAATTGCCAATTATGAAATCCATTTTTTAAATGCATTTTTAGCCTTCGGTCAATCCATTTTAGGTGAAATTCAATTAATTCTATGATGGAGACTGAATGCAAAATTCTTTAATACGATTGGCAAAATAGGCTGGGAAATGCAGCATACGCTTGAACTATATATGAACGGCCGGAAAAAGCGTATTCAATTTTGTGACAAATTCGGTTAACACGTGATTTTTTTTAAACTTTTTAAAGCCGCTGCATTCGTAACGTATTTTAATCCTGGACGGAATGGGACGACGTGGTGTTTCATACAAAACGGCAAGTCGCCCGCCGTCTCGTCCATGCACCCATGAAGTATGCTCTTTCGTATACATGCATTTTGTGTGAAACTATATTTTTAAAACTTGTCGTTTCGTTCAGTCCTGGATTAAAACACGTTACGTATGCAACGGCCTTTACTTGGAATAAGCTTTTTTTAAGCGATATAATTTTTTTTCTTTACCCAACCCCGTACCTTATTGGAAGAAAAAAACCGGTCGTTTGCAAGTCGGACTCGCACACGAAGGGTTCCGTCCCATTATCGCAAAAAATGGCAAAAATTTCACGTATGGGAGCCCCACTTAAATGTTTATTTCATTCTGTTTTTAGTATTTGGTGTTATAACGGCAACCGAAATACATAATCTGTGATAATGTCAATTGGCTAGCTATCACGTTTCATGAGATACAGCGTGGTGACATACAGACCAGACAAACAGACAGACAGACGGACCGCGGAGTCTTAGTAATAGGGTTTACAAATAAACCCGTTTTTACCATTTGTGTACGGAAACCTAAAATAAATAAAATACCTAGAAAGCTACTTTGCGTTAAAAAAAACATCTTTCTGCGGATAAATTAGAATAACAAACCAATCTGAAAAAAAAACTGTTTTTAAAACAAACTTTTTTCGTATTCTTCTCCGCAAACCCTTTCATTTGATACTCATATCATGGCAGTGCACAAAAAATTACTAGTCCGCCATATTAGATTTAGAATGACATCACTTAGCTTAACATGCATTGTCATCCAAACTAAACATGCATGCAAAATTTCATCTTTATTGAATAACTGCTTTAAAATTCAGTAGCAAAATTCGACCCGAACACACATACATATATTTCAACTTAAATAAAAGCTTGTAAAAATAAAGCCAAATTTCATTCAAATTTAAAAAAAAAAACGACGATATTTCCCCCCACACTACTCTAGCACTGATTGCAAATTATTTTTCAAAAAAAGAACACAAATAGATAACTAGCACAGCGGCGTTAAAAAAAGTAAAAAAATAATTATTGTGATTCACAAAAACTCATCGAATTCGGGTTTACTCCTAACCCGTTGGCCTCGGGCGGTGGTGCTGTCGTGTGGACCAAAACGCAACTAAAAATAATGCAATAAAAACGTATCATACAACCGCACTGCGCACACCGGAGCTAAAAGAATACTGCGACCGCACTATGTATTTAGTAAATAATAGCCAAAAATAGAAGTTTTTTTTGATAACATCTGCTTCTGTTTGGCCAAATGAAAATGGTTTTGTTTCGGCTAAAAGAATTTTTTTGTGAATATGAATCAATTATAACTTTTAAAAGTTAGTTTGATTACAATTTGTTTTAGAATATTTTGAAAATTTACAACTATAACAATCATAATAAAACAAGACACTAACGCATTCGCTATTTCTAATCCAACTAACCTATATCTTCAAAAATAAGAAAAACTTCAAACTATCGTTCTTAAAATAACAAACAAGCAAAATTTTTCCCATCCGCAGCGTGGCTGAAAATCCGCAAAACAAACACCATGATCTTCGGCGGGACGTCCAATTTACATTTAAATTACGGCTTTTAGCCGCGACTTAACTTTATTTTTTCCACGAATTTACTGGCAGCCAGTGGCAGGTTACCTCAACGTTGATACTTTTTGTGAGAAACTTTCGAGGTCCTCGCAAAGTATGTTTTATGACCAAAGTGGTTAAGTTGCCGTCTTCAGACTTATTATACTGTCGAGCTTGAGACGTCAAAGATTGGCTCTAAGTATTGGTAACTTATTTTCTAATCGAGTTTGTGAACAGCTGAAATATTGGATCGGTAATTTTGTGGCAAACAAAGAGGTTGAGTTCTGTTTTCTCTGGAGGCTGTTTTGATTTTTAGTTTTAAGGATTTGAAAGTTGAGCTGTATTGAATGAACGACTTCGTTAAAGTTTTTGGAGCAGATGCCATTATTTTGAAGGACAATCCGAATAAATTACGAAACTCCGAATATTTGCAACATCAGGTAAAGAACTCCCAGAACCTTTTTACATAAATTAAACCTACTGAAAACAAAAGTGCTTACAGACACAAGACCGAAATTAATGTGGCCTCCAAACTTTTATATTGGTGATGCAAGTTCGTCCATATGAGCTCATAAATCGTGGATACCGTGTTTCCACAAACTTCTCTTTTGGAATATAACTTGGGTCCGAATAAAGATAAAGTTCCTCGGACTTTAAAACATTGTCTTATTTCAATGAAAAGTTTACGATAGTTAGTGTTAAGTTTTGGTCGCAATTTTGAAGCGCTGATACTTTTAGACTGTTCTTTTTGTATGTTTAACTTTTTTTTTGTATTTCAATACAGATATTTTGCATTTTGATCAATCCTTTTATTCTAATATTGTTAATCAATCAACTTAGCCTGTAGCAACCTGCTGCTGCATTTAGGCCTCTCCCTAGCTGCGTCACAACACCCGGTCCTGCGCTTTCATTCTATCCCAGCATCCCAACTCTTTTAAGATTGTCGGTCTATCTAGCTGGGAATCAGCCAAAGCTACACTTGCCGATGCGCAGTATCCACTGAGCAGGACTTGTCTGCTTTATCGGCAATTATTATTTCGAAATATATGGCCCACTGCCACATCAGCTGGCTAAACCTATAAATATAATTTTTAATTCTTCTTCTTTTCATGTTGATTATAGACTGAAATTTTGTCCGACCAAAAAGTGACCTCCTGGATAGCTATGTCGTTGGCCTTGGAAGGTGCAGGTGGTTGTGCATGCTGGGCAGGTTTTGCGACTAGCAATTATAAAACATACCACTATGTATGTTAGCGACATCTGGTTTCCTTTTGCCAAACGAGTTCGATTATTTGTATCACTACTTGATTGTTTGGTAATTTAGGTACTAGATGGCGCTGACATATGTATGGCAATGATGAACTGTTGAAGCTCTGCTTCATAGTTTTAGTATATTTTAAGTTAATATAAATGCAACCTGCGCCTGCACAAAGGTTAATACTTGCCATTGTTTTTATTGTGGTATTGAGAGTTGTAATTGTGTCAGGCGCATACTTTTAGTTAGTTCAAGACATTATATAGCAAGTCATTGGTACTGTTGGAAGTTGAAGTTTTTTCTTTATCCCTAAAAATACCTGATAAAGTACTCAAGGTCGTAATCATGGTCCTTCGAGCCGGATATCTGAGGATCGTTAGCGCAAGTGAAATTAAGCGATAAATCTGAGGATTAATTTAAATAAAAAGTGCACCACGTTACGGAGTGGAGAGGTTAAAATTACTCACATTGATGGATGGAAAAGTGGCTTGGACTTTAGAGTGATATGAATAACTAAATTAAAAATTCAACCATAATTAATTTATTAATTTCCACCCAACACTCCATAGGTACTTTATATCAGGTAATATATGTAATTTTATTGTCGACATTTAGGTACAAAGATTTTATAAGGTTAGTAACATTTTTAATTAACATTTATGGTTACATAGGTAAATATTATATTGTTCATATTGTTAAATGGGTATTGGCATTGCAAAGGTTTGTCTAACATTTGTATAAAACAATAGTTAATCCGTGCTTAATAATACAGCACAGTAACGTTAAAGTTACATTAGTTAACTATACAGTTCAAAATTAATTACAAAATTGATATAAACCAGTTTTAAATTTGCATTGTAAGATTAGTTACCTACATGAATTGCCTATTTAGGTACAAAATTCTATAAAATTTACCGTATACATATATTTAATATTTCAGCAGTACCTACCTACCTAACTTATTATATTCAAAATTTATATACAAAATTTAATAGTTAAATACAAAATTTAATCTGTATTCTAACTACTATTAAAACTGTTATTACTATTTACAGAAGGTAGCTTTGTGTCAGTAACAAGTACATAAGTTTGTTTATCTTATACTGATTTGTTTTAACTGTGTATTTCAGGTCTACGACACTCGTCTTTCAAAATGACTGATATAAAAGAATTAAAAAAGAAACGTGGCAGTTATAAAGGGAGATTAACAGTTTTTGGTAACTATTTAGCGCTTTTAAAGGTTCCTGAATTGACCCCCTGTCAGGTAATGGAGTTGCAATTGCGCATTGATAAATTGGAGGGCTTATATGATGATTTTAACGAAGTTCAACTACAGTTAGAATGTTTATGTGAAAACCTTGATGCTGAAACAATTGAAAGGACAAGTATTGAATCTCAATATTATGGACTATTAGCTCAGGCAAAAAATATGATAAATGTATTTTCGAAATTAGAACAAGATGATGTTAAATCAAGTCATAGTAGTTCTAAGCGTCAGTTAATCAAATTGCCCACCATTAATTTACCAAAATTCTCAGGATCGTATGACAACTGGCTTGAGTTTCGCGATACCTTTGCTAGTCTCATTCATGACAATGACGACATAGATTCAATTAATAAATTCCATTATTTAAGGACGTCATTGGATGGATCGGCTGCTATCGTGATACAGTCTATTGAATTCTCCGCTCAAAACTACAAAGTAGCTTGGGAACTTCTTTGTGAGAGGTTTGACAACAAACGCTTATTGATCCAGAATCATGTCACAGCATTGTTCAATCTCGAACCGATCGCAAAGGAGTCCTCACTATCATTAAAACGAATCATAGACCAAGTACATAAAAATATCCGAGCACTAAGTTCATTAGGTGAACCTGTTCAAAGCTGGGACACTTTATTAATCCATATAGTAAGCCACAAATTAGACGCAAAATCATTTCGCGAATGGGAAGAATGCAAAGGGCGTTTAGACAAAATAAAGCAAATTACTTTCGAACAATTCACTAAGTTCATGCGGAGCCGCGCTGATCTAATTGAAACCTTGGAACTTGCCCGTAATTATAATACTAACATTAACTCAAACATTTCACCAAAAAATAACACTAAACTCAAGGCCATGGTTTCAATAGATAGCACTAAGTCAAGTTCACACGGCTGTCCGAAATGTAACGGTGATCACAGTCTCAATAATTGTTCACAATTCCTGGCATTAAGTATAAACGAGAGAATGTCTTCACTACCTAGCTACAAGGTGTGTTTTAATTGCTTTCGTCGTGATCACTATCCAAATCAGTGTAATAAATCAGGCTGCAAAATCTGTAAGCGCAAACATCACACGCTAATTCATAACACAGATTATAAGCAAAAACCTGCTTTAAACAAGTCAGCTGACTGCACGACCGACAGTGCGAAGATCGAGTTATCTTCCACCGCCGCCGCCGGCGCCACCGGTATTAATAATAACAGTCACGTTACACTCTCAGCGAACGTTACTGCGCATTCGCATAATACAAGTAGTCGCAGCGACGTCCTGTTGTCGACTGCGTTAATTAGGTGCTACGATGTTAATAACAAAGAACACATCGCTCGCGCTCTTCTTGATTCGGGAAGTTCATCGTGTATTATGACTGAAACACTATTTAAAAAATTAAAATTACCTTTTCTAAAGACAAATAAGTCTATACAAGGAATAAATAATTCATTGTCGCACGTAGAAAAACTATGTCGCGTCCACATTAAATCATTATGTGACTTTTATTCAAACGATTTGATATGTTTTGTTTTACCAACCATAACGGATAACGTGCCGGCTAGACAGGTAGAATTGAATATACCGTCAAATATACAGTTAGCCGATCCGTACTTCCATACGCCAGCGTCAATTGACATAATTATAGGCGCTGATGTATTCTGGAAGTTTATTAGGTTCTGACAAAATTATATTAGGAGATAGGAAACCAACCCTTTATCAAACTAGACTCGGCTGGCTAGTTTGTGGCCCAATTAACAGCGGCTATATGGGTAATCAATCTACTCCTATTAAATGCAATTTCACTAATGTTGATATTGAAAGTTCTTCACGTTTACAGGAATTGGATGACATTCATAATCAATTAAGTCGCTTCTGGCAGATTGAAGAAGTCTGTCAGGAGTCATCTACTTATTCAGCTGAAGAAAAGTTGTGTGAAGAACACTTTATTAAAAACACTTCGCGCTTAGAAGATGGCCGGTTCAGCGTAAAGATACCATTAAAGGAATCTTCAGATATTTTGGGTGATTCATTTTATCGTGCAAAACGATGCTTTCTATCCCTTGAGCGTAGAAATCAAAATCAACCCTCACTCGACAAAATGTACAAGGACTTTATGTCTGAGTATATTTTCTTGGGACATATGTCAGAGTTTCACACTGATGCTGAAAAAAGGTCATATTTCATACCTCATCACGGGGTACTGCGAGAAAGTAGTATAACTACGAAATTACGCGTAGTTTTCAACGCGAGCGCGCCTACCACCTCTGGAGTTAGTTTAAATAAAATACAGATGGTAGGACCCACCGTGCAAGACGATCTGACGTCTATATTACTTAGATTTAGGATGTAGTTCTCGGCGCGGTCAATTGATGACTCAGTGAACTTTTTTAATCAATTCATTTTCGATCTACAGAATGAATATATTCCACAGAAATTGTCTCGCAATTTAAAGTATCCCACTTGGTATAGTTCGTCACTTATTAAAACTATCAAAGAAAAGTATAAATACTTTAAAAGATTTAAAACCTACGGTAATAAATCGGATGAATTAACATTTAAGCTTCTTCGAGAAAGGGTAAAAACTTTGGAATCTCAATGCTATCGAAACTATTTGGATCTAACTGAAAAATCCATTAAAGATAATCCAAAATATTTTTGGACATTTGTAAAAAAACGTCACAACTCAAATGCAATCCCAAGTACCTTGAACTACAATAGTGATACTCTGCGGACGGGGGAAACTATATGTCAAGCTTTTTCGGAATATTTTCATTCTAATTTTCTCAATCCCATTGCCAATCAACCGATCTCTTCTCCTTTTCTCTTCACTGAATCTCCGAACACATCATCTGATATCTGCAGTATCATTGTAAATGTTGATGAAGTTACAAACTTGCTTCGAAAGTTAGACACATCTAAAGGGGCAGGTCCAGATAAAATCCCATCAAAACTTCTCGTAAGTTGTGCACCTGCGATAGCGCAACCTATCTCGATTTTATTTAGAAAATCCTTAGCTACTTGTGTTGTCCCGCAAATATGGAAATCAGCGTTTATATCGCCTATACATAAAAAAGGTGTCAAAACGGACATAAAAAATTATAGGCCGATATCTAAACTGTGTATTATAGCAAAGGTCTTCGAAAAAATTATATATAATCAGGTTTATTCTGCACTCAAAAATTCGTTTAGCGCGTTCCAACATGGTTTTCTGAAAGGTAGGTCTACTGTCACGAACCTGATTCTTCTTAACGAATTTATTACTGATGCCATGGACAAAGGTAGGCAGGTCGATGTCGTTTATACAGATTATAGCAAGGCTTTTGACCGTATTGACCATAGCATCCTCATATCAAAGTTAAATAGCATGGGAATACGCGGCGATCTACTCAGATGGTTTTCTTCTTACCTTGAGAACCGGTCTCAAGCAGTAGTACTAAATAATTATATATCAAGCTGGGTCCCTGTCCCTAGTGGAGTCCCGCAGGGTTCATTGCTCGGTCCTTTGTTATTCATATTCTATATTAACGACATTGATTCCTGTTTGACTTCATCCAGATTATTATGTTTTGCCGATGATATGAAAATTTATGCCTCGATATCATCGCAAATAGACGTAGTTGCACTCCAGAACGATCTGCATCGTTTGGTGGATTATTGTCATACTAATAAACTTGATCTAAATCCCACCAAATGCTCGGTTATTACGTATTCCCGGCAGCGCTCAGTCATTGCTACATCGTATACCCTAAATAATCAAATCTTACCTAGATCAAATTCCATCCGTGATCTGGGAGTTCATCACGATTCCAAGCTCACTTTTGAAACACACGTTGATGCAATAGTTGCCAAGGCATCAAAATCACTGGGTTTCATTATGCGGATATCCAAGTGCTTCACTAAAGCTAAAACTTTAAAAATCCTATATTGTACTTTTGTTAGAAGCCACTTGGAATATGCGTCTGAAATATGGAACCCATGTTACCACAAGTATATTAACCGTCTAGAAAGCATCCAAAAAAGATTCATAAAATACTTATGTTACCACCAGAAAGTGCCATATCAGTCCGAGAATTACCTTATCCTTTGTAAAAGATACCACATATTGCCTCTATTCATTCGCCGCGAGATTAGTGACTGCGTTTGTTTGTTCAAAATCTTTAACAACAGTATAAACTGCTCCGATATTTTATCCAAATTTTATTTTAATACCCCTAGGAAGTCAAAAAGATTTAATCCACCTTTGCAGGTGCCATCAGCCTCCACAAATTATAGACAGAATTCGTATATTGTGCGGGCAAGTAGACATCTTAATGAGTTGTGCAAGCAGCACGATATTGATCCATTTCTAACTAGTGTGCCATCAGTCAGGAAGTGCTTGAGCCGAAACTTTTTCAACCAGATCAATGCAAATTAAATGTTGTTGTGTAGTTTGAGCAATATGTTAGTGATTATTATATAAGTTATTTATTAGTATTGTTTGGCGATCTATTGTAATAGAGGCCTTCTGAAGTGTCCATAGATATAAGTTATATGCAATATTTTATAAGTGAAGACTTTTAATTGGCTGACTGTCAAATTTACTGTTCTTGTTCTGTTCACTTTTAGCTGTAAGTTTTCCATGTTATCTAAATAAATAAATAAATAAATAAATAAATGTACAAATATATACTCTCCGCAGACGTGGAGAAAATGTACCGACAGGTGTCTTTAAATCCTTCAGACAGACATTTATTGCAAATCATCTGGCATGATAATGTTTCTAGTCCTCTTAAGATGTACCAATTAAACACAGTTACTTATGGTACTGCTAGTGCTCCATTTCTCGCAACTAGATGCCTGAAACAAGTTGGTCTTGAGTGTAAGGATCAAAAGGTTGCCGAAGTCATTATTCATGATTTTTATGTCGACGATCTTTTGACCGGGGCAGATCAACTCGAGGAAGCCATTATGTTGCGTCATAAAGTCACTGATGCTCTTGCTTCTGCTTGCCTGCCTTTACGGAAGTGGAAGTCTAATGAGCTCACCTTAATTTCGGAAAAGTCTGATCAGTCTCCCTTCGATTTAAACATGGAAGGTGATGTACTGAATAAAACGTTAGGACTAAGTTGGCAAACTCATTCAGATGAATTATGCTTCCCAATAAATGTTCCTGAAAAGATCGAAAACACGAAGCGCAACATGCTTGCAGTTATTGCGAAAATTTTCGATCCCTTAGGGTTGTTAGCACCATGTGTTATTCGCATGAAGATGTTACTTCAAAGACTTTGGCTTGACAAACTGACTTGGGATGAGCAGTTATCATCTGAAGTTGGCGCAGTGTGGGCCAACTTGATTAAGGCATTGCCAGCACTTAATGATGTACGCATTCCTCGTCGTGTAGTCTGTGATTCGTACAACCATATGGAATTCCATATCTTCGCCGACGCCTCGGAACGAGCTTACGGTGCCTGTCTGTACGTTCGTAGTGTTAATAAACAAGGCGACGTTGCCGTACGTTTATTAATGGCCAAAAGTCGCGTCACTCCTATTAAACCCTTAACCATTCCTCGGCTTGAACTTTGTGCTGCTGTGCTTGGAGCACGTTTATATCAAAAGGTTTCAAGTTCACTTCGAACTCAACCCTCAAACGTTGTTTTTTGGACTGACTCCATGGTTGTGCTGGGCTGGTTAAAAATGCTGCCTATTAAATTAAATACGTTTGTACGCAATCGTGTAGCAGAAGTTTTGGACAAAACTAGTTCATGTACATGGAGACATGTATCAACCTACGATAATCCCGCAGATCTCATATCACGAGGAGCGGAATCTGGCACTATACAATCGCTAGATCTGTGGTGGTTTGGTCCATCCTTTTTACAGCAAGACAGCACTACATGGCCATGCACTGTCGAGAAAAATTCAGGCGTATTACCTGAAATTAAAACTAATATTTCACTTCATGTGTGTGTTCATGATAAGAACTTAGGTCAGGGATTGATAGATTTTGAACGCTTTTCAAATTTTACGAGATTGCAACGTACTATTTGTTATGTTTTTCGTTTTATTGACGCATGCAAAAAGCGCGCTGTGAACACTTTTCAATTAACTAACGACGAGTTACAACATTCTTTAAACTATATCATTATTCAGTCGCAAAAGGAAACCTTTCCGGAACGCAATTTATTATTAAAAAATCAAAAACTACCATATAAAAATCAACTTTTAAAACTAAATGTTTTTCTCGATGAAAACAAAATTATGCGTGTAGGAGGTAGACTACACAATTCAGAATATTCATTCGAGAAAAAACACCCAATATTATTACAGTCCACTCACCATTTTGTTAAACTCTTATTTAGATTGGAGCATATAAGGTTAATGCATGCGGGACCGCAATTATTATTAGCCACCGTAAGAGAAACATACTGGCCTTTGGGTGGTCGCAACTTAGCGAGAACCTGTTATCGTCAATGCGTCCGATGCCAGCGCTTAAAAGGACAGACAGTTGTCCCACAAATGGGTAATTTGCCATCGAGTAGACTCTCACCAGCAGACTATCCGTTTCAAAACGTAGGCGTTGATTACGCAGGACCTATCACCTCGGCTAGTCGTCAAGATCGCGGATGTAGATTAGTAAAGGTATACATCGTTATTTTCGTTTGCTTTACGACTAAAGCTGTGCATTTAGAGTTGGTGGGCGATTTGACGAGCAGTAATTATTTACAAGCTTTACGTAGGTTCATTTCCCGACGAGGAAAACCTCTCAATATTTACTCCGACAATGGAACATCATTTGTAGGGGCATACAATGATTTAAAAATATTTTTAAAGCGTAGTTGCGACTCCTTAGCTGAAAGTGCGGCTCACGAAGGGATCAAGTTTCACTTTATTCCTGCCTATGCTCCGCATTTTGGTGGCCTTTGGGAGGCGGGTGTCAAATCGACCAAATATCATTTAGTTAGAGTGTTGGGCAATTGTAATATGACGTACGAGGAGCTTAACTCCACATTAATACAGATCGAGGCGTTATTAAATTCTCGGCCACTCACTCCGCTATCGTCGAACCCGGAAGATTTATGCCCTCTCACTTCAGGTCACTTTTTAATAGGAAGACCACTCACTTCCCTGCCAGTCAAGGATCTTCGTGACCATTCCAACCATCACCTGACACGCCATCAAAGGATCGAACAGCTTCGGCAGCATTTTTGGGCGAGGTGGAGCAAAGAATATGTTTCTGAACTTCAGCTGCGAGTCAAATGGCGAGCTTGTAAGGATTCATTGAAACTCAACTCCCTCGTCGTTATAAAGGACGATAATCTGCCACCATTGAAGTGGAAGATGGGTCGTGTCGTCGGCCTCCATCCCGGCAGCGATGGAATATCCAGGGTCGCTGATATTAAAACTGCAACCGGCAATGTAAGAAGAGCCTTTTCGAAGATTTGTCCCTTGCTTGAAGAGTTCAGTTGAAAGGTGAACTTTCAACGGCTGGGGGCATGTTGAAGCTCTGCTTCATAGTTTTAGTATATTTTAAGTTAATATAAATGCAACCTGCGCCTGCACAAAGGTTAATACTTGCCATTGTTTTTATTGTGGTATTGAGAGTTGTAATTGTGTCAGGCGCATACTTTTAGTTAGTTCAAGACATTATATAGCAAGTCATTGGTACTGTTGGAACTTGAAGTTTTTTCTTTATCCCTAAAAATACCTGATAAAGTACTCAAGGTCGTAATCATGAACGTATAAATAAAATATATCCTATTTGTGTGAAATCATTTAATTCAATAAACACACAAATTCAACATACAAAATAATAAATTATTAAATTCTTTTCAAATTAGTTACATAAAGGATACTTTAGAAAATGCCTCTATGGTTTAAAATAGAACGTTCAAGGTCTGTGGTTGACGTAACTGTCAATTCTTTTACAAGGGTGCACTTGAGGTCACTGGCACCTGTGAGAGTAATAACCTAAAATAAAACCGAAAATAAATACTCTTGATAATTGGAAGGACAAGGCTGGCTAGCGTCAAAATGAAAGGAACAATCGTTCAGTGGGCGCTGTTAGTATTAGTTTAAATTTGTCGGAATTTCCATATTCGTGACACATGTGCGTTTGATTTTATCATGCAATTTTCTTTTGCTTGGCAGGGCTCCAAATATCTCTTTAAGAGCATTCTAGATATAATGTTAGATATATAATGGTCAACTATCAGATATAGCTACAGCAAGGTTTCGAACACTCCTGATGATATAATTTACCAAAGTTTGAAGACAGCTACACAAGATAACGGTACTGTTTGAGAAATCATATCTCCAGTATTGTGAATTGATGGTAAAATGTGTTCCTTCTGAAAGTGAGTTGTTTATACCTTTATTTTTGAACATCTACAAATTGTGATAACGGACTGTATGCTCATAGAATTAAATTAGTTGACCAAACTGTGTGACTTTTACTTCAATCAACTTCATGTGAAATAATCCCTGCTATAGTCTCATGCAGAATACCTACCCCTGAGCACGCTGGTGAGTAAGGGTGAAAATTCTACCTTACAATATCCTGTGAAGGGGGAGCCCCTTCACAGGATATTGTAAGGTAGAATTGTAAGGTACAATAGCACCGTGTTTAAAAATATAATCATAAATGTCCTCAAAAACTACTATATAAATCATTGCGAACCACTCGTACAAAACCACCCTCGTTGATAATCACGTCGCGGCAATCGAACAATATTTGCCATTCCGCGTTGGGTCGCGACCCAATAACTCGCCGCGTCGATGTTAATAGCCAATTTACAATATTCCTAGCGAAACCGGCAGGCACACACGTACCACACGTCGCATCGAATAAAGTACTTATACTAACTATGTTATGCACTGCCTCGTTGATCTAGTAGTCACAAACGCAACTGCTGAGTGTAATCCTGAGTTTGATTCCTAGGTCGGGGTTATTGGCTTTTTCCTTCTGGAATTTGTCAGTAGCAGCCTGAGTCTGGACTTGTGCCGAGATGGCTTTATGCTGACTCCTATTACATGGGACTTAAACATAATTGACGAAATGTGGGTGTGTGTGTATGTGTGGTGTACGTCTGCCTTACCCTTCGGGGAATACAGGTGTGATGTTAAGTATGTTATGTTATGGACGTTTCGTGCAAAAATAAGTTAAGTAGCAGAGCAAAAGAGGTTTTTGAAATCTGTTTACAATACTTAGTTTTCTTTTGAATGCAGTATTGTATTAGCCCGTCAAACGCCTGTTACTGCACAAAGGATTTTACGGTAGGTAAGCCGTCAACAGCTCCCTTTTATCGCGAGCGAATAGTACTGAAGTTTCAGGCAAATTTATGCCCGGCCGACATAGTAGTTTTTTGTCAGTAGCATATAGCCATCGTTCGCCTCTGGGAACTGGAAACAACTTTTTTCTTGAATTGAATTTTTCTTTTGAATGCAGTATTGTATTAGCCCGTCAAACGCCTGTTACTGCACAAAGGATTTTACGGTAGGTAAGCCGTTAACAGCTCCCTTTTATCGCGAGCTAATAGTACTGAAGTTTCAGGCACATTTATGCCCGGCCGACATAGTAGTTTTTTGTCAGTAGCATATAGCCATCGTTCGCCTCTGGGAACTAGATACAACTTTTTTCTTAAACCTGGGCTAACCTTTCCAATATTCTATTACGTATTTTGAATGGTAACCTAACCTATGCTGACAGATTCCAATCATTTCTTACTAAAGGCTAGCGAACGAAATATAGCCGATATACGCAAAAAGAAAATCGTGTAAAAGAACGTTGCCACGTACAGTCTGCGAGCACTAATTATTATTTCTGCAAACAAAACCCCGTTGGGGAACGTTAACTGAAATAAAATTTAAATTATAACAGAATGGAAGCCCGAATTTATTTTCCATATAGATTTCTATTGTAATTTTCCTTTTATTTTTCTACCTCTCTTTATTTTTGCTCAATAAACTATGACGTATGATCCTAGAATGATTATTTTTAACCGACTGCCTGAAAAGGAAGAGGTTCACAAACGAACCTCTTCCTTTTCAGGCAGTACATTAATATAGAACATACCCAATAGGTAACACAACAAAAATGTGAACAGTAAAAACTTTTTTATTAATACAACCAACTTCCAAATAACAACTAAACTTCAAAGTGAAAAATTAAATGCCGTAAGTCGGTGTCAAAAACAAAGAAACGAAACCAGAAACACCGAGTGCCGAAATTGAAGATGGTTGTATTTTTTGTCTGAAAGGAATAAGTTTTCGTAGAAAGTTAATCATCGCTCGGCATTTTTATTTTTCAAAGTAACAAAGTCATGATTGTATAGTCAGTACAATAAAGAGACCAAGAGTATCCAAACTTGTACACCAATTCCATATGGCTTCCTAACCCAATAATAACGAGACATTACATCAGAAAATGCAAATGGCCGCCGGCCATTGGACACGCTAATCAGAACAACTGGATCGCAGCTCGCTAACCTGAAATTTAGTTCTGCTAGTTAAACCACTACTGATGGACCTTGATACACAGATCAGACGAATTATATAACAGATGGTTTTTCTTAAAGTAAGGTAAAGAAAGCTACTTGTATAAGATTATGATACTTTTTCATCGAAGAATGTACATATAGTTTAGTTTAGGTAGAAGTAAGTACAGTTTGATTCAAATTTGATGGCGCCTCTGAGGTTATCTACTCGCTGCGTAGTACCAGTTAAGGTTGCCTCACCGCCGCTCTCACATGAAATTGTTGTTCCGTTGCAGCTCGCAGAGTGTGCCGAGCTACCTTTATGTTTGAATCTACCTGTACCGGGAACCCATTGGATGCGACAAGTTTAAGATCGGTCGTCATTATGTCCAACAGTGGAAGTTATTTGGCTGTATTGTACTGAAGTGAGATTTTTGTGGTAATATAAAATATATTCTTAAATAATCAAAAGTGTTCTGTCAAAGATCATTCTAGAATGGGTTCCATAGTACCCAAGTACTCTCAGATCGATCAATTGGACTAATTGCACGGAAGTCGAATCTGTCTCGGTATTGTTATATTGAAACCACACTATTACTACCCTCTGCCAATTTGGGGGAGTGAATAGAGACTATTAGAGGCTTGGGATGGAAGCAAATGTCACGGCTAAAGTCCAATTTTATTGTTATGACTATTACTGTTGTTGAGTTAATTATAATAATTATGAATACTTATAAATACTTATGTAATAGAATTTATAAGTACTTATGTAATTTAAAAGGGTAGTATTTAAACGAGTGACTGAAATCGTTACGTACGTGACGTAAATTAAAGTTTTAAGTGAAAACATAATTAATTTAAGTTATAATATTACTAAGTGAGCGACTGACTGCGAGTGACGAGAAATCAACAGAACAGCAACTTACAAACATTAATTTAGTTACTTACAATACAAAATGAGAAGCTTCATAATATTTGAGAAACCTAATATTTGTTTGAGTTTCAATCCATAAATTTTTTCAATATTAAGGCCGTACCCTGACCAAAAAATCAGGCTGAGATATGAGCATTCCTATTGGCCTAGCGGCACCGGTGGCGCATGAATTACGGTAGTGAATACGCCCAGATTTTAGAATAAAATCTTTATAAAACCGAATATTGGTCTTTTGAAAAAAATACAACTTACATAATGTTCGTTATCAAATTGTCTATCCATTAGTGTTAGTATAAAAAAATATTAATGAACACTTTACGAGGAGATACATGCTATCAATAATTATTTCACATTTTATGGTTTAGTTGGAAGGAGATTAGTGAAACATATACCTCTTTAAAAAAAAACTGTACTACAATTTTAGAATCAACATTATGTAGAAATTTAATGTATTTTTATTAATTGATATTTATTTTTAAATAAAGAGTAGATAGCTCTTAAAAACTGCACAAAATTCGACTAGCGCGGCGTTTTGCTCGGGGACGCGCCTTAAGGAGGTTCTCGTTGGGCAGCTGGATCAAGGGCTTGGTCCAGAAAGCGGTACTCCTGGACACGGCTCGTATCTTTAGGAGGTTCCTCTCTCAAGAGCCCTGACCACTGGTAGCTAGGACCCTATTCCCGATACCGGTGGGCTACTATTTTTGTATTTTAAAATGTTTCATTTTATATTATAATATTTGTCGTTAGTTTGTAAATTTTTCGCTAACTCAAATTCATACCGCTCAAGTTATTAAAACAGTATGTCATCAAATATAATAATGTTACAACTAAGAAGTTATGTACTGAAAAGAGAGAAAATGGAGCCGATAGTAGAAATAAAAACGTTGTTACTAATAGAACTGCTAGCAAGAAAACTCCTTTCAAGAATTCAAAATCAAAGATCATTGAATAAAAACTGGCAATTCGGATTCTATTAAGCTGCAGTCAGCGCACTTGTTAAACACAAACACATTGTCAAACAACAAGACAAGCTCGAACATGCCATGAATCAGAGAACAGTGATCGAGAATCGAACGAGCGTTTGAGAATGTACTCCATTTCAGTTTGACTCCAATTGGATACGAAGACAGCATGTTTTATTCGGATACTGGAGACATTTGAATATTATAATGTCCTGTGTATTTTGAAATTCTGATCTCGAAGCGAATATAAATTTTGAGCGCTGTATTCAATGCGCTGAAGATTTTGTCGTAACGGTCTTCTATATTTGGTTAAGTATCATCAAGTTAAATTCCGCCAATTTTGACTAAAGTTAACCACCACTGATAACTTATACATATCCTAAAAAAGTTTTTTTTATGATCACTGCTGACACACACATTACCTAAAAATGTGTAATGTGTACCTACTGACGAGGCAGCTTTTAAATTGGTTTTGAATTTTAGGTTTCTATTTTTACAATCATTAAAAGCACTCAAACCTAAACAATCACAAGATAAAAATAAACGCGCTAAAACTAACAACCCTTTACAAACCTAAGTTCTTATCTTTTATTCAAACAGGTTATAAAAATCCCATCCTATACCATCCGGGTAAACAAAGATGCCACTTCACATTTAGCACTAAAAATTTTAGTGGCACTAAAACTAAGCCCAGTGAAATTACGGTATTAGTAAGACCTGATCCCACATGATTATTGCTCGACCTAAAAGATTGTTGTTATAGCAATAAAGTAGGATTGATGTGATCGCTTTCAAATTGGATTTGTGGAGCGTGGGAGGCAAAGGTCAGTAGAGTTTTTTTAGGGATAAACGATGCAAGATTTTCGATGTATTGGAATATTGCGTTTTAGGGTTCCGTACCCGAAGGGTGCAAATGGAACCCTATTGTTGTAACTCACGTGTCCGTCTGTCTATCCGTCTGTCCGTCGTCTGTCACACGGATTTTACGGCCAAACGGTTGGAGTTAGTCTTCAAATGTCACAGTATAAGCATATTGTTGACCTAAAACCATGCAAAGTGTCAAAAAATATTTTTTTATATTTTTAAGGGGAGCTCCCATACAGGGAAAGGAGCATGAAAAAAAAAATTTACTTACGCCATCGAATAGGGTATCGTTGCTTAGAGCGCGATAATTAGATAAATGCTATGTTTTCTGTTCTAAAAATATTTGAAAAAAAAGGAATGAAAAGTCAGCTTTTATTACAAAAAATTTTTCCGACGATTTTTTTAACTTTCCTAAAAATGAAAAAATCTATGAACTTGAAATTTGGTGATAATGTTTATTTTGACGTATATTTTACTAACAAATACCAATATATTGATACATCAGTTTTCCTTTGCAATTTACTCATACACAACCTTACCCATCTTAATTTAGCTTGGCCGGTTTATTTTAGAGTTCCGTTAATTAAAAAAGAATGAACGCAACCCTCCTAGGCTCACTTCGTTGTCTGTCTATCTGTTTGTCTGTCAGACGTTTTTTCAGGAATGCGTTGATGTGGTAAGTTGAAATTATATACTCAGGTCAATACACAGTTACATGCAAAATTATTTTTAAACCTGTTCTGCAGAAACAACTTCCTACTTCGCTTAGTTCGAAATATTTAATCCATAAATAACTCCAATCACTTATCCATCGCTCGCTTGCAATCCCAGATGCGGCCAATCCTGCAATATAAAACAGCCAGAATAACACAGTAACCTACATAGACAGCGGTAATCCTTCGGAAAGGCATTCTTCTGCGCTCAATGCTCAAGTATATTCAAATATTTGCTGAAGAGAGGCGTGAAGTGCAATGGAGTTGAAGTGAGGAGTCAAATGCAGGCGAGGAGGAAGCCGGTCGTTATCGAGGTCTCACGCCAGACGGGGGTGGCTTATGTGGGGTATGGTGCACACCGGAGTGAACACCAAATAAGCTGTAAAGACACACGTTCACCATTATGTGACTATAGCCGTGAATTCTGCATTATGAAAGTGCAAGCTTATTTGCAAACTTATTTCAAATTTTTTGTTGTTTATTTTTGCGATAGAACTTATTTTGGAGGTGGCTTATTTCCAGTAGTGGACGTCTTTTGTCAGAAATATTGATTTTGATGCCTCCTGCAGCCCAATTGCTTAAGTGAATTCGGCAAGGCAAAGGGTTTGACCCCATGAAAGAGTTGACAAATACTCTTTAACCCATTCGTTGCCGAGAAATCGCCTCGCGCGAGACACAATGGCTTTTTAATTGTTTCGATAATTACGGTAACGAACGTGTTAAATAATTAGGTATTGCCAAACATTATTGAATTCTTTCGAAAAGAGTATCATCACCAAAGAGAGGGTCCAATAATGTTTGGCTATACCTAATTATTTAAAAAGTAGTAAAGTAGTATCATACTCATGGGGTCAAACCCTTTACCTTTCTGAATTCACTTAGGTACACAATTAGGCACAATTAGAGTAGTGGTGGCCCAGTGGTATCAGCCGCGACTTACAAGTTGTAGGTCGTGGTTTCGAGCCCAGGCAGGCGCTTTACTTTGTGTAAATTATTTCATCACCACTGCTCTCAAAACGGTGAAGGAAAACATCGTGAGGAAACCGGCATGTCCTAGAACCAAAAATTTGAAGACATGTGACATCCACCAACCCGCACTGGGCCCGCGTGGTGGATTACGGCCCATTCCCTCTCACAGAGAGGAGGCCTGTGTCCCAGCAGTGGGAACATTAATAGTCTGATGATGTGATGATGTGACAAAATTAGGCTGCTGTTGTTGATGGAAAAATTCTCAACAATAAGTATCGCTATATATGTACGAAAAAAAAGTTAATAAAAAAATCAAAAATCCCGACTGCTTAAAAAGCAAACTAAAAAGACGTAAACAAGAAGAAAATCATGCTGTGCAATCGGAGAATACATATTCGCGAGCTGGCTGACCAAAACCAGATGTATCCTTAGATGATTTTCTTCTTGTTTACGTCTTTTTAGTTCGCTTTTTAAGCATTCGGGTTTTTTGATTTTTTTAATTAACTTTTTTTATTTACAACTTTTAAGTTATTTTTTAGAATTAGGTACATTTTAACATATATGTGTTTTACATTTTTGAAATCACCTCTTAAAACGTTTTATTTTGATACCCCACACGGTAGGCTCGGCAGAAAAAAAAAATTGTCCCACCACAAAATGGCGCCCAAAATCCGCCATTTTTTCTTTTCCAATTTTAATGTAGCCAGTGACACTCGCAGGATTTAGACGAATCTATTGGCATAAGAATCATCAAAATCGGCCAACGCGGTTGTTCTCTAGAACACCACATAGGAACAAACATACATACATAGACTGATAAACACATTACCCTCCTTCGGCAGTCGGGAAATAATCAGTAAAACAAAATAACAATTTAGAAGCTTATAACTTTTCTTATTCGCAGGCCCAATTTCAATTCGTCATTCTAAAATCATACAGGACTAAAAGTATGTCTTAATAACCACGAATAAACACATCAGGTACATTTACAAATTATCACCAAAATCATAACAATCCAGTAGATACCGTAATCAAAATCAATAATCATGAACTATCAAGCCTCATTAATTGCAATGCGTGTTTGATTTGGCATGTAACAATCGTAACATATCGCAGTGGCATCTAATAAAGATAAATTGAGGTAATTATGATCTTATCATGGGCCATCCATAACATTTAGTTGGAAACTAATAGTAGAGAGCATTTGTGAAATTTTCGGATCATTTTCATTGGAATTGTTAATTTGTATGTTATTGATTTTGTTTGTTGGTACTGTTATTATATCATGTTGGGTATTTACTAATAATTTGGACTGTTCATGACTTTTTTACGTCAACCCTTTGAAGAAAAATATTCAAGTTGGCCTAAGTATTAAAGTTGTCAAAAAATAAAAGGCCCGTTTTGACAGCTATAAAAATACTTACTAATAATTAAACTTGATGCTTGCGAATGATACTCGTTGTTATAGAGTATGGGTAACATATAATAGTAATTAATTAGGATTATGAATTTGATGTTTAAATTTCTTACGTAGAAAGTATGTAAAATGAGAAACGTCAACAGACTTCTTAGATTGTTATGACTTTAACGAAGTAACAGCTTCACATATCAAAATCATTTTATTTCGGACAACTATGAGATCCATAAATTGTTAGTAACAGGTTTTCACTTAAACACTGTTGTTAGTAACTTAGCTAAACCAAATATTACTGTATAATTCTTCTCACCAATTGCCTTATTATGGTGGACGAAGTATCGGCCGCCACAGCTTTCAGGATGCTATTATGACTGCCTCTTATTCTTTTTAGGAGTGAGGCTGTTTTCTTGCGGATGATGGCATGAAACCCATCCGTATGAGCTACCGCAGACATTTCTGAGGCACTACAAAAACGAGGCAATCGCAACAGCATCCTAAAAACATTGTTGTATTGGACGCGTAGAACGTCCAGCGATCTTTTCGAACAGCTGACCCAAAGATTACCGGTGTAAAAACTCTGACAATATGCTTTAAAAAGCGTTATCTTTACTTGGTCAGTACACCGAGCAAATCTTCGTGCCAACATGTTACCCCTGACCGCCAGAGCTCTACGCTCCCGTTCAATGTCAACATGGTCACTGAGGTCGTCGGTAAGAAAGTGCCCAAGATATTTGAACTTTTTCACTCTACGTATTGGTGTTCCGTTTATGGTAAGTTCGAGTGTACTATCCCTGCGCTTACCAGCGACCCCAAAGACCATGTATTCACACTTTTTGGCATTATATAAAAGTCCATGTGTAGCAGCGAAGGTCTCACATACATTAAGCAGCTCTACGATCGCTCCCGGCGACGGCCCCAGCAGCACCATGTCATCTGCATAGCTGATGTTGTTGCAACTAACACCATTTACCCAGCATCCGACACGCATGCTGCTAAGTTCGGCAATGAGGTCATTAACATATAGATTGAAGAGCCGGGGAGACGACAGACCACCCTGCCTCACCCCGCACTCCAACCCATATGATTCCGAGAGCGCATTACACCATTTAACACGGCTAGTTTGGCTACGGTACCAATACTGCAGCACACTGAGCAGTTCCTCCGGTATACCTTTACCCCTCAACTTGCTCCAAAGCAAGTCGTAAGAAACGAGATCAAAAGCCTTGGAGAGGTCAAGGAAGCACGCGTACACCGGAGTCTTACGGTCAGTGTAGTATTTGACAGCATGCTTGACACCCAGGATAGCACTTTCGGTTGACAGTCCAGGACGAAACCCAAACTGTGCATCGTGCAACTTAATATATTGCGCCAACCAAGAGTCAAGCATGCTGTCGAGCACTTTGGCCATAACAGTTGCAAGAGAGATTGGGCGGTAGTTGCTCATGTCCGAGATGTCTCCAGTCCTACTCTTCACGATGGGCACAACAATGGTCTTAATTAAATCTGCCGGTAGATACGAGTGGCTGAGACACATCATATAGAATAAGGACAGTACCCTCGGCAAAATATTAACGAATGGTTATTTTTATCTGTACAATTTGATTTTATTTTCTTCGTTGTTAAACTCCTATGGCCATATTCACACGCTCACAAATTGTGTAAAATCACGAATATAAGTGAACAAGCCATAATATTTAAATGCTTATTCTAATTTCTTATTATGTTGGAAAAAGAGGAATAAATGAACATAAAGATAACTGCCCAAATCGAGTTGCAGCAAAAATCATGCTACTGTTTCTCGAAAGGGTAGGCAGAGAGTGTAATTAGATACATTATTATTTTAGTTGTGTAATCACATTTCACCGAATGATAAGCGATTTTTACCATGCGAAATTGCAAATTCGTTCATATGGACGCAATGCAAAGCAGTTTGACCAATTTTCACTGGAATTCAGACGGCCTAAAATTGTCTTCAACCCCAGAAATCCAAACCCCGGGCTAACAGAACTGGCACTGAAAAAATTCAGACGGTTTATTTTTCAGCACGCACGGTTCGGTGTAACAGGCGCCCCAGTTGCATGCATAGGATATCCTCATGTATATCGTAAGGTGCTTCAGGAATACATTCAGTTGATAGTAAATTCCCAAGTAAAGCCTTTTTACGCGGCTGTAAAATAAAAGTTCCTGCATGATGAGCCTTCCGTGTTCCTTCTAACTTCCTCATAATAATAACTTGGGTTTTGTGGACTCTTTATTGTAGCTTTTATTTATTTTTAACTTCAGTTTGTTTCTCTTTTTAGATGAGGATTGTTTTAAAAGTGTTCTGGAAAATCTTTATGGAAGACTTTAAAGGAATTTTATGTTTAAATGTATTTAGTTTTTATTTTCACACCACTTTAGCTCGTTTTGCCAAAATTGTGTTCTTCTTATTCAAAATTATAACTAGAAGTAATTAATAGACACTCAACGAAACAATCTGCCGTGCCTTTGGGTCAGCTTTCAGTTTAACCGAATGCAGCTTACCAGATACTACCAACATTTTACGCTAGCTGTTCCCCGCGGCTTCGCTCCCGTGGACCACCCCACAGTACTTATAGAATCCACTGCATAAGGGATCGTAGTGGAACATTGAGTGCTGTAGAATCCCCTGGGGGATTGATTTAGGGGATTCTAGTGGAACGAGTGCCGTTTTCGGGATAAAAAATAGGCTATGTCACTCAATAATAATGTAGCTTTCTATTGGTGAAAGAATTTTTTAAATCGGTCCAGTAGTTTCGGAGCCTATTCGGTTCAAACAAACAAAAAAATATTTCTTCGTTATAATATTATACTAGCTGTCCCACGCGGCTTCGCTCTCGTCAACTGGCTACCTACCCATCTACCCTACATACATGATTGTTGCTTAAATTAAACCGTTTACGCAGCGCACGCAACGGAAACTCTAAAAAAAACTTGGATTCGATTTCCGGCTCATGAACAGTGTTATTGGGTTTTTCCATCTAGAATTTCTCAATAGCAGTCCGGAGTCTGGATTTTTACCGGTTGATAGCAATATGCTTACCCCCTATTACATAACATTTAAACATTATTAGCAAAGTGCGGGTGTACTATAATAGGTGCACCTTTGCCCAAACCTTCGAGGAATGTAGGCGTGATATTTTTAACCAACTTTCCAAAAAGGAGGAGGTTCTCAATTCGGATGTTTTTTTTATGTTTCGTCGGGCATAACTCCGTCATAAAATATGTAAACGGATTACCAAAATAGTTTTTTTGTTCGAAAGAAGTTTATTTGCTCCCATTCAAATTTGGTAATGATCTGATGAAGAACTCCGGAAATATACTACAGAACTCTTCAATAAATGACGGCAAATCTCTCGGGATTCCTGCAATCGCATGTCTGTTTATTGTTTACACCATTTCATAACATACCATCACGCCAGTATGTTCTAAATGCATACGCAGATGTGTACAATTCACCCTGGTACACTCTCATTCCACTGGTTATGTTAAAGTTTCATGTTATTCGAGTAATCTATTCTGGCATCACTGCAGTGGGCATTATAGGTAACTTACTATAGAACTTGTCCAGTATGTACCAAAAAAGTGAAAATAAAAACCATTTTACAAAAAAATACAACCGACTTCCAAATATAATTGAAAAATAACTTCAATTTCGGAAGGCGGTGTCAAAAAACGAATAAACGAAAACAGGAACACCGACTTCCGAAATTTAAGTTATTTTTAACTTTCTAGAGGTTTTATTTGGAAGTCGGTTTTAATTTTTGTTATAAAGTTTGTATGTTATAAAATAAATCGCCTGATCGCCTCACAGGAGAAAAGTATTAAAGAAAACGTGAATAAATAAAAATATCTGCGATACAAGAGCGATACGAGATCTTAACGACGTTGTGATATTAAAACAGAAACCTTCTTGAGCTGTAAACTGAATGATACTTTCTGTTATAGCAACAATAAAATGTGGAAATCTTGGGACATTGAATTATGGGGGATAAGTCACGCTGAATATAAATGGTGAAATGAATGTAAGTGAACAATTGTCAAAACAAAATGTACTTAATTCAAGAAAATAAAAAAGATATCAAAAACACCTTACTTCCTTATCTTAACATCATACTTGACTACTATGCTAACATCATGCTCGATTCCTTTGGTTGGTGTGATTCAAGAAAGATAATGCCTGTTAAACAGTGTAATTGTTTATTTATTATTACACTGAAAAATACCTGTCTTTAGGTACTTTACAATATTATTTATCTTCAGCTTACAGCTGTTCGCTGCTATACAAAGTCCATCTGCCACCTAGCGAAGATCATCGCTCCACGTAGACGAAGGGCGACCAACGTTAAGTATGCCAAAAATTGTATTAACTAATTCAAAATTTGTTGGTTTGTAAACATCTCTGATTCTTTGCCATATTTATTATCAAACGACAGCCTTAATATAACAATAATAGATTAGCAAGATACGTCGGAAAATCTATAGGGCATATCCTCTTATTTCCACCATACCCGTCAAGAACAAATTCGAATCGTAGTCAAGTTCTCATTAAACAAGATTGCAACACGGAGTGGGCAAGGTAAGTGAAATTACTCTCTTCACTACTTTCCGGGAGCACTACCGACTTGTCCTGTTCGCAGAAACTTGCCTTCGAGTTTGAATTAAAAGGGTATCAGATGCTTTACTTGACTGAGATGTATTCAAGAGGATTAGTTGCTTGGATTTCGTTTCAAGTTAAGTTGTTGGAAGTGGAAATCCTACATCAAATGAGATATGCTGGCACTATTTACAGTTAATTTTGAGTTTATCTAGGTATACAATCTTCGTCTCTTAGTTTCAAAGTGTTGATGATGGCATAGTATTCAAAACAGTAACGTTGTAGAAATTCAACAGAATCAAGTGGTACAAATACAATACAATGATTGACTAAAAATTCTAAATGTATTAAATGTGCATGGCCCCTACATTATGCAATTCTGACCATTCATAGAATGACACTTTATTTCGAAACTTTCACTTCAATCTTGAACTATTAAAAAAGTATACCGTAAATAAATCAAAATGCATTGGCATCCTCGATTGAAATCCTCCACAATTTCAAAACATTTCCATCGATATTGCCGAGGAGAAATATCGTTTTACTCCAGAGCTCGATAAACAGCGCGGCGGTGGTGGACACAGCACGATTTATTGGCGCCACCTCGCGGCCTCGCAACGAAGCTGGACATTGAATGCTGCTGTGTTTTATTTATTCTGCAGATTTACTTCAAAGCACTTATTCAGGAGGGAATTATGGGTCGTGTCAGGTAAACTGGAAGTTTTACAGTTGATATTTTGTAGTAATCTTGCTTATTCTTCTGTCTATAAATACATACATAGAATACACAATAACATATATAGGATTACAGAATAAGTTTTATGCAACTTCTTCTTCTTTTCAGTTTTTTGGTTTAATTCTTAGATTTATATTATGTCCGTTTGGAGGTTATATTAGTAGTAGCGTCAAGCCCGCCAACCAACTCTTGAAAGTTCTTGAAACCCAAAAAGCACCGAGTCAATGATGCCCGACGAGTCCTGGAGAAATTATTCAACTTTTGGTGCCCGCTACGAAATAAATCAGAAAATATTAGTGGAGGAGTATGAAACACGAATATAGTAGCTTTAGTGGCGTTCATTAGCACTCGGTAACGAAAAATGCAGCAACTAATCTTTTTACCACGATAGTAAGCACAAAACTCTCTCTAGAACTAAGAGCGAGAAAACATACTACATGTATTCTGCTATATAAAATGAAAGAGACATAAATTAGTAACATAAAAGGTAGCTATATCACACACAAAGGAAATTGCTTAAAAAATACATCACGGGAGCTAAACTAAGTTACATTTTATCTCTTTGAGCGAACATCAATAAAAAATTGCTGTACGCCGTACGGCTAGTAATGGGAGTTTCACACAAAAGAGTTTGTAACAGAATAGGTTATAAATCTAAGGGAAACGGGATATTAAGCATTTTTTTTCCAATCACGAACCCGGGGATGGTACGAGCAAAAACGCTGTTTTAATACTAATTTTAGGATGGAAGATGAATGGCGTTGCAAGTTTCTGCTTTGGGTCTGTTGTAGTTAATCGATTTGAAGTTTATTGGTTGTGTAATGGGTGAACAGGGTGTAAAGCCCCACAAACCACCATAGAAAAGGGAGGATCCTCCAACCAGATGGGTGTTGCGTCTGGTTCGGGCAACTGCCCAACGGTTATCGTCGGACTGTTGTATGTTTCAAATCGTGCCGAAAACTTTGATTGCGCGATGCAGAAATTGTGTGATATTGTCATGTCATTAGTTCATAAGTGGCGGCGTTGGTGCCGCTACAAGTTCAATGTATCTTTGTGTTATTTGGACACATAGTTAATTCTGGTGTCAATCTGAAAAAGAAAATAAATAAATAATTAAAATTAATAAAGAATTAATCATTTTAATAATCTAAATAGTCAGCGCTACTTAAATGTCACATGGTCTCGTAGCTTTTGTAATTTTGACAATCGTTCTAGAGATAAGTAGTAGCAGTTACGTTACATTCAAGACAATGACATTCATATAGTAATAATATAATAATAAATAATATATTATCTTCAATAGAAGAGAGGAGAGGAGCAGAGTAGAAGAGAGGAGCTCGTGGCTAAATAATAAAAGCCGCACTGGTCGATCATCAAGGTTAAGCAACGCTTGACGAGGTCGGTCCGTGGATAGGTGACCATTTCAACATACCGAGTTACCGTGCCTCGCAAAGCTCGCTAAGCCGTTGGTCCCGGCTGTCATTTTAAGATCTTTGACAGTCGTTACGAGTAGTCAGAAGCTTGAGATCTGACACCAGTGTTGCCAACGGGTACCGCGTTACCCCTACTGGGTTGTGGAGGTCAGATAGGTATTCGCTCCATGTTAAACACTGGTACTCAGCTAAATCCGGTAAGACTGGAAGCCGACCCCAATATAGTTGGGAAAACGCTGGGCAGATTGATTGATATCATCAATAGAAGAACTTAGCCCATTCCCTTGAAATGCGAACTTTTCAAAAAGTCATAAAGCTCCCCTTATATTGTTATCCTTAGTATGAATCACTCATTACAATTCCTGAATAATGTCAACCATAAATGAATGAAACTGAACTGAAGAACTGAGAAGTCTTGTCGCCGATGGCTGCAACATTAACTTTACAAGTCTGTAAACATTTTGCGGTTGAGGTTGAGCACCCCATCAAATTGTAGACCACATTAAATGCTTTGTTGTTTTATATACACTCTGAGTTCAGTATTTACTGAGTTATTAATGTGTAGCACTTTTACTGGGTTGGTTTATTCTAGTTGTTTGGTCGTTAGTGAATGATGACAAAATTTTATATTTTTTCAAGTACATTTTATAAGATGGTCGACTATTACTCGTCAAAAACTAAAAGAAACTTGTAAAAAACTTGTACAGCCTACTTAGCTGTGGTAGCTTTCCTATTAATTGCGTTATATATACTACTGCCGTGTTTTTTTTTTTGAATGGCGTATCCAATAATACCCCGCACCATGTCATAGACAAGAAAAAACCGGCCAAGTGCGAGTCGGACTCGCGCACGAGGGGTTCCGTACCATTATCGCAAAAAACGGCAAAAAATCACGTTTGTTGTATGGCAGCCCCACTTAAATATTTATTTTAATCTGTTTTTAGTATTTGTTGTTATAGCGGCAACAGAAATACATCATCTGTGAAAATTTCAACTGTCTAGCTATCACGATTCATGAGACAGACAGACAGACTGCGAAGTCTTAGTAATAGGGTCCCGTTTTTACCCTTTGGGTACGGAAATATAAAAAAAAAACATCCCCACTTTTTATTTCATGTTTATATTTTATCACTTGGTCCGCATGAGATTAATATGTATATCCATGCAAAATTATAGCTGTCTAGTACTAAGAGACTCTGAGCTAAGCTGCAGACGGACAGACAGACATGGCGAAACTATAAGGGTTCCTTGTTGACTACGGAACCCTAAAAACCTGGTTCCTGTGGAATACGCCTCGGGTTCTAACTGAGATTTTTTCCTTCTAAGAGAGAAGGAAAACATCGTGAGGAAACCTGGACTTATAGTGAGTTTATTATAAGATTGTGCTCCATTGGTGTTATTGCTACAAGGCGTTCCAGTGCGAGGATAAATGGCGGATACACACTAGCGTGGCGTGTCGTGGCGTATCACACCAGTAGTCTATCGGTTTCATATATTTAGTATGAATAAAGACTCATTTGAGTGACAGCGCGTTCTGGCGTGGCGCGGACTGCTCGCAACCGATTGCGCCAGAGCGTTGGTGGGGGTTGTGGTTCGACACGACACGCCAGGCAAATGTGTTTCTACACCGTGTGGCTCGTGGCGCGATATTAAACGAGCTCCTAGCGGATGTTTGTGTGCTGCGTGTTTATTGAACTTGTATGTCAACGTACAGTTAGTCAAGGAGTAGTATAAGGATCATTTGATAAGTACCCTAATTGTTTAAGTTCAAAAAATAGAGCAAGGTACACTTTCCTCGCATTAATTGCTTCATATATTCAAAAAGCCGTCGACTGGACAGCGTAAAACATGCATTGAACACTGTTGAGTTGCCACAATGCAAGGGAAGGATGGTGCTTCGTGATATCAAATCAGATACGCAATAAGGGTGCTGAAATGCTGCTTGAGAAGAAATTGCCTTGCCTTCTTTTTTTTGATCATGCTCTAAAGAAGTTTCATTGCTAGGAGTACTTTATTTATTTATTAAAACTTCATGCAACTTAAAGGTACATAGGCGGACTTAAAGCCAGAGGCATTCTCTACCAGTCAACCAAGGATGGTGGAGACATAACATGGCAGGTGAATAAAAATAAATTGAAGGTCTTCATCGAAAGTATCATCCGAATCCGATGTAAATTTTATGTAAGTCTACACGTTGCAAAGGTTCGATGTATAAATATTCAGAAATAGCGCCAGAGCGCGCCACGACACGCCAGCTTAGTGTGCACACTCAGCGCCACGCCTGTAAGTGTGGTTCCGCCTTAAGTAAGTAATAATTATTACCACTAACCGTGTCTCATTTCAACTGCTATTGTCCTTATAGGTGTGATTATATATGATTATAAATCAGCAGTAGGTAACAAGATTTAGAAAGTTATCTTGATGATCGTTAAATCCTATATTTCTATCATATGTATAAACCATGGCAATCTTACGAAAAGATTCATTCTAATGTTGGTAATTAGCTTTAGTACTACATAAAGTAGCCAAACTTAATACTAGTAAAACAGGCCTAAATGGGCCCCAAAACAGCTTATCAATGGATCACAAAGCAACGCAGCTCTTAAATAAAGCAAAGATCATACATAATTAATTATTTAACCAATTGAATACTAAGTTCACCAGAATAACTAATTCAATTACCAAGCTGAGAATAGAGAAAGCCGAGCAAGTTTTATATAGGAATAAGAAGCAAGTTTCAAGTGTTCATTAAACTAGTTCATCGGCTGAAACACTCACGACTGGTTTCTTTAGCAACACAATGGACATTGAAGCGCTTTCTATCTGCTATCTTGCGAGCCTCTTTTGAGAGGGAGAGAGATGAGGGCAAATACGTATCGATAGTCGATAAAATGGTTGGTAGATAGTCGATGAGGTCAAAAGATTTTGGTGTAGGCTGCGGAAATTCACTGGATGCTAGAGGCACTGGATTAGTGTTGTGATGCTTGGGGGAGGCTTATTACTAGCTGCTGTGGGCGTCTTTCAGCTAAAATGATCATGATGATAAGTCAATTATAAATGTCTTCCGTAATAATAATAACAATCCTCAACATTGATTTTCCGCCATATCAGCCATTCTAAGCGGGCACTGAGTGATCCGAATCGACTTGGGCGTTTAAATTGCTTTCCTGGGTATGGGGGTATAACACTACCAATTTCCAAACTTGAGTTGATACCTACTGATTGATTTTTTAATAGAAAGACCCAAAAGCACTGCGTGAACTGTGATTTGAATCCTGGAATCAGCATTCGTGCTTATGACCACGAAAAAAACTGGGCCAAGTCATGCCTACACAAGCTACGCAGTAGCATTTATCGACATTCTATATTTTCAAAATAATGAGGAACATAAAATACACAGTAGGTACATAAAATTATTACAGGTACTCTTTAGAATTTATGAGGGTTCGTATAATGTTGTGGAAGTAGATGATTAATTTATCAAATCTTGAAGAAAAAGTTTTAAACCTTGAGTTAAAAGGTTGGCAGGTTATTACAGCGTTCTTTAGAAGAAGCTTTAGGACTTACTGGTAGTAGGCTTCGGCCGAAGGCTTGCGACCACCATCCGGGCAAAGACATGCCGCCAAGCGGCCTAGCCGTGTTCCGGTACGATGCTCGGTGTAGCCAACTAGAGGAGTGGAGTCGAGATAGCTGTTCCACTGCGAGTTAACCAGCCTGACGCGCGCTTTTAAGGATGTATCAGGTGACTAGTCGCGTAGGGTAGTGGGATCCGAGGCACGGTGCGCCGCTGGCCGACCGCAGGTAGTTGGGAGCTCAAGTAGTGGGCCAGCCACACACGAAAGGCTGCCCCACCAACAGTCGAAATAGCCCGGAATGCACCATCGTGCTGGTTGGCAACCAGATGGGAGGGCCCGATGGACATTCTGGGGGGACTCGGGCGTCCCTGCAGTCTCCAGACTAGTGCCCCAATTGGTGGCGTCCTTTCAGTGCGTGTCTGTAGGTTAGCAGCGTTGAACCTCGTCTCACTTCCTTCTCCTCTACTCTATTCACTAAAGTTTTATCTTATAAATACTGGAGTTAAACGGCAGCTGCACCCCTCCCCCACGAAGTGCTCCTCACCAATATTAGAGGTCTGCACTCAAATATCATTGCAGTCCACTGTCACATGAAACCAGCGCTCTTTTTCCTTACGGAGACGCAGATAGCGAGTCCGTCAGACGTGTCGTACTTGTCTTACCCAGGGTTCACCCGGGAGCACAATTTTAGACGGGCGGACGTATGTATGTACGTCCGTGACGACCTTTGCTATCGGCGTCTCCGTAACCTTGAGGACTCCCGATTTACAATGCTCTGGGCTCTGGTGGACACAGGTCTGGATAAAATTATATACGCCTGTGTCTACCATTCGCCCAGCGGAGATCAGGAGACAACCAGGCTCACAGAGTACCTCAGTGAGGCGGCTAATACGGCACAACAGCGTAACCCTTCCGCCCAATTAGTGTTACTGGAGGACTTTAATACCCACCACCAGGAGTGGCTCTTCCCATACCAGTGCACTGATCATGCTAGACAGAAGATGCATAAGCTTTCGCTAGTGCTAAACCTCACCCAGCTGGTCACCGAGCAACGAGGGTACCGGATATCGATTCGCACACGGCGAATTACTTGGATCTTCTACTGACAACAGATCCAGACAGATACTCTGTTTCGATAGCTACACCTGTGGGTAGTTTCGACCACTGTCTTGTGAAGTTTGTGTCCGTCTATTCCCCGTCCGATCCCAGCCCAAGAGGCACCCGGTGAGTTTAGCGGTACAAGTCAGCAGATTGGGATGGTATGCGATCTTTCTTCGCATGCTATCCTTGGCAGCCCACTTGCTTTTCTTCGACTGATCCATCGTCGTTCGCGGACGCCGTGACGGATGTATTGTGTCAGGGAATGGAGTACTCTTTCCGTTCTCTGACGGCGCCGAATGTAAGCGCGTCGTCGCGCTTAAACTTGGGACGTATCTGGCTTGAGTCGATGAAGGCCTTCAACAGGGCTGCCAAGTGCTGCAAGATGGTATTGCAAAGGGCTCGGTTCGACTACATTTGCTAAATAGGGACCAAACTTGCTTCTTACCCTGCAGGAAGTAAAGTGTTTTGGTCTCTGGCTAAGTGGTCAAGTCGAACTTCTGCCGTCCCTCACTACCACCACTGCTGAAACCCGGTCGCTGGCTCACTCCGCTGAGGAGAAGGCAAATTTATTTGCCTCTCTCTTTGCGGAATTTTCACGTCTGAATCCTGGAGACGCGCGGCCCTTCTCCTGATGGATGCGAAACGAGAATGTTGGACATTCGTACCCATCAAAACGACGTCCCTAGGGTGCTGCGCAACCTCGACGTGAACAAGGCTAGTGTCACTGACGGAATACCCAATTGTTCTTAAAACCTGTGCGCCTGAACTGTCTCCGATCTTGACACGCCTATTCCACCTTTCGTATGAGGCTGGAAAAGTGCCGTATGCTTGGAAGCAGGCTAACGTACAGCCCGTGCCTAAGAAGGGCAGTCGAGCTGACCCGGCCAACTAATGACTCATATCTGTAACCTCCACGTGAATGTGCACTCAATATTAAGCTCCTGGCATACCTAGAAGCAAACGATATCCTTAGCGACCGCCAATACGGCTTCCGCCGAAATCGGTCAACTGGGGATATTCTAGCGTATGCCATTCACATCTGTAGTGAGGCCATCGAGAGGCACGGGAACCGCTTGCCGTCTCCCAAGACATCTCGAAGGCTTTTGATAGAGTCTGGCACGAAAGCCTTATTGGTAAGCTTCCTTCATTCGGTTTGCCCGGTGGTCTGTGTGATTGAATTGCAGACTTCCTGAGAGATCGGCTCAATCAATGGCTGCTCGTCGGACCACTTGGATATCAATGCCGGGGTCCCCAGGGGTCTCTCAGCAACTTTATTCTTGCAGGCAGTCTCCGAATGGAGCGATGCCAAGCTGGTCAGGTTTAATGCTGCTAAAACCCAGATGTGTCTTTTTTCCGCTCTTAAGAGCCAATTTCACCCGGCTCCAACTTGCCGAGATGTGACCGTGCCGATAAGAGTTAGTTGCGAATACGAGGTTAAATTGAGAGGTTGTCATACAATATCATCAATTTAACCTCGTGTTAGCAACTAACACTCGAGTTAAGTTTTTCATTCAATTTGTATATCTGAAGGCTCTAAATCGCTGGTTACCCAAGAGTCAATGGCTCAATCAATGGCTGCTCGTCGGACCACTTGGATATCAATGCCGGGGTCCCCAGGGGTCTCTCAGCAACTTTATTCTTGCAGGCAGTCTCCGAATGGAGCGATGCCAAGCTGGTCAGGTTTAATGCTGCTAAAACCCAGATGTGTCTTTTTTCCGCTCTTAAGAGCCAATTTCACCCGGCTCCAACTTGCCGAGATGTGACCGTGCCGATAAGAGTTAGTTGCGAATACGAGGTTAAATTGAGAGGTTGTCATACAATATCATCAATTTAACCTCGTGTTAGCAACTAACACTCGAGTTAAGTTTTTCATTCAATTTGTATATCTGAAGGCTCTAAATCGCTGGTTACTCTTGGGTAACCAGCGATTTAGAGCCTTCAGATCTTCAAATTCTGGTTTCATAAACAATTTGAAGAGCTTTCAGTACGAGTGTCATCATTGTTTTGGAATATTGACACTGACAACTCTTAAACGCAGTTTGCAGTTTGCCTTTAGTATCATTTGTGAATTTCCATTTTTATCGATACTCATTTCCACCCTAGAAACGGAGACTATTGTCCAAACTGTACAATGAGTTACAAGCGTGTGTAGCGTGCCTTATTTATAATTAAATACCGTTTGTCTGACAACTTGGCGGCCATCTTGAATGCCCATGAATACAACTGAATAGATAGACTGCCTGCTTTGTTTTATAAATGAAAGACCTCTGTGGTTTTATTTACAAAGTTTTTTTTGTTTATAAGCTGTGTGTGGGACATCTGTGAGTGCATGAGTTTAATTATCTTTTAAGGGTTCCGTACCCGAAGGTTCCAAAAGGAACCTATTTCAAAGTCAAAGTCAAATATATTTATTACAATTTGGCCAGTAAGCGGCACTTTTGAACTTCATACATATATGATTAAAAATGTATAAGTAATAAAAATAGATTCTACCGTGCATTCGGAAAAATTGCTTGTTATGGAGAAGAACGCTCAAGAAACTCCATAATTATTGCTGTCACTTGTCCGTCAGGCCGTTTGTCCGTCGTCTGTCACACGGGTTTTACGACCAAACTGTTGGAGCTACAGTCTTCATCTTGCAGCATCTTGTTGACCCAAAACCATGCAAATTCTCAAAAAATCTATTTTGTATATTGAAGGGAGGCTCCCATACAGCGGAACAAGGACATGAAAAAAAAAGTTGAACTACGCCATCGAGTGGGGTATCGTTGTTTAGAGCTCGTTCAGTAGATAGATACTGTGCTTTTTGTTTTAAAAAAATATTGGAAAACAAAGGAATGGCTTTTGAATTTTGGAATTTGGTGGCTTATACACGGGGCCAACCCCGTGTATAACAATCTACTTTGGGATTACCATCTGTATCAATGGCTAGAGAGATTTTTTCCTCCTAATTATGTGGCACTTTTTGCCAATATTACAAGTGGTGGTTTAGGCCCGTATTCCGCAGCATGATTTATGCTCACTCTAACTCAAACTCGAAATTGACAGTTATGGCTGACATTATCGTACTCGACTGACCAGTCAAACGTCAATAAGTTTGGCAGATGAGCCTATTCTATTCTACATATTCATATGGCAAGCAAAGCCGATGTCGACTATTCTGCCAATGTCTAAAGAATGGTCGACTTCACCTTGACATGATTGTGTTGACTCAAGTCGAGCACGTTACTGCCAATTTATAACAAGCTAAAACTCTCAATATGAGTTTTCGAGTTGAGCATAAGCATTCTATGGAATACGGGTCTTAGTTTTTCACCGATAACCCATTTGCAATCTTTCTTCACCCTATTATTATTACTATCTGTGCTTGTGTGTAGTTGGGTATAACACTATATAAAACGACATAATTTAAAAAAATATCGCCTACCAATTTAACCTTCTTATTTATAATTTTTCGACTATTCCAAAACGAATTGAGCAACATAATTGCAATAGGCCGTTTCACCCTGAGAGTACGATTTACCCGCCAATCTTCATGATATTTATACTTACTTCTCCCTCTTCTGAACTGCTTCAATTTATATAGATGATGCTGTGAGGAAGTTGTTGGAAACAAGAATGGGGGGAAGGGAGGAAGTGGGGAGGAGTTTTTATAAGTGGCCTTATTTTTTAAAAACATCACACGGTTTTTTTTGTTTAGTGAATTGTGCCTCATGATTGTACAATACTTACAGATTATTAGAATTAATATTTGTTTCGGGATATCTACTATGTATATTTAGATTTTGGTTGAGAGCTCGATATTTCGGCACCGTTTATTAAGGGCAAATGGTTAAGTAAGGTACTTATAGAGCGTAGCGTAGGCGGTTTAACGTCTCTGAGGCAACACTCCACTTTGGCCCGGATTTCTCCTCACACGGGAGGCCGTAGATTAGCCAGCTACGGTCAATCAGACGGGTCCGGTCAGACGGCCCCCAGGCGAGTTCACTCCCATTGGGGGCTTGCCAACGGCGGTGCTCGCTCGCATCGCTAGTGGTAGCGGTGTGGATTGGTGCGGTGCAGTCTCGTGAGCAACTAATGGGGGGGGGCGGTATATCTCTCGACTAATCCCTGGTGCTACCACTGGTAGCATCGCCACTTGAGCACTCCATGGCGGATGGGGGTAGTCGAGAGATGAAAAAAAACGGGTTATCTTTATGGATGTAAAAAAAATAACACTAGGCGAAAGAAACTGCGAAAGCTAGGATTGGCTCCAAAAGACGGGACCAGCGAAAACTGGGACTGCACACCAGACGGCGGGACCGGTGCAAGCCGGGACTGTATCTCCCCTAGTAGGAACGTCCAGAGGCAGGACTGCTGCGGGATCGTCTCGAGGTGGGGCTGCGGCGGGACCGTCAAATGGTACTGCTGTGACACTGTCGAGGGTCGGCACTGCTGTGGGACCACCGAAGGGCGGAATTGCAAACAAGCCCACCGGGCATAACGATGACCAAAGCTGGTGCGACACGGGACCCTTGCGTTAGAGGTCGTACGACCTCGAACCTTGCGACCCCGGCCGACTGCGACCGGCAAAGGCAGCACCTCTTTCGCATGAAGCAGGCTGGCTTCCGGTTGGACGCTCTGGGGCGCAGAGGAAAAAGCGCCAAAAGCAGAGACAGTAGGAGGCTTTAGAAGGGACTATTACGGGAGGATCAGCAAAGAGACCGCGTGCTTTTCTCAGCGGTGACAGAGGGGACATGGCGGCCAAGAGGATGAAGCCCCAAGGTCAATCATCCTCGACCGGATCCTTTAGGGCTGCGGTGGCAGTTGTGAAACTCGCCATAGTCACAGTCAAGTTTCCGGAGGAGTACTTGAAGGCGGAGGATTTGGTGCCAATCCAGGAGCTCATAATTGAGAAACTGGACTCTTCTCTACCTGTTCTCACTGTTGCGCGCGGAGTTGTCGCGGGTGCAGTGCATGTATCCTGCGACAATTCTGATGCAGCGTGCAGGTTTCGGGGTGCCATCCACTATGTGAAACTTGGCTCCCTGAAACTCAAGGACATCGACGCTAAGGACCTCCAAAAGCCAGTCAAAATGGCATGTAAGAGTCGCAACTTGGCGTTGCATGACTCTGCCCTGGCCATTCGATTGCTCCAGCGGCTTAACCCTGCCTTGAGGACGGACGACTGGAAGGTCGTGAATATCGTCATATTGTCCTCATGGACGGGGTGTCTGCTGAGGTCATCAAGGCCTTGAGCTACTCTCTTCCAGGAAGAATTGCGGAAGCAGGAGTGAAGCCTTCTGAAGATAGACCACAGCAGTGTGAGGAAGACATCGACGAAGTCTCTGCTCACGACGTAGCCCAGGAGTCAGAGATCCAGACCAGAACGTGGACCTCAAGGATGACATCCTCAAGGGCCTCGATACCCTGGGGATTGAGTCACCAACTGTTTTCGAGGAGAGCCAGGCGATGGAGGAGTAGCCTCAAAACTGAGGCCTTTCTATAACAGCACAAACCCATCAACACATCCAAGATGGAGGAACTAAGGTGTACAAATCAATCTGCATCATTGCAGAGCCGCTACTGCCCTTCTGGCTGGGCTTTTTTTGAAGCTTAACACATAAGCCTTAATACAGGAACCTTATATGTATAAAGGGACTATAAAAGGCTTAGGTGGGACAGGGGGCATGGTGCTCTATGACTGTCCAACTAATGACGCGAGGAGTTGCATCTGTACCATGGTGGACTCCTGAACTAGCTAAAATACGTCAGGAAACTCGACAGATCTTTAATGATGCAAAAGCAAGGAAGGATTTTTCTGGAGCATGCTGACGAGTTATAATAAGGCGGTACGCAAGGCCAAAATAACTAATTGGTGGAAGTATTTCACCTCCATCGAAGCTCTGCCAAATGAAATGAGGGTGTGCAAAGCAATGTCCATGACTAAGACAAACCCACTTTCATCTGTAAAGGATGAGCCTGGGTATCTCACAGAAACTGGACAGGACACTCTGGGCGAGATGTTTAAGACTCACTTCCCGGAATGTGTACTGCGCGACAGCGATAAAGAGGAACCAGTCACAAGGGACGAGCTCACAAGGCACACGTCCAAAAATAACTGGCTCACGGCAATGAAATTGGTAGATGAAAATAAACTGAAGCTTGCCATAGCGGGCTTCCAGCTTCTCAAATCCCCTGGTCCGGATAGCATCTACCCAATACTATTGCAAGAAGTCCATATGTTTTGATACCCCATTTGAGTGAGCTCTACAGAGCCTGCATAGCTTTTGGGTACGTACCCAAGGCATGGATCCCTCCATCAAAGTCACCTTTATACCGAAGGCGGGTAGACTGACTTACGAAGAAGCCAAAGCTTACATGCCTATCAGTCTATCATCCTTTCTCTTAAAAACCCTGGAGAAACTGGTAGACAGGTACCTAAGAGAGGGACCACTTAAAGAGTTCCCTTTACATAAACTACAGTGTGCCTTCTGCCCTGGCAAATCTACGGGAACGGCATTGCACTATGTTACGGGTCAAGAGATTTGTGTCGGGTCTTTCCTCGACATGAGGGAGCCTTCGACAAGACGACACTTGAGTCCATACGCATTTCTGCAAAGGAACATGGCATCAATGATACCACGTGCAATTGGATTGACTATATGCTGAGAAGCAGAATAGTCAGATCGGAACTGATGAGAGACAGACTTAGCGCAAAAACAACAAGAGGTTGTCCGCAAGGCGGAGTGCTGTCACCATTATTGTGGTACTTAGTAGTAGACTCGCTACTTACCAAACTCAACACCGGACCATTCTACTCAGTAGGCTATGCAGATTACATAGGTATAATGGTTAATGGTAAATGCCCAAACATAGTCTCTCGATTATTACAACATGCATTGAGGATGACAGAGGAATGGTGTACAAAGAACCACTTCTCTATCAATCCAAGCAGTCATTAGCCCATTCACGAGGAAGTGGCAACTAGCAAACCTAGAAAAGCCCTCCCTTGATGGAATAAAGCTGCCCTGGTCCGCCGAAGTTAAATATATGGTTGTAATGCTTGATAAAGAACTCAGATGAAAAACTTATGTGGAAAATATTACGACAAAAGCCTTGCGAGTGTTTGGCATGTGTCGTTCCACCTAAGGTAAAACTTGGGGGCTTGGGGACTTGGGCCCAAATTGATACGATGGCTGTACCGGAGAAGCCTTTAATACCTATTATCACATACGGCAGCATAATGTGGTGGCCAAGAACAAAACTTGCCTCGTGCAAAGCGCCACTCACCAGGCTACAAATAACAGTGTGTCTCGGAATCACGGGTGCTTTCAGGACAACACTTACGGCAGCGATTGAGAGATACCTCAATATCACTCCTCTGCATATTATGATGGTTGATCTCAAGGCATGGAAGACATAACAACGTCTTGCTGTTGCTGGACTATGGGATGCATCTAAGCCAAAGACTTACCATACAAAATTCGATGGAAATGTAGACCTGGATCGGTAACAAGTATGATATCCGATAAAATTCAAACTATGTTTGTGTTTGAAAGGTCTTTCAAGGTCCCAATCCCAACAATAATGGACTGAACGGAGGGATTCAATCCACCAGAACAAGTAAGTCTGGTGTGGTACACTGATGGATCTAAAATGGAATCAGGTACAAGATCGGGACTATAATCAAAAGATTATAAATGTAGCAAAAGCTTAGAGAAGATGGCAACTGTATTCCAAGCAGAAACATAATGCCATTATTATGGCATTATGTTTCCTCTGCTTAAGAGAATATAGATAGAGGAACCAAAGGTAAATCCATATATATTCTTAGTGACAGTCAGGCTGCAATTCAAGCCATGGCATCCTACAAAGAGGACTCCAAACTTGTTCTGGATGCTATCCAAACCCTAAACAGGCTTGGGACGCACAACAGGGTAAGACTGCTGTGAGTCCCTGGGCACAAAGGAATCCATGGTAACGAAGTGGCAGAATGAACTGGCAAGGCCCTCTCTTTGTGCTCAGCAAATGATTGTGTGGGTCCAGAACCATGTGTAGGCATTTAGACGTGTCTCGTAAAAGCCACATTTAGGTAGTTTGCAGATCACAAACAACGAACACATTGGCTGTCTAATACCGGTCTGGAACACTCCAAGAAATTCCTGGGCTCTACGTTCAAAGCACGGGAATGCATTTGGAATATGAGTAGGGGTAAATCCGCTACCTGCTTGGGGCCTTTACTGGGCACTTTGGACCCAACGACATGCTCATTAAGATGGGTCTAACCGCAGGTTGTATGGGGAACATACGGAACGCATGGAGCACCTTCTGTGCACATGCGATGCACTGGCTGGTAAGCGAATGAGTCTCCTAGGAGTTGGATACCCAAAACCAGAAGACTTCAGGCTCATATCTCCTAGTCTCGTTGTAAAACTCATGAAGAGAGTTTTAAACAAGATTGGGGAGGAGTAGGGTATCTAGGGGATACCACAATAGATCGCGAGGATTTCTCGGTTCCTCCACAAGATAAGATAAGGTACTTGCTACTAATGCCAGAAATACTAATACTAACTAATAGATTACCCGAATATCATGAAACTTAAACATAATCGGTAAAATGAGAGTGAACCAATTTGAACTTTATACATCTGCGTAACCTTTTAGAGCGTACTGGCGTGATGTTATGTTATGAAATAGTATAAACAGACATGTGATTGCAGCAATCCCGAGAAATTTGCCGTTATATTATGAAGGGTTCTGTTGTATATCTTCGAAGATCTTCATCAGATCTTAACCAAATTAAAATGGGACCAATTTCGAAGCATACTCTATCATACAACTAAACAGACGTAAAGACATATACATGTACATCCTCCTCCTTTTTGGAAAGTCGGTTAAAAAGTCACTAACCATGTGATTAGCAGATTCTGATTTTAAATTCTTTATAGAAAATTGAATGAATCAGTGTTTAACTTTTACATATTATGGTTAGAGAGTTTTTATAAATGAGGCTTTTAATGATTAAGTAGTTATGATAGCATGCACAAGTACAATTATAAAATAAAAAAAATCGCTTTCTCCTATTTTTACTAATAGAGTGATTCACATAGAACAATTCTTTTTTAGCTTGCCTGCTCTTAACCTAATTTACATCCATTACTTTTATTGCTTTGCATTCTTCTATTGTTGAAACCATAACATTATAGCATCTCTTCACAATTTTAATTAGTAAGAACAAAGGATCTGAAAGCATTTGTCTTAGAAGATGATTAGTAAAACATAGTCCTAGTACTCGTAGTGCTGTTAGTCAGCCGGGAGTGGTTGTGCCAACGACTGTTAATGAATATTAATGTTTAGAATACTGGCTTGGTGGTTATAGAGCAGCGTTACAGTTTCAACGGCTACGAAGCCAAGTGGGCCGCTATTATGCCAACAGGCCCACTTGGCATTGTAACCGATAAAAAAATATCAGATGTTGGTACTCCAATTTTTTTTTTTTTTTTTTTTTTTTTTTTACCTTTGTATAGATTCTTTTACCTATTGTGAATGTGTGAACATTGTAGGCTTTCTAGATTTCTAGATGATTGTTAACATTTGTTAACTTTTTATTTCGTGCATTATTTTTTTTGTTTGTTTTTTTGTTTCAATTTCGTACGACTTATTGTCGGGCCTACGTTGTCCCCCCATATCCAAGTACTAATGCTGTAACATGGAAATATTGTAAACAAAAACATTTAAAAGAGTAACCATGGAGTTTCTTGCCGGTTCTTCTCCATAGGAAACGACCAACCCGAACCGTGCACCTTTTGTCGACGTTTTATAAGTGCCCATGTAGGCCTATGTAAAATAAAAATATTTGATTTTGATTTTGATTTTGAATCAAAAAAACAATGACACGAGAAAGAAGAAAAATTATAAATTACAGTTTGGGACATCGTAATTATCAGTTGCGACCTTGACGTGCCAATCGCTTAGGTGTGGATGCTGATATAAGTAAATCACGATTTAAAGCAGTACCACGTAAATCAACAGCGCGGTAATACAATAAAATAATAGCAAAATCTAATAAAATTATTTTCTTAAGATTTATAATAACCATGAGTTAGGACTTACCAACTCCAAAATTTTGAAGACGAGATAAGTACAAGTAAAAAAATATCTCATAAACTTCAAAAAGAATGAAAGCAGGAAGGAAAGTTACTGCCTACAACTGAGACATTGTCAACACAGAAATATAAATAATAGAAAAACTGAAAACTTAAAATAGGATACTCAAGACTTGTAGCAGCCTTCTATTCATCATCACCATATCAGCCGAAAGACGTCCACTGCTGGACATAGGCCTCCCCCAAGCATCGTCACATTAACCGGTCCCGTGCGTCCCGCAACCAGCGGATGCCCGCACCAGGTCATCGGTCCACCTGGTGGAGGGCCTTCCAAGGTAACGTCTTCCAGTTCGCGGTCGCCACTCCAGAACCTTTCTTCCCCATCGGCCATCCGTTCTGCGAGCAATGTGCCCTGGTTCTCTTCCGGATCTCCACATTTCTGATTCGATCACGCAAGGAAACGCCAAGCATAGCCCTCTCCATTGCCCTTTGAGTGACTGTAAGCTTTCTGATGAGGCCCATTGTAAGCGACCACGTCTCAGAGCCATATGCCATCACTGGCAACACACACTGGTCATAGACTTTCGTCTTGAGACACTGTGGTAATTTGGACGAGAAGATACCGCGCAACTTCCCGAACGAGTCGTATTCGACGGTTGACCTCTTTCTCGAAGTTATTATATATTATCTTTTAGTCCCAGGTAGACATAGTCACCTGGGACTAAAAGACAAACGATCCAGTTCCAGTCAGTCCAGTGAGTGTAGTCTCCGACCTTGATAGGAGTGGGTGTAACATGGGCATTCAACATCACCTTGGTTTTGTCCATGTCCATCCTAAGACCCACTCGTTCGGAAGCTCTATTGAGGTCATCGAGCATTGAACTGAGGTCCTCCCTGGGTCTCAGTCATAACAACTATATCGTAGGCAAACCGAAGCTGAGTGAATAACTCGCCATTGACGTTGATGCCTCTCCAGTCCAGAACCTTGAAGACATCCTTCAGTGCAGCGGTGAACAGTTTCGGAGATATGACGTCACTCCGTCTCACACCTCGCTGCAGAAGGACGGGTTTCGAGGTCTGATCCTGAAGTCGAACTGACATGGTGGCATTTTTGTACAAACACTTCAACACCTCGATGTACCGGTAGTCGATTTGGCACCGTTGGAGAGACTGCAGTACAGTCCAAGTCTCGATCGAATCGAAGGCTTTCTCGTAGTTAACAAACGCTAAAGAGAGAGGCAGGTTGTACTCTTCGGTCTTCTGTATAACCTGCCGTAGCATATGTATGTGGTCTACGGTGCTGAAGCCTTTTCGGAATCCGGCTTGTTCGGGAGCCTGGAAATCGTCAACCCTGCGCGCGAGAAGATTCGAGATGACTCATGAAAATTACAGTTCCTCATTTTAAGTTATATGTAATGGGCTGTTTCCTGACTTTTCGCTCCGCTTATCAACGAGTCTCATACCTTACAGTTTATGTTATCTCACGGAAGCGTAACGCCGCTTTCCTCTAGTGAGTATCCGAATATTTATCGCAATGGTATGCCTGTGCCTCGAGAATTTGTCTCCTCTCTGTGAGAGGGGATGGGCCGTAGTCCACCACGCGGGCCCAGTGCGGATAGGTGGATGTCACATGTCTTCGAATTTTTAGGTCTAAGACCACCGTTTTTGAGAGCAGTGTTGATGAAATAATTTACACAAAGTAAAGCGCCTGCCTGGGTTCAAACCCACGACCTACAACACTACTACTACTACTACAACTTGTAAGTCGCGGCCGATACCACTGGGCCACCACTAGGCAATCGGTGAGATTTTTTATTGCTTGGAGAAATTTCCTTTTACAGATTTTTGTATAATAAGTAGATCGGCACCTGAAACTCATTTTCAACAATGATCAATGTCAATACTCTACAAACCTGCCACAAGATTTTCACAAATTGTAACCTCACCTCATTCCATAACCCACTTCCAGTCTTAACTCTAAATCTGTGCACTAAACTTTTCAACTCTACCTTCATTATTGTAAAATATGCACATTTATCAATATTAATAGTCGACTCGCCAACGCACCACCGCACAGGCCAACAGACCGATAACGACTGATCGCCCCACTACTCGGACCGGTATTTATAACCGAGCGACGTATGCGTACGAGACAACATTACAATACTGTTATCGGCTTGTAGCGCGATCTATAGACATCTACATACACTACATTCCCTTCCTTGTTTTTACCAGTTGTATGTAACCAGAATTATTAATAAGACATTTAGCATATTCTTATTTTTATTATTAATGAACTGGCATCTCTGGCATAACAAAATGAGAGCATAATAATATTTAAAAATCATTTACTGGTTTAATTTAGTGCTTCCTTTGACCCTTCCTCTTCTTCTTCTATTCCATTTTCTGATACCCATTTCAGGCCTTCTGATGAAGGTTCCCCTCCCCATCAAATTGCTCTAACGTTAGTTGAGAACTCATGTTATTAATTAGTTACCTGGCACTAATGAATTAATACACGAATCGTCTCGCGCGCAGGCCCGACGACTTCGAGCCTCCGAACAGACTCCAGCACCGTAGACCACACACGTACGCTGCGGCAGGCTATACAGAGAGCCGAAGACAACAACCTGCCTTTCCGCTCAGCGTCTATGAAACACGTAAAAGTCCTCGACTTGATCGAGACTTGGGCTGCACTGCAGTCCCTCCAACGGCGCCAAATCGACCACCGGTACATCGAAGTGCCGAAGCGCCTGCACAAAAATGCCATTACGCTAGTCCAACCTTGCGACCTGGCTCCGGAACCCATCCCTCCGCAGCGAGGTGTGATACAGGGAGACGCCACCTCCGAAAGCTTCCACCGCTACACTGGAGGACGCCTTCAAGGTTCCGGACCGGAGAGGGCCAGGCACCGAAATCAACGGCGAGCACTTCACTCGCCTTCGGTTCACCGATGATATAGCTGTCATGGCTGAGACCATGGAGGACCCCAGTACAACGCTTGATGACCTCAGTAGAGCTGCCGAAAGAGTGGGTCCAAAAATTAATTTGGATAAAACCAAAGTGAGGTTAAACGCCCATGTCGCACCCATTCCCGTCAAGATCGGAGACTCCACACCCGCAGCCGTGGACGACCATGCCTACCTGGGACGAATAGTCCAGCTAGGCATGCCCAGCCTCGAGAAAGAGGTCAACTGTCGAATCTCACTCGGCCAGGCAGCGTCCGGGAAGCTGCGCGGCATCCTCTCATCCAGGTTTGACGGGGACGGCCACGCTTTCTTTTGCCTTGGGGATTCCAATCCAGCGCTTTCTTAGTTATATGATCAGAATCCCTTCGCCGCGTGTGGCCGATCCAACTCCATTTACGACGCTTGATCTGGCGGTCAATCGGGCTCTCGTGGCATTGCCCCAAAAGCTCTACGTTGGTGATGGTCTCGGGCCAGTAAATGCCGAGTATGCGACGAAGACAGCGGTTGACGACGACTTGGATCTGGCGTGAGATGTCTTTTGTGACCGTTCACCGTAAAGCAGCACGGATTTGAGTTGAGAAAGTTTTAAGTTTGATCCTTCAGGTCAGTTTCCGCGATTGCCAAACAGGTCTCAGCTGTGCGAAGGTAGCTGATCGTGCTTTAGCAATCCTTGATGCGATGTCCTCTTCACTACCTCCAGTCTATGACACGACGCTCCCGCGGTAAGTGAATTTGCGGACGCGTGCCACTGCCTCTGTTCCAATCAGCAACGGTGAAGTATTCTACACACCAGATCTCATTTCTTGGGTCTTCCGGGTGTGACCAGTATGTACATATAAAGTACCACTACTGCTGACTTCTCTCTTTTTTTTCTTTGATAACTGTCAATTTAATGACCAGTAGGCATAATCTACTGCTATTATTGTCATTCTCTGATGATTGTCAATTTAATGACCAGTAGGCATAATCTACTGCTATTGTTGTCATTCTCTGATGACTGTCAATTGAATGACCAGTAGGCATAATCTACTGCTATTACTGTCATTCTCTGATGACTGTCAATTTAATGACCAGTAGGCATAATCTACTGCTATTATTGTCATTCTCTGATGACTGTCAATTTAATGACCAGTAGGCATAATCTACTGCTATTGTTGTCATTCTCTGATGACTGTCAATTGAATGACCAGTAGGCATAATCTACTGCTATTACTGTCATTCTCTGATGACTGTCAATTTAATGACCAGTAGGCATAATCTACTGCTATTACTGTCATTCTCTGATGACTGTCAATTTAATGACCAGTAGGCATAATCTACTGCTAAAACTGTCATTATCTGATGACTGTCAATTGAATGACCAGTAGGCATAATCTACTGCTATTACTGTCATTCTCTGATGACTGTCAATTTAATGACCAGTAGGCATAATCTACTGCTAAAACTGTCATTCTCTGATGACTGTCAATTTAATGACAAGTAGGCATAATCTACTGTCTGTCAATTTAATGACTAGTAGCTATATTCTACTGCCTGTCAATTTAATGACCAGTAGCTATATTCTACTGCCTGTCAATTTAATGACCAGTAGCTATTTTCTACTGCCTGTCATTTTAATGACCAGTAGCTATATTCTACTGCCTGTCAATTTAATGACCAGTAGGTACGTTCTACTGCATTTGTGTGCTCTATGATTTATTATTTTAGAACTAATCATGTAGCTCAAATCAAATAACTAATCATGAGGTCACGGATTCGACTCCCAGGTCGGCAGTGTCACTCGGTTTCTCCATCAGGAACTGCCCAATAATACACCACATGCGTGATTTTATGTTATGCCAGCGGTTGCCACCTAGGCTCACAGTTGCCACAAAGGCCAACTAGGCTATTCTTAACCAATTCAATTCAACTCTTTTAGAATTTGATTGAAAACAGTCACAGTCGTTCCAAAGAAACTTCGAAACTCTACTGCAGCAAAACTGCCAAGTCAACAGAAACCCTCGAGTAAAGCCTCTAACGCCACGGCTCTCAAACCGTCCAGCAATCGTATTGCCCTCACACAACGGTCTATCTAGACCCAGACCTCCAAAAGAGCTAAACGCAATATCGCGAACCTACGGACTACTTGTGTTGCCTCAATTATACCGATTTACGGCCAAGATTAGGCTTAACCACTGGTACGGTACATGCTACGGCTGATAGACTGAATTACTCGACCTTCTACAGCTTGCTCATCAAATATCATTATCGAAATCAACATCGACTGGAACGTGAGTACGTGATCCACTATCATCTTCCTAAACCTATCGTGTGTATACTTCCAAGTTCTAAGCGTGCCTATTTAAAGCCTTCAGTGTCTAACGATCACCGATAGCGAAAAGTTCCTCTAAGCCTTAGTAGTAATTGATCAGAAACCGTATCAGCTTAGATCATATACAACGCTCATGGCACGACTGCCGCAGCAGCTAGTGACACTCATGCCACCCATATCGTCACAACCTCAAGTGATCATCACACATCACTTCACATAGAGTCTACGACTTCTAGGTTATTACAAAACCAATACAACGAATCTCCTATGAGACCCGTGTCCCCGCTACACCACCAGCTGCCCATCGCCCCCTGAACAATTCACAAGTGAATTGCAGGTACGACTACAGAAAATTGCGTACAGTGTGAGCTACGGTATTTGCTCTCCTGCTCGGTGGAGAAAGCCTCCTCACTGTTTTCTACGTTTAACTCGTTAGGAGCACAACTTAGAGGCATCCTTTGTATGCGATCGTGAGCGTCATTATTCATTCTATAATATTTACAGATTTCAAAAGATAGCGATCGCGGGATCTAATACTATCATCATGTTACTTTAAAAGTAAGCAAGTGAATTCAGATCTGAAGAATGAATGAAAACGACTCACCAGATTGGCATAAAGAGCCGTGTGTATGGATCCACACATACACACGCTCCTCATTGACCTGTCCAGCTCCTTGTTTGTTGCTAGCTTTCTTGTTGCTCCACTCTGGACTTATTTTTCAGTATTCGAGATTCTGAGGGTAGTCGTAGAAAACTAGACGACTCCTTAAATTAGTCCCACATTGTTCCTGCCATGTAGACGCGAAGCAGAAGGGCTTACTTCTACTGCATTCAGTTTTGGTGGGACCAAACAATACGACGCAGACGGTGTTGTGTGCCAACAGTGTGCACAGTGTGTGTTTACGAGGTTGAATTCCACAGCACTACTCAGCAAGTGCACTACTTATCGTATACATTTGATGCGCTTCAAAACGAACCGCCACTGATTTTAACTGTCACCGTCACACACATTTTTTTTTATTGTTTTATTTTTTTATTATTATAGAATAGAATGGAATATAATGCATTGTAACCAAAGTCTTCATGTTCCTTTTAGAGAAAAACAACTTTATTTTACTCTACGGTTTTATCCTCGTCGCCAATGTAAAATATGCACATTTATCAATATTAATAGTCGACTCGCCAACGCACCACCGCACAGGCCAACAGACCGATAACGACTGATCGCCCCACTACTCGGACCGGTATTTATAACCGAGCGACGTATGCGTACGAGACAACATTACAATACTGTTATCGGCTTGTAGCGCGATCTATAGACATCTACATACACTACAATTATTATTCAGTTTTGTCATACTCATGCTTCTATTTTTACGTCCTATACAAATACAAAGTGTAACGTCAGTCCTTACAAAGTTGCCCCCTGGAAAGTCGCCTCCAGTCATTACAGAATTCAATTTGTATCGGCCCCAGCTTTGTGGAGACCGTTCAGCGGAATGACTTGCGCTTTTCACTTTTTAAACACATTGTCGGTACAAGAATGGATTCTTTTTACGTGTTCTGAATAGTCATGAACGATACTTGAAAGAAAATGGAATGATAATATTATAAGTTAAATGCTGGTGTAATTTGTAAGGGATTTTTGTATTTTAAATATTGTATTCATATTTAGGAAACTTAGTTTATATTATTATTAGATGTTAGGACTACTAGTTTTTAAGTTTTTCATAGTTTTATATAATTTAATTGTAAGACCGCGCTATCGCATTAGGTATACTACCTGTAATGATAGTTATAAGGGAGATTTTAATAAATAAATAAATAAATGAATAAAAAACTTTTTTGCAAAAAAATACAACCGACTGCCAAATAAAAAACTACAAAGTGAAAAATAACTTTATTTTTGGAAGTCGGTGTCTTTCGTAGGTACCAATTCTTTGCGATATAGACACCGACTTCCAAAAATAAAGTTATTTTTCACTTTGTAGTTTTTTATTTGGAAGTCGGTTGTATTTTTTTGCAAAAAAGTTTTTTATTTTACCCTTTTTAGTTGTACCTATAGGCAAGTTGTTTAGTAACGCCAGAATAGATTACCCGAATAACATGAAACTCAAAACATAATCGGTGAAATGAGAGTTCTGCGTACCACTTTTGAGCGTACTGGCGTGATGTTATGTTATGAAATGGTATAAACAATAAACAGACATGCGATTGCAGCAATCCCGAGAGATTTTCCGTTATTTATTGAAGAGTTCTGTTGTATATCTCCGAAGTTCTTCATCAGATCTTCACCAAATTAAAATGGGACCAATTTCGGAATTTGTCCTTTCAAACAAAAAAAGAATTTTCAAAATCGGTCTATAATTGACGGAGATATCGGTGAACATACACAAAAAAAAAAAAAAAAAAAAAAAAACATACATAAAGTCGAACATAGAACCTCCTCCTTTTTGGTAAGTCGGTTAAAAAATACACGATGTGGGAGCAAGAGTGGAAACTGTTCTAGTATTTATTTGTAGTCCTTTGCAAATTAATTATCCTAAAGGCCAGTCTTATGAGAGAATTTCGATTTAATAAAAACAAGATAATTTTGTATCTATACTCTTGATAATATAGATATATCTGAGTGGAAAGGTCACCCAGAGCAGTCAGAACTCGCGAATGACTCTCTAAGAGTCACAGAGTTCTTTATCCCTAAAACCGAAGTCGTATTTACTGTAATAAAGTCAATACTCAATCACTTAGCAGGCCCACTTTCGTACATTACTTTAATGTACCAAATACACAAGTAATTTAATTTCAATACTCGTTCGAGCCCAACGTCGTTACCGAACCATCCCTAACAGCATACTAAAACCTAAAAACAGAATTTTATTTGGGAAACTAGGCCAAGCACCTCGAAGCTATTAATTTGGAGGGTGCACCTAAATATTAAGTACATGGTGTATAAATATTAAATGGCCGATCTGTGAAAAAGTCTAGTGGCGTTCGGTCAGTAAATTGGCTTTATTGGACGAAATACGTAAAAGGAAATAGCGGTGTTGGAAGTGCAGAACTGTGGCACACTGAATGCTATAAAATGCATTAGAAAATTGAACGGCTTTGTGCTGGAGAACTTTTCATTGATTGGCAAGCTTTCAGGGCTGGATGCACTCAGGAATTTTAAGATTTATTCACCCTGTTTTTGGATCTGATAACTTATATGGAAAGGGAATCATGCTTTATCTGAAAAACAACAGGACTTTTTTGAAGATGGATTAAGCGAACTACCTTCACCCATATCATTCAAAGTTACGGCAGTCTAGCCTTCACTATTATTAGAAATGCAGACTCTTTAGTCTATATTAATCTGTATACACATCACAATGTTTCAGAATTCAATGCTAGCCGTTTATTTAAAAACATCCATAAATAAGTTTCAGTTCAAAACATCAAATTCTATACAATGCAAAATTCTTTCACTGCCCTGTTTATATAATATTGGCTTCTGCCCGCGGGTTCGACGGCGATCAAAATTTAAAAAAAAATGCTCCGACAAACTTAACAGGATTATCTGCTAAGTCAATCTAAATATTCTATGAAAATTTCATTGAAATCGGTCGATCCGCTTCGGCGTCTATAAGGATCGTACATACATACTTTCTCTTTTATATAGATAGAAGATTAGAGATATTTTATTTTTATTTTATTTATTTATGTACACATAAAACACTTCACAGAGAAAATAAAGATATTTCAATAGAAATTTCTTGCAGCAGACCTGCGACAGGATAGTTGATAGACGAAAATACAGTGTGTAGAAAGAAATAAGGAAACTTAAAATAGACTATAACTTAACTAATTATATATAAATGACACATATACCTTAACTAAATATAAGTATCACATCATCAGCCTATTAATGTTCCCACTGCTGGGACACAGGCCTCCTTTCTGTGAGAGGGAATGGGCCGTTATCCACCACGCGGGCCCAGTGCGGGTTGGTGGATGTCACATGTCTTCGAATTAATGGTTCTAGGACATGCCGGTTTCCTCACGATGTTTTCCTCCACCGTTTTGAGAGCAGTGGTGATGAAATAATTTACACAAAGTAAAGTGCCTGCCTGGGCTCGAATCCACGACCTACAACTTGTAAGTCGCGGCCGATACCACTGGGCCACCACTGCTCTCATATATAAGTATAGAAGATAAAAATATAGATATCTGCACTTTTATTAAGACTCACATGTATTACTTTAAGCAGCATACTGAGGTCGACTGTCGGGCCACGCGCAGTAATAGGGTTCCGAAGTTGCATAATAATGCGGACTAAGAAGGGGGTTTTGTTGTAGTTACATGGCGGCACACAACGTCTAAAAACGGGCCCACATAGGATGATGTTTTTTTAATCTATATGCTCGCGTTTGACCACTATCTCGCCTGGTGGTAAGCGATGATGTGGTCTACGGTGAAGAACGCTTATCTAGATGTAACCTATTCAATATTGACTTTAACTAAATAAGGACTAACTGGTAACTAAAGAAGGTATTATAAAATCCAACTTCGCAACTGAAGTTAGAAATATTATCTATATGAGTACCACCGTGGGTGCGAATTGCGAAAGGAGCCGATATTTTAGAGCCACGGGGAATGGTATGGTTCTTTTCTATACAGGTGTTGAACATGGCGTACTTTCAGAGGCTATAATTATGATTCGAAAGTTAAATCTTACGCATAGGCATCTTTCTGTTACGCGGTCGTGACTTTTGTTTACGAGCTCGATCATTATGTTTGCAGTTTAGTTTTAAATTTATAAGTCAGTTTAAAAAAGTTTAGTAGCAAGGCGTTTTGAAAAATAGAATAAAATGGGATAGATTTTCTACGAGGAAAAATGAATGATTCCGTACGTTTTAGCATTGAATTCTCAAAAGTCTTTTAAATGGTTGTTTAATATATTTAATTACCAGTTTTAATTTAATTATTTTCACATCAACATTTGTCAAAAATCGATTACGCTGTATAGGCAGTTTTCGTTGAAAAAAAATATGTCCAGTTGCAAAAACGCGCCATAAGTCAATTTAAAAAAGTTTAGTAGCAAGGAGTTTTCATACATAGAATAAAATGGGATACGATTTTATACGAGGAAAAATTTATGATTCCGTACGTTTTAGCATTAAATTCTCATTTTTTTGAAATAGTTGCTTAATATATTTAATTACCAGTTTTAAGTTAATTATTTTCACATCAATGTTTGTCAAAAATCGAATAGGCTGTATAGGCTGTTTTCTTTGTAAAAAATATGTCCAGTTGCAAAAACGCGCCATATTGAAAATTTTATTTTTCGTGAATAAACAAATTTAATTCTTTGATGTGTTTTTACTGTTTCTCACAACTGTATTGAAAAACGTCGTGTGATACACGGGTGTGTAGGTTATTGCAAACTCGTGTCATTAAAAACCCTCGCCTTCGGCTCGGGCTTGTTAATGACAGCTCGATTGCAATAACCTACTTTCCACCCTTGTATCACAATGTACTATTCCTGGATCCTTGCGCGCACGCTCCTCGTTTATTTCTCTTTCGGAATTTGAAAATTTTCCTATGTATTTACCTCTAATCTGCGGTATTCACTATTTCGTTCTGGAAAGTTTTACGCTACTCAATTAGTGATGTAGTCGGGTCGAATATTGACTTTATAGATGGATACCGACAAAAGAAAATAAGTAATTTGCTTGGCAATCGAATCTAATTTGACTTTAGATTACAAAACGTCGAAAAAACTTCTGCACTAACACGAAATAGACTCCTCCGCGCGCATGCGCTTTATGTACTACGGACCGGGTACTGCCACCGACTCCGGCCACTCCATTGCGTTATTCGAGCTTAAACATTATTAATTTAGAAATCATTATTATTAAGGATGTTATGATTTTATTTTTGTATATTTTTACATGGTCCATAAGCATATATTTACTATCTGTTTTATCAACGTTATTTAAGTAATATTTCAATGGGATTTGTACAAAAATTTGACTGTTTCAAGTACATTTTATAAGTTGGTCGACTATTACTCGTACACTTGTAATGCCTATTTATCCGTGATAGTTTTCCTTTTAATTGCGTTATATTTACTACAGCCGTGAATTTTTTCACATAGCCAAGAGCAACCATTTCGCTGGCAGGAAAATAAAATATGTTATAGTCAAGTGTCCCCCCCACACTTAACTCTAACATATATATTTTTTTTATTTGTTATGGGTTTGCTCTTGACTCTAGTCTAGGTCATAGTTGACAGAGACAGAGTCGATGATGGAGTGAGCTTACCCAGAAAAAGCCTGTTCACTCTAACTTTGAAGAGATTCGGGTTGAATGCGTTCGGAAACACGGACGCAGGTAGTGAGTTCAATTAATTCACTGTGCGCATTATAAAGGATGTTTGGAAGCGCTTGGTTCGAATTGGTGGAATGGCAACAAGATAAGGATGATAACTTGCAGTGCGTCTAGATGTCCGATGGTAGAAGGGGGCTGGTGGGATGAGGTTGTAGAGTTCTTGAGCACCGAAGTACAGTCTGTAGAAGACCGACAAGCAGGCAACTTTGCGGCGATGAGCCAAGCTGTGAAGCTTGGCGTCCACCAGTTCAACGTCGCCAATGAGCCTCTTGGCTCTGCGTCCCACTGAGTCAAGCGCGGCAAGCTAATACTTAGCTGAGCCATCCCAAAGGTGGCTGCAATACTCCATGCAGGATCGGACTTGCGCTTTGTATAGGGTTAAAAGCTGTCCAGGCGTAAAGTATCGCTTCACTCTATTTAGGATGCCCAGTTTTTTGGCCGCAATTTGGGCTTTGTACTCAATGGAGGCGCCGAAGTTGAGACTGGATGTCAACTCCATGCCTAGGAGCTCGAGCCGATCAGTCACAGGAACAAACGCACCCCGAAAAGTAGGCGTTTGATCGAACAGACTCCTTTTAGCGGTAAAAAGACACGCCTGTGTTTTGGTGGCGTTAAAAGAGACTAGATTGGCATCACCCCACTGGGAGAGAAGGCTTAAGGTCAAATCTGTCCGCTCCACCATAGCCTCCCTCAAGGAACGAACTTCATCCAAGCTGCTTTTTGCGCTGGACAAGTATCTCTCTGAAACAGTACTGTCATCTGCGTACCCAACAATACCAGGCTGAAGTAGGTCATTGATGTGCAGCAGGTAAAGAGTTGCAGAGAGAACAGACCCCTGAGGTACTCCGGCATCAATAGCCATAAGGTCTGAGGAGCAGCCGTCAATGACTACTCGGATCGACCGTTCGCTAAGGAAGTCTGATATCCAGCTACAAAAACCAGCGGGGATACCATAAGCAGGAAGCTTACTGAGCAGACTCGCGTGCCAGACCCTGTCAAAGGCCTTCGAAATATCAAGCGATACAGCAAGTGCTTCGCCGTGTCTCTCGATAGCTTCGCCCCAGCAGTGCGTGACGTACACAAGAAGATCGCCGGTTGACCTTCCCCGGTGAAAGCCATATTGACGGTCACTGAGGAGATTATTGTCTTCAAGGTAGGTCAGCAACTTACTGTTCAGTACCCTTTCCATAACTTTGCACAGAATGGTGGTAATGGCGATCGGACGGTAATGAGCAGGGTCTGCACGGTTGCCTTTTTTGGGCACTGGTTGCACATTTGCAAGCTTCCAGGATTTCGGCACCGTTCTTTTTACAAGAGAGAGGCGGAACAAGCGTGTCAACACAGGAGACAGTTCAGGCGCACACAGCCTCAGCACTCGCGCTGGAATGCCGTCAGTCCCGCTGGCCTTGTTCACGTCTAGACTGCACAATACTCTCCGGACCTCTTTAGTGTGCACCGCGATCTCCGACATCGAAGAGTCGCAATGAGGTACAGTAGGTAGTTGCTTGGAGCCAGCGTCTAGACGTGAATTGCTAGCGAAGAGAGATGCAAATAAATTTGCTTTCTCACTCGCAGAGTGAACCAGCGACCCATCAGGTTTCAGCATTGGAGGTAAAGTGGGACGACAGAAATTCGATTCAACCGCTTTAGACAAGGACCAGAACTGTTTACCACCCAGAGGGTGCGATGCCAGCTTGGCCCCAATACGTCCGATATGGTCAAAACGTGCCCGACGCAAAACCCGCTTGCACAACTTGGCGGCAGAATTAAAAGCTCTTTTCCTCGCGCGAAACCTACGCGCTCTAACTTTGCGGTCACTGGCCCCGACCCAGGCTTGGTAGGCAGACTCTTTTCGGGCCTCAGCGTGAGCGCATTCTGCATTATACCAAGGGCGGGATTTGTGACCGAGCGGAATGTCGGCGAATGAAATGAAATACTCCATACCCTGCCGAATCACATCCGCAACCGCATCCGCACAGCTCTAGGGGTCACCCGAGGAGAAGCACATCTGCCGCCAAGGATAAGACGCAAAAAAGTGCCGCATTTCATCCCAGTTTGCTGACTCGTATCGCCATACTTGCCTCGTGCCTCTAGGACTCTCATCTGGAGGAAAGCAAGTCGACACGGATTTCACCAGACAGTGGTCAGACGTTCCCAGTGGGACTGAGACCGATACCGACTGACTGTCCGGATCAGTTTTCAGCAGAAGGTCTAAGCAATTGGGTGTATGGCCGTCTACATCCGGTACCCGCGTTGCCACTTTCACCAGCTGGGTTAGATCTAGCGATAGAGAAAACTTACGCGCCTCTAACTCGGCATGGTCAGTTTTCCGGTACGAGTACAACCACTCCTTATGATGGGCGTTAAAGTCCCCCAGAAAATTAAGCTTCGCTGTTGGGTACCGTTGGTGGGCCATGTCAGCCGACTCCACGAGGTAATTAAAGAGCGCTGTCGTCTCCTGGTCACCAGCGTGCGATCGGTAGACGCCGATGTAGAGAGACTTCTCCACGCCAGTGTCCACAAGTAGCCATATTACAGAAAAACCCGATTTCTCAAAGCAACGGAGACGACGACAACAAATGTCATCGCGGACGTACACACAGACCCCAGCTTGCTTCTTGAACTTGTGTTCAAGAGAGTAACCCGGGTAGTTGAGGTACGCCACGTCCGACGGGGTTGTTATCTTCGTCTCCGTTAGGAAAATCAGGTGCGGCTTCTCGGCCTCAAGGTGGTGGTGGACCGGATCCAGATTAGAGTGCAAACCCCTGATGTTAGTGAGGTGCACTTTTAGTGGGAGGAAGTGCAGCCGTTGTTTCACCATATTCTTCTTTGCTTTGGTCATGTTTATTTAGAGTTTGCTGGGGAAGAAGTTGAACTGTCGAGGCGCTGCTCAGTGAACCAAGTGGAACACTAGAGATAACCCAACCTATGGGGAACATTTGGAGACTGCGGGGACGCCCGAACCCTCCCGGATATGGCCACCGGGTCCTCCCATCCAGTCGCCAGCTGGCATGGTGGAGCATACCGAGATTTTTCGCGAGTTGGCGGGGCAGCCTTTGGCACGTAAAAATTTGCAATTTAAAGCTTAATTTTACGCAAACGGATCTCTAAATCAAAAAATGGTTTCAACAAACCCATAATATTTTTGAATGGCCTATCCTACGATACCCCACACCATGGGACAGATGAGAAAAATAAATACATCCCCGCTTTGAGTAAAATTATTCGTTGTTCCACTTGGTTCCTTGTTGACTTCGGAACCCTAAAAAGGGCAAAGTTTCGCTACCTATTGTATCATCCACCCTGTCATAAAGATATTTATCAGAAAAATATTTTATATGTGTATATTGAACTATAATCACTTACCAAGTGAATTTAAATTATTAATAATGTACTTAAGAGGAAACGGGTCAGAGAGCGCTAACTGAATTTCCTTAGTAAAAAGTCATAATTCGAGGTTTGGATCTCGTCTCTTTCCTCCTCCAATATTGGACCAATTTAAAAGATATTCCGTAAACTGAAAATTAAAGATACGAGTATATGCTATGTCACTATGTTTTCCTTTTTAAAATATGCTCAAAATTGCGCTGTCAACAGAGGCTTAGTGTAAAAATTTTACAAATGTAAATGAAAAAAGGAAAACATAGTAAGAGAATATATCTTACTCTACCAGTTTATGGAATATCTTTTAAATTGGTCCTATATTGGAGGAGGAAAGAGACGAGAGCCAAACCTCGAATTATGACTTTTTACTAAGGAAATTCAGTCGGCGTTCTCTGCCAATATTTCCTCTTAAGACAAAATTTACGGAGTGGCTACAAAAATTTTGTTTCTATAGCGTTAGGCAATTTATAGAACATAAAAATAGATGTTAGGAATGATAGTGTTAAAAGTATATGAATTATTAATTGGTTATTAAATATTATATTTTTATTTTGACACTTTATTATGATTTTATTAACATTTTATTTTTTTACATTTTTATTTGATTTAATTGACATTTTATTTTAAGTTTTTATTTGAAATTTTTAATGTTTGACACTTTTTTTGTATATTTTGACATTTTTATATACATTTTTTGAGTGAGTTGATGAAATATTAATTTTGATTTATAGACAGTTGTAATTTAATTTATTTATTGAAATGCATCAGTGTCGTTCTGACTTTTAGGCTATAATATCTTCGCTTCTGAACAATATATTTCTAGCAAATAAATATTTTTATTTAATGTAAGTCATAGCTAACTTCTTGATCGTAAAACAGCACTGTCCGGATAATACATTGAAACTTCTTTCTACTTATAACAAGCTAACAAACGGATAGTTGTAACTTCAACATTATTGTTAGTTTCTTCAGAAACTTTTACCTTGCCGAGAAGTAGTTTATCGGCACTATTCTATTCTTTGTGCTCCTCTTTTTTGGGGTCTGTAGAATTTGGTCCTATAGGACCTTTTCCAAGTGACAGATTTATTAGAGACAAATTGTCTGCCCTGTTATGACGGGGGGCTTTATGACCTTAAGTTAAGAGTGAATATAATAATAATTGGAATAGAGTGGAGTGTGGAGTGGTATTCTGGAGTGGCGACCGCATATCGGAAGATGCAGTATTGGAAGGCCTCCCTTTCAGTGGACCTATGACCTCGTAAGGCTGCAGAATCCGCTGGATGCGAGGCACTCAGAACTGTTCCATGTGGCAACACTTGGGGGAGGCCTACGTTCAGCAGTGGGCGTCTTTCGCCTAAAATGATGATGTGATGATGATTATGATGATGATACTTTAAGGCAATCGTGATCCTCCGTTGACCACATCTTCTCTTATTATAGATTGTGATGAAACGTAAAGCACATCATGAAGAAAAGAAAATCTATAGACGCTGTTCTAAATCGAATAGCCACTATTGCAAATCGTAATTGAGAAATACAGGATAGGTACTTTGATCCTTATGAATAGATATGAATTGAACTGAAAATTGAAACGGTAACAATATCGATTAAAGGAAGGAAGTCAAGACGTTCAACTCAGCTCCATAATGAATTCAGGAGCCATTTCACGCTCTCCAAAACTTTTTATCACGCCGTTCCTTTTTACTGTCACAGTAGGAATGGCCGATTCCGATCCTCTTATTGACAACGTTTATTTTGTGGGTAATTTATTTATTGTTATTGGAGGGGGTAGGAACTGTCAATGATTATGCGCAATTTGTAACCGTTTGAGACTCTCGTCTTCGGCGCCGAAGAGTTCATTCGATTCAATTGAATATGTATTTCCAATTCGCTGTTTTGAGGATAATGGATGCTGTTGAATAAGCGCTGTTATCTCTTCTCCGTCTATGATTCTTTCTCTGTTTGTTTTGTTTGCTTGAATTATAATTCTTATCGCAATTCAGGTTTGAAAGTTCAGAGTCAACATTAACAGATATGGGTCTGTCTACTGCTTTCAGGTTTTTCACCATAAGCCTTACTTTATCTTTCTGCTTCATTAACTTTTATACTACACCATCAACAGCGTCAAGAAAATAAATTTTACTTTTGGTCTTGAACAGGATAATGAGCGTAGATTGAGAGATTGTCAAACACCAGAAGTTTTTTTTTTTTTTAAACTAGCTTTTATATTCAAACTAGTGCTAGTTTGAATATAAAAGCCCGAGAAATACACTTGAATGCAAAACTTCAGTTCAATTGTACACCGGGAAGTGGGTCAAATTTAACTTGCAAGCTTTGATGACACACAGATACCGGGACAGCAACTATCACTAAATAAAATCATATCTCTAAAAATAGTAGCCAACATCCTATCTCCTACTACAGCACAAAGTTTACCTAGCTCAGATGATCCAGTTATGCCGTCCAATTATTTTAAAATCGGCCCAAAAGCGATGCGCGCGCGGCCGCACTGACCTCGCTAATGGAATAACCTGGCCGACCCGAGGCCACTTTAGTGCCTACGATGTGCTTAGCTTAGCCGTTAGGATTTAAGTAAGAAGGTCGAATCATTCTGCTGAATATTTCATAAGTAGTGAATTGGGAGATAATTTTAGCAAAGAAATGTCGAGAAACTGTGGCCATGAGAGGTTATGAAATTGAAAAGACCTAAAGGAAGGAGGCAAAGTTTCCTAGAACGGTTTAAAAGTAGGTACCTACCTGGAATGTAATTAAATACCTATGCCAATCTATCTTGGATCTAAGGAGGATTGCCAAGTAATGTAAAATCATACGAAATGTTATCTAAAGTAATAAAAAAACTACGTTTTATAAACCAACTTTTTGACTCTTTGCAGTAGTTTTGATCACAGGCTAGAAAAAGTCTTGCGATCTAAACGCATTTTACGTAGGGTGAGCACCGAAATGGCACCATTTTCATAAAATGCAAAATTGATATTGCGGATTGAGAAGCGAGAATAGGTAAAAAATTATTTCGATTCCATACAAGTTTTAGAGGAAATCAAGCAAGAAGGAATGAAATAGCCTCTTGTTTATTAAATCTATAAATAGCCTAGAAAAATATAACGATCACGATAGATAGATCATCGCGCCTGCATAACCCGCAGGGTTAGACATAATTGTAAGTAGGCACCCATATTGGCCCAGAATAGGGAACATGGCTACCAAGATAAACATCTCCACCGAGTTGACGGTTTTTTATCGGTTACGTTTCGGGGAGTGTTTTTAGGGTGCCGTACCCAAAGGGTAAAAACGGGACCCTATTACTAAGACCCCGCGATCCGTCTATCTGTCTAAAAAAACAACTAAAAACAGAAAACAGAATAAAACAAATATTTAAGTGGGGCTCCCATACAACAAACGTGATTTTCTTGCCATTTTTTACGATAATGGTACGGAACCCTTTATGCGCGAGTCCGACTCGCACTTGGCCGGTTTTTTTTTCCTGATTTTATTTTACCACTTTGTCGGCGTGATTAAAATGTATATCCATGTTTTTTTTTTAATATATCAATGATATCCATGCCAAACTATAGCTTTCTAGTACTAAGAGTCTCTGAGCTAAACTGCGGACGGAAGGACGGACAGACGGACATGGCGAAACTATAAGAGTTCCTTGTTGACTGCGGAACCATAAAAAAGATTCACAAATCAAAACTCTTGGCTGCCACTGAGGAGATCCTGATGGAAAAACCGAACAACATTTCACCCAACCAGGGAATCGACCCAGGAAATCATGCTTAGCAGAAGCACAGATAGTAATAATGCTAGCATACAGATGCCTCATCCAGTCATCCCATACAAAGAAACCACGCCGACAACGTAATTAGCGTTTTTCGTCTGATTATGCCAATTATTTTTTGTACATCGTTCGCGTTCGGTTCCGTTCCATGGCGATAGATAGATGGTATTAGCAGCGATTTGCAAGAAAAAGGGTTTACTCAGTGCATGAATATATTTTGCATATTATACAGTGAGGATTTGTTTTATAATATTTTTTGCACGTTTTTACAGTTTCATTGCACCAAAATATGTTACAATACAATTTTAAACAATCGAGTGGAATGCCTCAGACATTTAAAACCACGCCATCTATTGGCATCAATTTGAAATGATCCGTTCAAATAATAATTTGAAATGTGAATAAAGAGCCCAATATTCCTTAATTTTGTGCTTAGGAGAGTTGATTAAACAAGAACACACAATTTTTATGTTAAATACCTACCGGAAAATGTTAATTTTATACACAAGTCAATACAACGCGGTGCATGTCGCGCAATCTAGCGAGATTTATTTCAACCAAATTTTCATGATATAACTCTTATGCAGGAGCGCATAACTATATTAGAAGTTGAACTCAACAACCAACAGCAGCGTGATCGAGCTTTTAATCTGGAAATTAACGGCATTCCTGAAAATCCAATGAAAAACTTGTTGAGTATTACTGCGCCTTGGTGAAGTTTTTTGGAAATAGACTCGTCGGCGTCCGACGTCGTGCACGCTACAAGGGTACGCCCCGTAAATCCAGTACCTGGTCGCCCGAAATCCATTGTGATCAAACTCAACTCACGCCTCTTACGAGATGCCATACTATCTGCAATTAGAAACAGGAAGGGCCTTAGCACGAATGACCTCGGCATCACGGGTGACCAGAGAAAACTGTTCATCAATGAACACCTTACGCCTGCCAACAAGCTGTTGCACAAAAATACACGAGAAAAAGCATCCGCGGCACAGTACCGGTTTGTTTGGATACGTGATGGGAAAATCTTTGTCAGGAAGAATGAAACTTCTGCTTCAATACGAATCATGGCTTCTGCTGACCTCCAGAAAATTATGTGACTAGTCGTTATAGTTTGCTTATTTGAGGAATGTCTGTTAACGTACCGTACTCTATTTACTACTTGTAATTGCAGGTCTACCCCACATTCCATATGGTTGATCCGCTATTTTAAACCTTATAGTCTAGTTGATAAGATTGGTAATCAGCGATGTAATATTCACAGTAAATATCGTATCCTATTATTACTTAATATACCCACATTCTATTTATTTTATATTTTAGTTTATAAAATATTTTTTTTCACTTCATTTACTTTTTTTATTATTGTTTAATATATAAATATATATATTCTATATTTAGTTTCTCAGCCATTTATGTAAACCTTGTTATGAATAGCCATGTAGGATATAATGTGGTAGTATTTACAAATACCCAATATAATGGCTTTCAATCGACTTAACATTTTTTATCAAAACGTTCGTGGTTTACGCACAAAATGCCTTGAGTTATATAATAACATTCTTTTACATGAATACGACATTGTTTTAGTTACCGAGTCCTGGCTGCAGAGTGACATATTGGATAGCGAAATTTGTGACGGTAGGTATGATATATTTCGTTGCGACCGTAATCTCGTTGCTACAGGTAAGCGAGCGGGCGGCGGCGTCGTATGCTGTGTCCGCCGTGAGCTATGTGCTGACGTGCTCAGCGACTGGCTGGGCAATTCACTATACGAATGTGTTTGTTTGAAAATCTCGGCACGGAGTCTCGGCACATTAGTAGACTTAATTCTTGTTTTATCATACATGCCACCTGACACCCTCATTCTACCGACTAATTTAAATAATTATTTTATTAACTTTAACACCATCTTTCAGAAATACAAAGACGTGAATTATTTTCTTGTAGGTGATTTCAATCTACCTTGTTTATGTTGGAACAGGGACGGTTGGTCGCTCACACATGTGGGTAGCAGTCTGGTACAGGACAGAGCTTGTGCATTTGTGGAAGATTTGAGCCTGCTAGGGCTGACCCAATATAATTATACACTTAATCACTGCGATAACACTCTAGATCTTTGTTTTTCAAACTTACCTTTAGATATATCTACGACCGGCGGATTAACTAAAATTGACAAATTTCACCCACCTCTTTCTATTGAAATTGTTGACCTATATTTAAAGTCTTTTAAAACGGCGAAAATATGTAGATTTAACTTCCGAAAATGTAATTATGAGGATGTCAATAAATATCTGAGTAATATTAATTGGGACCAATTGTTGTCTAGTACTGATTGTGTTGATAAAGCGGTTGATTTATTTTATGGAAAACTAAACGAATGCATCACTCTTTTTGTACCCTTTATCAGTCACGAAAGTAATTCCTATCCCATATGGTATAGTCGTTCCTTAATAAAAATAATTCGCGAAAAAAATAAGTTACATAAAAAATGGAAATCGTTTAAAAATCCTCGGGATTTTGATGAATTTAAGCTATTGAGGGACAGGCAACATCGAGTGCAGGGTCAATACTTTGACAACTTCACGCGCAATGCTGAATACAACATTAGAAAAGCGCCTAAGTACTTTTGGAACTACATTAAATCCAAAAAAGGTGGTTCCGCTTACCCACGTCAATTTACGTTAGGTAACACACAGTTTAAAGATGGTCAGGAAATATGCACTGCTTTCAATAATTTTTTTGATAGCGTCTTTAACAGTAATCAGTCCTCAACACATAATCTCCCTCAATCTTCTCTGCACAATTACTACGCCTGCGACACCATTTCTAAAATAACTGTGTCTAAAGAGATGGTATTCAAGCACCTATCAAACTTAGATAAAAACAAAGGTGCTGGATGCGACGGGATCCCTCCTTTATTTTGGTCATCGTGCGCTAAGAGTTTATCGTACCCTATTACCCTACTGTTTCAGCATTCACTAAAGAATTGCACGTTTCCCTCTCTTTGGAAAAGGGCGCATGTCATACCTATTCACAAGAAGGGTTCCAAATCTAAAATAGATAATTATCGCCCTATTTCCATTTTGAACTGTGTTGCCAAGGTTTTTGAAAAAATAATGTACAGCGCTATTTACCCGGTCATTAGTCTTGGCATTCCTGATTCTCAACACGGATTCATGGCAAGACGTTCTACAGTTTCAAATTTGGCTTGTTTTACAGATCATGTGTTGGGTGAAATGGAAAATGGTTGACAGGTTGACGTGGTCTACACTGATTTCGAAAAAGCGTTCGACCGTGTGGACCATGTCATCCTGTTAAGTAAGCTGCACGCTTTAGGAATTCACGGAGATTTGCTCAGATGGGTGGAATCGTACCTAAATAATCGCTCTCAGGCTGTTGTATTGGGTGGGTTTAAGTCTGACTTCATATCCATCCCCTCTGGTATTCCCCAGGGGTCACACCTTGGCCCTCTATTCTATAACGCCTACATTTTTGACATTATTCACCACATTAAACGCTCACATCATATTCTCTACGCTGATGACAAAAAGATTTATATATCCATTAACTCCTTATCCGATTGTGTCTTGCTTCAAGAAGATCTCAACTCTTTATTTAACTACTACACTCAGAACAATATCACGGTTAGCATTAACAAATGTCAAAGTATATCCTTTACTCGCAAAAAGAATCCTTTCATTTATCAATACAGTTTCAACGGCGTTGCTATTGAGAGGGTCAAGGTTGTGCGGGACTTGGGTATACTATTGGACTCGGAGATGTCCATGCGACTGCATATTGATGCAATTTGTAGCAAATCATTTCGTAACCTCGGTTTTGTTTTGAGATCTTGCTTACCATTTAAAAGTCAGTTAAGCTTAAAAGTAGTCTATACTGCTTTTGTTCGAAGTTTGCTGGAATATGGCTGTCAAATATGGTCTCCCTGTTATGCATTACATAAAAATAGTCTTGAACGCATTCAGAAAAAGTTTATCGATCACCTTAATTTCAAATTTCATAAATGTTCACACGATTACAAAGAGAATTGTCGTATATACAATCTCTTAACTCTGCAGGATAGACGTATCCTTATGGATATGGGGTTGCTATATGACATTTTACGGGGACGAATCGATTGCCCAAAGCTTCTAAATAGTATTAAGTTCAATGTTCCCAGAAAACGCACTAGACACACTACATTATTTTGCACACCATTTCATCCTACTAACTACGGTAAGAATAGTGTTATATCACGTTTACTTAACTCTTACAATAATCACTTCAATAGTGTGGACTTATTCATTGGTTCCAAGAACGTTTTCAAAAAACAAGTTTTGCTAAAATTAGTATCAACATAGGCTATTTATAATCTCGTCAATACGTACTGCATCAAGTGGCTGGTTTTCTGGTTAGTAGTAATTATCCTTTGTATTTATGTAATTTTATTCTCGTATTTATGTTTATTTTATTTTATTCATATTTATTTATCGTATGTTATTTTATTTACTTATATATATATATATATATATATATATATATATATATAGATACAGTACAGTATATGTATAGTATAGTGTAGTTATATACTTAGTATTCGTGTCACACAGTTACTTCGAAGTTTGTCAATCAGCATGGAATAGAATGGAGTATACCTTATTATTATATGACTTTATTTAGCATTTTTATAATGTATTTTAGTGTCACATCCACCAAATGTATCTACCGTGGATAACTGTTACTGGCTATTCGTTTAATATTGTAAGTACATAGTTAAGAATTTAACGCTGTTGTTATCCCTAAAAATAAATAAATAAATAAATACTAGGAAAACAATACACTACTTTTTCTGGGCAGCCGTGTAAGAAAAAGTATTAATGTAATGTGTACGAAAGTCTTCGCTACTTAGCTAGAAATAAATTAGGTACACATGAAAAAGCTAGGCGTTTACGGAAAGCTACAAATCCAAATTATCGTTAAGTAGAATCTTTTCTCCTTTATCTTCTTTTATTCTTTACGAAAGCTGTTTCACAATTTATTTTCCGCTGCAAGTCGTATTTTGTCTAAACACTTACTAAGTGCTGTATAAGTGAATTTCAGTACCCAAAACACAAATGTTTTTGTAAGCGAAAAGTGTATTTGTGTGTGGCAGCACGTGTAACCTCTTCATCCCCTAATTTTAAGGATTTATTTTTTAAAGTACGTGTTAGTTTTTTACACGAATACGGCGAAGCAAAAGGGAAGGTTATGTTTTTAACCATATACATACACACACAAACACATACCGTGTTTGTGTGTGTATGTATGTATGTTCATCTGTTCCCTCATAACTTCTAAACTACTTATCATAATTTGATGTGATGTCACATTAAATTGAATATGGCACGAAGTCAAGAACAAATATAATATTCTCGCTCTTCCCCATCATGCACGTACGTGCCGTTTGCGAGATATATCCCGTCAAAGTAACGAAAACATTTTTTTTACCCGACAACGGCGTCGCAAAGTGTTTTTTGATCGGTATGTAAATATAATGTAATTATGTATGCATGTATGCATCATTTTCTAATTCGAAAATTTCAAAAGTTTTAACTGTGATCTTATGCTACTTTACATAATGTATTGTTATCCTCTGAACACCGCTATGAATATGTACAATAAAATTTTTATTACATGTAAGTTGTTTATTTACTATCCGATACTTAATGAAAATGTTTGTACATAACAATCAGATGAGAATATTTTCGTGTTTCATACTTTTTGGAGCGTGATTTTTCAGTAGTCTGTGTACGAGCAAACCCGTACATTTTGTATTGTTAAGTAATAATGCTGACGCTTGCACTCACGATGCGGTGCATCGCGTTCATTTATAAACTAATTACTTTAGTGCCAATAAATCCGTGTAATAGTAAACATCGTTTTACTTAATCAATTCCCTAACCTATTATACCTATTATAACAATACCCTAATTATACGTATACACTTACATACAGCGACTCACCTACTGTGTTTATTTATAATATTTTGATATTATATATCTTGTTCTATTTTTATTTCTTAAATATGATAATATGATCCGTTTCCGTAAATGTGTCCGTGGCATCAACATTGGGCCCTATCAGAATATCAGCGCAGCGTTATTTTCATTTTGATATCGTTGCTCATGCTGAGATAGGAGCCTTTTTGGTCTCGCACGGGGTAATTTATTTTTATTTTTTATTATTGTTTGTGTTTTTCTTATCTCGTGTCTCCTGTGCGGGTCACAAATAAATATTTTTCTTTCTTTCTTTCTTTCTTTCTTTCTTTTAACCTGGGTCGCGGCGCGGTACTCATAACATTAACTAACTAAGGTGTAAGGTGAACACTGTACATCTTTATGGTCCTTCGAGCCGGATCATTAACGCGAATAATCAGTGGACATTGAGTCAATTCGTGTGAGTGGTTCCATATCAGCAGCAGCTGTGGAGTTGCAATTCAGGGAGTAAACAGCAGCCTTGAGCGCAATCAACATACCCACCATACAGCAGAATCAAAGTAAGATCTTTCCTTTTTATTGCTTGACCTAACAATATGAGCCAAACAATGGAGGATCTTCTGGCCAACCAGAAACGAATCATGGTGGCCATGAACCAACTTTTATCAAACTTTAAGAAAGATGGTCAGGAACGCAAAACTCCTGACTACATCAAACGTAAATTGGAAACTTTAGACTCCTACTGGCAGGAGTTTCAATCTAATCACGATCAGTTAAACCCATTTGGCAACAAATCGATTGAGTATTTTGCATTGAATCACTATCAACAAACTCAGGGTATCTATCTTTCAACGCGTGAATTTATCAAAAGTGTAGGAACTCCGTCTATTTTAAAACCCGCAACATCATTAGCCGGCACGATCAGGGCCGGCGTGGACGAGACCCACAAGAACAGGAATCCCGATGACAGCGAGGCTACGACCTTTCTTGAAACGCCCAAATTCAAGTCTCAGGGCACCAACAGCAAGTTGGACGAATTACTGAAGAAGCAGACCATCAATTTTAAGGCTTTCTATCGAACTGTGGCGAACATCAACATCGATGCCATAACTGAGAAATGGGAGTTTCAAGATACGTTGAAAACATTGGAAGCGAGGTGGTCGGCCATTGACACGCTTCACTGGGAGTTGGAAGGTGAACTCGACGGGCAAGATGATTCGTATGAGGACAAGTTTACCTCGTATGAAATGACGTACAACAACATGAAGAAGTCTCTGAACAGTAAATTGTGGTCTGTATCACACCGAGAACATTCTACACCAAAGATGGAAGTGCCTACGTTTAATGGCCATTATCAACACTGGGTATCCTTTAAAGACTTATTCACGGAGGCTATCCACAACAATCCGTCGCTCTCTCAAGCTCAAAAGATGCAGTACCTTAAAGCTTAACTGAAAGGGGAAGCCGAAGGTTTAATACACCATCTTCAGATCAGCTCTGAAAACTATTCAACGTGTTGGGAAATCCTTAATCATAGGTATAACAACAAACTGCTTATATTCACCTCACATATGAATACTCTAACCAACCTTCCGGTCATGCAACAACCTTCAGTATTTCATGTGAAACGCATCCACGATATAACTATCGAATGTGTCAACGCTATAAAGAACATGGGAGCAGACGTAAGCACATGGGACCCCATAATTTGCTATTTGATGTCGAATAAATTAGATGCTAACACGCATTCCGAATACATCGCATCTCTTAAGCAACCTCGTGAACTGCCCATTTTATCAGACTTTTTGGACTTCCTGGAAGCCAAGTACACGAGTATGGAGTCATCGCGGCGTAAACAAGATCAGAAATCTCCAAATTCCAACGCAAAATTAGCTAAAGATAACAATTTTAACAACAAAAATATCAATCGTTATTCGAAACAATCCTATTCGAGCAACAAAAACGTGTCGAAATCGAACGGAAAATTTCACAAAACACGAACTTGCCCATTATGCGAAAATGGTCATGGATTATTCCATTGTGAACAATATATTGGATTGTCCCCAATCGACAAAAAACAATTTGTCGTTGACAACAAGCTATGCGAAAATTGTCTTTTTAGTCATAATGGCAAGGCATGCATTTCAACAAAACGGTGCCATGAGTGCGACGGAAGTCATAACACGATACTTCACGATGCGTTTGCGCAATCCGCAAATGCATTGCCTAACCAAGCAATACCTAAAGCTGGAAATGCACGTACTTTGCCTGAGCAAACTCAGCAACTTAGCACTCACATGGCTCAACAACGTGATTTACCGGAAACATTATTGTCCACAGCCATGATTAAGGTCCAAAAACGTGATGGATCTTATCTTAACATGCGAGCTCTGATTGATCAGGGTTCCCAAACTTCACTCATTACCGAAAATGCCGCACAACAATTGGGACTGTCCCGTCAAAGATGCAAGGGCGTAATAACCGGTATAGGAGACAGGGATAATGCCTGTAAGGGAGTTATAAACATTAACTGCTCATCAAGAAGAGAATCTTACTCTTTTAACACAGATGTTTTCATCATGAAACCTTTAACAAAAAATCTGCCAACTTATACCTTTGCTAAGCCCACGTGGTCTTATTTAGAAAACATAGAACTTGCAGATCCTGACTTTTACGTCAGTCGTCCGATAGATATTTTATTTGGCGCTGACATATATTCAAACATCATTATGGAGGGTATCTGCAGAGTTGAACAAACAACACCCATTGCTCAACAGACTCGGCTTGGGTGGATTCTGTGCGGTAACGTAAACATACTGCAATGCAATGTCGTACAGTTTGATATTGACCAGTTGCAAAAATTTTGGGAAACGGAGGAAATTGCAGAGTCTACTTCGCTTTCATCAGATGATCAAGAGTGTATGCAATTTTACAGCTCAACAACAAACCGATTGCTAGATGGAAGATATGTAGTGAGGCTCCCGCTGAAAACAAATTTAGAAGAACAATTGGGTAACTCGAAATCAAAGGCCATAGCACAATTTGGTCATTTGGAACGTAAATTAATTAAAAAAGAAAACATCGCAAAAGAGTATAAAACATTCATACACGAGTACCTAGCGTTAGGACATATGAAACCAGCTATTTGTAACTCGAAACTCGAATGTTTCCTGCCGCATCATTGTGTGCTACGTGATGACTCTACAACTACGTCACTTCGAGTCGTTTTTAACGCCTCATCAAAAACATCAAGTGGCCAAAGTTTAAATGATTTGATGCAAAGGGGCCCAAATCTGCAACGGGACCTTCAGTCATTAATACTTAAATGGAGGCAGTATCAATTTGCCTTCACCGCGGACATCGAAAAGATGTTCCGCCAAATTTTGGTCCATAAGAAAGATCAGAGCCTGCAAAAAATAGTTTGGAGAGATAGTCCCCGAGATAAACTACAAGAATATCAGCTGACCACGGTCACGTATGGGACTAAAGCGGCTCCTTTCCTCGCAATGATGACGTTAAAACAGCTGGCGAACGATGAACGCTCCGAATATCAAGAAGCATCTAAAGTCCTCGAAGAGTCGTTCTACATGGATGACCTTCTCCATGGTACTCACAGCGTATCAGCAGCACGCCAACTTCAACAAGATTTAATTGAACTGCTGAAACGCGGGGGATTCAATTTAAGAAAATGGGCTTCTAATGATCCGCATTTACTGCACAATGAAGTCCCATGCCAACAACAAAGCAAAAGCTTTCGACAGCCGGAGTCTACTAAAACATTAGGACTACGCTGGAATCCTATCAAGGATAACTTTACATTTGAGCCAAAAATTGATTCAACAGTCAACAAGGCTACAAAAAGATCTGTGCTATCCGATATCTCCAAGTTTTTTGACCCTTTGGGGTGGCTCACACCTACAACAACAAAACTCAAAATTTTATTTCAACGAATTTGGACTTCACAAATTCAGTGGGATGAGCAGATACCTGAGGAAATTTTTGAAGAATGGAATAAACTTAAGGCGGATATCGATCAAATAAGTCAAGCTCAAATACCAAGATGGTTGGGCACAAAACCCGAGCGAAGAGTCGAGTTACATGGTTTCTGTGACTCGTCAACAAAAGCATACGCATGCGTTATTTACTGTAAAGTTTATAACGAACAAACAAGCATCATCTTGGTGGCCGGAAAATCAAAAATAATCCCGGCTAACAAAAACATATCGTTGCCACGATTGGAGCTTTGCGGCGCTCATTTATTAGCAAAACTCATGGCTAAGGTCAAGGCTTCTTTAACTGACTACAACATTGTTATTTATGGCTGGATTGACTCCACAGCAGTACTGGGGTGGCTGCAAGGAGATCCAGGACGTTGGCAAACCTTTGTTGCCAACAGAACACGATTTATAACTGAAATCATGCCTTCTACCTGCTGGCGGTATGTCAAATCTGCCGAAAATCCTGCAGACTGCGCAAGTAGAGGCTTATCGATGTCGCAATTGATTCAACATCCTTTATGGTGGCAGGGACCATCTTGGCTACAAACATTTAAAGCTGATGAAAGAATTGAAGAAATAATCTATACAACAACATTGGAAACAAAATTACAGAAGCAAGCAAACACTGTCACGAAACAAACAGATGACGAAAGTATAATCATGAGCTTATTAAAAAGTCACAGTTCTTTAACCAAAGTTGTACACATTTTAGCTTGGGTGTATAGATTTTTAACAAACAAGCAAAGCAATAAGGAAACTTCCTATCTTACGTTAGAAGAGATAAGAGAAGCAAAAATGAAGATCATAAAGCAAGTACAGCAGCAGGAATTTGTAGAAGAAATCAAAAGCTTAAAAGAGAAAGGAAAGCTTAGCAACAAAAGCAGAATACTAAATCTAAATCCATTTCTGGATAACATTGGGCTTCTCCGTGTCGGGGGAAGGCTAAGACATGCTCATATTCATGCAGACATGCAACATCCTTTAATTATTCCACAGCGAGGACGTTAACAGAGCTTGGCCAGAAAATTAAGATCATGAAAGAAAATGCTGCTATAGCTGAAAGCATGTCTGTCCATGATATACACCACTACACGCTGATATACATCATCGTCGGCATCACGGGAGTAGCGGGACTGGTGTACGCGTGGCGTCGCGTGCGCGCCTGGAGAGTGCCGTCCACGCCGGCGCCGACACCAGCGCAGGCCCAGGGTGCGCCTGCGCCTCCTCCTCGCAACAACGACAATCCGTGCGTGATTACAGGTGACCGAGTGTCTTACCACAGTGTTAGTGAGTTAAATGACAACAATCAGAGCAGTGTTTCTAATCTCAATAGTGCGCGAGTGAATAAAGCTACGTCACCTATTTGCGTTCGTTGAGTTAAATGATGCGGCTAGTGACAATAATTAACTTTACCACTTAATCGTTAATTATTTTTGCTTTATATTGTCTCGACATTAAATTTTCTAGAAACATTGTTTTCAAATATGTTGATCTTTGATCTGTTAACATTAATTTTGTAACTTGTTAATTTCTCCTGTAGGGAGTATGTACGAGCAAACCCGTACATTTTGTATTGTTAAGTAATAATGCTGACGCTTGCACTCACGATGCGGTGCATCGCGTTCATTTATAAACTAATTACTTTAGTGCCAATAAATCCGTGTAATAGTAAACATCGTTTTACTTAATCAATTCCCTAACCTGGGTCGCGGCGCGGTACTCATAACATTAACTAACTAAGGTGTAAGGTGAACACTGTACAGTCTGGTTACGTTTTTTGAACTCCTACTTTTTACCACTGAAAGTTTAATTCTGATACTTCTTAATCCGTGTAACAGTTTTAAACTTTCTAGGTCCTAGTGATTAGCATGGGCATTGAGGAGTCAGTGAGCCAAGGCTTTTTTTACCTAACAATTGTTGAATATATATTTTTACTATTTATCTTCATGATTTCCTAAATTATATTCCTAGTTTCTTTTTTATTTAACTACAATAAAATACAACAATAACAATACAAATAAAACCCACTTCAATGTTTGCATTCTGTTACGATCTCACGAGAAATCTTACGATTTGAGAAACCGCTCAACATCTTTTCTGACTGAGTTAATGAAAAGTTTGTACAAGAGATTAATAAATTAATATAAACCTTTTTTTTTAAATATGAACCAAAAGCCATCAAAGTGTTTTTCATATTCAAAGTTCGTTTTTATGGGAGCTTTCTTGAATTATTTTATTAAAATTCGGCTTAGGCCCGGTTCATAAAAGTGCCACTTCGTAGCCCTCTCGGACCGAGGTACTTTGGCAAAATTTACATTTATATTGCAAAGGTATCTTATGTTTAAGCTTGTTAAAACTTAGGGGTGCGTACAGAGTTTTCTTGAGGATATTCGTGATCTATACTGCATCCTGATTTACCTACTGGTTTAAAGAAGTTTCGACTTAACATACATAGCTTAATAAACCTATAATGAACCCACGGCTGCAGCTGGGACACACAGTCCTTCTGTCTATCAGAGGATTTTTTTTAAATCTTATTTTGTTTAGGGGCTTTTATCAAAGACATGTCAGCCCCATCGTCTATCAGAGAATGTGGGCCGTAATCCACCTCGTGGGCCCGGTGCTGGTTGGTAGATGTCCCCTAACTAATAATATAATATATGTCTTCGAGATTTTTTGATTCTAGGACAATCCGGATTCCTCAAGATGTTTTTCAGGAGAAAATTCACAAAAATGATAAATGTTTATATTTCTGTAAGTTGGTTTGTACAAACACTTTTACATGTCGATCATATTTTTAAAATTAGATGAGGTCGGCGTTTCCTATCTGACTACTCTGAGAAGAAAGGCCGAAACAAACTCAGAGGTCAAAGTCTGTTTTAAAGTCCAGACAAAAATCTTGGTTAGATCATGAAGACCATGTAGTTTGATGTCTAAAATGGTCTTTTGTAGAATGAACCAGCCAGATTGAGTGGACCTGTCCAGTCAGTTTGAGTGGACCTGTCCAGTCAGTGCACGCATTTGCCAATAACCGAGCAGCTCAACACAGAATTTAAGGAGCTCAACGATTCGACGAACAATACCAAAGAAAGGACATTCGGGTAGGCCGCATAAACTACTCAAACTGTCAGACCACGATTAAAAACTAAGATAAATTGAAAATAAAAACAAAAAAATACATAATACATACATAGCAGTACTCAGTGAAACTTGGTTTGACCCAGAGAGCATATTTAGACTCAAATGGATACAGTATATTCAGGGCAGATCGTGGCGATGGTTATGGAGGTACAGCTGTTTTATCCATCGTTCTATCAAGGCCATACAATGCAACACAGGTATTTCAAATTCAAATTCTGCACATAAAATTGCTCATCTGCAGTCATTTAGAAAATATTATTTCTATCTATTGCCCCTCGTCAGTGCACACATGCAAAAGTGATTGATCAACTTGACATCTCTTTTAGGGATTTTGTATAACTTGGGAGTGGGTTCTGTTTTTTGTTATTATCTTAGGCAGTATCTTCATCAAAGATATCGTTGAACTACGGGACAACAGTGTGATATGTCGAGGTACTGGTATAGGCATAGCTCAAGGAGACCCTCTGTCCCCTTTACCACCTTTAATATTTAATGTGGCCACTATTAATGTTTGTAGAAGCGTAACCAATGTTTACATTTCGCAATATGCCAATGACAGAAGAGTTTATCCGATACTGTGTCCCATGAACAAAATGCATTACTTATTTTTCAAAGCTGGATGTCAGATTTAGGTCTTATGAGCGGGTACCAAATGGGGCGTATATGCCTTGCATCAAAAAGCTGTACATAGAAGAAGAAGGGGGTAATTAGACTATGGGTCCCTTTTTGTACGGAAACTGTGCAAACAGTCATCTTCTTAAGCTTGACAGAGAACAAAATCAAGCAATGAGGACCATAGGAGGATTTATTAGTTGCACGCCTATCCATGTGATGGAAGGGAAGCTATGCCTCCAACCGTTATTTATTCGTAGACTGTTTCTGACAGCTAAATTTTATCTAAGATCAAAATAGGTTCGTAATAATATTCTAATTAGCATATTGGGAGAGCTGTCTGACAAATGCCAAGGTTTTTATTGGAGAAACCAAAAACTACCATTATTAGTCGATGTTCAGAGTATACACAAAAATGCCACAAAAATGCTAGAGTATAAAATCTAGCTCGGTACCTATTGGATATTTACTGTTTGGACACTTGAGTAACTAATATAGGTAGTTTTTTTTGTTATAAGTGAAACAATTAAAGATAAATGTTTGCCAAAAAGACTGGTTAATTTAAAGGATCTTAATAATACTCGTGTAAAAATTACGGATGATAAGTTTAGTCGACACTATAAAATATTTACGGACGGGTCCAAGGATAGTTCAGACTTAGGAGCTGCTTTTTTTGATCCTCAGCAAAGTTCAAAATTAATGCTAAAATTTATATTATGTATTGTGAACTCATAGCTATTTCTAAAGTCCCTGTTATATTTATTTAGTAAGTATAAATCAAGTTAATTTTGTTATATTCTCGGACTCAAAAAGCAGTTTCCAACTTTTGGCTCGTGTACCCTCGAGTCTTCGAGGGTACCTACCCGATAGCCATATTTATTCTTGACTCAATCTGTAAGATGCAGCCTTTGAATAAGACCGTCAACATTCAATGGATGCCTATCGGATGGAATGGAAGGGCCGATATTTAGAATAGGTAGGTACCTCATCATCGGCCTATTAATGTTCCTACTGCTGGGACACAGGCCTCCTCTCTGTGAGAGAGGGAATAAAGGTAGGTACCTACCTAAATATTCATAAATCAATAATCTACATAAGGCCAGTTTTAGTAAAAGAAAGTAAATAGGCCGAACAAATTGTCAACGGACTGAAAATAACTTTAATAAGGTGTGAAAATAAAATTGGAATAGAAAAAGGCAAACTATTTCGTCGAAAAGCAATTTGTCCAGACTGCCTTCGAGGTAATCCCATAACAAACAAAGTTAACTGTACAATGTTATTCTGTACAGTTTTATTATTTGCAACTAGGTAGGTACATAGACTTACTTAGGTATATGCACACGGCAGGCTTTGGCCTGCCCTGCCAGTGCAGGATCGAACAGCGTATCGATGGGGCTAGGGTACTCATCGGCAAACTATGCTGTTTCAGGGAGGGCAACACACGACCACGTGTGATGCGCTTCGTGAGGCGGGCATTTTTGGGGACTGGAATCAGTCCTCGAGAATACATGTCCCGTGTCACGGAGCGCATCGACTTCCTGAAACAGAAAGTTTGTGCATGGGCCAGCCATATTCGGCGGTATAAGCGGCGGGTTGACCGGTACTCGCAGAATCGCATGTTCCAAAGTGATGAGAGGTGGGTATACAGAACTTGGGAGCGACCTGAACAAAGTGTGACTGACGTGTGCCGCCCGGATGATGTCGCCACGAGTACATTCTGGCGAAACATCTGGTCGGTACCCGTCTGTCACACTGAGGGTGGCTGGATGCGTGATGTCGAGCGCGTGTGTGAAGCTATACCAGAAATGGAAAAAGCAATCATTAGTCCATTTGATGTAGCCAAAGCAGTTCGTCCGCTACCGAACTGGAAGTCTCCGGGACCGGACAGACTGCATAACTTCTGGCTAAAATGGTATAGCAGCTCACACGCGTTTCTGGCATCTCAATTCCAGTCATGTTTAGAGTCTAGGTCGCTTCCGCAGTTTTTAACAACAGGAATTACCCACCTGCTCCATAAGACAGGTAGTCCCGCGGAACCCAAGAATTATAGACCAATTACATGCTTATCAACGGTTTATAAACTTCTTACATCCATCCTGAGAGCAAAAATGTATAAACACATTGAAGATAACTCAATAATGTCTACCTCTCAGAATGGATGTAGGAATGGGTCTCGCGGCACTAAGGAGCTACTCCTCATTGACATGGCCATAAGCCAGCAGGTTCATCGATCTCGCAAGGATCTGTCCACATGCTGGATAGACTACAAGAAGGCCTACGACTCTGTACCACATACATGGCTCATGAGGGTGCTGGAGTTGTACAAAATAGATGCAACTCTATGCACCTTCCTTGAGTCATGTATGGGGCAATGGAAGACAGTCCTTCGATATCCAGGATGTCGACCGATTCAGGGGGATGATGAGCCTGTATGGATTAAGCGGGGGATATTTCAGGGCGACAACAGTTTGAGCCCACTTTGGTTCTACTTAGCCCTGAATCCTCTAAGTACACTGCTGGAGGATTCAGGACTGGGATATCGGTTGAGAAGAGGTGGTCAGATCATATCTCACCTCCTTTACATGGATGATCTGTAACTCTTTACCCCCAATAAATTCCAACTGACGGAGCTACTGAAGGTAACTGAAACCTTTAGTAACTCCATCAGGATGGAATTTGGTGTGAAAAAATGTGCAGTCATGCATGTAAAGCAAGGGGAGATTATGGAATCCGAGGGAATTCAACTCTCTGATTCCATACACCTTAGACACCTCTCCTCGACCGAAACTTACATTTATTTGGGTATGTCGGAAGCGTTGGGCATCAACAGTACTGACATGAAGCAACTGCTGAAGGAGCGTTTCTTTGGCCGCCTGAAAAAGGTATTAAATAGCCTTTTGTCGGACGGCAATAAGGTGCGCGCTTTTAAAAGTTGGGTCATGCCGGTTTTGATGTACTCTTTCGGCATACTCAAATGGACTCAGACCGAGCTCGACGCCCTCGATAGGAGGGTCCGGACACTGCTGACTGCAAACCGGATGCATCACCCACGATCATCGGTGATGAGACTGTACATCCCGCGGAAGTGTGGGGGCCGAGGCTTTTTAAACGCCAAGACTCTTCACAACCGCGAGGTGTGCAGCCTCAGAGAATACTTTTTAAAAGCTGAAGTGGGTATGCACCGGGATGTGGTCACAGTGGACAAGGGACTAACCCCGTTGTCCATGGCTAAAGAGAACTGGCGCAAGCCTGTAATACTATCGACTGATGAACGCAAAGAGGTATGGCAAGGTAAGGAGCTACACGGGCGCTTCTATCGGGCTCTCCATGGGCCCGATGTAGATTTCCCAGCGTCTGTATCCTGGCTACGTTTCGGCGACCTTTTTGGGGAAACTAAAGGTTTTGTCTGTGCAATTATGGACGAAGTTATCCTGACGAATAACTACCGGAGACATGTAATGAAGGACAGGACGGTTGACATATGTCGGGCATGCCACCGTCCGGGTGAATCCATCAGACATATTATCTCTGGTTATTCTCGTCTGGCTAACGGCGAGTACTTGCACAGGCATAACCAAGTGGCCAGGATTGTTCACCAGCAACTTGCTTTGAAGTACAATCTAGTGGAATCGGAGGTACCGTACAAGTACCGAACTGGGTCGGGTACAAGTATGTACCCGACCCAGTTCTCGAAAATGACCATGTCACGTTGTACTGGGATCGGTCTATCATCACTGATAGGACTATTGTTGCCAATAAGCCAGATATAGTGGTGATAGACCGATTAGCGCGCCGCACAATGATAATCGATGTCACCATCCCGCATGACGAGAACCTCGTGAAAGCTGAGAAAGAGAAACAAATCAAGTATCTTGACTTAGCACACGAGGTTGTCGACATGTGGAATGTGGACTCGGCGATCATTGTGCCGATTGTCGTTACGGCCAACGGCCTGAAGGCCAAGAGCCTCGACGACCATCTGTCGAGGCTGTCATTGGGCGGTTGGATCAAGGGTCTGATACAGAAGGCAGTACTCCTCGATACGGCTCGCATTGTGAGGAGGATCCTGTCTCTGGAGCCCTAACCACCGGTAGCTTGGACCCTGTTCCCGATACCGGCGGACAACCATTATTTTTTATATTTTTAAATGTTTTTTTTTAATGATTTGTTTTTATAAAGAAATTTTTAAAAATGTAAAATGTTTTAAAATGTGTACATATTTAAATAAACGGATAATAATAATAATAATCTTTATTATGATAACACACAGGTTTCATGATACACAATAGCAGTTTTACAAAATAAACATAAGGTATCTACGTAAATCTACTCAGATCAAGTACCCCTGCCTCCTATAGGTAGTCCTGTATCTTAGGAGGCAGTGATTAGGCCATACAGGGCAGTTAGTCATGTAGGTATAGCTGCAGCCAAGATGTATATCGAGACGGTGGTTAATTACAATTTATAATTGATAATGGTGGCTTTTTTTTTTCATTGTTGATAGGCTTGCGTTTGACCACTATCTCACCTGATGGTAAGCGACGATGTGGTCGACGATGAAGCACGCTTGCCTAGAAGAAACCTATTCACTCTTGACTTAAAGACTCCCAGGTTGTAGCCAACAGGAAATACAGACTCCGGCAGGGAATTCCACTCCTTTGCTGTACGCATAATAAAAGTATTCCCAAAACGTTTGGTGCGTATGGGTGGGATGTCCACCATGTACCGATGACGCATCGCCGTACGTCTTGTAGTCCGATGATGGAACGGGCTAGGAGGAATTAGTTCATGCAATTCCAACGCGCACTCCCCGAAATGTAACCGATAAAAAACCGACAGGCTGGCTACTCTGCGCCGATGTTCGAGGTTCAGGAGCCTAGATTCGACGAGTATTTATTTATTTATTTATTATATGCTTTATTGTACACCTTAAAATACAATTATACAAAGAAACTTAAAATTAATACAAATACAATGGGCGGCTGTTTGCGTGTTCAATTTGTGTTCCTAGGCTTCTTGTGTGTCTGTGATCAACACGGGTAAATCAGGCGACTTTGATGGTTATACTGGGATTTATTACTTAACAATAAAGCGTTTACAATATTTTAGTTGAATATTTAAATGAGAATGAGAGACGTTGAGCGTCCGTGCAGTGGTTTATATAGGTGTGCTTCAGCGCCATCTGTTGTGGTTTCATGACATCACGTGACGTGATCGATGCGGTGCTCGGCGATAGTATTGCCCTTGCTCTTTGGTTGGAGCTTCTCACGCGCTCCGATAGATGGCTCTTAACATTCCGGCGGGCCTTGAGAGAATCCCTCTCAACATCACACGTCACAGCTCACGTCGTGTCACGCGCCGAGCATCGAACCTGGCACCTCAGCGACTGGAAGTGGGCAAATCCTGGAGAATGCCCTGTGTATGACGCCCGTGGCCGTCCGAATGACAGCAACCCTTGGTACGCCGTCACTGCCTGAAATCAGAGATATTATGCGTCCCAACCGCCATTTCAGCGGCGGGAGGTTATCGTCCTTTATGACAACCAATGTTCCAGTTTGCAAGTCTTCAGTTTTCTGTTGCCATTTAGTACGTTTCTGAAGCTCTGATATGTACTCTGTAGACCATCTCCTCCAAAATGTCTGCCTCAACTGTTCAACTCGCTGGTAACGATTGAGTGTGTGCGTGGTTGCAGCGGTAACATCACTCTCTGCAGGTGCAGTCAGCGGCCGGCCAATCGTGAAGTGGGCAGGAGTGAGTGGAGAGTAGTCGTTGGGGTCTGAGGATAAAGGACACATAGGGCGGGAATTCAGGACAGCTTCAATTTGTACCAAAACCGTGCTGAATTCCTCATAAGTCATGTTAACATTTCCTACCACACGTGTCATATGGTGCTTACAGGACTTGATCCCAGCTTCCCATAAACCGCCAAAATGAGGCGCGTAAGGGGGAATGAATTTAAATTTAATGTGATTATCTGAAGCGTAATCAATGATAGACTGAGAATTATTCATTAAAAAATCTGAAAATTCACGAGCCGTTCCTACAAAGTTACGTCCATTATCGGAAAATATTTGATAAGGTTTTCCTCTCCGGGAAATAAATCGTTTCAGTGCTAAAATATAACTCTGTGAAGACAAACTAGTAACTAGTTCCAAGTGTATCGCTCGAGTTGAAAAACATATAAATAGACATAAATAACATTTTTCTAGTCTGGAACACCTACCCTTCTTATTTAAAATAAATAAAGGTCCAGCATAGTCTACTCCACAGTTTATGAAAGGAAAATTTGCAGTTACTCGTTCAGTAGGTAAGTTACCCATGATTGGTTGTACTATTTTACCTTTCAAACGACAACATATGACACACTGGTTAACGACCTTTTTTGCTAAGTTTCTACCGCCTAGTGGCCACCAATTATCTCTGATATGCGATAAAATTAATTGAGGCCCAGCGTGTAATAATTTTAAATGTTGACTTTGAAATAATAAATAGGTAAAGATATGTTTACTACACAATAAAATGGGGTGCTTTTTGTCATATGAAAATTCAGAATTAACTAATCTACCCCCGACTCTAATGATTTTATCAGCATCTAAAAATATATTTAAACTGGAAATATTATTACGTTTTGATTTATTTATATTAAGATTATTATGAAGCGCATTGTATTCTTCAGGAAACGATACTATTTGTGCCGGTCTAACTATAAACAATAAGGATTTATCAAGTTCTTCTACTGTTAACGGCCCGTGTAACCGCTCATCAATAGATTTTGTTCGTATATTATGTATAAAACGCATTACATAAGCACAAGTTCTTTGTAATCGATTTAGTTTGGAAAATCGGCTGAAATTAATGATAGGTAGATTGGAATCGCTACTACACAACAAGTTTGTAGTGGGAAGTTTTAACTCGGGCAAATCATTTAAGTTTTGTAAAATATTATTTTGATTTTGTGACCATTTTATGCTATTTTCAAATAAAAAGGTGGGTCCGTTCCACCATAAAGTTGATGAACTTAATTCATTTAAAAGTACTCCACGGGAAACTAGGTCAGCTGGATTATTTGACGAGTTTACATGCAGCCAAATTGTGTTGCTTGTCAACTCATTTAATTCAACAACGCGATTCTGAACAAAAGTCTTTAACTGATGTGGTGACACTTGCAACCATCTGAGAACTATAGTAGAATCTGTCCAAAAAACAACATTGTCAAAGTTCAATCGAAGTGATTTAATTATTTTATCATACAACCTAGCTCCCAATAGTGCACCGCATAACTCGAGCCGTGGAATGCTAACCGGTTTCACTGGCGCGACGCGGCTCTTCGAACATAATAATCTCACCGTTATGACGTCATCATTACTATTGCACGTCCGAACATAAGCGCACGCACCGTATGCAGCCTCGCTCGCATCCGTAAATATGTGTAATTCGATCCTAGAATAGTCACACGTTCCTACAACATGACGCGGTACGCGAATATTATGTAAATAAGTTAATGCTTCAATAAACTTTTCCCAGTTCTTTAAAATATGAATAGGTACTTCATCGTCCCAATCAAGTTTACATAACCATAACTTTTGTAATATTATTTTGCCAATAATTATAAACGGGCTTAACAAACCGAGAGGGTCATAGATCTGTGAAACAATTGAAAGAATTTGTCGTTTACTAACATTATTACATTCAAAATTGACCTTTGATGTGAAGTGAAATTCGTCTCTTTTGTTAAACCAACCTAAACCAAGAGTATTACTGGAATAACTTTCATCTAAAGATAAATTTTTAGAATTATCAAAAGTTATGTTATTATTTAAAATATTTTCAGGCGAATTAAATGTCCATTTCCTTAAGGGAAAACAACTAGATAAACAAGTTTCAGATACGCCTTTACATATGTGTGATAACCTTTCAATAGAATCTGAACCAGTTATAAGGTCATCTACGTAAAAATCATTTAATATTGTACGTGAAATGTCTTCGTCCGTACAGTCAAAGCCTAGTTGTTTAATGCAACGATTGCTCAAGTACGGTACAGACGCCGTACCGTATGTAACAGTATTAAGCCGGTACACACTGATAGGCTGTGATGGACTTTCTCGCCATAATATTAACTGTAAATCTCTTTGATTTTCATGAATTAATATTTGCCTGAACATTTTCTCAATATCCGCGCAAGCGACAAATTTATATTGACGAAAACGCAAAATTATAGAAAATAATTCGTTTTGCAATGCAGGCCCTGGCATTTGGACATCATTTAACGATTTGCCAGTTGATGTTTTTTGGCTTGCATTGAAAACTACTCTTAGTTTTGTAGTAGTACTTTGTTCTCGCAAGACACCGTGATGCGGTAGAAAATAATGAGGTGAAGTGTAGTTTTCAATACGTGTCATGTGCCCTAGGTCTAAGTACTCTTGCATAAAATCACAATACATTTTTTTATACTCTTGAGACCGTTCTAACCTGCGTTCCAATGACAAAACCCTATTTTTTGCAATATCGTAACTATCACCTAATTCATCAAGTGTATTTCGTACTGGAATGCGAACTGAAAAACGACCATCAACTGCACGTTTTGTAGTTTCAGTAAACAGTTGTTCACAATGGCGTTCTTCCTCTGTAAGATATTGTTTAGGTATATAATTTTCTTCTAATTCCCAAAATTTACGTAACTGCTCATCTAATTGTATAGATTGCAAATGATGACATTGTAATTTGTTTATTTATTGATTTTGTATTATAAACAATGCCTGAAATAATCCAACCTAGCGTGGTGTTTTGTAGGTAAGGACCTGCCGGTAAACGCATTTTACCTTCTATCAACAATTCCCAAAACACGTCAGCTCCGATTAATAAATCAATTTGTGACGGTATATAAAATAACGAATCGGCTAACTGAATATTATTTGGAATGTCTAAAGAGTTATAATGTAATGGAACTGATGGTAAATTTGAAGTTATATGTTTAAAAACTATACATTTAAAGCGTGTATTATAATCACCGTTTAATGACCTGAGCTTAATTTCGCACGACTCTGTTGCCTGAGTGTGTGAATGCCCTATTCCTGTGATATGATATGTGGACTGTATCGAATCGACTTTTAATTTTTTACGTAATTTTTCTGTAATTAAACAATGTTGACTGCCGCTATCTAACAAAGCGCGAGCCTTATGATATACATTGTCACTACCTGCTATCTCCACTAAAGCTGTGGATAATAAAACAGTTTCTGACGCCTGCGTATACAAACTATTGTTCGCATACTCGTTGCGTGTCGGTTCAGCTGTATGTAACACTGCCGACGAGTGCGGTACGGGGTTCGAATCCGGTTGGCACTCCACGACTGATACTAATGCGCTTTCTACTTTATCATTATTGTTACTGTGCAATAAACTGTTGTGTTTTCTACTGCACTGTTTACACGGACCAAAATAACAATCTAAAGCGAAATGTCCAGCTCGTAAACAATTAACACATAACCTTTTATTATTAACGAATTCTAATCTCTCTTTAACGTTTAAATCCAAAAACTTAGTACAAGAATAAAGCGAATGATTTCCGCTGCATAATGAGCATGTGCGGGTACTTTTGGAATTCACATTGTTTTTTGTTGAAGCGAAAATATGTGATTTTTGTTGCGATTGTTGTTGAGGTTTTTTACTGTTATCAAAAGGGACTTTACTATTAGAAAATGATGAAGAATTATGCGCTTTAATCATTTCTAAAGTATCAGCCTTATTTTTCAAGAATGTAATCAGATCGTTTAACTTAGTGGGTTTATGATGCTGCGTAAATAAATTATTTTTATGTTCCTCCCACTCTTTCTCAACTATTGCGTCTAATTTGGAGGTAATGATGTAAATAATAAGTGTATCCCAATATTCTATAGGTTCCCCGAGTGTCTTTAAGGCACGTAAATTCTTTGAAACTACATCAATTAATTTCCTTAAATGAAATGAAGTCTCTTTATTTAGATTTTGAATAGTAAATAAAGACTTCACATGATTATGTACTAGCAACTTGACGTTATTATACCTCTCATTGAGCAAATCCCAAGCTATTGTGTAGTTTTCTGAAGTGCATTCTATTGATTTAATAACTTGAGCTGCCTGACCAGTTAGCGATGTACGCAAATAATGGAATTTACGAATGTCATCAAGCTGGTTGGAGTTGTGAATCATAGAAAGGTAGGTATCCCTGAACTCTAACCAATTTTCAAACGACCCGTCAAAGGAGGGTAGTGAAATAGTAGGAAGCTTAATATTTATCGAAGTTTCACACTTAGAACTAGCACTAGTTGAATCAGAAAGGCTAAAACGTTTTATTAAACCTTCTGCTTCTGCCATGGTTTCGTAATAAATATTTTCAAATGATTCACGATGTTCTAACTGAATTGCAGTTTCACTATCTGACACCATGAGCATTTCGATGGAGCTTTGAATGCTATTAAATTCACTATATAATGATTTGGCTAATTCACTACGCAATTTTAATTCGGTTATTTTTTTATCGCTAGGACGAGAGTGGCTATGAAAAGAATTTACAAATTTTACGAACAACGTCAGTCTACCCTTGATTGAACCGCGTTTTTTATTTAATTCTCTAATTGCAGTACTATCATCAGAATCTACGCACAAATTAGGAGATTTACTACGAACGGTTACGTTTTCAACACTCATTTTGACGATTTATGAAAGTGGGTACTCACCAAATTCCTGCAAACTACGTACGTGACTCGTGAGGAAGCACAACACGGTACCTAGAGGAACAAGCACAGTTTTAGTAAAATTGAAATGGGATAAGATGGGGGAAAAAAGGAACGATTTGGCCAGACCCTTCGCTGATCCCTCGATGTGATGATGGATGATGCGGCTCTGAAGGTCCAATGTTTGCGTGTTCAATTTGTGTTCCTAGGCTTCTTGTGTGTCTGTGATCAACACGGGTAAATCAGGCAACTTTGATGGTTATACTGGGATTTATTACTTAACAATAAAGCGTTTACAATATTTTAGTTGAATATTTAAATGAGAATGAGAGACGTTGAGCGTCCGTGCAGTGGTTTATATAGGTGTGCTTCAGCGCCATCTGTTGTGGTTTCATGACATCACGTGACGTGATCAATGCGGTGCTCGGCGATAGTATTGCCCTTGCTCTTTGGTTGGAGCTTCTCACGCGCTCCGATAGATGGCTCTTAACAGCGGCCTTATCGCATTCCGCGATCTCTTCCGGGCAACCTGGTATGGACAGTAATTGTCTGGACTTGAAGTGGTGTTGTCATTGGTGTGACATTAACATTGATAACACACTATACTATAATAAATACACAGATAAATACAAATACTATGTAATATATACATAAATATATACATACTAAATATAATGGCAAGTACCTCATTGCCAATGAGCCTCTTGGCCTATTTTTCGATCGACTCAAGTGCATCCAGCTGGTACTTGGCAGATCCGTCCCAGAGATGAGAACAGTACTCCATGCATGATCGAACTTGCGCTTGATACAAGTTGAGCAATTGTTCTGGCGTGAAGTACCGTCTCACCTTCGCGAGGAATCCCAATTTTTTGGCAGCCAGCTGAGCTTTTGCCTCAATGAATGGACCGAAATTGAGCGTCGATGTCAAAGTGCCGGTGAGTAAATGTGTTTGAGTGTAATAATATGTGTGAGTGAGTGCGCCTATGTAAGTGTATGTGTAGTGTATGAATGATGATTTGTTGAGTAAGGATAGGGTGATCGTGTATTGAGTGTGAGTCGGTTAGTGTAATGATTTTAGGGATTATTCTATGAATGTAAGTAAAGACTCCGTGAATGAGTAGTCTTTTAGTAATAGCCATTCAGTCAGTTTTATTTTGAGGTTATGGGAGTTTTGATACATTATTTGTATCTGCTTATGGATTTTTCCTTACAGATAGGTACCAAGAATGTAAAATTGATGCCGAGCGAAAGTGGTTCTGTGCTGCGTACTGGGGGTAAAATTTGAGTGCGTTTGTTCCGGTAAGTAAGTTTGACATATGTCGCATAGATCATACTATCTTTTTGTTTTTTTGGTTTTTTATGACCTGGTCACATGGACCTTTAAGTCAAGTCTTATTTTATTTCTTTTAACATTCTTTAGTATGCATTAGAATACGGATGTAACAGATTCTAATGTTTTTTTGGAGTATTTGGCAGCAAATTGTATTGAGTCAGCCTTCCCAGTAAGCTTAGCGGAGGTAGTCAACACTACAATAAAATTCTCCGCTCCACTATCCTGAGATCGCTTCTGTCAATGATTTCACATATTGTCCAGTTGCGTAGACAGTTGAGACACAAAACTACACCAATTTTATATCACAATATCCACTAGGAATCAATTTGCAAATAATATTAACAGCCGCTGAACTTCACTCAAAAAAATCCCGCCAAAAACTTCCCAGATCATTTTTTTTTTTTTTTTTTTTTTAAAAACGTTGCCCACACTAGGAATTTCTCCTGTATCGTGGGTGCGTTTACAAACATATAAACTCACATACACAAACACCCGGAGCCGGAACAACTATTTGTAGATCATACAAATATTTGTTCCGTGCGGGAATCGAACCCGCGACACGCAGCGCAGCAGTCAATCGCTCAACCACTGCGCCAACCGTGCGCCGTGCGCCAAATGCTATCATTTATGAAGTATAGTGGTGCCATCTGTACCAAATACGATGAACCGTAACGTTTCTTTGTTTGTTAAGTTTTTCACTATAAATTATTGAATATATTTTAATTCGTAGCAGAAATGGTTTCAAAATATATTTTTTTTTTTTTACAAATTCAAACCTCTGTTTTTTTAATAAAATGTGTAAATTGAATTAATATTTTTTTTGATGATTTATTAAGGTTTTGAACGGAGCCACATTTTAGCACTGACAACGTAGACAAATGACAAATTTGAAGTTTGTCAACAGTGCTGCCACATTAGTGAGTTTTCGCCCTATAGACTTCACACGGCAATTTGTCAGGGTGACCGATATTTATGCCAGTCGCCAAATAGACTACGGGAGAAAGAAAATAGGCAATTTCAAGATTTAATTGTATAGTACAACACTATTTGAAGAAATTTCTGTTAAGAAAAAATCGTTTACCGGTTCATCACTATTTTCCAAACTATAACTATAACTTTCTATGTTTGCATTGTGTTCGGCAATAGTAATAAATTCAAGCACTCATTCATTAAGATTAATTAAACTTTTGACAAATTATAATGGAAATGACGGCCTCCTACCATCTTTTGAAGTCGGTTAACAATTAGATAAGCACTCAAAAAGCCGAATTAAAAGAAAATGTATGATCTTACTGCTGAAATTAGGCTATTTTGAACGAGATTTTCAGCGATTTTGAGCTGGACACGTCTGGCAACTCTGTTTGTCAAGAATGTCAGTCGGACTTTTTGGCGGGAAGTCAAATTAAGCGGGAGCTTGAAATTTTGTCTCCAATAATTTCATTTTATTTTCGTTTTAAAGTAAGGAAAACAGTTTTAATTTAATAGTTTTTGACACGTTTTCGCCCCAAAATGGGGTCGGACAGTGACGGGGATGATGATTCCTCGGATCGTAAAAGAAAAATGCCGAAGATATCCAACCCAACAGATGAGGAAAGGTACAAAATGTATTTTAAAACTAATTATACAAGACTTTTCCTTGAAAATACCTCCAATGTTGACTATACAGTCTACGTGGAATCTAAAGAAAAGGAAAAACTTGGTAACAAAAACCCCATAAAACTTACCAAATTATTTACCGATAATATAAAGGGTATAACAAGCGTTTATCGTATAAATGCCTTTAAGGTGGGCATTATATTCAAGAAAGCAGCTGCAGCTAACAGCTTCCTAAAGTTAGACAACTTTTTAATTAAGTATAAACTTCGTGCCTTCATCCCCGCCCACTTGGTGGAGAAAGTAGGCATTATCAAATTCGTTCCCATTGACATGTCCAATGAGGAAATCTATAGAAATATTACATCCGATGCAGACGTGATCTCAATAAAAAGATTTATGAAGAGAGATGCTGACCGAAAATTAGTTCCTTTGACAACAGTGGCTATCACTTTTTCATCTACAACTTTACCGAAATATGTTTTTATAAATTTATTTCGATACCAAGTAAATGCTTATATTCCACCTCTGGTGCAATGTTACAAATGTTTCAAATTCAATCATTCTGCGAAAATATGTAGAAGCGAACAAATGTGTTCATCATGTTCAGGAAATCATTTATATAAGGAATGCTTGGTAGATACCTTATTATGCATTAACTGCGGTGGGGCCCACCTTGCCATATCTCGGGATTGTCCGATTAAAAAGAATAAATTAGAAGAAAAACGCAATTCAATATTAAACCAACACAGAACATTTGCCTCTGTAGCTAAAGACGATAATAATTTCCCTATTTTAAAATCTAAGCCTGCACATAAAAATGTAAATAAAATTGTAAATAACTCTGATAATGTAGTAAATGACTCTACTTTTGTAAATAAAAAAACCAATGTAGTAGTAGAAAAAAAGAATGAAATTGAACAAATTGCTAATAATGAAATAATTTTAAATGCCATAGTTAAGTCCTTAGTAGCATTAGCAAATTCATCTGGAACAGAGCCGATGACTTTAAATAAAATAAAAGATGTTTTTCTATCTAATTTACTTTAATGGATAATATTAGATCTTATAACAAAACTTACAATAAGACATATATAACAATAGCTCATTTTAATATCCAGAGTGCTAATAATAAAAAACCATTATTAATTAACTTTCTTTCTGATAATGATATAGACGTTTGCTCATTGAATGAAACATGGTTCAAAGAAGGGAGCACTTTCAGTGTTTCAGGCTATGATATTATAAAACAGAATGGTCCTAATGGTTATGGCGGGGTCGCTATTTTAATCAAGAATACTTGTAAATACAAGGTGGTTCATACTCCTTACTATGATAATCTTCAAACAGTTGCTATTATTGTTAAGACTGGTGTAGGAGATTTGTCTATACTTAGTGCATATAGTCCTCCAAGAGGTCGATTTAAATGTAGAAAATTAAAAAAGATTATTGACGATTTGGCCAAGCCTAACATTTTATTAAGTGACTTAAATGCACATCATGTTGCATTTGGTTGCTTGTCATCGAATTCGAGAGGTAATGAGGTCTATAATTTATTAGATGAGTGTGATCTTTGCATTTTAAATACAGGAGTTCCAACTACTGTGGGCACCATTCATCATAATCCATCTGCTATAGACATATCATGTGTGAGTCCTGTTCTAGCTCCTTTGTGTGACTGGAAAGTGCATGACGATCCAATGGGTAGTTATCACCTTCCAACAATTATAAATATTCAGACTTCTGTAGAAAAATATGAGATAGGTTATCCATCGGAACGCTTCATATATAGCCAGGCTGACTGGTCCAGGTATAACTCTGAAAGTGAAAAAGCATTTGATCATTTAAACTATACAACAGCTAGCTCAATGGATTTATATAACAGTTTTTGTGATATACTGAACAATATAAAACTGCAGCATATTCCGAAAATTGTGAACAAATCATCATATAAAATTAAAAAACCAGTTCCCTGGTGGGACAATGAATGTTCCATTGCTGTCAATAATAGTAAATTAGCATGGATAAACTATACATCCTATCCTACAATAGATAATTATATACAATATAAGAAGGTTGATGCGAAAAAAAAGAAATTACTTGGTGATAAAAAAAAACTTGGTTGGAGATTGTTATGTGAAGCTTTCAATAGATACACACCTGTTAGCATGATTTGGAACTACATCCGTAGATTTAAACGCGTGGCATTTAGAAAACCTCCTAAAAATGATGAATGGATTCCCTCTTTCCTTGACAAATATGCTCCTATGTCTCCACCTGAAAAAGATATTGACACAACAAGGTTAAAATACATTTTTGAATTAGCTGGAAACACTGAAAGTCGCTTTTTATCAGAGCCTTTTACATTAAGTGAATTCAATATTGCTCTTAAATCTAGAAAGGATACTACTCCTGGTCTTGATGACATATCCTATAAATTAATTCGTAACCTCCATACTAAAGCAAAACTAACATTACTTAAAATTTACAACTTGTTATGGTTATCGGAATCTGTCCCAGACTCTTGGAAAACTCAGTGTGTGATTCCAATTTTAAAGCCTGAAAAACCAAAAAATGATTGTAATTCATATAGACCAATATCTCTGTCATCCTGCTTAGGTAAGCTATTTGAATGTATGCTAAAATTTAGATTAGAGTACTATAGTGAAAAACATAGCATCTTACCTGAACAACAGTTTGGTTTCCGCAAAGGTAAATCTGCAGCAGAAAATTTCTTGTCTCTTATATCAGATATCAAAAATTCCTTTCATAGCCACACTTATACAGCCTGTAGTTTTCTTGATGTTAGTGGGGCCTTTGATAATGTTAATCCTTCTGTACTTATTCAGATCTTAAGTGATATTGGTGTACCAGGTAAAGTCTGTAAATGGATATTCACATTTCTGTATGATAGGGTAATGTATGTTAAATATAATAATATTTTACATGGACCTAGACACGTGTATAAAGGAACAATGCAGGGTTCTACTATTTCTCCATTGTTATATAATTTATATACTTCACAAATTAATAAATATTTAACAGAATCCTCTGTTAAGTGTTTATTGTTTGCTGATGATATTGTTGTTTATAGTGTAAATAAAGACATAAATAAGGCCATAAGTAACTTGAACAAGGGTTTACATCAGGTTCATAGTTTTTACAACAGTTTAAAACTAGATATTAATGTCAGCAAAAGTGGTGCTATGTTATTTAGTAAAAAATTCATTGAACTTGATGAAATTCCTTCTATTTATTTTAATAATAACTTGTTGAACTGGTTACATGAAAAGAAATTTCTTGGTGTATGTCTAGATACTAAATTAACTTTTGAAAGTCATATTGACATCATTTTAAGGAATGCCAGCAAAGGACTAAATATTTTACGTTCTTTAGCAGGTATTCATTGGGGTTCAGATCCAAAAATTCTGGCTATGCTATATAAGAGTATTGTTAGGAGTCATTTTGATTACAGTTCTATAGCATATATGAATGCAAATATTAGTCACCTCAGAAAATTGGACATTTTACAAAATAAAGCACTTAGAATTATCACTGGAGCCATGTGCTCAACACCAATAAATGCAATGGAGTCTGAATCAGGTATAATACCACTAAAATTCAGACGTTTACAGATCGCAGAAAAATATTGTCTTAAATTACTGGCTACTAAAAATTTATTTGTTTTAAACAGGATTTTACCAAAACAGGCTCTTCCAAACAACTTAACTAATAATATCATTATAAATGCTCAACAGCTTGTGTCTGGACATTTACCAGAAATCTTATGTATAACATTAAATATCAAAACTTTAACCAATAATGTATACTCTTCAAATTTATTACCACTATATACAATTGATTATAACTGTATAAATAGTGATTTTATTATTATTGATTTTGAAAAGGTTTCTGGCCAGTCTGAATTTTTAGAGTACCTACACAGTCAACCAAATATTTATAAATTGTATACAGATGGATCAAAAGTTTTGAATAGAGTTACTGCAGCATATTATGATCCACAAGTAAAAGAAACCAAATGCTTTGAATTAGACTCTAATTGTAGTATTTTTACAGCTGAATGCTATGCAATATATAAAGCATTATTGTATGTAAATTCTGTAAATAGTTCTAAAATTGTAATTGTATCAGATAGTAAAAGTGCTTTGTTAGCTTTAGAAACTAATTCCTATAGATATAATCTGAATTTTATTTTGTTTAACATTAGGCAAACTTTATTAGAGTTAAGACAAAGAGGCAAATGTATTAAATTTAAATGGGTACCTTCTCACTGTGGTATCTCTGGCAACGAAATGGTGGACAGGGCAACCCGAGGAGTTTGTGATGAAGATCACTCTGCTTTGCTTAAAGTTCCTTTTACAGACTATCATGAAAAGTTATCTAGGAACCTAAAAATATTATGGCATGAGTATTGGAAAATTATAAGCCAAGAAAAAGGCAAGTGGTACACAAAAATTCAGGAGGTCCCGCCGCTAAGACCCTGGTATCATAAAAACAAAGACGCTGATAGCAGAAATTTCATAACTACAATTAATCGATTAAGATTTGGCCACTGTAAAACTCCAGCTCATCTAGCAAGACTGAAAATTATACCTGAAGGAAAGTGTGATTGTTGTGTCAACGAGGTCGCTAACCTTGATCATATATTATAATAATGAAGTGTCAAAAATTTAACTTTGAACGTTTGGTCTTAGTGTCAGAGTTACAAAGTGTATGCGTTAAGGAAGTGCCGAACGATTTGCAAACAATTTTATCAGAATCTTTGTATTTTAAACCTTTGTATAAATTCATTGTTAGTACTGTAGGAAAATTGTAATACAGATTTGTTTTAAATAGTTAAGTTAGGCTTTAAGGACTTGTATCCATGGCCGTTAAATAAATTGAAAAAAAAAAAAAAAAAAAAGAATGTCAGTCGTATTACTCTTTGGTCGTCAACGTCAGTCGTCAAGTATTGTCAATGTCAAATGTTAGCTATAGGGAATGGAATGTCATATTTGAAGTTCTTTGCGAAAACTCAATGTTTACATCGTGTTTTCTATTATTTCAGAGTTAAAATGAGTGAAACAGACGAATATAAATGTGTGAACTGTGGCACAGCAGCTGCGGCATTATATCGGACGTACGGGCCATCAGTATTGAAGCTGACAAAATGTGTAAGTTTTGAATATTTTAAGTGCCGGAGTATCCCGTCTTATTATCTAGTGAAAAACGCCTGAAGACTACTGAAGAGCACTAAAACAGTACTTTAAAGATTTCGAGTATAGCTAACATACTGTGACTGGAAACTGAGAGTCCATCGAACAAGTTAATTTTTGTATTCTTTTTGCATTTTTTGGTACCAAGGACTTTACGCGGAAAATTTCTTCCCTTAACACAATAATCTCCCTCCTCCTTTCCTTCATATCGCCTATATTCCCTGAAGTGTTAGGCAGAGGTGCACCTATAGTGCCAGTTATGTTTAAGTCCCATGTAAATGTAAATAGTGAGCAAGCACATCAACCGGGCACAAGTCCAGTCACGGGGCTCTTATAACTGTTGATAAACGCAGAGATTCGGTTTTTAAAGTCACCAACGGTCACCACGACGTCACCGCAGACGCATTAAAAGAGTATCATCATCATCTGCCTAGCCTTTTTCTCAACTATATTGGGGTTGGCTTCCAGTCTTACCGGATTCAGCTAAGTACCAGTGTTTTACATGGAGCGACTGCCTATCTGACCTCCACAACCCAGTAACTGGGTAACACGGTACCCCTTGGCAAGACTGGTGTCAGATCTCAAGCTTCTGACTTCTCGTAACGACTGTCAAAGATCTTCAAATGACAGCCGGGACCAACAGCTTAACGTGCTTTCCGAGGCACGGAGGAAACTCGGTATGTTGAAATGGTCACCCATCCACTGACCGACCTCGTCAAGCATTGCTTAACCTTGATGATCGACCCGTGCGGCTGTTATTAGTTAGCCAAGCATTAAAAGAGTATAATTTTGTATTATTTATATTTTTCTCTCTTTCCGCTTCGTGGTAATCTGTTGAAAGCAATATAGGCCACTTCTCTGTCTGATACTTAGTTTAAAATTGTATGAAAATAAATAAAAAAATAATTTATAACCATTACATCTACTGAGTACTTTGTTCAAATGTCCGGGTTGTAAGATCCAAAAGCCAGGGTTTTCATGCTTCTTGTCCTGATTGGCTGATTTTAGTGATGGCAACCTTAAGTATCATCATCAGCCTTTTTTAATGTTCCCACTGCTGGGACACAGGCTTCCTCTCTGTGAGAGGGAATGGGCCGTAATCCACCACGCGGGCCCAGTGTGTGATAGTACCCCTAAGGGTTATTCTTAAATAATCAATGTTATTTTCTAAACACTTGTCTTTTTATGATTTCAGGAGAAATGTAAAGAGATTGTGGATAAATACATAGAATATGATCCTGTCATAGTGATGATTGATCTGGTACTCATGTCCAGAGAAGCACAGAGGCATATTTTGTACAACACTGAGTTTAAGGTATTGTCAAAACTTAACAGTGATCATTATTGCTAGTCATAGTTTCTTTTGATATTGTCTTGAATGTAAATTGGTGAACACTCAGTCTGTTATTTAAAGCAAAGTAGGCCTTACCTCAGTGCTAAGAAAACAGTAAGACTGACCTCATATTCTATTGAAATTCCATACAATGATCAAAATAATCGCTTACGATATTTCTTTGCTGTATTATTTTGTACATGATTACGGACCGTTTCCGCTACTTGTTAATTTTTATATTTTAATTAGTTTCTCATTGTAAGTGAATGTATATTCTGTTTTTGAAAAATAAATGTCTAAAACGATACAATGTGTTGCTTGTTACATGTAGGCAATTTAAATCATATTTCTCACTCTTCCCAAGCATGAGAAATATGATAAAAAGTCAACGCAAAACTAAGATTTTGATTTTTCTAAAATTATCATTGCTCTGCCATTGCCCCATGTTTCTTGTGGTTGGCTACAAATTTACTTTTACAAATCTTCATCCAGTCTGTCCTGACAACTGTCACAATATCAGTAACCCCTTTTTTAGGGTTCAGTACCCAAAGGGTCAAAACGGGACCCTATTACTAAGACTTCGCGGTCCGTCTGTCTGTCTGTCACCAGGCTGTATCTCATGAACCATGATAGCTAGACAGTTGAAATTTTTACAGATGATATATTTCTTGCCGCTATAACAACAAATACTAAAACAGAATAAAATTAATATTTAAGTGGGGCTCCCATACAATAAACGTGATTTTTTTCCGTTTTTTTGCGATAATGATACGGAATCCTTCGTGCGCGAGTGCGACCCGCACTTGGCTGGCTTTTTATATAGGTACAGGTCGGCCAAAACATTTTTTTTTTTTTTTTTTTTTAAACGTTGCCCCACACTAGGAATTTCTCCTGTATCGTAGGTGCGTTTACAAACATATAAACTCACTTACACAAACACCCATTGAAGTGAAGTAAAAAAATTATGTTCGGTGAATTAACACTTTTTTTTTTCATTAAATATCTAAACAGGTGAATTCATGGTTCCTAAGTAACTAGGCCTCAAGAATGCGATTAATTCACAGAACTTAAATTTTTCACTTTAGACCAACAATTTCATAAGTTTCATCACAGTTACGAAGCTGATTAATGAAGATTCAGTTGCGAAATTTCGACAAAATCTTCAACAGTCCGACTCGCACTTGGCCGGTTTTCTTTCATATCACTCCTCACACAATACATCTGACTTTATTTAGCCATCCTCTTGATCCATCACATTTAAATTTTTAGCGGACAATGTTTTTATTATTATTTCAGGCATTCTGGAAGCTAGCTATAATACTGATAATGCTAGAAGCGTATGGTGTGTGGAGAAGTGACAGTCTGTTCAGTTTAGGTGTGAATTCCATATGCGGCTTTTCAAACAATTCAACTAATCTGTAAGTATGTGATAATATTTATTATTGTTTTTAATTTTTTTATTGTTTTAAAACCAGAAATATACAAAGTAATCATTATAGCCGTCGCCAAACTTATGGGCCGCCCTGAAGTTGGTTTACCGGATGCGCGAGGCACTAAACGGTGCTGTTTTTGTATGAGATTTCCTACTGCGCAGCCAATGTAGCCAACTTAAGGGCGGCCAAGAAGTTTGGCGAGAACTATAGTACATTATGACCCATCAAAAACATACATGTGAAAAAGGGAGCTAAGTTCAATACTAAGAATATGCGCGGTTGTTCCGCCGACAAAAGAATTGAGATCTAAATGGGTGCAAAGTTCTGTATCCTGAAATTTATTTACAAGAACATAAAACATTCTAAAATAAATTTAAAAACACAATTTCTTGCTTTTTCTGCTACAACAATATTAACAATATTAAACTTAACTTCTTAAATTTGAAAAGTCGAATTATTTACATAAAGCAGATATCTTAAGATAAATTGTAGCTAAAGATTTGACTTGGCTGGTTGTACTCCATCTAAGGTTTTAACTCTGGAGAGTCCAATCTAAGCTTTTACTATATATAGAGGAACCTATGTCGAGAAGATCACTTTCGAGGCTAAAGCTTGTGATTTGTGGATAGTAATAGCATATGCGAAGCAAATAGGGAATTGTTCCCTGTGAACATATACATTACTTATTATCTGAAACTTGGTCTTGACTCGTTCTTGAATTAAGGGTGGTATTCCACTCGTTACATATTCATATGAAGACCTTAAAATCCACATAATGACCGGCTGTCATCCATTTTGATTGCTGATTCTTACATTACAGGCACTATAAGTAAGTGTTCCTAATAGAATGAATTATTTGAAAATTTATAATAAAAAAAGATAAAAATTTACTAGTTTCTGATTTATTTCAACAACCCAACTACCTATCTGGATGCCAAATTTGAACTTTCTAAGTAATCTGGAAGTGGGTTAGAGTTCTGATCTATAGGTCAGTCAGTTATAAAAGTGACGATTTTTGGACGTTAATATCTAAATAACCGTTAGAGCTATATTTATGAAGTTTTGGTTTATAGTTCATCTTAGCGATTTTAATACATAAACCAAATTGCATGTGTTTATTGTTAAAGATTTTGAGTTATAAGGATGACAAAAGTGGCTCCGAACGGTTCGTTTAATATTACACACAGCTGCTGCGTCGCCAGTTCCTTTTTTACTTGAACTTGGCTTGACATGCTATCGCGTGTCTAGATTCATACATTATGATGTATTGCTTGCTTGTGTAACAATTGTAATACAACATGTACGGCAAGCGTATGCAATGCAATGCATGAATCAGTCTAAAGAAATAATCCTGTGTTCATGACTTCCATAAAAGTTATGAAGAGACAATAGTTTAAAACCAATCAAAATGCTAAGACAAAAATATATCGATTCGTTTTGTCTGAGCCAAATAATCATCATATTTTTCAAAACATATAAATATAATAATGGTGATACTTTTAAGCCTGTTGAGCTATTATGACCATTCTGTTCATTCATCACACTAATAGTATAAAAGCGAAATATTTTGAGTGTTTTTGAGTGTGTTTGTATGTTTGTTACTCTTTCACGCAAAAACGAATGAACTGATCTGGATGCAATTTGGCACAGAGACAGATGATAGTCTGGAATAGCACATAGGATACTTTGTATCCCGGGAATATGTTCCCTTGCGAAAATTTTCGACATTCACGCGGGCGAAGCCGCTGGTAGAAGCTAGTCTACACCAATATTATAAAGAGGAAAGAGTTTTTTGTTTGTTTGTACCGAATAGGCTCCGAAACTACTGGACCGATTTAAAAAAATCTTTCATCAATAGAAAGCTACATTGTACCTGAGTGACATAGGCTATATTTTTATTCCGAAAACGGGTCCTGTGGGGTGGTCCACGGGAGCGAAGCTGCGCGGAACAGCTAGTCTTAAATAAACCAAAATGCCTCTCAGCAAAGCTTTATTGCAAAAAACTTCTTAAAGACTAAACATACTTATCTTAAAAACAATCTTATTAAAATTACAGAACAATACCAATCAACATATCCCAGTCGGTCCCCGACTTCTGCAAGACGAGCTGCTGGGCATGGATCCACGTGGAGAAGACTGAGGAAGACAATGATCTGTTCATATGGGAGAAGGACTTCTATGTGCAGTTCTCCTCTATCACTTGTGGTTAGTATACTTATAGCCATAAAAAAAACATGTTCTCTACAACAACTCAAGGTCAAAATCAATAAAAACTTCCAAGGCTTCATTTTTCATCAGCCTAGCTTTATCTCGCCTGGCAAGTTATGGAGTGAGCTAGACTCGGCAGATGTATTGACTCTTGCTTTGAAGGTTGACAGGTGGTAGGGAACATGGATGCTGGCAGAGTTATGAATTATGTTTATTTTTATATCTTTGTTTTGAGGCTTTAGTGCACTCTGGGTGACTATGTCAGCCTCGTGGGAATGAAGAGACTCGCTGCACAGAGATGCCGCTAGCAACCGGCACACCATCAGTTCCACCATTACAGTACCTTCTCACAACTCTTTTCTCCCTCTTCCTTTCCTTTCCTCTCTTTCTTTCCTTATCCTCTCTATTCAAAAAGGTATATTTAAGTATACTCATGCATTGTTTAGACAAAGGTCGGCCTAATTTCGTATTGATCCCCCCGTTAAATAGATCAATATTCGACAATAGCCTTAAGACTACAAGTTTCACGAGCCAAAAACAGAAAACAGCTACTTTTTCAGCGAAAATTTCTCAATAACTACAAGATATATGATAAAAACATAATGACAACAATAAAAACGACACAGGTCCGTCGACTACAAGCCCTTGAGCGAGACTGAATGCCTCGCGCGAGCGTAACGGTTATTAAAGCATTATTTACAATTTATTACAATAAAATAAGTACGCAAAAAAAACTTTTTAACATAAAAATAAAACACACACTTGTACTCTTCTTTCTTAATCTCAGGTCACGATACCGATCAAACTCCGCAATAACATGCATTATATCTCACGCCCGTAATATAATAAAAACTGTTCAGCGGAACAATGAATTATGTTACAATCAGTTTAGACTCTAAAAAAATATTGTTTCTTTTTCTTCATATCACTCCTCACACAGTCCATCCATCTTTTCTTTGGCCGTCCCCTCCCTCTCCATCCGTCCACATTTATATTCATAACTCTTCTAGTAACATGCGTTTCATCCCTCCTCATCAGATGACCATACCAGGACAAACGGTTTCCTTTCAACTTTTTTGTCACTGGCGCCACTTTCAAACTTCCTCTAATATACTCATTTCTCACTTTATCCATTTTCGTCACTCCGCACATCCATCTCAACATTCTCATCTCTGCTACATGCAATCTCTTTTCATCTATCTTTTTCACAGCCCAACATTCTGATCCATACAGTACGACAGGTCTTATCACGGACTTGTAAATTTTACCATTTAACTTGAGGGGCATCCGTGGGTCGCAAGTTGTGCCAGTGACCTGTCGCCATTTCATCCATCCCGAGTTGATCCGGTGCGTTACGTATCGGTCTTCCTCGCCATCCCCTTGGACAAGCGACCCTAGGTACCGGAAGTCGGAGCAGATTGGTATGGGCGTTCGGGCACGGAACTGGAGAGACCGCCGAAGTCACAAAACAAGTATTCAGTTTTGTTTCTGCTCAATTTCAGGCCAACACTCTCCAGTCTGTGCCCCCACACCTCGAATTTGCTCTGGACCCCTAGGCCACTCTCGGCAACCAGCACTGCTGTTGCAGTTGCTAAAGGAAATTAGTTAGTTGCTGTTCAAGTTAATAAATTAAAAAAACAGTAAAATATTTGCTCTGTTATGCTATGCATTCTTTCTTATTAATTCTATTTCTTTGTGATTCTTAAGTTTTAACGATAATTCGTTTTCGTTTCAGGCATACTAATATTTGTAGCCACAGCACATCTTTTAATGACTATGGTAACACCATTCTCAACACGAAATAAAGGTAATAATATTTTTTTGAACCGGAAGATGATGCGTTGGAATGCCTCCGAACAGGTGGACCGATGACCTGCTGAGTGCGGGACGCACGGGATCCGTCAATGTGGCGACACTTAGGAGAGGCCTATGCCCAGCAGTGGACGTAATTCGGCTGATATGATGATGATATATCAACTTCTGTTTCTCAAAGTTATAGATGTATCCAACAAAAAGGCGCGTCTATCTGACAATATCGCGCAATGTTTCCAAATATTTTGAGGACTACTTGACAGCTCATTTAGTTCCAGTTCACATGTATATTCCAAGTATATCAAGCGTTTTATGCGAAAATGGGCGTCACTTTCATACTAATAAAAGTCGTTTTCGTATGAAGCGCAAGCGTACGTAACTTGAGTAAAATCTAAGAGCCCTAATGCTTAACACATTTATTTAGTTACATATTTTCTCTCTAAAACTAAATATTGTTATTTCCAGTGGCCATAACGCGAGTGCTAAAAGCCTTCACCCTGGCGGACGTGAGCATACTGTTCACGTTGCCCATGCTGGTGTGGGGCTCCGACACGTCGGCGGACACGAGGACCATCCACTTTGTTCTAGTCTACCTGTATAGCTTTGTTGTGTTCCTCAACGTTTTTAGTGGTGAGTCTATGCTTATTTATATATTACAAGCTTTTATTTAACTTGCAATGTATGTATAGTATGTACTTATGTACTTAAGTGTGTTCGGGTCAATTCTTGCAACTGTATTTTAAAGCAGTTATCATCCACCGATTAAGATGATATTATGCATACACGTTTAGTTTGGATGACAATGACGTCATTCTAAATCCAATATGGCGGACGGCCTAAGATGGCGGACTAGTTATTTTTTGTGCACTGCCATGACATGGGTATCAAACGAGAGGGTTTGCTGAGAAGAATACGAAACATGCTTGTTTTAAAAAAAGGTTTTTAATGAATAAATTTATTTACTCATATCATCAAAATTGATGACAGCCGGTCATTATGTGAATTTTAAGGTCTTCACATGAATATATGTATAACGAGTGGAATACCACCGTTAAGGTTACACTAGTCGAAAATTCTTCCATACAAACGTAGTCTAGGGATTATGCCACTGTTTGACGATGTACGTTCAAAATAAAAAGTGATATCAAGTCGTCTTATCATTATCTAGCCCTGTATGGAAGCAAAAAAATAATAGTTATTTATGCTACAAGTGCGGGAAGTAGGTGATTTTCGATGAGTGGCAATTTTATTCACGAGCGAGCGAAGCGAGTGAGTGGATAAATCGACACGAGTCGGAAATCATCTTACGCACGTGTATCATACAACATTTTACTATGCATTGTGCGAGGAAATAAAAAAATATATCTGAACCAAGCAAGAAATTAATAAAATGGCGCTTATTCAAGGGCGCTCAGCATATCCACAGATTAACTAATAGTTCATAGTTCTACTGCGCATGTGCAATAGCTGTCACGTCATAACGCAAAAAGGCACGAGCAAAATATTAATTCTGCCAAACATATTTAATGAATAATTAAAATTAATTTATTGATCAAAATCTAAATCTCGAGTAATTAAAAACGCCTTAAATGACGTATTAGTTTTGTTTTACTTTTTATATGAATGATAATCTGTACTTAACTAATTTTAAAACTTTTCTCAAATAATAAAAACTCTATGCGGCGGGCTGACGTTGGAGTTAAAAATTAAAAAAGTACAGGAAAGTAAAAAGCACTAGTAAAAAAAAGTGACACTTTCCGCACAGTTTGGCTGCTTGGAAAACGCTCTTTTCGAGGACATGCATTGTAAAATATTTGAAAGTTATTAGCGTCAAAAGTTCCACATTTCGACACTAATTTTAACGCATTTTTGGGCGCGAATAAATACCATAAGAAGACGGAAAATTGCAAAACGGCCTCCATACAGGGATAGATTAGTAGTTCAAAAATGCAAATCAAAAGATAGATTTAGTCGTTTTTTCATGATATCTAGACTGCCAAAGGTCTGTTTATAAAATTTCGCGCGCTCGGTCTCGTCCTAAATCATTATCCATTTCACTACAAATTTAAAAAAGTGTGTATTCGTACGCAAACTAGCTTCCTACTGCTCATCACAGCATCTATATCTTCCGCACGTGTTGTTGGTTGATATAAAATGCATTATAACCCCGCGCACAAAATAGTTCGCGCCGTCGAATAGTGTACCCTTACCGGTACTTGCTGGCTTACTTCCGGTCGACCTTGAAGTGCAGCGACGTGCTGCAATGTACTATTCCGCACGAGAGACCATGGACGCGGACTTTTTAACTCGGTGTGACCTTGAGAAAATCTCTAGATTATTTAAACCACATATTGACGTCTGGGAGGAACTTTTATCCGAATGTCAATGTAGGTAGGATAATTCCATCAAGGGCCGACACCTCCACCAATTCTTTCTATCCGTTCGCGTGCGGCCAGGACGTGGCTGGAGGTGGTTCACTGTGTTGCCCAATTTCTCACAGGGCATGGTAACTTTAAAAGTAAATTATTTTCCTTCAAGCTCGTTACCTCGCCTTTATATCAGTGTTCTACGTCTGACTGCGAATATGTACAATCTGCACATCATATCTTATGGGAGTGTATTCTTTGGCAGAATTAACGCAATATTATGTTGAATAATGTACAGGCTGCATCAGGAGTTGTTTACTATACGGACCTTGTGGAAACTAGAACAAATTACCGTGCGTTCAAGCGTTTTTGCTATACCTATTATTGGAAACAAATATAGCTCACAATGTAGGACCCATTAATATTTAATGCTAATTTTTATCCGTGGTGCTTGGTATGGAGGGGGGTGGAAATTTGTACTTTTTCCTACTCCTCCGTTATTCTTTTCTGATTAATTTCGTTGCGGGATCCAAGAAAGTTAAATTCATTCTCCGGGACTTCGTCGAGCTTCATTGCCTCGGCGCTTTTCTGGTGGTCGCCACTGTTGATTCTGGCTTTCAGGAGTTGCAGTGGTTTAGGAATAGAGGCGGTGGGATTGTCACAAGAAAAAAAAACATCTGAATTCTTCTAGGGGTGTTTTTTTTTTTATTTATTTATCGCTAGGCTCACGTTTGACCACTATCTCACCTGATGGTAAACGATGATGTGGTTGACCGTTAAGCACGCTTGCCTAGAAGTAGCCTATTCACTCTTGTACTACCTAAAAGTACTTACATCAACCACAGATAATTTAATACTAACATACAGATGCCTCACCCATACAAAGAAACCGTGCCGACGTAACTAGCGGTTTTCGTCTGATTAAGCTGATTATTTTTAGAAGTACATCGATCGCGTTCGGTTCCATTCCACGGCTATAGATGGAGTTAGCAGCGACTTAAAAATAGAGTGGCATGCCCCAGAAATTAAAAAAACGGTGCCATCTATTGCAATCAATTTTAAATGATCCGTTCAAATAATCTTTAAAATGTGAATTAAGAGCCCAATATTCCTTAATTTTGTGCATAAGAGAGTTGATTAAACAAGAACATACAATTTTTCTCAAACATGCTTGGGAATTTGAACATTATTTTGACAACCTTCTTCGAGATAAATCGAAATTGCTGTACTGGCCATTTGGCCAGTACAGCAATTTCGATTTATCTCACATGCGAGCAGCGGCCGGAAAAAGTTGTATCTATGAAAATCCTTATCTGTCGTGTCTAGCGGCCATAATATTTATCTGTCGTGTAATTTAAAAATGGAACGATCTTTTACTCCGAAACATGGCAACCAAGGAGGTAACTTACCAAAGGTTTTATTTAAATTTCGAACTGCCTTGCAAATAGAAAGCTGTTTATTGAAAAAAGTGCTCCGCACTCTACCGGTCGACATGGGACTACACTTGACGTACCGCACGCGCGTGCTTCTATCGAACCTACGATACCTATAGTTACCTAACAATTTTGAAATATAAACTTTGACAACCGACATGATATACACCTTTTGCCCTGAGAGTTTCTCGTGTTTCATTTGGAGCATACCTCATCTATACTAATATTATAAAGAGGTAAAGTTTGTGAGTTTGTAGGGGGTAGGTAATATCTGGATCTACTGAACCGATTTAGATGAAATTTGGCATAGTGATAGTTTGGTCCACCACAGGCCGATGTCCAGCAGTGGACGTCTTTCGGCTGATATGATGATGATAGTTTGATACCCTGGGAGGGACATAGGATAGTTTGTATTCCCTTGGGATGATAAAACACTTTTTACACAGGCGAATCCGCGGGCAGAAGCTAGTCAAAATCAAAATCAAATATTTTTATTTTACATAGGCCTTCATGGGCACTTATAAAACGTCGACAAAAGGTGCACGGTTCGGGTTAGTCGTTTCCTATGGAGAAGAACCGGCAAGAAACTCCATGGTTACTCTTTTAAATTGTTTTGTTTACAATATTTCCATGTTACAGCATTAGTACTTGGATATGGGGGGACAACGTAGGCCCGACAATAAGTCGTACGAAATTGAAACAAAAAAACAAACAAAAAAAATAATGCACGAAATAAAAAGTTAACAAATGTTAACAATCATCTAGAAATCTAGAAAGCCTACAATGTTCACACATTCACAATCGGTAAAAGAATCTATACAAAGGTAAAAAAAAAACACAACACTAAATTTAACATGTGGCACAAATACTGTAATCAGTACTGTAACTATTCTTAGCAAAGGGCTATAATGATGATTGAAAAATATTGTAAAAAGTCTAATTAAAAGAGAAAAAAAATGAGATTGAGAATAGTTAGAGATATCCATATATTTGTGCCGTTTATGAGTTACCAGGGAAGCCGCATGCGCAGAGGGTGTCAAAGCCAAATTTTTTATCTTCAACGTAGTCCTTGATTTTATAATATGCTTTTTTAATAAGGACACGTTTGATGTAGTTTTTGAACTTTCCATCGGTCAGTTCTATAACTGACTTAGGCAACTTGTTATAAAAGCGTATACTGTTTATAAGAAAAGAAAAGAAAAGAAAAGTCGTTTATATTTTAAGAAAAACACTTAAGGGTACACTAGTCGACGGCACGAACTATTTTGTGCGCGGGGTTAAAATGCATTTTATATTAACCGACAACACGTGCGGAAGAGATAGATGCTGTGATGAGCAGTAGGAAGCTAGTTCGAGTACGAATACACACTTTTGTAGCCAAATGGATAATGATTTAGGACGAAACCGAGTGCGCGAATTTTTATGAACAGACCTTTGGCAGTCTAGATATCATGAAAAAACGACTAAATCTATCTGTTCAAAATAAAATTATTTGCATTGTTGAACTAATAATCTATTCCTGTATGGAGGCCGTTTTGCAATTTGCCGTCTTCTTATGTTATTTATTCGCGCCCAAAAATGCATTAAAATTAGTGTCGAAATGTGGAACTCTCATAACTTTCAAATATTTTCTTTTTTTACATTTTTGCTTCCATACAGGGCTAGATAATGATGAGACAAATTGATATCACTTTTTATTTTGAACGTACATCGTCAAACAGTGGAATAATCCCTAGACTACGTTTGTATGGAAGAATTTTCGACTAGTGTAACCTTAATGATACAAACTTACCGAAAAAAAAGTATAAATTATTGTATACAATATATGCACCGCAGCATTTTGACGGTTTTACTTTTAACGTTGGCTATGATTGGCACATACTGATTTGAAATAAGACCACGACCGTATTTGTGCTCTTATTTTACGGCCCGTTTTTGAAGCGCTCACCGGGAATCTGGTGCATTATTGATATAAGGTTTTCCCTTAAGAACAGATTGTCTATTTTATGTAGGTCGAGAAATGGATAATAAGTAATAACCAAACATAGAGCCTGACTGGCATGCTGTACAACATAATCCATTTGTAAAAATGCAATAACAGTGCTCGACTTGGATATCCAACCGCGAGCGCACGCTAGCTAGACAGGAACCCATGCCCTTACGACCTTTAGCGAATTAGATAGTATTCTATATCAATACTTTTTAAGACAGGGGGGCACTGCGGCATTGAAGACCAATGCCCCTGTCTCAAAAAGTATACAGATTGTCTACATAAAATAGACAATCTGCATATTATGCACATTTTTTAGCTTTGGTGATTTAACAACTTGCAAGAGTTATTAAAACAAATTTTCTCTTTCCAGTCATATACGAGTGCCCAGTGTTAATAACTTCATTCATTTTAATATTGAGTAACGTGACGAAGAACATCACCTGCTATCACGCTACGCCGATCTTTAGAAGAATATTTGCATATTGAAGATAATATAATGAGGCTTGCAGGTTACAGCAGGTTTACCAAAGAAAAGAGTGTTTGATAGTTTGTAAGTCTTATGTACGATTTCCACCAACCGGACGACGCAGGAGCGCGTCGCAGCGGATGCGCGAGCACGCGCCAATAGCCGACCGCATCCGCCCGATGGCTACAATCTGCTGGAACCCGAGCGCATGCGCGCGCGTGCTCGCGCTCTCAGCGACTAGTGATGCTTTCGTGTCGCAATCAGTTTTTTTGCAAATAAACAGATAAGCTTATGTGGCGGTAGCCGAGCGGAGCCGACCGGACGCGACGACAGCCGAGCGCCGCCGTCCACGACCGCGAGAAGCCGATAGATTGCCGCGGCGTCCTAGCGCAGCCGACTGGCTGACGCGGTATACGCATGCATCTAACCGAGTTCCAAGCAGTGTAGAAGCCTGAATTTCCTTTAGCACAGTGTCAAATGCGCTCCGGCGCGGCCCGTTTGGTGGAAATCGTACATTATAGTACAAGTGTTGGAGGTTACAGGATTATTCATTTAGGCCAAACCATTGACTTAAAGTTTTTCTGATGCCCCAATTTGGTCATACATAGATCATAATAGAACGAAGCGAACTCGTCACGTGCTCGGCTATCTTCGGGGCGGTCGTGTGCGCGAGACATTAAAAATGCCGTGTTTAAGGCGCCGATTCCCTTGAGTAGCTGATTTTAAAATGAGAATCACGTCTAAATGGCTAGTAGTAATTCTTTGAAAAAAATATATGTTTTAATAGATTATTTTCTTAATAGTTTGATCTAAGCAAATTTTGAGTTTTATGTGTATAACATAGTGTAATTAATTTGTAAAGTTATGTCTAAAACGGACAAAAACACGACAATCACACCAAAACCGCTGGGCGTATTTTAATGAAATCAACACCATCTGAAAGATAATTTAATTATCTACATTTTGATCTGAGGCCTATTTTTTTAAAGTCTTAGAATAATAAGGAAAGTACAAAAAACTACTAAATTTAAGGTCGCGCGGGTGTGAAACTAGTGCGCGTTTTGTTCCCTCAAGGTCGTTGGCGTTAGTCGTCGTCTTAATATTGCATGCTGAACGAATAGGTAAAGCAAATGTTCGCACGACGACGACCGTATCCTTACTACTTATTTAAACGCTTATGACATACTTATTAAGTTAAATATGTATTTATAAATAAATATAATAATAATAAACACATTCACAGTATCACAGAGTATTTATTTCAAAAATATAACCTCAATATTTTGCTATTTATGAGTTTACTTAGCTAAATAGGTATAGATAATATACATTGGAGCAGTTAATATTATATTTTACATTTTATTTAGCAGAAGAATATACCGAGAAAATATAATTAATGAATTAGAAAATAGGTACTATAAGTTAATGCCTATTAAAACTGATAATATTCATAGTTACAACTATGAATATTATCAGTTATTTACAGTTAGTTACAAGATATAAGATTAACAAAAAATATAAAAAAAACACTAAAAGTTAACGTGGCGTTAGAACCTAGACATTTATAGCCATTCAATTCAGGGCGTATACAAATATTGCCGTGCCTAAAGAGATGTGCCATTAATATTTCTACAGAAAAATATTATATCTGAGAATGTATATTCATGTAAGCATTTTTTTTTTATAAAATTTAATTTAAAATATTTGAGGGTCTAAATAAAATTCTGGGAATATATCTTATACTTACAGAACTACTTTTCGTATTTTAGATGTTAATGAAATATTCCGTAAAAACTAAAGCTTAATTCGCAAAGTAATCACTAAAGATAAACTAAATGATGAAGCTGTGATAGGTACTTAGCTGCTTTACAATCATACAAAAGATATTAATTTAAAAGAAACACTAAGAAGAAATTAAAAGTAAAAAAGATCTATTACCTAGCTATTCAATAGGTGTGATATATTACTGTGAATCTAAAATTAATATGACAGTTAAGCATATTCATTCTAGTTTCATGATATATTTTAATCTCCTCACTCTAAGCAGCTGCAACAAAGCTGTTTTACTTATATCTCATTTATTATAAACACTCAATTTGTGCCAAATATTATTATAATAATTGCATGGTCACTACATAAAAAAATATAATTTAAAAGTTACATACAACTCTTGATCTGAATGTTTTTTTTTTGCTGGGCAATAAATAAATAAGTCAAATCAAAAAGTAAACATATATTTGCAAAACGTTCAACCCTTTGGTAATTAATTTACAAAATATTTGAATATAAAATTGAAAAAATACATGCAATTACTGTATTATTTTAATTTTGATCCAATAATATTATTTATAAAAACTAGTCTGTATCATTTTACATAGACATACATTTTATTACAAACTACAGCAAAAATATACAAATAATAAATTGTATAACTTTATTTCGTTTATAACACTGGCAACACCATTCAGTCTTTGGCTAAATTGAGCAGAAGCAAAATCTAAACTAAAATAGAATAAAATGATTGACCACAAACTATAAATATACAATTTACACCGGCTAATGACATGCTTAAGCTAAATAAAATAAAATATAAAATAAACGATTCTAAAAGTAATAATGAGAATTTTCCGCCATATAATTACCACTCTGAAGCCAAATGTTATAATAATAGATCTATTCAATAAGATAAAATTGTGCTACACAATAATCCTAGATTATATTTTTTGTTTGAAAAACACTTTTGTTCTTTATCAAGTTATCATGATTGATTAGCAAATTACAATGTTTAAGTTGTTTTGAATGTCTTTTATTGCACTTTATGTACATTATTTTTGGTCCAAGTTGCTTTTGCAACGGCAAGCAAAAACACGTAATCACATCACTTAATAACTATTGTTCTCCAATTACTCACAAAAACCTGTTTTAAAATTCAACTTTATGTTTAGAATATTATGGTTGTTTTCATTCTGCAAGTATGACATCCAAATATGACCTTTTGTTTCATTGTGAAATATGTACAGTGCTATTGAAACATTAACTTACATTTCAAGCAATAAACATTTGTACATTACATTTAAAGGATAAATATTGGCATGTTTAGACATGGATACTGTCAAAAAGAATGAACGGAAAATTATAAAAGACAAAGAAAATATTGTTCCAGCTTACACTGCGAGAAGTAAGTTTCGAAAATTTCGTGGCATATTTTTCTTAAAAAGTAGATGTCAAGGCAAATAAATTGCGAACTTTTGAAAAATAAACCAAAGTTTTTATTATTTGTGTCACTACCCCCATCTAAACACACAAATTATCACATAAAGAATCATGAGAGTAGCATAGTATCAATATCAAGAGCTATCCTAAACATTATCATAATGTTTGTAGGCATCTGTTCACCCACACATAGGCAAGGTGATTCACTGCACATAAACAAATGCATTTTTACGGCACACATACAAAAGCCACACAGAACAGAGCATGTTGTGAAATTATGATGTCACAAACATTATCAGTTGTTATTTTAATGTAAATTCCCGATGAATAAAGTACTTTTTTGTTGTATGAGGTAAAGAAGAGAGGCTTTGTTTTAATAAGATAGAAGTTCAATGACTTTAGTTGAAGAAACAATAATCTTTTAGGGCTGTGAGTTAGCATTTTTTTTTACTTCACTGTTTACCAACGGAATTGGCGCCTTAATATTAAAAAAACCAACTGTGCATAACGAGACAAAACGAGGACAAAAATTTAATAAAAGATTATACAAATGACAATGATTATGACATAAAAACAGCAAACAATGCATCTATTTACCATAATACTAAAAACATTGCAAGTCTGTGTCTATATATTTTTATTGTGTGTGTGCAGTAAAATCTTGAATCACCAATTGAGTATTTTTCCTTACTTTGGATTATGGTAAACGTGGTACTATGAAAATAATAAGTTTGCGCACTTTTTAAAGTTAAATATGAATCTCTGGATCTTAGTAGGTAATTTCAAAAACTACTTTGGATTTAAATATTTTTTAACAAATCTCAATTCATCCGCACCTATTAGGTTACCAATAAAAACAAATAAAGAAAAATACTCCTCAGTATACATAGCTAACGACAACATAGAAAATATTTATTTTAATACATTTTAACATTCAGTACTAGGATGTGTTTTCTTTGACCTTTCATGTTCATAAATGTATCTCAGATATTTGGTCCGATGCCAATTTCACTATCCTTGAGACAAACAATGTCTGTAATGAATAAAGGAATAAAAAAGCAAATGAGAGAACATAGTCTGGTTTAAATAAAAAATTACTAACACCAATTCCTATTTTAAATTTGATTAGCAATGGCATGAACTTGAAAAATGTTATTATAGCTAAAAAGTTCCCATAAATTGTGACTTTCTAATTCACTTTCTCTTTAATTCTAGAATCTTTTTATTTCAAACCACTAACAGGATAAGTGGTTAATGTTAGGTGTGGCACTAATGGCTAATGGAGATAGTCCATTTAGTTTCAACCTTAATACAAATTGGTAACCGTGGCTAATACATTTAGTACCTACTTAAAACATGATTCAGTTACTTCGCTGTAAAGATGATTTTTTCCTGTTCAGCTATATAAGGAAATCATAGAGCGAAATTGTTTTTTCAAACTGGAAAAATCTACAATATTAAAGATTTAGAATACTGAGAAAAGAAATGGTCATCAACTTTTTCGCACTAATATCTTGGTCAAACAGTACCGTAGTATCATATCAAAACACATCCAATAACCATTCCATTAAATATAACAATTACAAGCTACATAAATAAATTACAAACGGCAAGGCAACTAGGGACTTAGTGGAGGGTCATCATTACCGATCATAACATCTTCGTACATGACATCATGTGTCCGTCTTGCCTCAATCTTCTGGCGGACGTAATCAACTAAATTGTACTTCCTAACTACGAGCACAACACCTGTTATGAGCAGGGCCAACGTGAATATCGTTACTATAGCTACCGTTGCGCCATTGTGTGAACCCGCGGCGTCGTCCGGCGTCTCGCAATCATCCCCGAAGCGCACAAACCCTGCCATACAATCACAGACATGCGTCGTCGCATTACACTTCTGGTGCACGGGACACGGCTCCAGAAACGTTTCATTGCAGGACAGGATGCTATCTGTTAAAAAGAATAAACTCCGTAACACAGAATAAATTGATTCAATTAAATAATCGCTGGCTACTTACAACTTACCCGAGTAACCGTATTGTATAAGATTTAGGAGGATTGTCGCCAAAATGTCGATTGTTCTCAAACCCATGATGTTGTGACACCGCGCTGGGGTATATCACATCACAATTACTGCTAAATATGGTTGAGTTTTTAGTCTGTTTGAAAAAGCGAACAATACCTTTCTACGAGTAGCGCAAGCAAAACAAACGTCAGACAGAAAACAGAAATATTGTGCTAGGGATATTCGATATACATCGATGCATCGAAAACATCGATGTTTACAATGCGATACATCGAATCGATTCGATGTTTTGAAAAGCTATCGATATACTCGATGTATCGATGTTTATTCATAAAACATCGATCACCTCAAATCATGGAAGGTCACCACAAATAAGTCCACAAGAGCTGGCAAACTGTGAAATTTGACGATTCTATTTCTGATGAACTATCTATTTCCTTACGTAGCCCAGTAGGCAGATTAAATGAGAACCCTTTAGAAATTTGGAATGATCTCAAGATTCAGCTTCCTAAACTTCATACAATGGCGTACAAATACAAATTAACCATAGTAGGACCTTCAGTCCCATCTGAAAGTTTGTTTTCTAACTTCTTTCTTTTTCCTTTTGACAGACTTAGCAAAATTATATCGTAGGTTTTTTTTTTATTTGTTCTTTTGTAAATTATAATAAAGATTTTTCTCATACATGGCTTTTACTTTTTTTAATAAACAATGTTTGAATTAGCGATGGTTTGCATGAAAAGTTGTAAAAGTAGTATATTAGTTTTGTGTGAAAAGGTCATCTTATCAAAGTGAATGTTTTTGTATGTACTTACAGATTATGAAAGGAGTTAGAATGATTATTTTATGACAGATTAAAATCTAAACTTTAATAAAATAATGGATTTAGCTCTTTTCAAAACCGTCATATACAAAAATTTTTACTCTAGAAAGATGACCTGTTTTGAGATTTATCACTTTTCACATGACTACATACAGTACAGCTTTGTAATATAATGTTAGAAAAAGTACTCGATGTTTACAAAACATCGATGTTTTCATCCGATACATCGAAAGGCATCGATGTACAGTTCCAATTTATCGAATCGAAAAAAACATCGATGTTTTTTCAAAGTGGACACCCCTATATTGTGCTGTCATACTTCAAATACGTTTAGTTGCTGGCAGAGCAGAGACTTTGAAAGTCTCTGTTTATGAAGTGAAGACGTACACAAGCCTACACTCATGACAATCTTTATGGTTTTCAGTCCTATAAAATATTTTAGTTAAGAAAGCACAAAATGTTTTTCAAGTTATTAATTGCATTATTGTAATTCTGCCCAATTATTTTTTCTAATAAAGATTTTAAGAAGACAAGACTGTCGAAAATATAACAAAACGTAATGGTAATGTCAGTGACGTTCCGTTTAGCGCATACGATATCCGAAATATAGATACTGGCTATAGGACAGAAATAAAACATTGATCCTTATTTATTTATTTATTCATTTCTATTAATTTTACACAAAATACTAAGTAGGTACCTAACTAAACTATTGCCGATTGATGGCGTAGTATCATAAACCGAAAAACTACGAATAATGTAACCTTTCTTGGCTTTGCCGCAGTCAGGTATTTTTTTTCTACAATCTATCAGTCTAGATATTATCACAAATGGTGAATGATTCATTCATTCTGCATCTTCGCCCCAGGTGTATTTTTCGGGTAGGACGTAGTCACTCGCATCATGGCCGTAGGCTTCAACACCACCGTTGCCATCGTCAGCACCCTCTCTGAATAGGAATAATATAAAAAATGAATAAAGTGCGCAATAGCCTAATTAATTCAATGGACCAATCAATGGATCAAGGGGCACAGCGATTCTCGAGATAATGATGCAGCGGATGAGCTGGCCGGAAGGAGCCCCAGTATGGCGGTGGTGGGACCGGAACTCATCGTGCCACTACCCATTGGTTACCACCTCCGCAATCTGCTAACGAGCGAGTGCAGGCAGGCCAAGGAGGCACTTCCCTGTTTAGATGGCCCTTTTAGGCAGAAAGCCCTGAAACTGATTTAACCACAGTTACGTGCAGTCACAGCCGTAACCACTGGCCATGGGACTTTTAACAAGCATCTTTTTGTCTTAGGGATCACGGACAGCCACAGTGCAGAGCATGCATGAAAGAGGACAAGACAGCAGTGTACTGCTCCTAAGCTGCCCAGTAATCGCTGGTTTCAGGGTAAAATTCCTCGGTGACGACAGGTACCGTACAGGGGATAGTTGGCAACACCAAGGCGCTGCTGGCATTCCTCGAGTAGCTATGGGGTGGATCGAGTGAGGAAGACGAATCCAACCCGTGCACAAAATACGCGCTTAGACGTGGAGTTGCGGACACCACCATATTTCTCATTTATCCAATATGAAGTAACTTCTCACTATTTCTGCTTTCGACTTGATAACCTAAATCTTAGAACTGTGTCTTTAATTTAATAATTATAATAATCGCTCAAAGCTTACCTCAGTTCTGAATGAGTTTCCTCTTTGCGTTGTTTTTTCTGCTTCCTTCTGGGACGCTCTTCTTCCTCATCATAAATCTCTTCGGGTTCCCGTTCCCTTTCGGCTGCAAAGACATAACGTTTTATAACATAATCAAAAGATCAAAAATAAAAGAGGACTCTAATAAAAATATGCTTTATTATTTTTAGGCATCCAGACTCTACATCGAGTGCTTTTTCTTTTTCAACGGTGGGGGAAGCTATCGGCGGGATTTCATCTAGGGTAAGGTTACTAAAATCAGCAGGGTTAATTCTGTCTTTTCGGTGTCTTCATTGACTTCCATCAGGTCCAAATTAAAACAGCCATTTAAAAATCCTTCTCAAAAATTTGCGTGGTCTTTTAATAAGCTTTTCTGATTCACCTAGTTTCTCATAGTTGTTGCTGTAGGCTCCATCCTGGCCCTTCTCTTCTTGTCCGTAGGAGTCCTGCTTCTCAAATTCGTAGTTGTCTCCTGCCTTCTTGTGGTAGGAGTCAAAGTGCTGGTAGCCCTTCTTGCCGCCACCTGTCTTCTTGCGAGAGTATCCAATCTCACCGTCGCCTTCGTTTTGCACTGATTTATGCCAGTCATCCGGCTATGAAAAGTAAAAAAATAGAATGGATGAGTAAAGCCAAGAATTAAGTAATCGTCAATATTGCCACAAACACACATTAAGGTTACACTAGTCGATAATTCTTCCATACAAACGTAGTCTAGGGATTACTCCACTGTTTGACGATGTACGTTGAAAATAAAAAATGATATCAATTTGTCTCATCATTATCTAGCCCTGTATGGAAACAAAAAAGTAAAAGAGAAAAATGTTTGAAAGTTATGAGCGTCGAAAGTTCCATAATTCAACACTAATTTTAACGCATATTTGGGCGGCAATAAATGCCATAAGAAGAAAGAAAATTGCAAAACGGCCACCATACAGGAATAGATTAGTAAATCAACAATGCCAATAAATTTATTTTGAAAATATACATTTAGCCGTTTTTTCATGATATCTAGACTCCCAAAAGTCTCCCGTCCTATATCATCATCCATTTCGCTACAACTTGCAAAAGAGCTAATTCGTACGCGAACTAGCTTCTTCCTGCTCATCACAGCATCTATATGTTTCGCACGTGTTGTCGGATAAGATAGTAAGCATTTTAAACCCGCGCGCAACATAGTTCGTGCCGTCGACTAGGGGAACCTTAAACGGCATAACTGCATGAGTACATAAAAATGTCAGTTGGATGAAGCGAGATGTTTTTAATTGCCAATAAATTTGTCGTGTTACAGCGAAACGCGGTGCTGTTACTAATCCACCAACCCGCACAGTAATTGTTGTGGTTGACTACGACTTGCCAGCAGTGGGAATATTATAACCCAATTGTGCTGGTGCTTGTCCTGATATGAAAACATTCTTAAGCGGCCCAACTTACCGCAGCAGCTCTGGTTTCTCTGACGTATGATCCGACTGACATGGTGTCATCGACCATCAGGAGATCTTCAAGAATTTTATCTTGGTTAGTGGGCAGAGCCATGGCCAGTTGGAGCAGGCCCAGAGTAATCGTCGCGAATTTTAACGCCATTGTAGAATGTCTGGAAACATTGTAAATTTTTACTAGATGTCGCTGAATATCAATTTCTTAGTCTCGTTTCATTAGAAATAAAATTAGTTTTAGGATTTTATTGATTCTATTTGCTACTAGCTGTAAGTATTTGCAACGTTCGTTTGATTTGTCAGGTGAGAAAGCAAGCATCGGCAATGATTAGGTACACTTAATTTTAGGGGGACTTAATCTTTTCGCAACCTTCAAAAAGTTAATTTAAACAAGATCACCATATTGAATTACCACAAAAACCCAATCATGTGCAATAAATAGAACAGTGTCGTTACTTAATGTTTTTACCTTACGTTACACAAAAGGTACAGTTGCTCGCGTTCAGTTCAATACCAACTCAACACAATAAATCAAATCTTGTATTTTATATAACACGATATTGCAGTCGCCTGACTCTTTCACAACGGCTGCCTGACCTATGTTTGGATTGTTCAGTTCTTCTCGAGTACCTTCGGCCAGGTTAGCAGTTTTTGTGGCCATTTCATCAAAGGTTTCTTTAAATTCTCTTTCGTGGTTGATGGCGAGTGTGGTGACCCGTGACAACAAACATTCCTTTGGAGAATTTCCTACTTGCGGAATGCGGTTCATTATCTGTATTTGCTACACAGCTCAGAAAAACGTCTCATTCATCATTGAAGGCTTTCTATAAATATCCAAATTCATCGTAGTCCTTTTATTTATCACAGTCGCATTGACCAATATAATTACCTGCACCTTAATTAATTTCTTTCTCAAAGTTTCTATGACCTTCCGAGATTTAGTAACTTCGGTAACCTGGCAGAAAATTAAATGTTTCATTACTTTAAATGCTACGAGTATTTCAATAGTTCATGATAAGTCAACACAGCATGAAATTGAGCAAATACCGCAGACTTGAAATGAACTTGAGAAACTGTTCCGATATGTCGCCGATTAAAGTTGATTTGATTATGAAACGATACCATTTTGCGGGTATAAGTTTAGGGAAAGTGCCGATAGATATAAAGCTTGGGTGACTGTCTGGTAATTACTTTTGTGGCTGCATCATAGAAATAGTTGGCTAGCAAGTAAATTGTCTGTTTGTTCTGGGTACGAGAAACATTTAAGGCTTAAACGCATTGCGATTTTTATTCACGCGAATAAAAATTAGATGAAACGAATTTTTCGGCTTGTGGTCCTCATTGTTTTCAATACTTGTGATAGTCTGATACTATTTCGTGGATACCTTATTAACGCTTCAAGTATAAGTATTATGTTATTTTGTATGATTATACCTAACTAAAATTTAAAATACAATGTTGAATTTTTAACCGACTTACCAAAAAGGAGGAGGTTCTATGTTCGACTTCATGTTTGTGTTTTTTTGTTTTTTTTTTATAGTATGTTCACCGATATCTCCGTCAATTGTGGACCGATTTTGAAAATTCTTTTTTTGTTTGAAAGAATGTGTTCCGAAATTGGTCCCATTTTATTTAGTGAAGATCTGATGAAAAACTTCGGAGATATAAATAACGGAAAATCTCTCGGGATTGCTGCAATCGCATGTCTGTTTATTGTTTATACCATTTGATAACATAACATCACGCCAGTACGCTCTTAAGGGTACGCAGATCTCTCATTTCACCGGTTATGTTCAAGTTTAATGATATTCGGGTAATATATTCTGGCGTTATAGGGACCTTAACAACTTACCTTAATAGGTAAGTTGTTAAGGTTACATTATTGTAACCTTAACAACTTACCTATTAAGGTAACTAATTAATAGGTAGGTTGCTAAGGTTAGGTAATGGTAGGTACAACTAAAAAGAAAAAAAAAGGAAAAAAAAATCGACTTCCAAATAAAAGAAACTACAAAGTGAAAAATAGGGTAGGTACATATCTGAATATCGAATATTAAAATACCTACGGAGAAAATGTCACTGTTCAAAACATCGAAAATTAAAATAATTATTGTGTTGAAATATCGAAAATTGTTATACCTAAGATAAAATGTCTAAGATTAGAATATCGACTGATTCAAAATGTCGATAATCATTATACCTATGTTCATCACATTTTTCAACATTTAAAACACCTACGTTCATTATATTTACGTTAAAAATACCGACTCGTTAGAATATCGAACATTATAATAGTATGAGTGGAAAAAATGTAGGTAGATATGAAATTGTCACACTCTGCCAACGCAATTCTATTAGTCTGAGTCTGTCCTCCACTGCAAACATTTAACGTATTGTTCAGCGAATATTATCATGTCGGAAAACGGATTAGAAGTTTTCAAGATCAAGGTCACTGCTCACGCAATCTATCATTACATTCAAAGGCTCATGAAAACTGATCCCTAGCTGCCATAGTACTAACATAACTTAGGGAATTCTGCCAGAATGAGTCACATCTTCAAATACCTTCATCGAACCATTTTCAGAAAATAAAACTCGATCTTCAGGAAATTGTTTATTTTGCCGGTATCACATCTGCCTAACCCTTCGGGGAACACAGGCGTGAAGCTATTTTAGTTTGGCTGTACTATTTTTTGTTCCACTGGTTAATTTCTTCTTTGGTTCATCTTTTTTTTCTATGACGGATGTGTATACGGTTATGAAGTTGGCAGAATCCAATGCTTCGTCTGTACCAATTGATGTTTCTGTTAAGCGTTTTTCTTTCAGTGTGCCGGGAAGAACATCGTACATTAGTTGCCATTCTTTTTTCAGTTTCAGTTCCTCCAATTCTTGTCCACTGAAAATTTGGACATTAACTTTTTTTAAACAGGCTTTTATCGTATTCCTCTCAGACTCTCAGCATATATTTTCATTTGATACCATATCAAGGCGATATATACACAAATAAATAGGTCCGCCATATTGTCCGCCATATTTGCCACAGGAACAATTTTCGGGATGGAAAATTTGCCTACAGCATTAGCTAGAGAAATAATTTATCAGTGAAAGAATTTTCAAGTTAAAAAAAAAAAAAAATAGTTTACTGTACGAAATATTAACACAAGGTTGGCTAAAAAAATGTAGGTACAAAAAAAAGGTGGTCAGAATCAGGTTGAACAGCTGGCTCCAGAACTAAGTAAAATATACTTGTACCTATCTAAAATCATCAGTACTTCTAGAGATTACCGCAACACAATCAAAGAACAAATTTTACCTCTTTATAGTAGGAAGTATTAGTTAAGTCTTTCTTATGTTAGGGACTGGTTAAGTAAACTTACACGGACCCATCGGTAACATCAAACCGCAGAACTGAGAAGCCGACGTCACGACCTCTTTGTATCGCATTTTTGACTAATAAGTGAACTATCTCGGAGCTTTTGGAATAGTCTTGAGGTACAATCAGAATTACCTGAAAAATATTGGAAAGCACTTTCGTTCATGTTGAGGCAGCTATTGGGTTTCCCTTTTGAAATGCCCCAGTAACAACCCGGGCAGACACTGACACACAAGCATTTACTGGCAAAATTGGGGAGCAATATGCGTAACCACATTTCTGACTAGATTTGTCTTCGGGACATACTAACATTAGCTATGTTATGACGGACGCTTATAGATCGCTTTTAGCGATAAGGCCGCCCATTGTGTCACCCAGTGTTATGTTTTCTTCGTCTATACTTTCTGTAACTTATATGGTGTACATAATATAATATCATCGCGTATAAAAAAACTCTTTCAAGTTTAAAACTTAAAAAACAGGAATCATTAAAGATAACGTGAAAAGTCTTGGTCGCTGATTAGTCCCCAAAGACACGAAATAAGTTACAAAGGAGATTATAATAAGTGCTTTGAATGTGCAGTTTTAGCCCGGGATTTTACTTTTCCACCGGATACTAAAACGTGTAAAATTGAAAGAGCAAATAAAAGGTTCAAAGCACCTGCAATATGTTGTGCACTCGATATTTATCGTGCAAGGCTGGCGCACGAAGGCAATGGGCGGTGAAGTGCATCATCCTCCGGGAGCGGGTGCATCGGACGCATCGCGCCCATTTCTCCAGCATCGATGCGTCCCACGGACACACCGACATGCCCAGAGCCAGCCCTCGGATGCGGGACCAACCTCGTCGGGATTCATGTTGTTCTGCTAGCATTGAGTGACCTGTACAAGAAGTTGCATGGTGCACGAATGATTTAGCTACCTTATCAATCACTTTAGATAAGGAAGTTTTTTAGGATCTTAAATTATTATCTAAAATGATGCAGGGTTCCATATCAATAAAATATAATACCTATCTAAAATGCAAGCCTATTTACCGTAAGTAAACTACATTTCAGTATATAATATTGTGCGATAATCTCAAACCGGTATCCAAAAACATAACCCTCCTTTGGCAGTCGGGTAAAACACGTATACCTTTTGCAATGCGCTCGTGTATTGGCATAATATCACATTATCATTAGTAGCATAATGAGCGGTGTGCCAATCACTTGCCCGCTGCTGGGACAAAGACTTTCTCTCTGTGAGGGCTTTAATCCGCCACGGAGGCCTAGTGTGGATTGGTGAAAGTCATTTGTCATCGAATGGTCAGGTCTAGGACATGCCTCACGATGTTTTCCTTCACCGTTTTTAGAGCAGTGATGACGACATTATAAAATTGTAAAGTGCTTGCCACGATAAATCGGAGCAGTTACCACTAGGCTGATATTGTTTACAACATTATCACTATCATCATCATCATCATCATGACAATCCGTAACCCTGCTTACCCACTGATTGGCATTGGCTCCACTTTTCTTATGCCAATCCCCACGATCAGGCTCTACCAGCGCGCAGCGATGCATGGGAACTCGCGTTGAATCTATCAGCAATAATTAAGGGCGAAAATACACATGCCTGTTACTTGCATAAAAGTGAGCAAGTAGTTTGCATGCCAAAGACCTCTCTGGTAGTGGACATATTTTGGCTGAAATGATGATGAAGATCATAATGATGATCCTGTTATAATGATAATGCTTCAGGCTTGAGTATTTTTGCCTTTAAGGAGTTTCCATACCTTGTGCCAATGCCCTAGCGACATAGTCACACAGCACAAGGTGTGATGCAGACGGGGGCGCGGCGAGACCGGGCCAGGCGACCTTGGCGTGCTCGCGCACGAAGCGTAGCAAGCGCGGCACGTCAGCGGGACGCGCGCGTCTCACTCGAATGCGATCCTCATTCTCGGGGCCCTGTAACTACAAACAACTCATTATGAACACACTGGACCATGGAATTGGGACTGATTACATTTTATAAGGTACCTTGGGCGACACACTCTCGATCTTTACCACGTTATTCACAAGGAACTTGTGGACGATAAACCCGAAACCAACCTGGGACTACCGATCACTCTCTCGGAAATAGAGCAAATTACCGGATTTGAGGATCATCGAGTCCTCCCCCTCTCTTCAGACTTCAGATAACCCACTGCATCGTAACCTGCTCAATTCCTCTTTGAGTTCGGTGATCTTCTCGTCGCGTCGATCCGGAGTACAAAATCCGCAAAAGTCCACAGCTGACATAAACCTCGGTTAAATAATTTCCCAATTTAACTACGATAAGGTTGGTCCGCGATTGGGTGACATCCCTTACATATCGAGACCTTTTATACATCGGAAAAAAAATTGTTTCTGCATATTCAATTGTAATAGCTATCAGTTTTCCTAAGACTAATAATATAAAATAATGAACTTTAATATCATCCATCTTTATGCTACGTTATTTGCTGCTTGCAAAACTAATATAAAACCTATCTTTATATATTTTCCAGTAATTTGCAATTACATAAATAATAAAGAGAGATGCTACGTTAAGGTTACACTAGTCAACGGCACGAACTATTTTGTGCGCGGGGTTATAGAGTCTGGCAAACGAAAGTAGATACTGAAAAAGCGCGGGAAATTTAAAAAATATCAGCATAGCAACCCCAAAAACTAGTATGCAATACCTCGGATAACCTAATTTGATACTTTAGAATTATTGATATTACTTCGTCTGAATAAAAATACTATAGGTACATTTAGGTAGGTATTTATTTATTTATTATTTGTAAATGCTTTATTGTAGGTACACCAAGTTAAAACCATATTATTCTATAATAATTTTGGTTTATTCACTATCAATCAAAATCTGAATCTAAGACTTTCATGTGAAAAGATTCATAAGAGTCACAGGAATCATTGTTTTCTACATTAATAATGAAACTTTTAAAATTATTAAATAGAGAAAATGTTTTTACAAAAAGATAAATAGTGATTACGAATTAAAACAAAGTATCAACTTAGTAGCGTCATACGGAAAATTGGGGTTGACATTAGTTTATAATTGCCATATAAAAAGTTTGCAAATAATTCCAGTGTCTACTTTCGTTTGCCAGACTCTAATGCATTTTATATCAACCGACAACTCGTGCGGAAGAGATAGATGCTTTGATGAGCAGTAGGAAGCTAGTTCGCGTACGAATACACACTTTTGCAAATTTGTAGCGAAATGGATAATGATTTAGGACGAAATCGAGCGCGCGAAATTTTATAAACAGACCTTTGGCTGTCTAGATATCATAAAAAAACTACTGAATCTATCTGTTCAAAATAAAATTATTTGCATTGTTAAACTACTAATCTATGCCTGTATGGAGGCCGTTTTGCAATTTTCCGTCTTCTTATGGTATTTATTTGCGCCCAAAAATGCGTTAAAATTAGTGTCGAAATGTGGAACTTTCGACGCTCATAACTTTCAAATATTTTCTATTTTTACTTTTTTGCTTCCATACAGGGCTAGATAATGATGAGACAAATTGATATCACTTTTTATTTTGAACATACATCGTCAAACAGTGGAATAATCCCCAAACTACGTTTGTATGGAAGAATTTTTGACTAGTGTAACCTTAAGTGTTCGAACAAATCATGTGTGCAGCCATCCTATTTATGTATTTTCTTTCTTAATCATCCAAAACAGTTCGAACTCTAGCTGCTACCACAGAATAGATCTGGCTCACATTATTGTATGGTGCCTTCGCACAGGAACGGTCGTCCTGTGTGACTTTTATATCGAACCTACGTGGGTACATATTAAATAAAACAAACTTCTCTATATAAACAGTACAAGTGTCTCAACAACCTGTGAATTCACTACGACGTGCTTCGTCGTAGCATCTGGTTTGTCGGAGTAACTCCTGGGATGCCCACTGAGGCAGCTGATCGCCACTGCAGGTTTCCTTAAGGTCTGCCGCGCCGTAAATATCTTTAGCAAACTTGACAACGCCGACATAGTTTGGCATCCGAGAGTGATCACCTTAGTTCCATGTAACTCCTGAAATCTATTTATGTCTGCTTTGCATTTTTAGGTCTTTTATTTTACTTATAAATTTAATAAATATATCCAAAATTATAATATGGTGGCATAGTGACTGACGGTGGCTGTGACAGCATGTTGCTGTCACGTCACGGTTTCTGAATTTGAAATGGTTTTCTAGTGGCCAGGTTGGGGCTAAAAAATTTTTAATAGATACTTTTGTTTGTTCCTTTAATTTTTCTATTAATATTATTGTGTAACATATTTTGAAAATTATTACACTATTTTAATAATAAACATCTATAATTAAAACTCAATTTACCAGTTTTTTTAATTGTGATCTCTGACAAAAGTACTCTGTGCTAGAGTCAGAGACCATATATAAAAAAGTCCTCTGTGTCAGAGACATTGTAGAGTAAATAATATTCTGTGATTAAACATCTGTCTAAATCCTGAAAATCAGTGATCTCCCAAAACCATGTAGTAAATTAATTCCCCAAAATCAAAATATACAATACAATAGCAAAAATATTTGGAAATCATGAAGTAGTTACAGGAAAGGAATCAAAATGCAGTGTATCAACTCGATCAGGGCTAGTGTGCTGAGGTTGTCTGGCGCGGGCCCCATTCAGCCTCACTTAAAAGTCCTCTGTAGCCATATCAATCAAAAGTCTACCTATCGTTATATACCCGAGGACTTAAAACCGGTTAGTATCACCTACTAACAGAAGTTAATCTGTCAAGTTTCCATCTCAATCTTGCTGGTACCTACATAGTCTGATACTTCGTATCGAGACGATAGAAAACTCTTGAAATATTTTGAGTCCAGTAGACGGCCACGTTAATCTCAACGACGCTGGCGTTTATTAGGTCCTCTTAATACACCTGTATGGGCACTTGGGGCACTCCAGCATGTAGGTATGTCGTACACTTGCGTTGCCTTTTTTCTCTGAGAAACTTTCTGCCTGCAAAAACGAAGACTATGCTTGTGCAGACTTTAATCTTCCCTATAATCGACTATGGTGACGTGTACTACTTTGACCTGAACTCGGTATTCCTAGACAAACTTGAGAGGCTCCTAAACAACTGCATCTGGTTCATATTCAACCTGAGGTAATATGACCATGTGTCGAGCTGCAGATCTGAGCTCAAATGGATGGCCATTCGGTAGAGGCAAAATTTGCACGCTTAGACCACTGAATGCGTTTCCTCTCGATATCAGGATCATCATCATCATCATGATCATCAGCCTATTAATGTTCCCACTGCTGGGACACAGGCCTCCTCTCTGTGAGAGGGAATGGGCCATAATCTACCACGCGGGCCCAGTGCGGGTTGGTGGATGTCACATGTCTTCGAATTTTTGGTTCTAGTACATGCCGGTTTCCTCACGATGTTTTCCTTCACCGTTTTGAGAGCAGTGGTGATGAAATAATTTACACAAAGTAAAGCGCCTGCCTGGGCTCGAACCTACGACCTGCTACTTGTAAGTCGCGGCTGATACCACTGGGCCACCACTGCTCTCATATCAGGATCAGTCAAATGTTGCATGAAGTTTTAATTAATAAATAGTAGGGCTCCTATTTCAGATGAACATTCCTTAATTATTTTAGAAACAATGCTCATTTCCATGTACGTTTCCAGTGTTTCGACATGCGCAACGTGTCTATCATCCGAGGCACCGATTGTCACGCAAAGATGATAACTTGTTTCTTGAACACCCAATATTGGCCCCGTGAGCCCAGCGTCATTGGCTTATGGATGTCTCTCGACTCCAGTTATCTGGAATTTCTTACCGCAAAATTTGCTCATTCTGGTTAGTAAACACAAACAATTATATCTAGGTTGTATCTAAAAAAAAATAAGACGTTAGCGTAGACATTAGTCTTGTCATTTTACTAAGTTGTCGTTAAGTTCTGTTGTGGCAACCGGAAGACGCTGCGTTGGAAGGCATCCCACTAGGTAGACCGATGACCTTTAACCAGGTCATCGGTGGACTATTTTTGGCGGTACTCCAATATCCAACAGGCGGGACTAGATCCTGGGCCACTTCAACGTATCAAAGTCCTTTTCGAAGTCGACAAAAGTAAGATAAATTTCCCTTTGCCATTCTGCTGCCTGCTCCAGAATAATACGAAGAGTGTTGATCTGGTTCGTGCATGAGCGTTTCGAACGGAAACCCGCCTGCTCCCCGCGCAGAGAAGGTTCAACAGCCTTCGACAGCCTATCAAGTATTATCTTACAGAAGACCTTAGAGGAAGTCGACTTCAACGTAATGCCTCTCCAGTTATCGCAACTACTGAGATCACCTTTCTTGGGCACGGTAATTAAAAGTCCCTTGTTCCAGTCATCCGGGAGTTCTTCAGCGGCCCATATCCTTTCAAAATTTCAATTAAAGGCGTCAGCACGTGGCGACACTTGGGGGAGGCCTATGTTTACCAGTGGATGTCTTTCGACAGACATGATGATGATGTAGCACAACCCTAATATCCACATCGAATAGCAGTGTCACAACAGTCAAATGTATTTGTTAGGATGCATCAGTCAACCACTTCAATAGAGGGATGGGAAAGAATGGATGCGATAAATCGATAAAGCGGCTTGAGAGAGCAATGGACTGCCGTAGGCTGTCAAGCACCTTGTCTGACAACTTTTTCGTAGTTTTTTGATGTTACCGGACGTATCGTGCAAAGCCGGGCACCAATCGGTTTGCACATGTAACCAGCTCGCATGCAAAATGCATTCCATTGCGTGTTAGCAAGGTATGATTTGTTCAATTGCTCGATCGTGCCCGGCAATGTACCTAATTAAGTTGTTTGCGAGTTGCTTGCAGGTGAATATGCGGTCTTACGAATACATAGCATAATTTTCGGCCCTCAGGCGAGCGCCTCCTCGCTATGGAATACCTGCCCCGCACAGGCGAGCTCAAGATGATCGGTCTCACCGTCGCTAGCAGGGTCTATCCCTGGATGGCCGCCGACCTGGAGCAATGGGGCCACATCACTGATAGTACGCCCGAACGAAATCGGAAATATTTCAGCGCCCACTGCCTCATTAGCCCCAATTTGTTTAAAAAATACAATGTTGATTACATTTATGACGTGAGTATTTGCGCCGTTAATTATACATACACTCATACATCTAGTCAAACAAGTCAAGTCAAGAAGAATCATCACCAATAAGGTCCATGTATGTCTTTTCTAGGCCGTCGAATCCATTAACATCTGCCTTGTAAATTTTATACCGTTTGTTAGTCACCTTTTATTTATCCTCTCAACACTGCCAACCCATCTAAGCATACTCTTTTCAAGTTTTCTCATAAAAATCGTTATCAATCGGGCAGAAGTCCAGGCTTCGGTTTGCTGTTGAGAAATTCCAGATCGAAAACTTCAATAACACTGTCCGAGCTAGGTATCGAATCCAGGATCTCATGCTCAGCAGTAGTGCTTGCTAGACCAACGAGGCAGTCTATATTTTTATGGTTCCGTAGTCAACAAGTAACCCATTATGTTTCGCCAAGTCCGTCTGTCCGTCCGTATATTCGCTCAGAGACTCTTAGTAGTAATTTGGCATAGATATACATATTAATCACTCTGACAAAGCGGTAAAAAAAAATATGAAAAAATTGTTGTTCCTCCTGTAGACGTAAAGTAGAGATGGTCTTTTTTCACGTCTGTTATATGGTGTAGGGTATCGTTGAATAGGCCATTAAAACATTTTACAGGTCTGTTAAAACAAGCCTAAATAACGTTGTTAGCTGTGTAAAACAAATAGTAAATATAAGTTTATGAACAAAAATAAAAGCATAACATCCTTAATATTGATTTACTTAAACTTGATTTCTAAATTAATAATGCTTACTTTATGTAAATTAAATTAATTGCTGCACACATGTAGGTTGCGGTGCCGCTTCGCAACAGAGGCCACATCGTAACTGAGGCGGGCCGCGAAGTTGTATGGGGCTTCCCAGGGTCAAACGATATCGCAGCTGAGGGTTGGAGGCCGCGGCGGGAGAGGAGTGCCGATCAATACCGGCACTCAGCACCGCAATCGGTGCGCCGCTCTCCCTATCTTCTGCGGCCATTACGGGGTTGCCACCGTCTGATGGCGGACGCGATGGGGCTGCAGGCTTGCAGCCGAAAAGTGGTAGGTGGTACCTGGCCACTTACCTGGCCCGTCACAGAGGGATGAAGGGTGCCTTATACGGGGTCGTATGGCGCCCATGTGCTGGTTTGGTCCTTGGGGTGGTCACGGCGCGCAATGTGCTCTGGTGCGCCCATAGATATAATAAACAAGGTGCGCCTGTGATGACCCCCCAGAGGTGGGTCTGGTGACGGACAGCCCTGGGTTGGCGGTGATTGCTAATGCATGCTCGTGTACCCGCCATTAGCGGCACAGGAGGACTCCGTGGAGTTTTAATGGATTGGAGTCCCACATAACTGCGCTATCTCCCCGTGGTGGCGCAGTATGCAGCATTTCACCAAGCTAAAAAAAAGAAGTTTAGTTTCACATTAGATAAAGTAGTTGTACATAATATAGAGGCCGTTATTCTGAGGTCAATGTTAAATGTCGCTTGACAAATAATCATTTGGAGATTTTAACGAAGACTATATCCGTAACGGAAATATTGCAGTATTCAAATTATTAAGTGACGTTGGTTATCAATTACAAACGCTCTCCGCTACACGCGGTGATATCAAACAGAGATAATATTTTCGCTTACTTCACTTGAGATGTTGGATTTTATAACTCCTTAATCAGTTACCATCGTCCTATGTGGGCCCGTTTTTAGAAGGTGTGAGCCACTGAAACCGTTTCAATGTTCATTTAACAACAAAAAGCCCTCTTATTAGTCCGCATTATTATGTAACTACGGAGCCCTATAACTGCGCGTGGCCCGACACGCACTTCGCCGGTTTTTTATTATAAACGATAGGCTCACGTTTGACCACTACCTCACTGGTAAGCAATGATGTGGTCGGCGGTGAAGCACGCTAGCTTAGAAGTAACCAATTCACTCTTGACATAAAGACTCCTAGGTTGTACCTATTAGGAAACACAGACTCCGGCAGGGAATTCCACTCCTTAACTGCACACACAATGAAAGTATTTCCAAAACGCTTTGTGCGTATGAGTGGGATGTCCACCATGTACCGATAGCGCATTGCCGCACTAAAAAAACTTTATTCATCACAGATTGAAGTGTTGGGATCAGCCGCAGAAGTTACAGGACAGGGTGTGGGCACACTTCTATTAAAGAAGATTCTAGACAGCGCCCTTGACCAACGTCATGATCTCGTCCAAGTCGTTTCAACCAGTAACTATGCGTAAGTTCTATTCTAAACCAAGTTTTACATTTTAAATTCCTTCAATGAGACATTTTTACCCGACTGTCGAAGGAGTGTTTATCAGTCTACGTATGTATGTATGTTCCTATGTGCTGTTCTAGAGACCAAACGCGTTGGCCGATTTTGATGATTGTTTTAATCTTGCGAGTGTCACTGGCTACATGAAAATTGGAAAATAGAAAAATTGCGGGTTTTGTTTCGCCATATTGTGAGGGTCCAATTATTTTTTGCTTCCAAACCCATCGTGTGGGGTAACAAAATAAAGGGTATTAAGAGCTGATTTCAAAAATATATAACACTTACATATTTGAACGTACGTAATTTGAAAAAAAACGGGCGCGCATTCTATTGAAACTCGACGAATATAATATGTTGAGTTGTGTACGGAATGCTGCATGCCACTTCATCATCATCATCATATCAGCCGAAAGACGTCCACTGCTGGATATAGGCCTCCCCCAAGCGTCACCGCATTGACCGGTCCCGTGCGTCTCGCAACCAGCGGATCCCCGCAACCTTCATCAGGTCATTGGTCCACCTGATGGGAGGCCTTCCGACGCAACGTCTTCCGGTTTGCGGTCGCCACTCCAGAACCTTTTTGCCCCATCGGCCATCCGTTCTGCGAGCAATGTCAGTGGACATATGTTGAGTTGTGTACGGAATGCTGCATGCCACTTCATCATCATCATCATATCAGCCGAAAGACGTCCACTGCTGGACATAGGCCTCCCCCAAGCGTCACCGCATTGACCGGTCCCGTGCGTCTCGCAACCAGCGGATCCCCGCAACCTTCATCAGGTCATTGGTCCACCTGATGGGAGGCCTTCCAACGCAACGTCTTCCGGTTTGCGGTCGCCACTCCAGAACCTTTTTGCCCCATCGGCCTTCCGTTCTGCGAGCAATGTCCACTGCCACTTAAGTTTGGTAATTCTTTGGGCTACGTCGGTAACCCTGGTTCTCTTACGGATCTCTACATTTCTGATTTGATCACGCCGAGCATAGGCCTCTCCATTTCCCTTTGAATGACTGTAAGCTCTTAAGAGGTCAACCGTCGAATCCGACTCGGCTGGACAGCGTTCGGGAAGTTGCGCGGTATCTTCTCGTCCAACTTACCACAGTGTCTCAAGACGAAAGTTTATGACCAGTGTGTGTTGCCAGTGATGACATATGGCTCTGAGACGTGGTCGCTTACAATGGGCCACATCATAAAGCATGCCACTTACCGATTATTCCCGATGTCCACCAAAATTTAAATGAAACAGAATTGTGACATTGTACCCCAGCGGTGGCCATAGAGAATGTTTAAAAATCCTTGTCACTAACCCCAGTGGAGGACCACGAGAATAATTTATAAATCCGTGTCGCTGCCCCAACCTAGTGGTGCACACCGGGAATAATCGGCCACTTACTATATCTATACATTATTAATTAAAAAATCTTATTTAAAACAAGCTTTTTCGTATTCTTCTCAGCAAAACCTTTCATTTGATACCAATGTCATGGCAGTGCACAAAAAATAACTAGTCCGTCATCTTGTTCCGTCCAGCATATTGGATTTAGAATGACGTCACTTAGCAAACCATGCATTGTCATCCAAACTAAATGTGTATGCAAAATTTCATCTTAATCGGTGGATGATAACTGCTTTAAAATTCAGTTGCAAGATTTGACCCGAACACACTTACATACATACAAACATGCATACATAGATTGCAAGTTAAATAAAAGCTTGTAAAAATAAAATGTTGTTTATTTTCAGTAATAGAATTTGTGAAAAAAACGGAATGACACTGATTTGGTCCATGGACTACAGAGACTTCGTTAATCACCGTGGCCAAAGCGTATTCTTCCCCCGGAGCCCTCACGAAACAGTTAACATTTACGTCAAATACTTTGAACCATCAAAAGGTGGAGAGTTGCCATGCAAGCCACCTTTCTAATTGCAACCAGAGCTCAAATTGCCGCCCATTGCAAAGAATTACAAACTTTTACACATTTCACTGCCTGGTCAAACGCTGTTTCACAATAATACTAGTTGTAGGTATTGAAAATGATCATAAATTAAAACAAACTACAAATATGTGTTTATTTTAATAAAAACGTTACAAAATATCATAATTATAAAAGGTACAAAAATGCTAACAATAATAAATATTACTAAACTGCTCTTAAACTAATAATAGTTGAACCTACAATTACAGGTTTTGTTAAATTTTGGTATAGTTCTACGTCTAATGCGGTAACATAATACCTAAAAATACTTGAATCTTTACAAAATTCACTCACAGGTGAGCATTTTGTTGGGTAGATCATGACGATCCCAAGCAAGTGGCGCATCCAAGAGGAGACATTGACGTCGTGAGCTCAAACAATACCCTTTTGTATACACAAATGTACTCTGCAATACCTATTATTATATACCTAGGTATAATCGGTAATACTTAACAATGTATCTAAAAGTTCTAGGCTATAAAATCAATACCTATTATATCACAAAAAAGCCTTTGTTGTTGTTAACCAAGTCTTGTGCATTATGTGTGCAGTTTCTGCCACAAGCGAAGTTATATTGGTAAACATAATAAAAATACTCGTAGCTTCAATAAAAGAATGTGTGTTTAGTGTGACATTTTAATCCATTGACAATCTTTTAAGGGTAACAGACCCTGTTACCCTTAAAACACATACTCATGAATATAAATAACTTTTACCATAAGACCTATTCTTATTCCAACGCTGAATTTTAAACAGCAGTAAAAAATATTAAACAGTGAATATTTTTTTCATATTTCAGTGTTTAACCCATCTTACAAGTTCATATTCATGAGCATTTTCTAGATATTGTTATTGAATTAAAAATCTGTATGTATGCTAGTATTATTTATCTGTGGTATGTATATACAAAAAGCTACTAATATAAATTTTATTACTAAAACTAGATTAAATAAAAAACAAATTGATCAACGACGGACCGATAAAGTAACCCACTGAAATAGTTTGCCAAATTAATGGGCTCAAAAAAAATAAGTGCAGACTCACAAAAAGTCTTGTTCTATTCAAGAGACATGTTCGATTCGATACGCTGAGTTACGCAAATCAATGTTTGTGTTACGGTTATTGTTTTGGTTCAAGTGAATATTTAAGTTATCTAACTAAGAAAGGCGATGGAATTTTTTTTAGCTATGAGGGTTTTTGAAAATTTTATAGAAGTAAAGAATGAAGTTTGATGAAAGATATAACAAGAAATTTAATATAGTTATGAAAAAAAAAAGTGATATACGTCTGAACTAAAATATGCAATCTTAATAAATTAAGAAATAAAGAAGATTTAATTGCGAAAGAAAAACATTAAGATAGCTTATTAGATGGAAACTAATCAATATTTAATTTCAAGTAAACGCAAGTCACGTCTTTACTATTATGGCAAAAATTTCTATTGAAATGAGGAAATAATCAATTTTATAGAACGAAAGCTTTGATAACGTAATAGAAGAAATTATACACACTTCATCAAACCACTTTCCATTCACTGTTGTGCAAAGCCCTTGGCATTTTGAGCAGTGCAATATATAAATATTTAACTTAGAGAATTCTCTAGAAATTATCACTTTGTATTGAAAGCAAACACTGACTGCAACTTGTGACGCCGCTGGTTTCGGGTCAATTCAAATTGCCTTTTAATTACAACTATTATGCGATCGTTAAGAAAACTGACCAACAAAATAATGATGATTACGATAGATTTGTTTCTGATAGTGATTTTGAACTAAGAATGCTATGATTTGTAACTTTTACGGCTTTACAATATTGCCGATCAATTTCTTGATGGGCCTGCTTTTGAAGAAATACATTTAGAAATGCCTGAGAACAATATTGGCTTAAATCAGGGCAAAATCAAGGAATCTGGTTAATTACGACAATCCAGCACAGAACTATATAAAGAATTCTAGACCTAGAGGAATGCAAAAATAACATTGCCATCGAACCTTCAACCTCTACACCAAACTATAAATCAACATTCCTAAATGGCATATAACGCAACATAATCTCAAAAGAGACTGGCTCTTAAGACCTAAGACGTACGACCTAGTTTTTCTTGTAGCTCCACTGAGATGCTCCTTCCTTGCCTCCTTTCCTGCCGTTGTCTGCATGGTTCTCGTGGTGATGTTCGTGGCCGTGCTTCCCATGGTAGCCTTTGTGGTCAGCATCCACATGTCCCTTGTTACTGGAAAGCAAATGACGATTTTGTTAACACAGAAGGTAATTTGGAGATCGTTAGCAGTCCTGATCAATCATCACAAAACATAAATAGAGTCACGTTGTATTGGTGTGATCAGTTTAGTTGGTGACGAATGAAACCTATTCATTAGACGTTACACCCACGACACGACACACTAGAATAGTGTGAGACTGCTAATAGTAATGTATCATCATAATTAATAACGTCGAGCCAAACCAAATTAGGATAAAGGCAATTTATCCCAATTTGGTTAGGCTTGACGCAACATGTCGTATTTTTCTGTACTTCAATATTAGTCGTCATAATTTTTCAGAAGTCCCGTTGTAGGCATACAATCTTTTACGCATAAATAGTACCTACTAATACCGCTCTAAGCTTTATAAAGGATTTGTTAACAGCAAATTGATGCTATTTCGAAGATTCATGCTACTTTACTGATTTTAAAACTGCATCAAACTACTGTTACTATTAACTAGCTGGAGAACAATCAAAGTTGATTTAATGATTATAAATGTATACGTTGAGACTATAGGTATGCAGCATTCTGTAGTTAGTTCTAAAAATATCTTTCAGATGTGTACTTCCTTCAATTCTGATATCAAGCTTGTTTGTCCTTGACCGTCCGTCGACAACAGCTATTAAAGAGTATCTGTGTCTGTGTCTATGCACACGATCACGGTACCTTGAAAAGTGGCTGGAAATAGTCTAATTTGAACAAACGATTTGACTTTGATTCTGTGATGTCTTTTGCTTGACATTCGCATCCCAATCATTTTCGTATCCACGGTTTTTGTCCTCTTTTACTATCGGCAGACGACATTGCCATTGTCATCATTATTATCTTGTTGCTTGCTGTTCAGTCTGGTTCATTATTTTATTGAGCATCAAAATCTATGATCAAAATTAATTATGTAAAAGAGTTTGTAACTTACGTGTATCCCTTCTTTCCTTTCTCAACGAAGTCGTGTCCCGCGTTGACGTGATGTGCCTTCTTCTTCCCGCTCTCATTGCTGGCGTGCTTAGCATTGAACTTGCCGTATCGATGGTGTTCACCGCTCTTGTGGAAGTCGTCGTAGAACTTGTGTTCCTTGTGGAATTCATCCTTGTGGTACTTGTTGTGGAAGCCTGGAATTACAGGGAGATTGGGTGAAGAATTTAGTATAGACAATTAAAGAATAGACGACATGAAAGTAACCTCAGTGACAGACACACAAAAAATTATACAACAAAGATTTCGAATTATTTTAAGGTCGGAATAAGATAAACAGAAACAACAAACAGGGTCATGCTGAATTATTTTATTTGTCTGTTGTGGTTGATGTAGGTTTACAGATCTGAAGGTTTGTTTGTGGTATGACAATAATTACTGTAAGATAATATTGCCACAGAGATATAAGTACTGTAACTTTTGCTGACCTAATTCAAATAATAATTGCAACAATGCATCAATCGACATAATGTTTACTTATTGAGGGCAATAAGTAAGGTTACGACAAATTGTAAGAAGTAATGTTACAACAATAAATAGCTTCTATAAAAGAATTACATTCAGAGTCGTGACGCTCCACATTTTGGTACACATTTTTTGTCCTCACAATATTTCCGAAATAAGCGTGAAGGTAAAGGTAAATTAAATAGAAGTCTTTAGTCACGTACACTTGCAACGAATTTCAGACTTTGTTGCCAATCTTTTTCATTATAACAGTGAACAAGACTTTGAAGTGCAAACCTGTGAGTTGTTATTTGTGAACGAATCAATGGAAAATCGTAGTATTGCGGTTGAGGTCAATTCGAATAACAAATAACTTTACGTAACTTGGCTTTCACTTGCCACAAATTGTTACATTTTCTATTATAGCAGGTGTAGTAAATTGGGTATTTGCTTATGCCCAAATAACTGCTTCGCTCTATTCTAAATCGATTTGTGTAATCAGTAATGCAACTTTACATAATATTATGTGTTTGCCTTTTTAACATTATATTTCTTCTCAATCAGTCCTTATTTATGATTGTCTTATTATGTTCTCTTTTTGGTTTGTTTTTGCCTCCATTGATGCTGAGAGGTAAAGTAAGTTTCTTTTTATAGAAAGTTATGTAAATTGACTGTCTTTACTACTGGAACTGAGAAGCACTTAAAATTTATTATCAGAATATTGTCTTACTTCTAAATATTAATGCCAATAGTTTGATGGTAGCTTCTATGAAAATCAAATAAATCAAGGCTAAGCTCATCCATATATCGACGATTGCTTTTAGGTTGAAGGTTAAATTCACCTCAAACTAAAATTTATTGATATACGAGAGTCTACTGCACTAGAACCAGTAAGTCAAAGATAGGTGACATCCGTCATCCTGCACTGGTCCAGCTTAACGTAGATTCTGGCCTCTTCTAACAGAGAACTGTCCTAAACCTCAGCAATGAGAACATTAAATGATGATTACTATATATATGTAGCTTAAGTAAGTTGTTATAGTAAAATTTACCCTTAGTCTTATGACCCTTCTTGTGTCCCTTCTTCTCATCGAACTTGGCTCCTCTATGTCCGAAAGCCTCTTCTTCATGGCTGCCCTTATGTCCAGCATGGTCGTGGTGTTTCTTCTTCTTTCCTGCGGCTTCCTCGTACTCCTTCCTGTGGCGCTCATCAGTCTTGTAGCCTTTGCCTCCCTTGTCTACGTGATGATCGTGATGGTAGCCTTTGGAGGTCTGTAATGTAGAAAGTCAAAGCTTTATACTATTTTAGTTCTGGGTCTTTTTGTTCTGTAATTATGTACTTGTAATTGATAACTAGCTTCTACCAGCAGCTTCTCCCTCGTGAAAGTTGCAAATCATCCCAAAAGTAACGTATTCTTGGGATAAAAAGTATCCTTTTGCCAAGGTCCAATCTATCTTTACACAAAAATCATCAAAATTGGTTCTGCGGTTTAGGCGTGATAACATCTCAAACAGTTACTTGCGCATTTATAATATTAGTATGTATGGATTGTATAGTTTATTATCTGAAACGTTTCTATTAAGTTAGTTAGTATTTAAGTGATGTAACTTTTAGAAAATGAAACTTTTGTGATGGATGGAATATTATGCCAAATATTTAAGGAAAAACAAAATCAAAATTTCCAACAATGGTACTGAAAATAACATTAATTTTAACAGAAATAAATGTGTCATTATAATTCTATTAGGTTATTATCTTCTGAGAAATGCCACAAATTGCCGCCAGACTAATTTCAACCTTCAAATACATCATTCTTTATTTTTACTTTAAAGACATAATTGGCAATCCTTTAATACTTATTTATCAACTTTACAGTCTGTATGTTTAGATGTTTATTAACTTTAGAAGTTTGACATACGTGTAAACAATAACCTGGTCACAGGACCCTCTATTGCCAGTAGGTAATTATGTTCCGTGGGCGAAGCCATAATAGACTACAATTATATACTAAGTGTATAGCCAATAAAATAATAGTTAAAACAATACAATAAACTGGTTGGACTGTAAACCTGTTAACAAATGTACGATTAAGTGAAGTTGCGATATCGGTTACACACAACATTCAATATGCAGTTGTGGTTGGAAAATCTCTCGCGTGATTGTCATTTACAGGTCGTCAACCCACTTACGATTATATTAATTTAAATATTGGCAAACAAAAAAAGCAAAAAGCTAATCTATTCATTTAAGTTAGCTGTTAGAAGAAAGTCCGGTTTCTTTTTTTATAAATATGAATAGGAAATGTAATAGAATAGCATATAATAATTTACTTAATTGTACTTACATAACATTTTTTTTTACATTGTTTTGAAATATTGATCCCACTTATTGTTCTTGAACTTATGCCAGTTTATTTTTGGTCGGCGCGAATGCTATTTGTTGTTGCTCGCGAGAATAGGAAATGTAATATTTATTTTAGCTCTTGTCCTTGCCCTTCTCCCAAATTATTTTAGTTAGCCGCGGTATGTTTTCTTATACCATCCGTTTTGGAATGCTTGACAGTTAATGAAATGGTAAAACTAGCAAACATTAAAAGGTTTTATTACTTTCAACATCGGATCTTGTTGTTGATGGTTCCATATTGCTCAAGTGTCATGCGTTGTATTTTCTTGTGATTAACTTTGTTGACAACAAACCTAATTATACACTTCTTAAAATCTTAACTGATACTATATATATTTGTTTAATTATATGTAGTAAGGTAGGTTCTCTTAGTAGATATTTGATTTGCTTTATTATTCAGATAGTGTACATAAAAAGAAGAAAGTTGGACTGGACTGGCCTTTTGTAAAATAACGCAATGCATGTTTTATGATAGGTAAACATAAGATAAAATGCAGCTAATTATCACCTATCACATATCTGTTATCATGAAAACAATGGTGAGCTATTGGCTAAGTCCTTGAAATTTTAGAGGTCATTTATGGTCAGCTGTAGACCTAGCACACAAAATAATATTATATCCACAGGCCCGACCCTTTTTTTTTGCAAAATTAAATAATCTGTAAAATATCTTACCTTTCCACCATGCTCAGCACTATGTCCTCCATGCTTCACATGACCGCCTCCCTGTGAGTGACCGTGAGAATGCTTTGAATGATGACCAGTCGAGGCTCCGTACAAGTCTCCTGGAGCCAACTGCTTCGGAGCCTGGATCAACGGCTCAGCAGCCACAGGCACTGGGATGGGGTTTTCCACTGGAATAGGATTCGAAGCCAAAGGAACAGCGACCGGCGGACTGGCTATGAATTGAACTGGTTGCACAACAGATTCCACTGGACCAAGGTTCGCCGCTTCAGCAATGTTAGCACTGTTCACATCAGGTTTTAAGTAGCGAGGGGCTGGGGCGTATACTTTGTGGTAGTGGTTCGCGCTTGCTGCAAGCATTTCTTCATACGGAGGAGATTCCATTTCTCCATCATCAGTGAACTCGTGGACTTCATACTGGTGGAGTTGTCGAGGTACTCGCACGTATTCCGCCGATCTCCGTTGTCTAGGTTCACAACACCGCTTGACACGGACATGCTCCTCAAGAGGCCCTGCATCATGTACATCGCGCCTACTCCTGGACTGCTCATAGTCATCATACGAGTCGTCTACATCTTCTTCCTCCACCCACGGCTCCTCCACCACCTCAGCTGCAGCAACCGTCAGCAACACCACCTCAGCTGCAGCAACCGCCAGCAACAGCAGGATGACCACTGGCCGCATCTCGTTCTTTAAATGATCTCAAACCGTCCTATTTTTTTGTTTTATACTTCTGAACCTTTCACCGTTGACTAACAAAGGATCTTGCTAAATGCAGTTGCGTTGATATTAGCGTTTTTATATGAGTCGGTGGGTAAATGTTTGTGCTGTGGCGGCCGGCGGTCGCGCGCGCGGTACGGTCAGCACTGAAGGCAGACGCAGCCCAGCACCTCCTAGAAAGCGTGTAACGACACGGGCAAATTAGTTTTCCCGGTGCATTATTTTCGCGATGTTTCGACCACAGTGAAAACAGCGGCCGTGAATTGAATTACCTAAACTTTTCTATCAGACGGCCGTGAGGTCCGGTTGCATAACAATTACGAGGGGAACCAAACGATTTGTATGCGTGAACTTTGACAGAAGATGTAACTTATTGTACGCAGGTAGTCGCTGGTAAAAAGTTTTCGATCTACCCGGCATTTTTTATAATTGGCGGATATTCTATTTAACCTCAATAATTTCACTACAAATAATTGTTTAATGCAATTATTAAAACTACGTTGGGTTGACAGTTTGGTATGTTGCTTGTTATTCTATTCTGCTTCTCGCTTTTAATTTTTGAATTATCTACAGACAACAGGTTGTTAGAAAAAGCGAACAGTACATAACAGATACCATTAGAATGGATAATAAATTAATTTGTAAACCTATGTAGTTAAATTATTATAATCTATTTTTAAATGCAAATTAGAATACCTATTTTGCGTACCAACACAAATAAACAGCAGAGATGCATGACCTACGCGTATTTGTATGAATCAGCGTGTTGACGGAACAACAGAGTTATCTTATCAAAACATTGTCTACGCTAAGACGTCAATGGCGGTAAATACGGATTTACTTCAAGCTAAGGCAATTAGTTTCATTGTGTTGCAAGAATAGTCAACAATTAAGATGAGATCTATGATCTACACATTGTAACTTACTTATATGTATAGAAAGAAGAAGAAAGAAAACACATTTATTTGCCACAAGCCACTAGAGCACACAATATAAAAAAAACTGGCCAAGTGCGAGTCGGACTCGGCCAGTTTAAATCATCAATTTTTATAGATGGCACAAAAAGCACGTTTGTTGTATGGGAGCCCCCACTTATATATTTATTTTATTCTGTTTTTAGTACTTGGTTGATATAGCGGCAACAGTAATACATCATCTGTGAAAAAGTCAACTGCCTAGCTATGCGATACAGCCCGGTGACAGACGGACAGATAGACGGACTACGGAGTCTTAGTAATAGGGTTCCGTGTTTACCCTTTGGGTACGGAACCCTAAAAAGAAAAACCAATAAAAAAATCTTAAAGTCGATGTATTATTGTAACTATAAAATGTAATACTGCAGTCCCACGGCCAAGTCATATACATCTGTCCCTTATTCGATCTCAAATTCATACCGCTCTAAGAGCTTATGGTCACCCCCCTGATTTGCCACAGCCATAAGCTCTTAGAGTAAGGTTATTTTGATATCGCGTAAGTGACAGATGTATACAAGTCATATACATCTGTCCCTTACACACATGACACTCAATATAACCTTACTCTAAGAGCTTATGGTCACCACCTAGATTGCGCCAGCCGGGAGAGCACGGCCTCTGTGATAGGCTTGAGTCACGCATTTTATCACATCTTTTGCTCCCAAACTGTGATAAAAATGTGTGACTCAAGCCTTTCCTAGGCACCAGGCGTTGCCACGTCTGCGGGGCGAGCACGGCCTACTGTGACTTGTGTCATGTCATAGTTTAGGAGCAAAACCCGTACCGCGGCATAACACTAAAACGAAAGTTTTTATTACCCGACTGAACAAAGTGAGAAGGGTTATGTTTTTCAGGTGTATCTTGTATGTATGTTTATTTATACTTTATGCACTAAGGTACGTTGGCGGATTTAATGCCTTAGGCATTCTCTACCAGTCACACAAGGGTGGTGAAGTGTCAACATGGCAGGTACATTGTTTAATATGTGGCAACAAAAAATTACAAAAAAAAGATGCTTAAAATACTCATACATAAGTTATAAAATACATACGTATATAAATATAGATATGTATTTACTTTGTTTTATATATATAGATATTGTGCTGTTTGTGATTGCTTGAATTCTTCATTAACGCATCCAGAGATAATATTTTTTAAATTACCTAGAAACGCCGAATGGTAAGACTATAAATATTATTCATATATCTACAAGTACGTAATTTGTTCCTTTTTTAATAATGAGCTACTAAAACTAGAAAGAAACTGAAGTAGGTAAATGTTATTAAATAGGCGGGCAGCCCTACCGCGCAGCTTTAAGTAATTAATTCAAGGAGAGGGCTGAGTCACAAAACTGTAAGATATCATTACCGTGACCTGATCCTCCGACTGCACAGCATGATTTTCTTCTTATTTACATGTTTTTAGTTCGCTTCTGAAGCTGTCAGGTTAAATTTTTTAATATTTTTTTAATAGATTTTATATTACTTGGGCAATTTATTGCACAAATATGGTACATAGACCACCAATTTAGGTAAGTTGGGTATATTCACCTAATTCAGCTGAAAGCAGGATCTACTTAATAATAACGCTGCTACACTGACACTAAAGATAAAAAGACCAAAAAATGAAAAACAATAAAGAGAGTGATAGGTACTCGTACCTGCTACGGTGAAAAGATAAGCCGATCGTCACGGATGGTAGCAGAGGCTATACAGGGCACACGGACGTACCTAATAAGCTAAACTGGCGATTACGATACCGTAGTCACAAAAAGCAAGCGTAGTATCAACTATGACCTCAACATACTAAACCAAGATTTGATTCAGCCTGGGTTCCGTAACTCAACCTTTCCTTGACCAAGATGACGGCTGCTGCAATGAGTTTTTATAACAATTAATGCTACCTACTTTTGATTGGCACGTATTCCTTGGCGTTAAAATTGAATTTATGACGAATGATTAAACTACGAGAAGTGTTGACTTTCTGCATTTATGCATCTTGATTCAGATGCAATAAAACTTATTTGCCATCATCTTCTCATCTTTAATTTATTATAATGCTGTTTTTAATTAAGTTCGTTTAATCGAGCACCTATGAAGAAAAAAGTAACAACTTGGCGGCAAGGGCCCATTAAGGTTACACTAGTCGATATTACTTACTTAATACCATACAAACGTAGTCTAGGGATTACTCCACTGTTTGACGATGTACGTTCAAAATAAAAACTGATATCAATTTGTCTCATCATTATCTAGTCCTGTATGGAAACAAAAAAGGAAAATATTTGAAAGTTATGAGCGTCGAAAGTTCCATATTTCAAAACTAATTTTAACGCATCTTTGGGCGGCAATAAATACCATAAGAAGAAGGAAAATTGCAAAACGGCCACCATACAGGGATAGATTAGTAGTTCAAAAATGCAAATAATTTTATTTTGATAATATACATTAAGTAGTTTTTTCATGATATATAGACTCCCAAAGACCTGTTTATAATATTTCACGCGCTCGTTTTCGTCCTAAATCATCATCCATTTCGCTACAAACTTGCAATAGTGCTAATTCGTACGCGAACCTAGCTTCTTACTGCTCATCACAGCATCTATTTCTATCGCATGAGTTGTCGGATGAGATAGCAGGCATTTTAACCCCGCGCACAAAATAGTCCTACGACCATTCTACGAAAGAATGCGTGGCTGGCAAAGATAATATATTATAAACAACGCACCCGACATACCTCTCTGTGCATATACTAAATTATGTAGCATATCCACTAAAATACTTCTCGGTACATAAGTATTTTTTTTATTTATCTATTTGGTCAGTTAAATTTTTGCAATTTTTAAATTTCGTTTGACAAGAAAATAGAAGATAATTTTATTTACCGACTTCAAAAAAGGTGGAGGTTCTCAATTCGACTGTATTTTTTATGTGTGTTGCCTTAGAACTTTTGTCCGTTCTTCTCCACGTAGGCTTATCCGAAAGGATGGTAGAATCACTTTATTAAGATCCAGCCGTAGTTGTCCCCCAGCGACGCCCTGAGCACAAAAAAAGCCTCAGAACTTTTTACTAGGTGAACCGATTTTGAAGATTTTTTTAAATTTGATAGATGTTGCTTGTAATGTGTCTTATTTAATTTGATCAAGATCTAATAACTTCGGCGACATACAACAGAACTCTTCAATAAATGACGGCAAGTCTTTCGGGTTTGCCGCAATCGCATATGCGCATATGCCGCAATCGCATATGTGTTATTTAGTGTTTACACCATTTCATAACATAACATCACGCTGGTACGCTTTAAAGGGGTACGCAGATGTGTACAGTTCACCCTGGTACACTCTACACCGGCTGTGTTCAAGTTTCATGTTATTCGGGTAATCTCTATAATCTACTCTATAATGCCCACATGTAAGGCGAAATTTACCTGTGGGCATTAAAGAGTAGATACCACAACTAAAAAGTGAAAAATAAAACCTTTTTGTAAAACAATATAACCACTACAAAGTGAAAAATAACTTCAATTTCGGCAGTCGGTGTCAAAAATCAAAGAAACAAAAACAAGATTACCGACTGCCGAAATTGAAGTTAGTTTTCTTTTAGTAGTGTTTTTATTTGGAAGTCGGTTGTATTTTTTTGTAAAATATTTTTTTCAGAAAGAATGTCATTTAGTTATTGGCATCGAAATCTTCAACCAAATTATTGGTATTTTTATAGCAGCTGTTAAATGCGTTGATATTATTTGAAATGGCGAGCAGGATGGCCAAACAGGCTCTAGTCATAACACCAGTTTCTCTGGGAAAAGTTCAACCTCTCGTTTAAATAAATGGCTGGTAACAACTTTACTAACTTCCTGCCCATGTTACTCGGGGTCGGCGCGATATGTTTTCTAATTCCATACCGTCCTGTCATATCGTGTCACGCTATCACTGTCTCCCTTTTCTTTCAAGTCACTCCTCAAACAGTCCATCCATCTTTTCTTTGGTCTTCCCCTCCCTCTCCATCGATCCACACTTATATTCATAACTCTTTTAGTAACATACGTTTCATCCCTCCTCATCACTTGACCATACCTGGACAATCGGTTTCCTTTCAACATTTCTGTCACTGGCGCCACTTTTAAACTTCCTCTAATATACTCATTTCTCACTTTATCGATTGTCGTCACTCCGCATATCTATCTCAAGATTCTCATCTCAGCTACAAACAGTCTCTTTTCACCATCTTTTTCACAGCCCAAAATTCTGATCCATACAGTACGACAGGATTAATAACGGACTGGTAAATTTTGTCCTTTAACTTGGGGGGCAACCGTAGCTCGCAAGTTGTTCCAGGCTGGTGACAACTAAGGATTATATTATGAAAACTGGTATGCAACGTATTTTAGTAATTATTTTCTGGAATGTCGCTTTCTCTGATATTTCAAACCTTGATATATCACAAGGTATTTTGTTACCTTGTAACAAAATACCTTGTGATATATTAAAACTAAATGAAAGAAAATTTAAAACTTTTGTTAAAAGCACACTTTGTAAACAAGCATATTACAAATTAAATGAGAATTTTAGATGATTATATTCAAGACTAGCTGTCCCACGTGGCTTCGCTCCCGTCAACTGGCTACGTACCTACCCTACCCTACACCTACCCTACACCTACCCTACACCTACCCTACACCTACCCTACACCTACCCTACACCTACCCTACACCTACCCTACACCTACCCTACACCTACCCTACACCTACCCTACACCTACCCTACACCTACCCTACACCTACCCTACACCTACCCTACACCTACCCTACACCTACCCTACACCTACCCTACACCTACCCTACACCTACCCTACACCTACCCTACACCTACCCTACACCTACCCTACACCTACCCTACACCTACCCTACACCTACCCTACACCTACCCTACACCTACCCTACACCTAATATTCTTTCCCGTTTTTGCAACATTTTTCATTTATGCTCCGCTCCTATTGGTCGTAGCGTGATGTTATATAGCCTATAGCACTCAAGAATAATGTAGCTTTCTACCAGTGAAAATTTTTTTAGAATTGGTTCATTAGTTCCAGAGATTACCCCCTACATACAAACTTACAAACTTACAAATTTTACCTCTTTATAATATTAATAGGTGCCGTACTACAGGTATGTGCCCGACCCAGTTCTCGAGAATGGCAATATCACATTGTACTGGGATCGGTCCATCATCACTGACAGGACTATTATCGCTAATAAGCCGGATATAGTGGTGGTGGACCGAATCGAGAGGCGTGCAATGATTGTTGACATAACTGTCCCGCATGACGGGAACCTCGTGAAAGCCGAGAAAGATAAGCAAATCAAGTATCTTGACTTGGCTCGCGAGGTTGTCGACATGTGGGATGTGGACACAGCGATCATTGTACCGATAGTCGTGTCAGCCAATGGCTTAATAGCCACGAGCCTCGACCAACACCTTAGGAGGCTCTCGTTAGGCGGCTGGATCAAGGACCTGATCCAGAAAGCAGTATTGCTGGACACGGCTCGCATTGTTAGGAGGTTCCTCTCTCTGGAGCCCTGACCGCCGGTAGCTTGGACCCTGTTCCCGATACCGGTGGGCCTCTATTTTTTATATTTTTAAATGTTTTTCTATTTTTGTGTTTTGTAAAAATATTTAAAAATGTAATTGATAAGAAAAGAGTTGAATAAAGGAGATGATATTAGTAATATATTAGTATTAGTATAGATAAGATATTCATGTTTGGAAACATGCTGGTCCTGCTCCATAGGGCAGTGTTCAGAGTAGAAAAAATCAAACTGGCTACTTTATATTATATTCATAATTATAGTAATGCCTTATTGTATTTTTTTCTTCTTTTTTTTTCAGAATTTGCGCACTATTCCGTTGTAGTTGAATTAGGTAATTTATCTTTGGTTGCAATATTTTTAAGTATGTGAGAACCATGTTCCTATTTATCAAATGAATGAATTTGCCTGTTAGTGATTGTAATACTTTATATAGTTACAGTTTAGATGCATCGTCCTCACGTATATGAATTATCGTATGTATGTAAATGTTACAAACACTTTTTTTTAAAGAGTAATGGCGTTTCTAGTCCGTTCTTATCCATAACAAGCTATTTTTATGAATGGACGGTAGAATCTATTATTATTAAATTTATTTTTTTGACGTTCATAAGTGCCGTTAAATGGCCTAATTGAAATAAAGAAGTTTTATTGTTGTTGTTGCGGTTTTTAAATATTTTTAGTAATGTATTTTACCTTTTTGTATTCTAGTACTCTACTTTTATATATTTACTAGCTTCTGCCAGCGGCTTCGCCCGCGTGAAAGTCGAAATTTTTCCCGCAGGATCATATTCCCGGGATAAAAAGTACTCAATGTGCTATTCCTGACTATAATCTATCTCTGTGCCAAATTTCATCCAGATCGGTGAATGCCGAAAATATTCCCGGGATAAAAAGTATCCTATGTACTACGAGTATTCCAGACTATTCATCCAGATCCGTCCAGCCGTTTGAGCGTGAAGAAGTTACAAACATACACACTTACACAGACTTTCGCCTTTATAATGCTAGTGTGATGTAATACATTAATTGTTGTAATTCCTAGATCATCCCACGGGAACACTATTTTTTCGGCATTAAAAGTAGTATATTGTGTTAATCCGGCCTGTTAGGTATTTTCATACCAAAGGACATGGCTAAATAAAGTATGGACGATTGCCCTAGCAATGTATAACTATTTTAACTAGTAATATGTAATTCTGAATAGCTGAATATTAGTATTTAGTATGAAAAAAGTTACAGACACTTTTTATATCGTCACAATCCTGAAAATAAAATCGTAGAAACTCCTACATTAATAGGTATACAAACTTGTAAAAGAATAAGATTTTGCTATGATACTTTATTAAGGCGTTTAGAGGAGCTCGTGGCTTAATATTAACAGCCGCACAGGTCGATCTTCAAGGTTAAGCAACGCTAGCCAAGGTCATTCCGTGGTTCCATCGTGTACATAGCGAGTTTTCTTCGTGCCTTGGGAAGCTAGATAAGCCGTTGGTCCCGGCTGTCATTTGAAGATCTGTCATCTGTCAATACGCAATTGAAACTTAAGATCATACTTGCTCTGTAATTACTTACTTACTACCCGGCAAAAGGAACATCGTTCAAAGTGAGTTCCCACGACACCCCTAACATGTTTTTTTATTTGGTTCTAATCGAATCAAGTGTAATCTAGAAGAATCGACTGTTACTTTTTAGTGACAGCACTATTTATGTGCCGTTTCTTTCCAGATTTTGCCAATAATTTCTAGAAATCAGATAAATGCAAAGAAAACAACATCTATGGTTCTATCTCTAATGTTTTAATATGTATAGCGAAAGGTACAAAAATAAATAATAATGAATACTGTTCGTTTCGATTTACGCAAATGTCTTTATAAGTAGGTTTATTGACTACAATTTTTCGTAGAACGGAATCGCTTCTTGTCAAACAAAAATATGAAAAACTTTTAATTATTTGATTAATTCACGAAAGTTCTAGAAGAATTAAAAAACTGTAATAATTCAATAATTAATATTTCAGATGTATTGCGATAGGTACAAAAATAAATAATAATGAATACTGTTCGTTTCGACTTACGCAAATGTCTTTAAAAGTAGGTTTATTGACTACAATTTTTCGTAGAACGGAATCTTATGTTATTCTTGTCAAACAAAAAAACATGGAAAAACTTTTAATTGTTTGATTAATTCGCGACAGTTCTAGAACAATAATAAAACTGTAATAATTCATTAATGAATATTTGAATGTTACGAGCTAGTGAAAAAATTCTTTACATTCTGGGATAAAAAGTATCCTATGTGCTATTCCTGACATTAATCTGTCTCTGTGCCAAATTTCATCGAGTTCCGTCCGCCGTTTGAGCGTGAAGAAGTAACAAACATACACACTCACAGACTTTCGCCTTTATAATATTAGAGTGATGTGATTGTGATGTAGTATATTAATTATTGTAATTCCTTGATGATCCTAAGGGAACACTATTTTTTCGGAATTAAAAGAAGTATATTGTATTAATCCGGCCTGTTAGGTATTGCCATACCAAATTTCATCCAAATCCGTGAAAGCCGAAAATTATCCCGAGGGCACAAATTCCCGGGATAAAAAGTATCCTATGTGCTATACTAGACTATTCATCCAGATCCGTCCAGCCGTTTGAGCGTGAAGAAGTAACAAATATACTCACATACTTTCGCCTTTATAATATCAGTGTGATATATGACAAACAAAATTATATGTATTAATGCAGTTTTAAGTTTTTTTTTCCTTTTTTATAACGCCACAATTAACAGTAATATGGTCGACTTTATTATCTAGATAAGTTAATTACTCGGATTGATTTGTAATGGATATTTGCTGAACACTCAGTAGAGATTCTGTACCTTTATATCACCTTACAGAATAGGTTTGCAGCCGCCGTCTCGCACGATCGCTCGCAACTGTAAAGTAAATAGGATGAATAGTTTTACATCTAAGATGTCAAACATTCAATATTTGTTTGTAAATATAAATCGTGATCGTTGAGTGCAATGGACAAGGAAATGTTGGTAACGTTGATCACGATTGCAATAAGAAATATGCCAGCTACTGTCCTGTAGGTGAAAATAGATCAGAATTGGTCGATAGTCTTTTTAAAACGAATCCCAATAACAATGAATCGACTACTTCTTGTTCGTTTTAGAATATTCTTCTCACCAAAATGTAGGCTGTAGCAGGTTCTTCTTATTCTTCAATCCGTATCTATTAACTTACTCTGCAGCAGCCTAGCAGGTCAACCTTTCTAAATAGGCGGGATGGTCATCATCGTAATCCACAGCCCGAATTCGCTACTGGTGATAAGCATAGGCCTTTCTTTTCGTATGCCATTCCCCACGTTCCTATGCGAGATGGTGATATCACAATGGTAGGAATACTAAAGGGTGCTTAAATAAACTACACCTCATAGGCATTATCTCTCAAAGTCGATGTTGTTTTTAAGTTGTGCACACATATGTTGATCGTCCATTGATAGTTTACTTTTTCGCTAATCCGATCTTATAGTCTAACCTATTAGACACTTACTTTTAATTTGATTTCTATTACTATTGCAGTCATTTAAACTACGCATGAATAACGATGACGCCACTTAGGACACTTTTTATTTTACATTTCGAAAACTAATTACTTACCTTCCTGTCTCTGCTGACCAGTTTTATTTGATTGAAAGTATATTAGAACAGCCAATTATTATTTCAGCAGCATTTCGAATTTAATATTACAATGAAGACCACTTAACTTTTTTACAAAACGTAAGCCAATCAACACCTGGGGCGTTGGTTGATGTTGTAAATGAGGATCGGCAACCTCACTGATAAATATGTAACAATTATTTTCATAACAAAACTGGTGATTATTGCGGTCTTTGAGGGAATCTGTGGCATTATCTTCTGCTTCTTCTGAGCTTTGCTCTTGACAGAGCGGTCGTGGTCACGATGCATTTTGTTAAATCGCAGGTGTTTTTGTTACTGGCCTCTTTTCTTTGTTTTACTCCTGTGATCTGAATTTCTGTAATATAACTTGGAGATGGTTAAGCAAGCCTAGAGGTTCATGGATTAAATTAAAGAAGATCTAATACATGTTTGACTAATTTGTATGTGTAAACTACCTTATTGGATCTTGAAAATCGCTTAGGCCGTCTAGGCTTCAGCAATTTTGGGTTAACTATGTAGTTAATAGTTAAGTTGGTAACTGTAGCATAGTCGAAGGTTGAATTTGCTGCTGTTACGAATGTCCAATTAAAACTAACAGACAATCATAATAAAAGAAGCAAGTCAAAGGCATTCCAACCTTTTCAGACTCATAAAAAATAAGGCAAGTGTTACATCAGTCCTAATAATTATTGCACATTGCGCAAAATGATCTTGCCCGAAATCCAAATTAATTTTAATTTCAATTTCTATGTTACTATTTCATTGTCAAGTTGGCCAATCGATGTTTTTGTTGGCAAACAATGGAAGTAGATAATCATCTATAGTAGATAGATTTTAAGTTTCTCCGATCATGGCTAGTGTGGAAATCGGATCGGAAGTAACAATTATTTGTTGATGGCGACGGAACAAAATCATCAAGTTTGATGGAGTTTTTTGTTGTGCGTTTTTTTGCGTACCGTCAGCCATTTTGGTTATGAAACTCCTGAGTGAACGTTATGCTTAATCGGATTAGAGTTCAAATTGTTGCAATCAGAAAAGTAGCTACGTCCTGAAATTTGGTTCTTTTGGTAAAATAGTTACGATAAACTTAAATGAAAAGAAACAAATTATAATTTTGTCAATAATTTTATTTCACTGTGTTAGTAAACAAATCGATACATCTAAAGCAACAGAGTGCGATATTTATGTTAATCGTAATACCGTCCAAGTTACTACTTATTTTAATTATTATTTACAATAATATTAAATTAAAGTATATCCTTACATTTAAATTTTGCAAAGAAAAAAACAATTTGCATTTTTGTCGGAAACTTGATTACAAAACAGTTTATTTTACACAAGTAATTATTATGAAAATTAATTTTAGAACAGATATTTTTTGTACGAAAAAAAACTAAATGTAAATTAAATATTAACAAAACCTTAGTTTCATATCTTATGCTTTTAAATATGGCACAAATATTATCGACTAGTTATTAGATAGTTAATAACTTTCAAAAGTCTTTTATTTTTCGTTAAAAAATAGTGTGTACGGTGATGTACATTTTTTGTGTTACCTACATATATAGCAAACAGAATAATTTACTAAACAGAATCTACAAACCTTAACAGATATTACAAAAAATACACTTCTTTTACAATTCATTAGCCTTAAATTAAACAGTTCGGAAGTACAAAATAAAATAATAACAAAAGAAAATAATTTAAGTAACACAATAAACCCACCACCAATAAAAATCTAACTTACAGAACTAATTAATAAGTCTTTATCAAATGGTCTGACACAAAAGGCGTGAACTCAGGATCTTTAATTTTCTTTTTCTTATGTAACGGACAACTTTTCTGCCTTTGCCCTGTTTCTGACTTATTATGTGTCAATTTAAAATGGCTAGATAATGACACACTTTTTTTTCGATGTTCAATTTTTTGGCAATTGTTTTTATTTAAAATTTTGTCCCCACCGTTCGCGGTCAGACCACTATGCAGTGTGTTTTGCCCTAATATTCTAGAGTCTAATTGGTTTTGTTTTAATTTGTTCGTGTAGTCTGCTGACACTTCTAGTTGGCTGTGATGTAAACACGTTGAGGTGATCTGAAATTATAACGTCGAAAGTTACTTACTAATATAAATAGCAAATATTTCTGGACTGAAGTCACAAACAGTTTCATAATAAGCAGTTTGTATTTTATTTAATAATGAAATACAAGAAAAAAAGAAGAATTTATCAAACGCTGCGATCCCAAGTAACATAGGACAAAGACTGGTAGAAAAAAAAGGGTATGGTATGGTAAGGGTAGGGTGGTAATAATATTCGGGGGAGTGACGTCTTACCATCAGTAATAGGGGAGCTGTAAGAAAAAGAAAAGGGGATGAGCAGGAACTTACAGGTGTCGAGTGATGCCTCGGCCTCGCGTACAGCGCGGCGCGCTCCGCCAGCTCGCTGCGCAGGCGCCACGCGCGCGCTGCCAGCAGGCGGCGGCTGGCGGGCTGCCCGTCACCACGGACGCCGTGCCATCTACAATTAACAATACAAGATAAATTAATAATGACCATAATTACATGGTCATCATCAGCCTATTAATGATCCCACTCCTGGGACACAGGCCTCCTCTCTGACTCTGTGAGAGGGATTTTTTTTTTTTTTTTTTTTATTATTGATAGGCTCGCGCTTGACCACTATCTCACCTGATGGTAAGTGATGATGTGGTCGACGATGTAGCGCGCTTACCTAGAAGAAACCTATTCACTCTTGACTTAAAGACTCCCAGGTTGTAGCTCTCAGGAAATACAGACTCCGGCAGGGAATTCCACTCCTTAGCTGTACGCATAATGAAAGTATTCCCAAAACGTTTGGTGCGTATGGGTGGGATGTCCACCATGTACCGATGACACATCGCCGTACGTCTTGTAGTCCGATGATGGAAAGGGCTAGGAGGAATTAGTTCATGCAATTCCAACGCACACTCCCCGAAATGTAACCGATAAAAAACCGACAGACTGGCAACTTGGCGCCGATGTTCAAGGCTCTGGAGCCTAGACTCGACCAATATCTCATTGCCGATGAGCCTCTTGGCCCGCTTTTCGATCGACTCTAGTGCATCCAGCTGGTACTTGGCAGATCCGTCCCAGAGGTGAGAGCAGTACTCCATGCATGACCGAACTTGCGCTTGATACAAGTTGAGCAGCTGTTCTGGCGTGAAGTACCGTCTCACCTTTGCAAGGATCCCCAACTTTTTGGCAGCCAGTTGAGCTTTTGCCTCAATGAATGGACCAAAATTGAGGGTCGATGTCAACGTAACGCCAAGAAGCTCGAGATGGTCCGTTATCGGCACGGTCACACCGCGGAAAGTAGGAGCCGGGTGGAATTGGCTCCTTTTCGCGGAAAAAAGACACGCCTGGGTTTTAGCAGCATTAAACCTGACCAGATTGGCATCGCCCCATTCGGAGACTGCCTGCAAGGACAAGTTCAAGCGCTCCACCATGGCCTCCCGGAGAGACTGGACCTGAGGCCCGGTAGCACGCGCGTTGGACAAGTATCTCTCAGCAACAGTGCTGTCGTCTGCATACCCAAAAGTGCCGGGTTTTAGCAGATCATTTATGTGCAACAAGAACAATGTTGCTGAGAGTACCGACCCCTGAGGGACCCCGGCGTTGATATCCAGTTGGTCAGACGAGCGGCCATCAATAACCACTCGTATAGACCGGTCCCTCAGGAAGTCTGCGATCCAATCGCACAGACCACCGGGCAGACCGAATGACGGAAGCTTACCAATAAGGCTCTCATGCCAGACCCTGTCAAAAACCTTCGAGATGTCGAGGGAGACGGCAAGCGCTTCCCCGTGCCTCTCGATGGCTTCACTCCATATATGAATGGCATACGCTAGAAGATCCCCAGTTGACCGATTTCGGCGGAAGCCATATTGGCGGTCACTGAGGATGTCGTTAGCTTCTAGGTATGCCAGGAGCTTGGAGTTGAGCACCCGTTCCATACTCTTACAGAGGATGGACGTTACTGAGATGGGTCTATAGTTGGCCGGGTCAGCCCGACTGCCCTTCTTGGGCACAGGCTGAACGTTAGCTTGCTTCCAAGCGTTCGGTACTTTTCCAGTCTCATATGAAAGGCAAAACAGGCGAGTCAGGATCGGAGACAGTTCAGGCGCACAAGTTCTTAGAACAATTGCCGGTACCCCGTCGGGGCCACTAGCCTTGTTCACGTCAAGATTCCGCAGCACCCTACGGACGTCTTTTTGATGGATGCGAATGTCCGACATACTCGTCTCGCATCCATCAGGAGATGGAGGGGGCCGCGCGTTACCAGAATCCAGGCGTGAGGATTCCGCAAAAAGAGAGGCAAACAAGTTTGCTTTCTCCTCAGCGGAGTGGGCCAGCGTTCCGTCGGGTTTCAGCAGTGGTGGTAGTGAGGGCCGGCAGAAGTTCGATTCGACCGACTTAGCCAGGGACCAGAACGCTTTACTACCGGCTGGATAGGAAGCAAGTTTGGACCCAATACGGCTTATGTGGTCGAACCGAGCCCTTCGCAATACCCTCTTGCAGGACTTGGCAGCCCTATTGAAGGCTCTCTTCCACTGGCTCACGTCGCTAGCTTTGCGCGTCCGAGCGTCGACCCAAGCCAGGTACGCCTCATGTTTCAGCGTGTTGACACGATTGCACTCGGCGCCAAACCATGGCCGGTCAACACTAGACATTGCTACGTCAGAGAACGGAATGAAGTACTCCATTCCCTGACGCAACACGTCCGTCACGGCGTCCGCGCACGACGAAGGATCAGCCGAAGAAAAGCAAATGGGCTGCCAAGTATAAGATGCGAAGAAAGAACGCATCCCATCCCAATCTGCTGACCTGTACCGCCAAACCCGCCGAGTGCCTCTTGGGCTGGGATCGGGCGGGGAGTAGACGGATACAGACTTCACCAGACAATGGTCGGAGCTACCCAAAGGTGAAGATACCGACACAGAGTAGCGGTCTGGATCTGTTGTCAGCAGAAGGTCCAAGCAATTGGCAGTGTGCGAATGAACATCCGGCACCCTTGTTGCTCCCTGGACCAGCTGGGCGAGATTTAACGCAAGCGCAAGCTTTCGCGTCTCTCGCCCAGCATGATCAGTGCACTGGTATGGGAAGAGCCACTCCTGGTGGTGGGCATTGAAATCCCCCAGTATCACTAATTGGGCAGAAGGGTACCGCTGCTGTGCCATATCAGCCGCCTCACACAGATGTTCCGTGAGCCTGGTTGTCTCCTGATCTCCACTGTGCGATCGGTAGACACAGGCGTAGATAATTTTATCCAGGCCTGTGTCCACCAGTGACCAGAGCACAGAAAACCTGGAGTCCTCAAGGTTACGGAGACGCCGATAACAGATGTCGTCTCGGGCGTACATGCATACACCCGCGCGTGGTATAAAATTGTGCTCCAGGGTAAACCCTGGGTATGATAAGTACGACACGTCTGACGGACATCCGATCTGCGTCTCCGAAAGGAAAAGAAGAGCTGGTCTATCAGTCTCCAGGTGGTGATGGACTGCTTCGAGATTAGAGTGCAGCCCTCTTATGTTGCTGAGGTGCACTTTGAGTGACAGGGAGTGCTGCCGCTGTACAGCTTTTATTTTATTTTTCCTTTGCATACTTGAGTGAAAAAAGGTGAGGAGAAGGCAGTGAGATGAGGTTCCACGCTGGCAACCTACAGACACGCACTGACAGGACGCTATCAATGGGGGACTGATCTGGAGATCGCGGGGACGCCCGAGCCCCCCCGGGAATGTCCATCGGGCCCTGTCTTCTGGTCGCCAACCAGCACGATGGTGCATTCCGGGATTTTTCGACAGTTGGCGGGGCAGCCTTTCGTGTGTGGCTGGCACACTACTTGGGCCCCCAACTACCTGCGGTCGGCCAGCGGCGCACCGTGCCTCAATGGGCCTTAATCCACCACGCGGGCCTAGTGCAGGTTGGTGGATATCACATGTCTTCGAATTTTTGTAGTGGTGATGAAATAATTTTACATAAAGTAAAGCGCCTGCCTGGGTTCGAACCCACGACCTACAGCTTGTAAGTTGCGGCCGTTAACATTGGGCCATGGTCCATGGTACTTGGTCCGATAGATTTGGCGTTGCAGTAAACCCCAATAAGTGTCAGGCAATCATCATTGGGAGTCCTCGAAGCATAACCAAAGTGGATGGTGCAACTTCCTCACCTGTTTTATTCGACAGTACGATAGTCCCGTTTAGCACTGACGTTAACGATCTAGGTTTACATATTGAAAGAACCCTGAACTCAAGTTGCTAGTGTTAGTTAGAAGGTTACTGAAACGCTCCGGGCTCTGTATCGTCTGAAAATCTTCATCGAACACAAAGACAATGCTTGTGCACCCTAATATTTCCTATCATCGATTATGGTGACGTGTGCTACTATGATCTGAATGCAGATCTCCTCAATACATCTGCGACAACCACAGTAAAAATCTACGCTCATCAAATAACCGCCTTCTTCAATGTCCTACTCCCCGCACTGACTTCATTCATTGTTCTTTCTTCATTCAGTCTATTTCTCTGTGGAATACCGTCCCCCAGGAAATCAGGATGGCAACCAACCGATTAACCTGCAAAGTCAAAGTTCGCGAGCACATTGGTAAGAAGTTGGCAGTAATATCGTCACAGCGCTATTTTTTTCCCTATTGTCTATTTCAACTATTTTTTAAGTAGTACCTGTATTTAGCTTAATTGTTTTAGTATTTATTGTATAATTAAATTGTGTTTATTTATAGCTTATAATTTTGGCCTTGTATTCAAATCCATTTTACTACCGTAATTGCACCTACCACTATTTTGTATCTCCATCACCCAAAGGTTGACTGGTAGGAAATGCCTAAGGCATTAAGTCCGCCTCTGTACGTTTATGTGCTTAAAGTAAAATAAATAAATAAGTGTACGCGAATAGTTGAAAAGAAGAAATATAAGAGGAAATGGTAGGTAACAATGAAAAGTTGTGTGAAAATAAGTTGTCAGTTGGCATGGTATGGGCTGCAGACGGATGAGAAACATGCAGTGAGGATAGTTTTGAGTGTGTACGTGGATGGCTTATAAGCCATCCACGTACACACTCCATGGCTTATAAGAGAAAGGGAAGACAGGTCAACATGGACAGAGTAGAAAGATAAGAAAAGAAGGGTGACTACAAGATGATGGTTACAATCTATATGTTTGTAAGAAGGCGTTTTGTGGAAAAGTGGCGACAGTTGAAATGAGATAAAAGTAGGGGCAGGAATGTTTAGGTCAATCTACTCTGATCTACACCAATCACTTTTGTAGTGCCGCAGTATTACCTGACCAGCAGCTGCAGTAGCCTGCTGTACTGCCCCGCGGTGCGCAGCGCGAGGCTCGCGGCGCGCAGTGACGTCACCTCTCCCCTCGCACTGCCTCGCTCAGCGCTGAACGACAACCGCATGGCTCGCGTGTAGTACTCTAGAGCTATCGGCAGGAGACCTGGAATGGAGAACAGGACTGTGTTAGCAACTATTGGAATATATGGATTCCTAAACCTATTCCAGTCATAAAGCGATTGCTTGAATTAATTCATCAGGCAATGTATTCAAATTTTATTTGTCATGGATCTGCAATTCTGTAGTAAGGAATGGGTTTAGACTCACCTCTATCCCTAAACCAGTTGCCGTAAAGTAAATAGTGTTCCCAATTCCTCGGCTCCAATTCTAGCAGTTTGTCTAAAACTCCTCTCTTCTCGTCTTCTGGTTTAAGCAGCAAAAGTTCGAGGTATGCTTGAACGAACCTCGGCTCCAAAGATATGCAGCGTTCCAGCATCTTGAGAGATTCTGGTATTCGATTCTTCTTTCTGGAAAGTAATGGAATAAAGGTTATTGATATAATTTTGGGCTGCTTAAAATATAACTTATTGAGAAACATCGCTCAGTAAAACTGGCTTTTTTATAGTCCTTGAAATGAATGATTTTCTACAGTTTGAATGTTTTATGAAAGTGGAGACCTTGTTCACTAATCCTATCATCTTCCAACCCTTGTCCCATATCACGTGGGGTCGACAAAACATGTTTTGCTATTATGCCTGTATATTGAGAGGATAGTTAATCAAATCAATAGTGGTAAATCATCCAATGACTTTTCCCGCTCTGGGTAAAGGGGGTAGGCGTGTCAGACTTTTACTGACTAAGACCCATCCCTGTTGCTTCAGTTGCTTGTGCTAGGGCCGCGGTAACACTCTTTCAAATTGATCCGCGACCCAGACAGGCAACAGCCCTGGCGGGCCCTGTCACTTTTGCTGACATCTCTTTGAGGCGCGCGTGGAACACTGTGCACCGTAAACTCGGCGTAAACACGGCAAGACGGCGAGCTACCCATTACTTGCCGTCCGCAAGCCCGCGCCTACGGTGGCCGGGAATCGGCTTGCGACTGCTGACGCCCGGGGCGTCTCCTGCGGTGGATACTTGCTAACTTGGAATTTTATTTTCATTCAATACCTACCACACATTTTGTGTACTAAGAAAGAAATCAGTAACGTCTGGGGCGTCTGGGTTATTGTTCTATTGAGTACACATAATAATATCAAGCTGAGTAATCATATGCCAAACCCGAGAGTTGTAATAGGTAGGCAGTTGATTGGTAGGTGTGGCCAATTTTGAGTTTGAGTCGAATATGGAATACGGGCCTGAGTACAAATGCTAGTGCTGCACAGGGGGTGACCAAAGCTCTTAGAGTAAGATTATTTTGAGTGTATGTAAGGGACAGATATATATGACTTGTATACATCTGTCACTTACGCGATCTCAAAATAACCTTACTCTAAGAGCTTATGGTCACCCCCCTCCCCAGATGTCTCTATGTTGAAGTGTTTATAAAAAAATCAGCAGATGCATAGTAAAAATGGAATTCCAAATATACGAACCTGTATAATTTAGCCAGATTATAATGAGCATTGACATGATCCCTGTTGTACTTGAGAGCTTGTAAGAAGTGGTGTTCCGCTCTTCCTGATGCCAGCACTAACGTGCCAAGGTTGTTATGAGCACTTGCATAGCTTGGCCATAGTCTGAAACAACAGAATTTCATTTAGATCATGTATGGGCAAAATGGGTACATGCCCGGACAACACTTGCATTTACATGTAATACTGGGATGGTAGTATTACATAGATATGCAAGTTGCTAGTACCTAAATTAAGACGACGACTAACGCCAACGACCTTGAGGGAACAAAACGCGCACTCGTTTCACACCCGCGCGACCCAAAATAGTCTAATATAACATATATTTTTTTTCAAAAAATTACGACTAGCCATTTCTTCGTGATTCTCATTTGAAAATCAGCTACTCAAGGGAATCGGCGCCTTAACATTGAATAATGAAAGTATTAGAATTTTTATTTCTAGGACACGCTGGTCTCCTAACGATGTTTTCCTTCACCTTTTATACATGTGACATTCACCAACCTGCACTGGGCCCGCGTGGTGGATTACGGTCCATACCCTCTCACAGAAAGGAGGCCTGTTTCCCAGCAGTGGGCACATTAAAAAGGCTGTTGATGATGATGATGAATGAAAGTATAGGTCTAGTCATCTAGTCTATACATACAGTAAGTCTTGTTATAGGGTGCAGAGCGATAAGGACAGTGCTAATGATAATGCCATGGATTCAAATGTAATGAATAGTGTTGTCTGAATATAATTCGTAACATACAAAATAGTTAAGGAGCCAAACAATACTTACTTCAAGGCCTCCTTGTAGTGTTTGATGGCGTTCTCTTGTTGCTCAATATCTTTTAGGAAGTTCGCGAAGTTGTAATGCAACTTAGCGTTGTGCGGCAACACAGACAGGTCCGCTCTGGAAAATAAAACAAATAAAAAGTTCAATGAAATGTCTGTATTGCATATTACCTACAGTACAGGATATTACTTAGTTAATTTGGAAAACTTTTACTTTGTAATTTTATTGGATTGGCGCGGAGTAAAGAGTCAACCAGTTAGTACGATCCCAGATTTACCATAACATTTTTTGGAGTTATAGTGTGGCAGAAGATTTATTATTAATTTTCGCTTTTTTATTAATAGTAATTGGTTGTAGATTATCTCACCCACCTAGGGTTTGCGTACTACCTTCATCTATCTTATTAGACTTTTCAGAAAGTCAAAAATTCACGAGTCACCTATCATCTTCTCATTGAATAAAATACCAAATCTCCAGATTGAAAAATATGTGTATATTAAAGACATTTGTTTTTTTCTGCCAGATTTGCCCTCCTTTCGATCTTAGTACTAATCTTACAGCGTCTCCCTAGTCCACCACTCCCTACACCTGAGGTGTGTCCTGGCTACTCCACCAGTTACCAGCACAGCTACTGCCAGGACTAGCAGTCTACTGCCATTGCTGCGATGCCAATTATCATCCAAACGGTGATGATTAGTACTGACCTTAACAGCGTCTCTCTAGTCCTCCAGTCTCTGTTCCTGAGGTGTGTCCTGGCGACTCCTCCAGCCACTAGCACAGCCACTCCAAGGACTAGCAGTCTACTACCATTACTGCGACGCCACATCATCTGGACGCCATAAACTGTGATGATTACTGAGCCGACACTGAAATGTGTACAAAATAATTGCATAAAGTTGTATTTTCTATTTTCAGTATTGGTAGACTCGCGTGTGACTACTATCTCAACTGATGGTAAGTGATGATATTGTCAACGTAGACCACGCTTCCCTAGGAGTAAACTATTCACTCTTGACTTAAAAAAACCCTAGGTGATAGGATAGCTGCTAACTGCCCAACACTATAAAATATTTTTTTAAAGTGTTGGGCAGTTTTGAAGGTATTAACCTTCGACCATCCAAAAACTTACTTCTCCATATTCCATCGCACCGCACAGAGACGCGACGCCAGATTGTTTTCTTGCTATATTGTTGGTTTTCACATTTATATTACATATTATGGCGTGGCACGACCTTTTGAGACCCACTGACTCTCAGAAAAATTACAAACAATACACAAAATTAACTGTGTTTATACGTTTATCTGAAGGATTGGCTAGATGTAGCAAGAGACAAGGAAAAATGGAAAGACGGAAAGGAGGCCTTTGCCCTGCAGTGGGACGTAACAGATTCATAAAAAAAAAAAAAGCTGTGTCTCATCTGCGACGCTTGATAAGTTCATCATGGTTCACCTGCGATAATTTACCATGTGATTTTCATTGTTCTTTTATATTCTGTCATCACACACAACCTATATTTTTTATTTTGTACACCTACCACTGTTGTGTCCTTTTTAACCCAAAGGGTGACTGATAGAGAATGCCTTCCTGCATTAATTCTGTCTATGTATCCCCATTGTACAATGGTGATACATAGGTTTAGATAAATAATTAATAAATAAACAAAAGCTCATAGATCGCAAAATGATCCCTGCAATCGTAATTGGGATCGGTGCCTAACTCCACTAGAAGATTTTGGGAACCGCGACAAGCATTTGAATCCTTGATGCTTTCTTGGTCATTGCTTAGTTTAGGAAGGTTAATTACAGCGTGTTCAACCGTTTGTCCTCCTACGCCTGATCTTTCCTTCATGTCGGATTGTGGTTAAAATTCGGTGTGGAGGTCTATTTTTATTATTACAGCAAGGTATGTGGTAATTACCTGGGCATATACAGCACCCGCTCTGCTACCACGAAGCCCACAGTGACGAGCAGGTTGGAAGCTGGCAGGTACGGTATCACCAGCAACATCAACCCAACTACAGCGGGCGTGTGGCGTTGGAGCTGGCAATTATGAATGAAAATTGTAGATTAGTAGACAAGTCCCTTCAAAACACTGCAAAATCAAGATCTTTAATCAAAGGTTATAGTTATAGTGTATAGTTTCGTTCTCTGCGTCACGCAGAGGTTGACTGGTAGAAAATAGTCAAGGCATTAAGTTCACCTCTGTACGTTTGGGTGCATGAAGCCATAAATAAATAAACAGTTACATCATTCAGTTTTCTGCTATTGTCAGAACTACAAGGAATGAAAACTACTTTGTACCTCTAAATCCATCAGACACCGATACGACAGCGCCAACAACGCAATGAAAGCTGCACACGTCAGCAGATTCCTGGGATCCCACCCGCTGGTTATTAGCGGCACCGAGCCCATCTGCCAGTCGTGGCTGAGCGTCCACGGACACAAGAGCAGCCACCAGTTGAATGCTGCTAGGTAGCAGAAGGTCATCAATCTGGAAACATAGTAGTTTTTTTTTAAGGAACAAAATATTGAGACCAAATTTAATTGAAGAAAGACCACGCACGGATATAACAGTCTACCTATGCGTTGTAGTACTGCACGAGTCATAATAGGTACATTGCTGAATTAAAGTAACAGTAAATTTTAAGGGCACATTGGGCTAAAAGAAAGATTCTCATTTATCTGTTGCTCACCGTAGGTACTAATCCTAATGCCGCCTCCACAAGCTTGTTGTTTGCCACAAACAGTGGTGAACAGCAAACTCGTGCCGAACACTGACCACAATCACCCAACACAAACACGGCAACCACATGCTTGGCGAACGTGCTTGTATATTCCGGAATGGCAAACATAGCAGACGACGAGCTTGTTGTGGCAGCGATTACTTTCGGGTTAAACTCCTAATTTTTCCTTACAATTTAGCTTAGGGGACACAAAATGACACGATTCGTAAATTTTACCACTTAACTCCGTCCGCCGCCCGCAAGCTCGCGAGTACTACTAAACTGAACAAGCGTCTGGATACATTACAAACACGTTTGTCGAACACCCTTTGATTTGTGCATAATGACCGACACCGATGCCGAACACGGACGAACATAAACGAAAACAGGCGAACACAAACAAACACCCATCCACACGCTCGTGTTTGCTGTTCGCCATTGTTCGCCAAGCGTAAGAGGCAGCATAAAATAATGTATTCGCTTGCCCATGACAGTGATGGTACGGTAGGTAGAGGTACCAACTAAAACAAAAAACTCTTCTTCTGGAAAATCATTCTATTGTAACGTTGACAGATGTTATAAGTTCTAAGAAATGGCATAAAAATTTAAGTGACTTCGTTTAGTTACCTGACACTAAAAGAGGGATGAAAAGCAGGTGGATTGTCCTGCGGCGAGAAGGCGGGCAGGGAGCCCTGCAGGAGTGCCAGTCTGGCTCCAGCTAGCAGGACCAATGCAGCTAATGCTCTGAGAACCCGTCCGTACGAACTTTCACTTCGCCACCGCCATTTTATTGATGGAGAGAATCTGAAATTGATAGACATTTTGATTAAAGTTAATGTAAAAATATATGGTAGATTAGTTGCGCTTTTGTCTCACGACCGAGCACCTAATTCTCCGAGGTTCTTGACTTAATTTCTATTGCTTGGCTCCTTCGGCATTATTCATTAGTTTTGCTAAGCACAGTGAGTGTTGTGATCTTCTTTACATATACTATACATTGAAATAAATAAAATTGAACTGTCTATATGTAATATCATAATAACAACGTTTTATTGAATGCATGTAAAAATACATGTATACGGTACTAATAACAAATACGCAATTTTTATGATTTTTGTGTTTGTTGCGGATAATCTCCAAAACGGATGCATCGCTTTTAACGGGACTTTCACTAGTAGATAGCTAATATTATAAGAAGTAACATAGGCTACTTCATCCTACATTCACCGTACCTATGGGAAAATTAAATCACGCGTACGGAGCTAGTATTGAATGTAACCTTGCCTTTAATTAAAAAAGAGTCTGATATGCAAAGCTATTACGGTGCCTACCCTTTCAGGATACACAGGTGTGATGTTATGTGTTACCTGTTAGTAGTCCAGCAGCGGTACAGATCGAAGGCCACGTTGAACAACAGCGCGGTGAGGCCGGTCTCCTTAGCGAGCATGCTGAGCGCTGCCAGGGCCACGCTTGACCACACCCGGTGGCGTCCTGATGAGCTGGAAAGTGAGGGGTTAGGGTTAAGCTAGTGTGACCTAGTAAAGTTGTAATAAAAGAAAAGGTTTTTTTTCTATAAACAATTCACAGCCTTGGCCTGTATCATAAATATAGTTTTTCTGAGAAAATTGGTAAGAATTATTAGGACTTTTTGAACAGTATCTAAAACTATTTAAACAAAATCGGCAACTAGCCTCGTATCGTAATTAATCTCTCATGAGTCAAAGTTGTTATTGTTAAGTCACATAAATATTTACTGTACCATTTTGTGTAAGCTCATCGCATAACAATTATATTTTGATCCGTGTTGTTTTAAATTGATGACTTAGGAATTTAACCTTCAATCGACAACAGAAATTAACCCCAATCCTTCCCCATAATCCGATACATGAAGATGACGGCTCGAATATAATCTCCATCCGTTATTGATTACATTCCCTTATTTACGGCAGGGGGCGCCACTCTCGTTAGCAATCTCTCCGTTAATCATTATCGACACCGATCCGATTCCGAATCGAAGGTATTTCATATTTCACAATCTAAACGAATCTCATTTATTTCAATTTTATTTTGTATCTTCGGAATTGAATATAGCTCGAATTTCATATTTTTTTCCGACCTTTGTAATTAAATATTCATGATGTTTGAATGAGAAAATATTAATGGATATTTGCTTTACAGTCAAAGCCCAAAACCAGTGGGTAAAATATATTAAAGTAAACGCTTTTTGTCCACATGAGTGGTACCTATTACCTATGTGATATGGATTACACGTGTTTTGTGTAGATGTATTTTCGAAGTAAGTAAGATTTAAAATAAGGGGGAGTAAGGGGGAGAACGGCTCTACCATCCTGCCGGTCCCAATTGTCAACCTCACTTGCACGCGTCAGTGGTTCGTACGAATAGCTGACGGCGACGGCTCCGGCAGTCGCGGTGCTCCCTGCTGGATAACAAACGAGGCTTTGGCGTCCGAGCATTGGCAGTATAACCAAACACCTGACTGGGCTTGGAAGAGCTTCATTTGCCTTGGGGCTTAAATTACCTCGAAAACCATGGTGCAGAAGGCAAGGGGAAACCACTGCAACTATTCTCCCAAGAAAATCGTTATGCAAGTTATGACAAAGGAATCACGATTGCCTTGCGACCCGATTGGTGACCGGCGCCTACCCGCGTCCGGGGCGGGCGGTGATAAAATGACTGGTGGAGCAGGCAACCAGGCTTGCCATGGAAACTATGCTACTGGAAATCCCTTTAGACCACGAAATATTCAGAAGATACGAACGTGGAATGTACGTGGGCTACTGGTAAATGGGAAACTCGACACTGTTGAACGAGAATTAACTTGGTGTGGTTTGAACGTCTACGGATTGACTGAAACCCACCAGAAATAAAGCGGACATTTACTCACCGACAACCATGCCATTTACTTCTCTGGAAACGACAACAGCCACAATGGAGTGAATGAATTTTTTTAACAAAAATTCAAACCGACTTCCAAAACAAAAAACTACAAAGCAAAAAATAACTTTCTTGTAAGTCGGTGTCGAAAAACGGAAAACAATGGGTACAAAAGGCACCGACTTCGGAAAAGAAAGTTATTTTTTGCTTTGTAGTTTTTTGTTTTGGAAGTCGGTTTGATTTTTTGTTAAAAAGTTTTTTTTTGCGTTATGGACATCGACTTATGGCATTCTGCTGTGGGGGTCAGCAGCAGACGTTGACTCAATTTTTATCTTACAAAAGAGGGCAATCCGCGCGATCTATAAAATGGGTCCTCGCGAGTCCCTCAGAGAAAAAATTAAAGAGATCGATATACTGACTCTACCCTCACTTTATATTTTGGAATGTATTTTGTATGTCCGCAAAAATCGAGGGCTTTTCAAAACTAGAAGTGACTTCCATAATTTAAATACACGCAGTAAGCACGAAATTGTAATACCCAAATTCAGATTAACGAAAACTAGCAAGTCTTTTCTTATAAACAGTATACGCTTTTATAACAAGTTGCCTAAGTCAGTTATAGAACTGACCGATGGAAAGTTCAAAAACTACATCAAACGTGTCCTTGTTAAAAAAGCATATTATAAAATCAAGGACTACGTTGAAGATAAAAGATTTGGCTTTGACACCCTCTGCGCATGCGGCTTCCCTGGTAACTCATAAACGGCACAAATATATAGATATCTCTAACTATTCTCAATCTCATTTTTTTTTTCTCTTTTAATTAGACTTTTTACAATATTTTTCAATCATCATTATAGCCCTTTGCTAAGAATAGTTACAGCACTGATTACAGTATTTGTGCCACATGTTAAATTTAGTGTTGTGGTTTTTTTTTTTTTTTACCTTTGTATAGATTCTTTTACCTATTGTGAATGTGTGAACATTGTAGGCTTTCTAGTTTTCTAGATGATTGTTAACATTTGTTAACTTTTTATTTCGTGCATTATATTTTTTTGTTTGTTTTTTTTTTTTCAATTTCGTACGACTTATTGTCGGGCCTACGTTGTCCCCCCATATCCAAGTACTAATGCTGTAACATGGAAATATTGTAAACAAAACAATTTAAAAGAGTAACCATGGAGTTTCTTGCCGGTTCTTCTCCATAGGAAACGACTAACCCGAACCGTGCACCTTTTGTCGACGTTTTATAAGTGCCCATGTAGGCCTATGTAAAATAAAAATATTTGATTTTGATTTTGACTTTTTCTATTTTTTTTATCGTCTATAGACTTCCGAAAAGAAAGTTATTTTTCACTTTGTAGTTTTTTTATTTGGAAGTCGGTAGTATTTTTTTAAATGGTTTTTTAGTCTTCACTTTTTAGTGGTACCTACCTAATAGGCAAGTTGTTTAGTAAGGTACCTATAATGGCAGAATAGATTACCCGAATATCATGAAACTTGAACATAACCGGTGTACCAAGTGTACCAAGGTGAACTGTACACATCTACGTACCCCTTAAGAGCGTACTGGTGTGATGTTATGCAATGAAATGATATAAACAATAAACAGACATGCGATTGCAGCAATCCCGAGAGTTTAACCGTTATTGGTTGCATATCTACTAAGTTCTTCATCAGATCTTCACCAAATTAAAATGGGACCAATTTCGGCACATTCAAACAAAAACAATGAATTTTCATAATCGGTCCACGATTGATGGAAAAATCGGTGAACATAAAAAAAAATCAAAACAGACTAAGTCGAAAATAGAACCTCCTCCTTTTTGGAAGGTCGGTTAAAAAAAGATGAATCTAGTTGCACATTCACAAGCGTCAGTAGGTCTCTATGGACGCCCCCGGTGGGTTCCCGCATTGTCGAGGCGGGGGGCCCAGTAACTGTGGCTTGGTCACCCACGGTGAAGCGAAGAGGAACCCGAGGATGGCCGCTCGTCAGGGCTTTTGCTGATTAAGCCGATGACGTAGCGGACAATTAGTAGATTGCGGTGCCGCTTGGTAACAGGCGACATCGCAACTGAGGCGGGCCGCGAGTTCTTATGGAGATCCATCCATTGACCTGGACTCGTTCAAGGGGGGACCAAGGGTGCCATGCACGGGGTCGTCTGGCGCCCATGTGCTTATTTGGTCCCTAGGGTGGTCACGGCGTACAGTGTGTTCTGGTGCGCCGGTGATGGAGGGTACTCCCCCAAGGAGGGTCCGGTGACAGACAGCCGCGGCGAGTTCGCGGTTAGTGTTAGCGCGTGCCTGTGTTCCCGCCATAAGCGGCACAGGAGGACACCGTGGAGTTTTAGTGGGTTAGAGTCCCACATTACTGCACTATCTCCCCGTGGTAGTGCAGTATGCATGAGCATTTCCCCCAAAAAAAAAAACTCTATGGAGAATAATGAGATGATGTGATAAGAGTGTGGAGTAACTCCACACTCTTTTCCATCCATACGTTTCAATTACAAGTATTTGGTTACATGATTCTTGTTGGATATACCCATCAAAAACATAAATGTGAAAAAGGGAGCCAAGTTCAATACTAAGAATATGCGCGGTTGTTGGCTGCGCCGACAAAAGAATTGAGATCTAAATGGGTGCCAAGCTCTGTATCTTGAAATTCATTTACAAGAACAATTAATTGAAAAATTATAATAAACTGATAAAAATTTACTAGTTTCTGATTTATTCCTTTGTATTCACCCAACTACCTATCTGTATACCAAATTTGAACTTTCTAGGTCATCTGTAACTGGGTCAGAGTTTTGATCTATAGGCCAGTTAGTGAAAAAAATGACGGTTTCTATTTTTTTTATTTTCTAAATAATGTTTGAGATATATTTATGAAATTTTGGTTTATAGTACATCTTAGGGATTTAAATACATAAACCAAATTTCATGTGTTTATGTTAAATAGATTTTGAGTTATTAGGATGACAAAAGTTGCTCCAAACGGTTCGTGTAATATTACACACAGCTGCTGCGTCGCCAGTTGCTTTTTTGCTTGAACTTGGCTTGACACGCTGCCGCGTGTCTAGATAAAAGAAGAAGGTGACTGACTGACTGACTGACTCACTGACTGATCGAGGTTAATCTTAGGTTAATAAACATGAAGCTTGACATAAATACCAACTTCAATAAACAATAAAGGGTAGGTAGGCAAAAAATATCAGGTTTTATGTATGGGAGCCCCAGTTAAATATTTATTTTATTCTGTTTTAAGTATTTGTTGTTATGGCGGCAACAAAAATACATCATCTGTGAAAATTTCAACAGTCTAGCTATCACGGTCCATGAGATACAGCCTGGTACAGCCTTAATACAGCCTTAGTTTTTTGAAACTGAACCCAAAAGACAATTTAGAGGGTGTTAAAGTTTGTATGGAAGTATCTGATTTCTTGCGTCAATAAATTTGAAGATTGGCACAAATACCAACCTGAATAAACAATCAATTATTACTGGACCAGGTTTTGTTTTGGACTTAGGGTTCCAGGGGAGCACTAAGCAGGATTTTTTTGAAAAATTATGCAGCAAATTTATAAATGACAGATAAATTTATAATAAGTAGCTTACTTACCCATGATAAAGCAGAATAGAGGAGAGGAAGAAAAGGCACGCCAAGACATCAGCTCTGCCCACGACTCCTGCCACCTGAAACAAAGGAAATGCAGCTTTTAGATCTAATGAATTTATCACCAAGCAAAAACTAAATGATAAACCATAAAATACAGTATTTCCCAAATTTAAGTTTATTTTTGTTTTCATGCGGATTTCTGTATTTCTCAATTTGTCTTTTAATTTTAAGCCTAGACAACTTCTCTCCATTCTTCTCTGAGTAGTCTGGATTTTGTTTTTAGTTTTTAGATCGAATGTCCAGGTTTGGCAACCGTACGGACTCCATAACTATCTTCTTGGTGGAAGCTGCGATTTTAATATTTCTTTATGAGCCCAGTACTTCTTCCAGGTGATCGCTACTCTTCCCAGCATCCCTTCCTTTGCTAAAAGATATCTGTTTGCCTAGGTAGACGTATTTATATACGAATTCAAGAGGGGCATTATGTATCGAGATAGGTGTCTTGTGGTGGTTAGTCATAACTTTCGTCTTATCTGGGTTCTTTTCTACAACTCTTACACTAGCATATAGTATATAAGTCGTTTATCATTGTTCCTCCCATAACCATACGATATCGCGGCTGAGGGTTGGAGGTCGCGGCGGGAGAGGAGTGCAGGTATTGCTGTGCGCCGCTCTCCCTACCTTCCGCGGCCTTTGCGGGGTCGCCACCGTCTGATGGTGGACGCGGCGGCCGCCCTTGCCCCGTCACAGAAGGAGCAAGGGTGCCATACAAGGGGTCGTCTGGCGCCCATGAGCCGGTTTGGTCCCTATGATGGTCACATTGTACAGTGTGTTCTGGTTCACCGCCGATGGGGGTACTCTTCAGAGGAGGGTACGGTGACGGACAGCCGCGGCGGGTTTGCGGTGAGTGCTAACGCGTGCACATGTTTTCGCCATAAGCGGCACAGGAGGACACCGTGGAGTTTTAGTGGGTTGGAGTGCCACATAACTGCGCTATCTCCCCGTGGTAGCTCAGTATGCATAAGCATTTATCCAGGACAAAAAAAGGGATCTTTAATTCAAAGAGTGAATAGGTTACTTCTAGACAAGCGTACTTCACCGTCAACTACATCACGCTGGCCATCAGGTGAAATTAAATAGTGGTCAAGCGCGAGCCTATCTATAATAATAAATAATATGTGATTCTGTGGTGCACTCATATTTTGCCAGATATGTTTAAGTTCCATGGAATGGAGTGCGAATTTGTTGCCATAAACCGGGCACAAATCCAGATTCACTCCTACTGAGAAATTCCGGATGATAAACCACAGTAGTCCGACCCGGGAATCGAACATAGGACATCAGGCTCAGCTCAAGTCAACCGGATTAAAATTACTGCGGTCTTAGGAAATTCAATTATGCACACAAACAGGGCAAAGTATTCCCATTTCATTCCTTGTAAAAAGAATCTAGTCTCGCCCCCTAAATATCTGAAGATCTAATCTTTGTCACATTTGGTCTGTATCGAGTAATTAAGGGGCTTCTAACTTCATTAGGAGTCCATTTATTCGTTTTAAACGAGAGTGCTTCCCCTTAAGTGTCCATTACGTGTATAATCGAAATGGTGCACGTCTTAAGTGCGAGGTCCAAGTGGGGAGAGTGAAGCGAGCTATTAAATTGGTCTAAGTTAAGAGCGATTACGATTTTTAAACCTAAATTATTTTATTCGTCCAAGTTAGATGAACCCATACTAATTATAACCATATTCACAAGTTATGTATTGGTGTCGGGTTGGCTTTAGTATCCGTGAGCACAATTTTGCGGCTGTTAAGGGTTGTTTTTATAGGGGTTGGTTTCCCCTTTCAAATGTTTTCCCTCATAACCCTAGCAGACGCTTAGTTCTTTTTTTATTTGTGTTTAAAGTTACGTGGAATGGTAAGTCATTATGCTTTTACATGTTAGTTTTTTAAGTTTTATTTTGTTGTTTTTTAGTTATTTATTGTTGTTTTATATTTTTATTGTTTTTATTACAATCGCAGTTATTTTTATCAATTAAACCGGAGGCGTGGAGGGAGAGCAACCCCCGCCCGCTGTAGCATCCGATGCAGAAGAATGCAAGAACACTTCAAACACTGTTTATTGCGTTGTTTTTGTGTATATAACCTCAAAACTTAAATATACGGGGGTACTCCCTAGACCACCTCCAACTTAAAACCCCAAACATCGTGCTCCCGGATACTAAATATTTATTAGTGTTGCAGATTTTAGTTTCAAGTACCAGTTGTTGTACAGAGACAGAATAAAATCATCCTGTCTTTTTCCTAATATACTTTGGCATAACTGTTTTGGCATAATTTGTTTTGCCATAATAATTCTCGAACACATCGTTCATGGTCAAATTTCCAGATTTCTTTCGGCTAATACACTTATCTGTCCTTTCCAATATGGCTTTCGTGCGGGTCACAGTACTGTAACTGCCCTTCTGAAGGTCACTGATGACATCCGCAGGGCTATGGACAATAAGTTTCTAACCGTGTTAGTCCTACTTGACTTCAGTTGTGCGTTCAACTCTGTGGATTTCGACATTCTGCTTGGGATCTTACAATCTATTAACTTCTCTTCTTCTGCTTTAGCCTGGTTTGACTCATATCTTCGGGGTCGCTCTCAGTGTGTTCGCCTTGAAGAGATCTTCTCTGATTGGTGTGATCTCACTGCTGGTGTTCCTCAGGGTGGCGTTCTCTCTCCTCTTCTTTTCTCTATCTTCATAGACACTGTTACCAAGGTTATCACCTCCAACTTCCATCTTTACGCAGACGATTTGCAGCTTTATGGACACATTCTGCCTGCAGACGCGGACTCAGCGATTAATGACATGAATCGTGACCTGGAGAGAATCAGCGAATGGGCTAAGTCCTATGGCTTACAGATTAACCCTTCCAAGTCCCAGGCCATGATCATAGGCAGTCGATGTTATCGCACTGCGCTTGACCCTTCTACCTTGACGCCACTATCCCTTGATGGCTCGACCATAGCTTACACCGATACGGCAAAGAATCTCGGTGTCTTAATTGATAGCAATCTTACTTGGCGAGCGCAAGTAAACGAAGTTAGTCGTAAGGTGCATTTCTCCTTCCACTCTTTAAAAACTCTTCAAAGTTTCCTGCCATTTAAAACTAAAATTTATCTAGCCCAAACCTTAATTCAGCCGATCATAGACTACGCTGATGCCTGCTATCTGGATGCTACTGAGGAGCTCTTAAATAAGCTTGAGCGCTTGCAAAACCTGTGTATTCGTTTTGTTTTTGGTCTTAGGAAATACGATCATGTCTCTCAGTTCCGCAAGGATCTCAAGTGGCTCCCTATCCGTCTTCGCAGGAACACTCGCATATTATGTCTCCTGTTCAACATCCTTTTCAACCCTGCATACCCTGGCTACCTGCGTGACCGTTTTTCATTTACCCGCCCTGCTAACGTCCTGTGTAGAACGCGCCTAAAATTCCATCTCAATTTCCCATCCCATAAAACTCGTTTCTATTCCCACTCCTTCTCTGTTCATGCAGTACGACTGTGGAACTCGCTTCATTCTAAGATCCGTGACGCTAAAACTATCGCTATATTTAAAAAACAAGTCAAAGAACACTATCTTTCTTCTATCCCGTGATCTTATATATTATAGGTATTTATTAATTTTATAGTAGTTATGTATATTTTTATGTATGTATATATATATATATATATATATATATATATATATATATATATTGTTGAGGTTCTTATTGTAATTTTATATATTTGTATTAGTTTAGTTTTATTATCTTTCCTTTTACTTATACACACTGTGTCTATGTTTCTTATTTAATTTTCCTGTCATAGGTCTGCTGGAAGAAATTTCTTTAGAAATAAGCAGCACCTTTGTGCTATTGTATCTTGATATGTACTTTCTCTTTAAAGTGTTTTGTGTGTACATAAATAAATAAATAAAATTCTTTGCCTTACAATTTTTTTCCATACAGTTTATGTTGGCATAATTATCTTGAAGGCTAATTTGTTTTGGCATAATTTTAATTCGCATTATGTTACTAGCCCTAATGACTATTAGCATAATAGTATTAAGGCATACAAATTAATAGGAATAATGGAAACTAATTTGAGTTACTTTTTACGTATTTTATATTTTAGTGACAGAAACGAATCGCTGCAAAACCGACTCCACGTAGTCTTGCCTGCCCTACCCTCGAGAGTTATTTAAAATAGCGGAGGCGCGGAGGGGCGAGGCGGCCCGCGAGCCGATTAGCAGGTGGTTTAGCTGCGGTGGTGAGCGTTAAACATATCTGCGACGAGCAGCTCGCGTGGGATCGCCGCAGCCCCGCAGCGCCGGAGCCGTGACAGAAACCATGCCTTCTGCATGTTGCATGCTTGCTTGCATGCTGCATGCCTGCTGCATGCATGGTGTATGCTTGTTTACATGTTTGCATGTTTGATTGCATGCTGCATGCTTGCTCTATGCATGGTGTATGCTTGTTTATATGTTTGCATGGTTTATGCTTGTTTGCATGCTTCTTACAGGCAAAAAAAACCAAAAACATTTCAGGAGGAAACATTAATTATTATGCATATTTGTTATGCTTAAAAAAATATGTTTTAAAACATCACTATGCGTAAACAAATTTATGCTTTAGAATTTCATGTTTAAAAAATATTATGATTAGAGTAATTATGCTAAATAAAACAATGCGTAAGCTGTTATGCGAACATAATGTTGTGCGTTAATATAATATTAATTAGGATAAACAAAAGTATGCAATTATGCGTAAGCTGTTATGCGAAAATAATGTGTGTGTTATAATAATGTTCTGTCTAAAGTTTTTATGCAAATGGATAGGGAACCGTCTCATCACCACCCTTGGGTGACTGGTAGATAATGCCTCAGGCATTAAGTCTACCCTTGTACTTTTTGTGCATGAAAAAATAATGGAAATCGTACAGTCATACTACACGGTATCACTGTACGATTTGTGTTTGTGTATTGTTTATAGGACATTTTACTACTATGTCATTTTGAGAATAGGAAGATCAGGGGGATGACCATGAGCTCTTAGAGCGGTATCAATTTGAAATCGAATAAGGGACAGATGTATCTGACGCATAGATTTAGAATTTTTTTGCTACGTGTATACATCTGTCACTTACTCGATCTCAAATTGATACCGCTCTAAGAGCTTATGGTCACCCCCCTGCTCATTTTGTCGTTTTGCGAATTGTAAGTTTTGATACGGAGTCGTCTAAATAAATTACAAACATTTACGAAGTATTATTACTACTCGTACAATTACCATAATTTAAAACTTCAATTATTTCAAAACTAGAGTCTTGAATTTATTCAGCTTTTAAGAAACTGGATTCTTTTTTTGAATAAATGAGCAAGCCAACTACAATTACAAAACAAATAATACTTTTCAAGACTTTAATGATTGTCTATTATAATGGTTGGCAAAGTAATTTAGTAGTTACAAATAAATTATTTTCATTAGAAATTCGTTCTGCTGTTCTGTCATTAGCATTATTTAGCCTTCAAAGAATTCAGTGAATTTTAACGAAAACTTGAAGTTTCAAAGTTTTACACCATTATTAATTTTATATTAGAGAAAATTTATTCTTCGTAATACCTTTAGCTTTAAATTCAAAGATGGTTAGTTTCGTCTGTCTATTTGATAGGCTGCTCTAAAGGCTTTAGACAAAGACTCATTCTATCAGCATAAACGATTGTCCACTGTCTAAAATATTTGGGATTTCAGTAGCGTAGGTATGTAGCTCCCGCGTTAACGCTGATATAATGACATTTTACTGATGAATGATATTTCACTTCACACTTACTCACCTTAACTGTTTTTCTGCACTACCGTTATTAATAAGTTTCTCTATTTTGTCCATTTTGTGTTTACTATCATTATATTTTTTTGTAATCAATTGCCACGTAGCGCTAGCAAGACTTGTATACATAAAAACACACAGGCTGTGCCTAGTTTGGTACCCGTTGCTAAATTGTTTTGGTCATTGTTAGTTTTAATTTCTTACCACACTGTGTTTTGTCATCATGTTATAACTGTGCACGTTAAATAAATAAATTTTGTCTAGAGTATCTTGTGGATCGGTAAGAAACAATATGCTGGTGCCCCTAAAGTCTCACTACCACGGCCGCTGCAATCGAAGTAGTTTGAATTGAACGCGTAAAGGACCCGTATTACATGGTCCTTCTGCCGTGATCCCCCGCTCTGCTCGGAAGTGAAGCTTAATTCAGCCATAATCTTATCACTTGAACCACTCTTACTAACAATATAAAAGGGCAATTTTTGAAGTAGAAAGTGCGCACCAGATTGGCCTTCGCTTTAATATTTAATTAATTGACAATTAGACCCTTATCAATGAGAATTGTTATTGGAAAAGTTACGGCCCACTGCTCTGCTGTGGTCCAATGGTTATGTACCCATTATAAAGCTGTTAAAAAGTTGGTGCCTTACAAATTTTAATATTTTTCTTTTTGCTTAGAAATAGATAGTTTGGAAGCGCAAATTTTTATACAAACTGCATCTAGGTACATAAGAAGAAAAAAATACCTAACGATCCAAGGCCTATAATACACAGTACAATGGCCCGTTGTGCCGTTTGCATCATGCCCGAAATTAACAACTAGTGCTCCAGTACTAGTTGTGAATTTTGGGTACTAATTTTAATTTGCAGGGTAGTCATTTTCTATGTAGGTTTGAGGAAAGCGACAGGCTCCTAGAACTTGGAATCACCATTCAAAGTCGTGGTCCTGCCGAACGCGAGAGCGAAAGTTATCATCGTTGATTTCTCGGTAAATACAAATAAATCAGTTCTGTTTTTTTACGAAATGAATTTCATTTATGGGTAGTAATTATTGTATACTTAGAATAGCTGTAACATGCCCCCTTTTTGGGCGCTTATGGTGGTCCTGCTGAATGGAGCGTGACTACCGCAGGACCACCTTCAAAGTCGATTTTCTTAAAAACTGCTAAGGTACCAATTTTGTTGTACGAGTACTAATTGGGACCGATTGAGTAGTGATTGTTTACCAAATAAGGAAGCGATTGGCGTCGGTGTCCGGCGATAGTCACAGGCATCGTAATTTTTATAAATAAGGTTGCATGTACCTTGTGCTTCAAGACAACTTGGAACAATATCTTGAGTCTTGACGAGCAGCATTGTAAGAATAAGTTCAAAAACATACAAATCTTTTCTTACCAATTGATTAACTTAGCAAATATGTATTAAATGTGGATGACTATTAAGGTTCAAATATAAGGTGACACATGGCATTCCCTATCGCCTTCTCAGGTCATTAGTTTTTCTAAGTGTTACAATTAATGAACGGGATTTAATCTTGCAGCATTTAGGTAAAAGTGCCGCAGTCCAGTTTTGGATTAAGTTAGATACAATGAAATTTAAGCACAGATTCACTCATGTAGGTTACTAATGCGTATGTACACAGGCGAATAATCGTTTTCTGTGCGTATCACCGACAGAAACGTGGCGAGGAAATCTAGACACACAAGAGCAATAATAAATAAATAGATAGACCCATATACTTTTACATAAACACTGACTTATATATAAATAGTCACATACCACTTCCCCACAACCCATTAGCATTAAAATTGTAATAAACACACAAACAAACATAATGGTTGGCGCTCAAATTAATTCATTCGTTCGACTGTACTAATTAATTTAACAGCCGACTGTACCAGAGGCGACACCAATTATTTTCGCACCGACAACTCTCACAGCAATTTGTACATAATTAATTAATACCCACCCGTTTTTGTCCGGGCAGGCTATATCTATTTCACTATTGTAAAACAGCCTTAGTTAAAAAATATTCAACCATATAATTAGTTTAAGAACTGATAAGCTGAATTGTATTTGAAATCAGAATCTGGTGATCAGTGAATGCAATAATAGAAATTTGAATTTAGAATCTGCTGATCAGCGCTAATAACAGCATAATGAATTGCGAAAATAACGATACTAACAAAATGAAAGTATTTTTGTGATTTTGACTGTAAACCTATTAAAAGAATATGTCAGGTCGTTATGTCAAACATCTGATGTAGTCGCACTGCAAGAAACGTGGTTGCTGCCTCATGACTTTCCTTTCTTCGACTTCGTAGGTAAATCGGCGGTAAATACGCCGACAGGCGTCCTTCGAGGTCGACCATAATTACTGTGAGACCACAAGAGCGCCTATGAAAAGGTGTGTTCCGTACTGTGAAGAGCGTGCAACTTGCTGCTGTCAAAATTAGCGTAGGCGCCAAATCGCGTGTTTTCGGTCTATTTCCCTACAGATTCGATGGTCAATCTTAGTAAATTTGTGGAGTGTCTAAGCGAGAGTAAAGCAATAATAGAAAGTAGTGTTGTAGACGGTGTCTATATAATTGGAGATTCTAATGCCCAAACAAATTATTTATTCGGCAAGGAACTATTGGTCTTTTCGTCTGAAGTGCAGTGGCGGTGTTCTGACACTTGCATGCTCGGTAGTGAATCGGACACGTATACATACGAAAGTGATGCTTACGGTTCTACCAGCTGGTTAGACCACTGCGTGGTAACAGATGCAGCGTATTAGGCGTATTGCGTGCAATTAGGGATATCAGTGTACTGTACGACGGCGACGTGTCTTGGTCGGACCATGGGAATATAAAAGCTTTTTTATGACCATAGCGGTCATAAAAAAGCTTTTATATTCCCATTACGGTACTTTATAAAATTATAATTAATTATTTGTATTATTAATCATTGTAAAATATGTTATTTTTACGTTATTTTGCTCCACTATGTCAGTAAACCAACAAAGAACAAGTTAATGTTAATGCAAATTCATTCTGGTAATTAAATGGTACCTATTAATTTAACTTTATTTTCGGCGACAAGAAAAAAAATATCGGCCAAGTGCGAGTCGGACTCGCGCACGAAGGGTTCCGTACCATTATCGCAAAAAACGGCATAAAAATCACGTTTGTTGTATGGGAGCCCCACTTAAATTTTTATTTTATTCTGTTTTTAGTATTTTTTGTAATAGCGGCAACAGAAATACATCATCTGTGAAAATTTCAACTGTCTAGCTATCACGGTTCATGAGATACAGTCTGGTGACAGACGGATAGACAGACAGACAGATCGCGGAGTCCTAGTAATAGGGTCCCATTTATACCCTTTGGGTACGGAACCCTAAAAAAGATATGTTGTCTTCGTCAGAATTATAGTCATACATTTCAGGAGTCTATTATAAAAATAGTTATTTTATGAATTCAATATAACTTTGTTCTTGCAATTCACCGGCTTCGCTTTTGCCTAAATAAGTGCTCGGTTTCCTGTTTAATCAGATGCTGCTGAACACCAGTATTTTACAAATAGCAACTGCCTATCTGACCTCCACAATCCAAATACTGAACAACACCATACCCCTTGGCAAAGCATTTTTCATTCAAGTATTGGCACATAAATATGCAAGCAGATTCTTCATGAATCAGATCTTTTACGAACACTCGTTACAATACAAAAGGGTTAACATTCTCCTTAAGTAAAATTACCTACTACTAGGTAATTATCCCATACTATGGCCTCAAGAAACCCATGATCCCATACACCCACCACATCCATAAAACGAAATGAACAGCAGAAACAAAAAGAGCTTCAAATAAATTGCATGGAGCAACTTTTCGAATTAAAAGGCTCTCTCCTCCGCGTGCAATCAGAGATGTAATAGGAAAAGTTGCCAAGATTATTGCCTTCCAATATCTTATGTTACGTGGTAACTTTACTACCTTTGTTTGTGGATCTACAGGTTAGATGACGTCATGGCCTACGTAACCACATAGTTCGAGGATAATATCACGTCTGTATTGCGCGCGGGGTTAAGCACAGGTGCAATATTTGTAAAAAAATGTTCTTAGTCAATAATAAAAGAAAAAAAAACGTATTTCGCCAGTTATGTTTAGTCTTTGGTCAACTGGGCCCGCTTGCTACTGGACACGGGATACCACTTGTCCAAATACTTTATTTTATGTATATTTATTCCAACTGTATATCTATAACCACAGATAATATAATACTAGCATACAGATGCCTCATCCCATACAAAGAAACCGTGCCGACGTAACTAGCGTTTTTCATCTGATTAAACCGATTATTTTAAATCGATCGCGTTCGGTTCCGTTCCACGGCGATAGATAGATCACCATCTATAACCGTGGAAAGGAACGGAATGGAACCGAATGCGATCGATGTACAAAAAATAATCAGAATAATCAGTATAGAACGTCGGCACGGTTTTTTTGTATGGGATGAGACACCACTGTCTGGACCCACATTCAAATTAAAAAAAACATCAGCTATTGTTTAAAGCTATTCGTGGATACAGTCGCGCTCAAAATTGGTTTGTCAAAATATAATAAAACGCAATTCAATTATGTTTAAACGTTCATTCTCAATCAAAATGTTTTAAACATATTACCAATATCTAAAAAATAAAAAACGAGTTATTTTTTTTAATATGGTTGTGTTTGAATGACTTGTGTTGTGGGGTCGATGTCCTATAACTTCTACGAAGATACATTTTTGTTGAACCATATTTGATGTGCCTTTACACATTTATGTTGTTTCCAGGAAAATAAAAGTCACCCTCTAACCTAGTGGGTGTCGTAAAAATCTATTTAGGGATAATGTAAGAATAGTGGAAGTTTCTCTGTAATGTTTGGAAGACAACGACTACGGGAATCTGTAGGTGTTTTGTAAAAGTCTTATGCCAAAAGGATTGGCTGGCAGACTGTTTTTCATGCGAATTATATAAATTTAAGATCACTAATGTCACCTCTGTGCGTTATAAGTTTCTATTAATTTGATTAGTCAAACAGGACCCTAAAGTTCTCAAACCCTTGTTCAAAGAAATAATATCTGTAAATGCTGATGATGCCCTAAAAAAAAGGAAATTCACTATGGCAAACGTAAAAATTAGTGTGGCTACGCCTCTACTAGTGGACATGCCGGCTGAAACGATGTTGAAATCCTAAAATAAGTTTCAACTGCTGCTAAAATAACAAAACGAAATCTGTTCATTATTTTCGTCACAACAAACTCCATCACTTCCAGAGTCTCCTATTAGCCAGTATCGCATTTGGTCCAAGTCATCGCCCGCCGTTCCCCTCAGGGACGGACACATCAGCCAACAAGCACTGACGCGGAAATTTATCACTACAAGGGATTGGACGACGTCAACGGTCCGTACGACGAGCGGATGATATCAACTGTCCGAACGATAGGTATGTCCGAACGATATCGGTCGGACGAACACGGACATGGTGACGTTATTTTAGATAGATTTCTGATCTGAGATTATGGATAGAAGAAGGTTTCGGTAATCTGCTTTTAGATAGGTATTTAACCTAGCAATTTGATAAAGTTAGTTGATTTGCGGTGTGAGTTTATTTCAGGCTTTGTAAATTGTAAACGCGACTTTGAGGAAGAATTATTTAATATCTACTAGCTTAACTTTTTACCACGATGAGCTCCCGTGGCCGATTTAATTCTACAGAAAACATTTTTGTAATCGTATCAGTACATTACAGAAATTAGCTTTTACGAATATAACTAACCAAACATTTTATTTTTATTCTTAGATTTAGATTGATAATCTATTGGCAACTTTTCTAAAGTATTTCATCATACTACTAAGGTATGAAACTTGACCATAACACCTAAGTTGATTGAGAGAAGAGTAGTTTAAAACCAAAACAGTCAATTCCAATGAAAATTAAAATCGACCACAAAGTAGAAATCCTCTTCAGTAAAACTTTCAGGCTCGAAGGACCAAAAATAAATTTAATCTAAGTTTCCATCTTAGAAAACAATAAATAAGAAATTTTCACACGGTATAAATTATCTGCCGAAAAACACAGCAGTAACTTAAAACTTAGCGAACTCGTGCCCAATTAATTGTGTTAATAAATTAATTTATAACCGATCTGAGGGTAGATCGTTAATCAAAGGAGTGGAGTTTATCAAGCCTGCCCCGCTTTCATCAAGAATTTGACTCACGAGGCAGAAACTGTGAATGTAGGGAGATACCTATTATTATTTACTAGCTTTTGTCCGCGACTTCGTCTGCGTAGAATTAATTATTTTAATGGCCAATATTTTTGTAACACGCAATAATATTACTTATTAGTGTTGGCCGACTTACTTGAGAAATTATTGGTACACCTTAAAAATTTCCAACCCCTTGAGGATGATTTCTGGGATAAAAACTATCCAATGTCCTTTCCAGGGTCTCAAACTATCTCCATATCAAATTTCATCTAAATCGGTTCAGCGGTTTAGGCGTCAAAAGTTAACATACAGACAGAATTACTTTCGCAGCTTGTTCCCACTGCTGGGACATAGGCCTTCTCTCTTTGAGAAGGTATGGGCCGTAATTCACCACGTGGGCCCAGTGCGGGTTGGTGGATGACAAATGTCTTTGAATTTTTGGTCCTTGGATATGCCGAATTCCTCACGATGTTTTCTTTCACCGTTTTGAGAGCAGTGGTGATGAAATAATTTATGCAAAGTAAAGTGCCTGCCTGGGGTCGAACCCACGACCTACAACTTGTAAGTTGCGGCCGTTACCACTGGGCCACCACTGCTCTAATAATATTAGTATGGATGTATATAATTGTGTGTATTCTGATGTAATATATTGTGTTAAGAGAAATGCGAAGGGTTTATTAAAATAGTTGCGAGTTTATTACTAGGCGAGTTCATTTTAAAGTAGCTATGAAGAATTTATGTTCGTGCGTGCGGTTTGGAAAGTTTTGAATTGTATTGCGAAGGTATTTTGGTATTAACAATGAAAGCTTACTTATTTGGTTTAAACTTTATGCAAATCAGGTTTAACATTCTTAGTAAATCGAAGAACTATTTTAAATTACATATTTCTTAGTATTCTAAGCGCGTTATGAACTTTTATTCCCTGAACGTTTTAAAAATATTGTGTTTTAGAAAAGATCTTTTGATTAGTGCATTGAACTAATCAAAAGATCTTTTCTAAAGCTGTGTGCACTATTGTATCTAGTAAATACAGACCATTTTCTTCAATCTTAACAATGAAATCATCATTTTTGCTCTGTTAAAATGTATTGATCTCTGTCTATATCTTTTCAGATTTACTCGTAAGTAGTGACCATGCCGCTTGTAGGCCGTGCCCTGACCAAAAAATCAGCATGAGATAATATGAGCATTTCTATTGGCCTAGCGGCACTGGTGGCGCATGAATTACGGTAGTGAATACGCCCAGATTTTAGAATAAAATCTTTATAAAATCGAATATTGGTCTTTTGAAAAAAATTAAACTTACAAAATGTTCGTTATAAAATTGTCTATCCATTAGTGTTAGTATAAAAAATAATTAATGAATACTTTACGAGGAGATGCATGCTATCAATAATTATTTCACATTTTTATGGTTTTGTTGGAAGGAGATTAGTGACACATATAAATCTTAAAAAAAAAGTGTACTACAATTTTAGAATCAACATTATGTATTTTTGTAATTGTAATTTAATGTATTTTCATTAATTGATATTTCTTTTTAAATAAAGAGTAGATAGCTCTTAAAAACTGCACAAAATTCGACTAGCGCGGCGTTTTGCTCGGGGACGCGCCTTAACTGAAAGTCATAGTGATTCTAACCAGGGCCGCTTGCCAAGTGAACCAACTTTATGACTCCTCAATAAAATATCAGGCAGCAAAATTAAAAGGCGCACCCACACGCATCACATAAACTATTTACCTCAGTGCTCGCATTTTATTGGTTTTTATATGAACCGATGCAGGGCGTCGTAAAACTTTATGGCTTCTATCTCCTTACATCGTTCTTATTATATAGAGATCGATCGATACAGGTTTATTGTTCGGAGAAAATTTTGGCGGTTTCGTAAGTATTTTTGGTGTTACCATCTTTCGTTTAGGTGTCTGTTTTGATCCATCGTACTTAAGTCGACTCATCATCATCATCATCATCATCATCATCAGCCTATTAATGTTCCCACTGCTGGGACGCAGGCCTCTTCTCTGTGAAAGGGAATGAGCCGTAATCCACCAAGCGGGCCAAGTGCGGGTTGGTGGATGACACATATCTTCGAAGTTTTGGTTCTAGGACATGCCAGTTTCATCACGATGTTTTCCTGCACCGTTTTGAGAGCAGTGGTGATGAAATAAATTTACACTAAGTAAAACGCCTGCCTGTGTTCGAACCCACGACCTGCAACTTGTAAGTCGCGGCCGTTTCCACTGGGCCACCTCTGCTCTCAAGTCGATTCATTGTCTAGTAAAATATTCTTCCATTCAATTCTAGTTTCTTAAAATTCATAGAAGTTACCTCATTTTAATAACTCCGTCATGACTCGGGTTATCTGACAAATTGGTGATTGCTTTAGTATATTTTTAAAAGACATACTTATTTTATATTTTATCCGCTAGGTACTGGTAACTGTAATTATTCCTCATCATGACTGTTTGTACCAAATAATTAAATAACATTATTTTTAAAACACGCAATCGTAAACTCTAAATAAACAATTACTGAAACACATCATTATCAAACTGCAAACAGAAAAGCCCGACTTACATAGAAAACCATTAACATTTCACCACATATTTCTACAGAAAAAATGAAAGAATTTTTCGATTTCGCTTCAACGACTACGGAGCCTTCGGCAAGCCAGTAATTACATTTTTTGAGTAAACCCAATTACTTGGCAGAAGTCTCCAACATACCTTTCTAGGGAATGGCTGAAAGTTTCAGGAAGCGCGTGTCAATCTGTCTGTCACAGTTTATATACTTTTGATTAGTTTGACTCTGGGACCCTGGGTCATGTCTCCGAAAAGTTTCTGCTTTAGTTAAATTTTAACAGAGTACGCCGCGCCGTAGTGCGGTTGGTGAAAGTAGATACATTTTTTTAAAGGAAGCTGGATTATATCATTTGATGAGAAATCGCAAAATTCTTTGTTCGTATAATTCAAGATACAGCTAGTGTTAAAAATATCTGGGGTTAAAGGACCAAAAACATTATTCTTACGTTAACGCAATATATACAATTCGAAGACATGTGACATCCACCAACCCGCGCTGGGCCCGCGTGGTGGATTAAGGCGCATTACCTTCTCACAGAGAGGATGCCTGTGTCCCAGCAGTGGGAACATTAAAAAAGGCTGATGATGAATATGTACAGTCTTCAAAGCATCTGCTGCTATTTGCTACGAATTTCATAATGACCCACTTTTATTTGCCTGACAATATAAACTGATTTAAATACTAGAGACCTTACCTTCCTTTTGGAAAAAAATCAAATCTCTTTCCTTCATGATAAATCATAAAGATAAAATCAAATATTTATGTTTTTATTCAAAATAACAACATGTTTACCGTCTCTCATTTATGTTTATTTCACCGCCCGCCCCAAATTCCTAGATTTTTAGATTACTACGAGATAGTTACGTATTCATTTACCTGTTTCAGTTCTCGTTAATATTTAAAAGCCGCTTGGATACATATGCAGTGAAAAACATACTGAACGTATTATGCAATTGTTAAGCTGAGTTTTAACTCTTTTAACACAGATTTGTGATATTAGATGTGATAAGGGTGCTAAATTGAACGAATGTTATGTATCAAAAAAGTATGACGTAATTATTAATAAAATAAAATAAATCCCAGAAAGCAAATTTTTTAAATGAGCTGTCAAAATCATCAACGGAATATTTTGGCATTCTTCAAAAAGGTTTTTGCGAAAACTTTTACTTTTAATGTAATTTACGTCACTAGCAAGCTACAACGCACACTAAGCATTGCATGTTACTACAGATGCTTGAGTATATCGAGACACCTAAATAATTATATATAGAGTTTTTAGGAAGCAGATCAATTAAACAACCCAAAAATAAAATCAAAACAACAAAAAATACAACAACAAAACGACAAAAGCCGAGATTTGCAGCAAAAGTTAACACAACAACGAAATCTGATCCCAACAGACAACAATGCTTCTGTTGATTGAATTTCAAATTCAATAAGTCAGACGGTAACAATAACCGTTCGTTCTTCGTTAATTATACGAGCCGTAGCTAGTTCGTGGCTACAATGAACTGAGTAATCTTGTTTACTAGAATTTTGCCAGCGCGTAACTTTGCCTGATGCAAATCTGGTGGCTATGAGTTATGAGCAGTTTCCAATCTTGTTTAAGTTGGAGATTGATGCGCGAAGAATTTTGTATCGGCTGATTGACGTTATACAAACATGGTGAAGAGTTTATAGTTAGGCGCAAACTTCACACGATTTATGTTTTGGGAAATCAAACTGTTAATGTACAAATATTATAAAGAGGATAGATTTGATTTTTTGTTTGTACCGAATAGGCTCCGAAACTACTAGACCGATTTAAAAAAATCTTTCACCAATAGAAAGCTATATTATTCCTGAGTGACATAGGCTATTTATAAAACCTGGAAACGGGTCCTGTAGGGTGGTACACGGGAGCGAAGCCGCGGGGAACAGCTAGTCCTAGAAAACAAACAACATCATATCCTGCTTCTAACAATATACAAAAAATAGATATATGATGCCCAATTGTCCGTTGAGTTTATCGAATATGGAACAGGGGGGTGACCATAAGCTCTTAGAGCGGTATCAATTTGATATCGAGTAAGTGACAGATGTATACAAGTCAGATACATCTGTCCCTTATTCGATCTAAAATAGATACCGCTCTAAGAGCTTATGACCATCCCCCTAACCGAAAAGAAAATGAGGTCTAAAAATGTTCCCACACTAAAATTAACTGACCTTAAAAATATAGTCTAACTACATTGCCAATACTGTCGCATACGGACACTAAAACATCCATGCTTTTGAAAATAAATCAATGTTATGTTCGACTTGCATGCGACATAAAATGAAAATTCACCGCCAAAAATATTAGTGCTCTCGCTGTCAGTTCACATTTGACACCCGACCGCAGCGCAGCGCGCGGTGTCAATACGATTTTCCGCTACCTCCTAACTATTTTATACGCTGTGGCAACATCGCTCTACCATCCTCAAGCTATAATGCCGCTATCTGACAAAACCAATTTTTGAGTTATAGACATTAAACCGGGAATTATAAAAATAACTGAAAATCGATGCCGTTTTATCATCATCATCATCAGCTTATTGCAGTTCACTGCTGAACGTATGCTGCTCCAATCGCACGCGATTTGTTTCGATTTTTGGCAGCTCTCATCCAATTGCTATCAGACACCCTGCGAAGATCGCGTCGTTCCACCTATTATCCCTATTCAATACTATAAATGTGAAACTGTCTGTTACCTTTTCATGCTTAAACCGCTGAACCAATTTAGATTAAATTTTATATGGAGATAGTTTGAGACCCTAGAAAGGACATAGGATAGTTTTTACCTCGGCAGTGTGTTCTCTTGGGATGATACAACACTCTTTACGCGGGCGATGCCTGGGGCAGAAGCTATTATTAAATAATTAAAAGTCGATGCTGTTAGTCTACTATAAATCATAGTAGTCGCAAACTTTTGACGGTGTCAAAAATGTATCTAATTGCGCACTTTCGAATAGGCATATTGTTAGTTTATATATCAATGACGTATTCTTACCACAAATAGATTTGTAAAAATACAATTTGTGGATCTTAACGGCATTTTATATATTACTCGGATACTATTGATAGTAGAACCATACTTCGTAGACACATCATTAGAGATCTATTTTACTGTTTACGATAGAAAGAAGTGACTTGAATGAGCTAAATGTCAGATAGTGGCATTTTAGCTTAAATGACAGCACAGCGCTGATTGTCGCTACTAAAATCTGTTTGGCACAACTTTATCTAAGTTGAAATTAGACAGTGTCGGCCCCACTGAATAATTTGAGCGTTAAACGGGCTATTTTTGCATTTAAAGTCGAGCTTTTTAGTATAAAGTGGAGATGTGGTTTAACGGGTCATTTTGCGTTTAAGTACATGTGTGTTAAATCAGGTTTTATGAGCTTTGAAGTGATAAATAGAGTCACTAAAGCGCTGGAGGTAAATGTTTTGGTTTAAAATTGCTTTAATTTGCACACCATTAAAGAAAAGAAAGTTGAGTATTTTATCTATGAATAGGTCGAGTGAGCTATTTTCTTAAAGCCGAAATGTAATTCGTATGTCCAGGTTTACTTTTCTAGAAAGATTATAAAGAATCCTGCCTACGTTTAAAAACTTTTCAAGATTTGTTGACAGTGTTTGTCACAAGGCCACTATACAATCAAAATGCATAACAATCAATCTTAAACAGAAGCCAAAAATAAAAACTTTCTTACAAAAAATAAAGCGACATCAAAAGCAAAACACTTAAAAGTGCAAAATTACTTTTTTTCATATAAAGAATATAATAAATAAATAAACATAGAAACAAACATACATACACTTACGACATTTGACACACGTGTTTAGAAGCCCACATAGAGTAACCATATGTGCATCGTTCCAACAATATCACATACATACGTGTCGAATGAAATGAAATTTATTTATTTGCAAGAATATAGGTATTTACATAATAACATGGTAAACATAATTTTAGTCTCACTTTATTGACTTATCAGTCGTGCAAATATTTCAAATATTTGCACGACTGATAAGTCAATAAAGTAGGTTCATGTACATGCTTAATATCATGATATTAAATCATGATCTTCCATCAATGTCATTGATCATTAGTCAAACACATCATAATAACAAAATTAACAGTTTTGCTTCCTTCATATTAATTAGGCACATTATATTATAAACTATATATAATTAAAATACAACTACCTTTCCATTCCGTCATAGTTGTATATAATATGTATAATTATCTTTTAATATATATGTTGCATCAAGGCTGGCCGATAGATGTAAACCATCGGGAAGTCAGGATGTATTCCCTTAGGTTAAGACATCGTGTGTGGGCAGGTCGGTGGGTTTTATCGTGCAAATTAAATCACATAAGTTATTCGATACACTGGGTTTATTCAAATAGACACAAGTTACATTCTTGCTTAATAATATTACGGATTGACATTGATTCTACGACATCTTAGCTCTACGGCTGTCAGTTTTTTTTTTTTTTTTTTTTTTTTTTTTTTTTTTTTTTTTCTACGGGGCATCTCGTAGTTCGGTCAAAGCGACTGACAACTACTTAACCGGGCTTTCCCTGTGGAGACTAAGCTATATAGCCTCCAGCCAGGCACAAATTTCTAAACCTAAGCGACAACGCTGAGGGCTACCCCCTGTGGGGTCGAACCTCGGCTCAGGGCGTCGCTGGGGGGACAACTAAGGCTGGATCTTATTAAAGTGATTCTACCATCCGTTCGGAATAAGCCTACGTGGAGAAGAACGGACAAGAAACTCCAATTTAACTAACTAGAATTTAACTACGGCACAGCATTTCGCGGGCTGGCTTGTATATCTTGACGGGGACGTCGCGACGGGCCTCGGCGGCGAGGACGGATCGAAGGCGGTCTGTGTTTGAAAATTGTGCTGGTCTCTTTCTTGCTCTCTTGGAGCAGGGTAGTGGCGTCATCGGGGATGGAGAGAGCGAGCCTTGGTCGGCGAACTTTAGAGATTTGGGAGAGTTCATAGCGGGAGGCCGCTTGAATTAGGGGATTGCTGTGGTTGACAGCTTTGTCGAAGAAGCTCTTTGAAATGCGCTTCATGAATTGTTGAATAGTGGGGATTTTCAAATCGACATGGAGTTCCTGGTTACGAACGTACCAGGGGGCTCCCGTGATTTTACGGAGGAATCGGTTTTGTATAACCTGAAGCTTGTGAATGTGGTGGGGCTTAGCATGCGCGAACACTACGCAGGCATAGGTCATGATGGGACGGATAACCGCAGTGAAGGTGCGCAGCTTGCACCTAAGTGACAAGCCACTGCTTGCGTTTATCATCCCATGAAGTCTGCCCATAGCAAAGGCGGCTCGCGAGCGCGCCGCCTTAATGTGCTTGGCGAAAGTGAGGTGGTTGTCTAAGGTCACGCCTAGGTACTTGGCTTGCTCTTCCCAGGGGATCGGCTTGCCGTACATAGTCACTGTTTTGGTGGGTCGGGTTTTTGTGGAAAGGCTACGAGGCTTCGAGAAAATGACAGCCTGGCTCTTTTCGGGATTGACTTCTATTCTCCAGAGGCGGAACCACTTGGACAGGGCGTTGGCGGCTCTCTGGAGTTTTTGGGCGATGGCATTGGGTGCTTTGCCAGCGTAATAAAGGGCCGTGTCGTCAGCGAATAGTGCCAACTGGCCCTCTTTGGGTTTTGGGATATCGCTGGTGTACAGCGTGAAAGATATAGGTGATAGTACGCAGCCTTGAGGGACTCCGGCTCGTATGGGGTGAGGGGAGGAGAGTTCTCCCTCGACTCTATAGCGGAAAGTTCGGTCCGACAACCAGTCTCGAATGATGAGCACGAGACGATCTGGCACGCCAAGTTTGTATAGCTTATAAATTAAGCCATTGTGCCAGACTTTGTCGAACGCTTTCGCTATGTCGAAGAACAAGGCACCCGTCATCAGACCACGCTGGAAGCCAGCACTAGTGTGTTCAACGATGCGGTGCACTTGTTGGACGCAAGAATGTTCGGCACGAAAACCGAATTGTTCGTCGGGGATAAGACTTTTTCGCTCGGCAAAGTCTTTGAGCCGCCTATAAATAAGCCGTTCGTAGACTTTACCGAGGGAGTTTATCAGACTGATGGGACGGTAACTGGAAGGCTCCGATTTGGGTTTTCCCGGTTTAGGGATGCCTATCACAGTGGCTTGTTTCCAAGCTTGTGGGAAGATATTTTTGCTTAATGCAGCGTTGAAAATGGCCGTCATTAGCACTATTATATGGGTGGGGAGGAGTTTTAACACCTTATTGGTGATGCCATCTGAGCCCGGGGCTTTGTTGGGCTGAAGCCTTTTGATGACCTCCTCTACTTCGTCTGGGGTGACGGGAGGTAGCGGATCATCAGGGTCTTCGACGGGGGGGAGGGAGGTCCTGCGTTCAACTTCAGCGTCTACCATGGCTAGGTGAGCTGGGTCTACTGGTTGGGAGCTGGGTGAGCATTGAATTTCAAGACTGTCAGCCAGACATTCGGCTTTTTCAGTGTTTTCAAATGCTACACTCTTATCAGGGCGAATAAGCGGGGGTATGGCTGAGTCTTCAGCGGAGCGTAATCTCCTCTGGAGGTGCCAGAAAGCATGGTGGGTGGGCTCAAGCTCGCTCAGTAACTTGTTCCATGTCGCAGAACGGTGCTCATCAGTGCGTTCTTTTACAGCAAGCTGTAATTCCCGCATGCGAGCTATGTTTGCGGCACTGGGAAAGTTCCTACGGGCACGGACAGCTGCGTTCTTCTTGGTTATCAACTTCCGTATATCGTCCGGGAGTTTCCCTTGCTGGATGTCCAGCACTGGAACCTCCCTTGAACATTCGTTCAGGACAGATTGTACGTGAGTTGTAAGCGAGTCGATCGCCGCCGTAGCGTCTGCGGCTGTTTCTATGGACGAGGGGATTGAGTCTAGCTGGGGTGACTTTGCGGATTTCAGTTTTTCACTTACTTTCCTCCAGTCGGTGACCTTTTTAGTAGGGGGTGGCTGACCTAGATCTGGGAGGCCTGAGCGGTTGCCTAGGTCCATGATCACAGGGCGGTGGTCGGAATGGAGCTCGTCTAGCGTATCTATCGAGCGTAACCGAAGGTTAACGTTCTTAAATAACGCTACATCGAGGATATCGGGTCTATGTGCGGGATCATGCGGGAAGTGAGTGAAGCTCATTGGGGCTATGACGTCGTAGTGGAGGGATGAGCTTAGGTCCAGCACCAACTTTCCCCTAGGGTTGGTAGCGGTACTGTTCCAGGCTGGATGTTTAGCATTTAGATCACCCGCTAGGATAACGGAGTCATTTATGCTGAAGAGGGCAGTAAGGTCTTTTTTGAAACCTTCTGGGTTGTCGGGCGATGACGCCGAGTGAGGAGGGCAATAGGCGGAGATGATGGTGATCGTTTGATGACCAGTCATTCCTAGCCGACAGGCTGTGTACTCGAGGCACGAAGTGGGGTCGGGTGGGGTAATTTCGCTGCAGTGGAGCTCATTTTTATAGTAAATGAGAGTGCCACCCTTGTGAGCGCGCATCCTGTCATTGCGAACTAAGCGATAGTTGGCAATTTTGGGATTGCGATGGTGGGGTTTTAAATGGGTCTCTTGAATGAGGAAGATATCCAGCTGATGGTCGCGAATGAAAGTGGCGATCTCATCACGCTGGCTTTGAATGCCATTGGCATTGAAAAAACCTAACCTTAGGGAACGTGGTTTGAGGCAATTAGTTTTTAATTGCGAACCCATTCCCCGTTTTTAAAAACGAGCGAGTCTAGTTCCCTCGTTATCGAGGGGTATCTATCAAATATCTGGAGGCAAGATATGGCGTTAAGCGCGTATGCTGAGTTGGTTAATTCAGCGTGGAGGGCTCGGGCTTCTGGAGTCATCCAGATCGCGTATGCGCTGAAGATAGTATTAGCGATACTGCGATACGAAGTCATGGTGGGTTGGGACAAAGGGCGAGAGCGCTCGCCAACGACGGTGGTGGGAGCCACCTTGTTGGCTTGCGCTGGGGCCGCTGTGGCCGGGAGTGGGCTAGACACTGGGATGTTGAGGTCCAGCAGTGCAGGTATGGGTGGAGGTTGAGTGGACTGAGAGGCCACCTGGGCCGGGTTGACGGCCCGGTGGTTCAATTTACCCCAAGGTGAAGATCTTTGTGGGGCGAGTCTTTGGGGGATTTGCGAGGAGGGTAAGCTCTTCGCGGGATTATCGTGCTGCTGACGAGCAGCGAAGTTTTTGGCCGCTCTAGGCGCAAGCTTAGGGGCTTTGGGGCAGCCCCTGTAGTTTGCTGGGTGTCCGACCTGACCACAGAGCACGCAGCTGGGAGGCTCCGTACATTCTGTGCGGTCTTTGGGGCGGGGGCAGTTTTTTGTGCTGTGATCGCCTGTGCACTTTACGCACCTGGGGGTGGCGAAACAATTGGCCTGGGAGTGGCCATACAGTTGGCAGTTATGGCACTGACCAACGAGATGCGGGCGGTAGGGTTTTTCTATGGTAATGCCCGACAGGGAGCACACCGTTTTTACCCTGAATATGGGGTTAAGTCCCTCTGTAGGGGTACAGGCGACCATGACCATGTCGTATTGCTTGCCACCTCTTGCCTTGTGCAATCGGTGGACTTCTATTACCGGGACATTTTGGGCTATTAAGTCTAATCGGACTTCTTCCGTGGGGATCTCCTTTGGGATTCGGCGGATCACCACACGGATTGCACGTTCCTCTGGGAGCGAGTACGTATGGAACGAAATGTTCCTGTCTTTAAGGAGGCGAGTTAGATCGCGGAAATCCCGGGATGTGGGGACTAGGATTTTAATGCCTTGCTGGCAGGCAGTAGCTTTGCTGTAACTGATTCTACGCTCAGTACAAGCGTTGGATACCGTGTTCCATTTCCCTTTGTCTTGAAGGTAAATGGGCGGAGGAGGGGGGAGCTTCCTGGTGGTCGCAGCGGGAGCTGTTACCATCGGGCTCGGGGGGCGGCTAGAACGCTGGGAAGCGTTATTGGGGGCGGGTAGGTCGTCCGGAATAGACGGCTCGGGGGAGGGGCAGGGGGAGCCGACGGGTGACGCAAACGGGGTTGCGACTATCACCGTCTTTTTGGCCTTGGGTTTTGAGGCCTGGGCTGGGGCCTTGTTCTTCCTCCTCTTACCACCGACGACTTGAAAGTCGTCCTCGTCTGAGGAGGTGGGGGGAGGGGTAGGGTCCCGCTCTTCGTTAGCGGGGATGGGGGAGTCCTCCATGGGGGAGGCAGGGCGTGAGTTAGGGGAGATAGGGCGTGAATTAGGCTCATCGGCCTGGGAGAGAGTGGGGGATCTAGGCTCTTGCCTAGGCTTGGATTTGGGTGAGGGCGACCTCGGAGTGTCCTGGTCCGGGAAGGGCTTGAAAGCCCTGATGGGTGCCTCTATCTGGGCCGAAGTGACATGGTTGGGCTTTGTAGCCGCAGCTTTGAAAGCTGCCCCATACTTCTTCCTGAGTTTAGGGTCTGCCAGGAGAATCTCCTGCAGTAGGTCGACAACTGCCGCGAACGACATTGTCGAGGGGAATAAATCCGGTGAAGCCGGGCAAGGGGTAATCTTCCCCGGGTGGATGGGCCCGGGGATGTGTAAAATCCTACCCTCCCAGCCGGGTGAGACTGGGAGGTGAGTACCTCGGTGAGCCCTAAGCTAGTCTTCCTGCACCAATCTTATTGGGTGACAGGGGTCCTAAGGTACCGGTAAACCCACCGAAGGTGGGCCACCCACCACTTGTGTACCAAAAGTCTGGCACGTCGGGGTAGAAACACCCGACCGTGCCAGGTGTGAGCTGTGGAACGAAGCAGGGGTTGACTAGGCTATCTACCAAGGCCAACGATCCTGCTCCCGAATCCAATAACTGCCGTGCCCTGAAGGGGCTTAGCGGGTGCTTGGGTCGACACCCCCTTGGGTTAGTTAACACCGTTAGGTATCCGCCAAGGACCACAAGAGGTGGATTTGAAAATGAAGACTCTACTAGTAACCTAGGTTACTAGTAGTGCCGCGGCGCAGGGCGCGCAGCGGGGAGGCGGCGAGCGGGGCGCGCGTCGGCCGCAGTGACGTCACGCAGGAGCGGGACGAGGCGGGGGCCGGGGGCGCTTGAGCGCGCAGCGGTGAGGCGGCGAGCGCGGGGCGCGTCGGCCGCAGTGACGTCACGCAGGAGCGAGACGAGGCGGAGTGGGGGGTCTCGCAGCGGTGGGGCGAGCGGAGCGGCAGCGGGCAGCGAGACGACCGCTCGGGTCGACGGCTGGCGATGAGTGTGTTGACGGCTGTCAGTGCTCAACTGCTCTATTTCGCACCACGCAAGTGCTTATAAAAGCGCGCCAATGCGTAGTTGCTCTTGATTGCCGCTAGGGGCGTGCTTGTGATTTATTTTGACGTCCGTACTATTAACTAAACCCGACATATATTTGTATTTATTTAGTATTAATTATTATGATATGTACCTATACTTATATGTATGTGTATGACAGTATATTATTATTTGTTACATTGTATATTACATAAATATGAATTGTTTTATGTCGTTATTTTTCACCTCCACACACAATGTCTACATCTCTTTTTTTATCATTTTCCTTTCGCAGGTATGCTGGAAGAGATTTCATTAGAAATAAGTATCACCTCTGTACCTATTTTTCTGTTCATTCTTCTTGCCCTTGTATTATGAGTGTGTACAAAAATTGTTAAATAAAAATAAAAAATAATATTAGATTACATTATGTCACAGTCAACAATAATAATTAGATTTATAAATAATGTCAATAATTATAATCTAAAGTGTTCGTCAGTTAATACCTAAATCATGTCTGTTTAAAATTTAAATAATCATATGTTGATTCTATTGAATAAAAGAACATTGTCGCAAAGCCCGAATTGATTACCTCCTTTTTTTTGAAGTGGGTTATAATTAAAGATAAAGGAATATCACAAGACCAATAAAAAACCGAGGGATTTACACACACACAACACAGCACAATCTCAATTCTGTCGTCTGTTTCCAATAATCTATCTAAACAAAACACTAAAGTCCTTTACGATTCTCGGAGGCCACAACGACATAAAGTTTTGATAGACAGCCATTATGAAATATAGCCGGTGACCTTCCTTGACAGCCAGTATAGCAGGAGATCCCACTGCAAAAATCAAGAAGTAGCTAGGTACTTTTGTTTTTGATGAAACTTAATTTCTATTAATGATTTTTGATAGTAGAATAGATTACTGCAAGGTTGCCTGAACGCATTTTGGCAAACGTTTTTTCTTTGCATTTTTTTATCTTTGGCCTACACTAGGATTTCTCCTGGTGGTTTTTTGGGTGCGTATGGAACATCATATTATAGCTCTTAGTGAGCCGCCATTCATGTATTACCAGATTTAGCAGGTAAACTGCAAACCCACAGGTTGCAGCTAAGTGAGAGCTGGCAACCTTATGTTTTTCTATTTTCTATATCACTTTCTTTCAAATGACGTCGGATTCACTTGAAAATCTTATAATTATATTTGGGGTTAGCTATCAAAAACAAATTTCAATTTATATGATTAGGGTTATTGTGGCTAGATATTTTCAGACAACTCTGCAACAATCTATTAGAAAATATAATTTATGAAAATCAAGTTTAATCAAAAACAAAATTACCAGCAGATTTTCGCAGTGGGATCTTAGGCTATTATGAAATATGGACGATGATGACCTTCCCTCTGCCAATCCAGATAATGGCGTACAATAATAATATTACCCTCGAGTTAGTGATTAAATACACAAGTTTAGAAGTAATTTGTTTGAAAGCTTTAATGGAAGCTGCTGTTGGTCACTGTGGATGAGTTTGAAATCAGGATGGATTGTGAAGTTAAGGGTAATGAAGACGGGAATAGAACGGAAATATTTTAATATCGAATAAGGTTTTACAGTATCATTATCATGATTTCGATAATCAAAACTAATGAAAATAAAAAACCGGCCAAGCTGCTTGCAGCTGCGTGTCGGGCCACGCGTTGTAATAGGGTTCTGAACTTGCATAATAATGCGGACTAAGAAGAGGGTTTTTTGTTGTTACATGAACATTAAAACCGTTTCAGCTGCTCACAACGTCTAAAAACGGGACCCTATTGTTTTTACCTTTTGGGTATGGAACCCTAAAAAGAAGGTTTAATCGTTTATTTGTTTGCATGAGCAGAATGTCTACAAGGTACTGATTGGATTACAAAACATACGAGTATTTCACGACTTGAAAGCTACATTTTCAGTGCACTTATACGCCGAAAAATTGCTTTATTCCTGCTGGTTAGGTTAGGATAGTACATAGATTTTTAACCCCCGACGGAAAAAGAGGGGATCTGTGTAACTGTGTATCTGTGTGTCTGGCTGTGGTATCATAGCGCCTAGACGGATAAACCGATTTTGATTAAGATTTTTTTGTTTGAAAGGTGATTTTGTCGAGAGTGTTCTTACATAGCTATGTTTGGTGAAAATCGGTTTAGCCGTTATGGGCTGTTTTCTGTTTGAAACTGAGTATTTTCGCAAGATATCCTGTCATAATTACGTGCTCGATTGATTGTTGATCGAAGCTTGTCTACTACTAGATAAATTATGTAGTTTAAAAAGTACGAAATAAAAAAAAATTGCCGGGGATTTTGGAAATTTTTACTTGTTATTATTCATAATCCGCTTAATAATATTTGAAAGATGACATTAGTTTTACTTTGGTTGAGAACGTGGTAGAAAACTTCATCAAAAATAAAATACAACTAATATTTTATTTGACTAAACACTATAAAATCTTGCACACAAAAAACTAAATTCAAATAAAAATGTCAGTTTAATCACTAGTTTCAGCAACTCCTCGCCATCGCATCATCCTTTGTCAACAAACGGCCTCTCCACTTCCTTTACAATCACACGAAGATCTCCGTCCACTAAAACGAACCACAAAACTCTAGCAACAGCACTTGTTGCCTCGGCTCAACCGCTTCAAGAGTTATTTCACTAGGTTTTTTATCCGGATTGCCTTGTTTATTACTTTCAAGTTGTTCTAAAGCATCCTTAGTAGTCCTTTGAGTTTCCGATGCTTTTGTTCGACAACTATATCATTTACCACTTGTGGCCCGCCCTGGCTTTGTCTGGTCATATTTTATAACTTACTGGAATAATGTATCTTTCAATGTTGAAAGATTTTTTCAAATAGGTTTAGCGTTTCCACAGATTACCCTACACGTCTGAAGAAACTCATAAAATTCGGACTCTCTCTTTATAATATTAGTTAAGACTAGCTGTGCCAGGTGCTACGCTGCCGTCAACTGCCTACCCTACCCTACTTACCTGGCTACCTACCCTACCTACCTACCAATTGTTTTTCTAGGATTATTCTTCCGCGGCGAATCTTAAGAGGAAATATCTTTTAAGTTGGTCCAATATTGGCGGAGGAAAGAGACGAGAGCCAAACCTCGAATTATGACTAAGGAAATTCAGTCGGCGCTCTCTGTCCTCGTTTCCTCTTAACACCGCCAGCACAACGAATTGAATTGAATATCGAATAAATGGAGTTCAACTGTCCGAGTAGGTACCAGAATTGCGTGTGTTGTGATATTTTACAACATAAACACCTTAAATTCATCTAACTTTTTATAGAGTGCAACTATTGTGATGAAACAAAAACTAAGTAATATTTAAATTTACGCACAATTTTTATGTATGAAAGTTATCTACATTGGTTTCCTACATTTAACGTGAATCGTGCACAACTAAACAGACAAAAATTCCAAAAATCATGTAAATGTTGGTTCCTTTACCCTAACAATTATTTTTTGATAATATTTTCGATGTAAAAATTCTTTTCTACAGATTTATTATATTTAATGATTAAGACTACTACAATTCCACTCTATTAGTTCTATTCGACGTGGTCTAGTGGTCACAAACGCTACTGTTAAGCATGAGATCCTGGGTTCGACGCCTGGGTTGGGTAAAGTGTTATTAGATTTTTCATTACAGTAGCAGCCCAGATTCTGGATTTGGGTTCAGTTACATATATAGGACTTAAACATAACTTACGTAATGTGTGTCTTCAATTTGTGCACCTCTGCCCAGCACTTCGGAGAACACAGCAGTGATGATAATTATGTTACTATTTGTACTATAATGTTTGTTTTAATGGTCGTGCTGTTTGAATCGTGGTTTTGTAATTGTTTAAGCTGGGACTTCGGCTTTATTTGTGGTGTTATGTGGTTGCGGCTTGCTACTGGTGTCAGTGTGAATTAATTACTGATGCTTCCTGCTAAACATTGATTTGGTACTGATATTGTAAGCTGTTTTCCTTATCTATTTCTTATGCTGGGGAGTTTGTTGCGCCATTTCTTAAACTAAGACACTAGGAAGTAATTGAAAACTTTATATAGAACTTTGACGTTCAAAAAGTGTTCTCTCAGCCTGATTTGAATAAATGTCTTTACCAATAACTACCTACTTTTTTGCTTGCATTTGACCACAATCTCATCTGATGGTAAGCGATGATGTGGTCGACTGAGGAGTACGCAGTCTTCTTAATCTGAAGAAGTTGATAATCTTATCGTAGTGGTCCTATCATTCTTGCGTTACATAGCGCGTTGCGTTATATAGTTTTAAGAAAAATGAATGTTTGTTACGTGTGATGGATGGATATAATTTTTTTGTTATTCTTTCACGCAAAAACTACCGAATAAATATTGATTAAAAATTATGTTTGTATAGCTTATACATCAGAATTCCAAAAAAGCTATAATTAATAAAGATATAGTGTAGAAGTACTAACTACAAACGGGCAGAGCCGCGAGCGGCAGCTAGCTATAAAGGCAAACGCCCACTTAATATTCAAGGCCCCAAAATGTCGCTAGCATCACATCGTCACCTATCAAAACGCCCTAATCTCCTCCGTACAACAATCATCACAACTAAATTGCCTTAGTGCAACTTCGCTCGTTAAGGCCAAAACCAGGCCAAGTTAAATTGCCAGGCCCCAAGTCTGAGGACGGAGCCATTGATTGCAACCTGTTACAATTCGCAGCCAAGGTTTTCTGGCACTTGATGAAACTTCTTGATTGGCTCTAAATAAAGTGGGCCTCTGAAAGGTATCAAAGAATATACATACTTTGTAGCGCCGGGAAAAAAATATATAGTATAAATACTGATTAGCGGCTTCTAAATTCAAACTATAAATTTTCAGAATAAAAATTTTCTATATAAAAACAAATGCTCATAGTTTTTAATACCTAGCAAACTGAGTTAGTTTTTTGATTCAAGGTACACTTGGTCACGGGGACCCAGCGCTAACAAATAAAATGGTTCAAATAAATGTCACTAGATGGCGCGATACGCATCGATTTGTTTTTAAATTGTGTGTAAAATTAACATTTTCTAGAATTGATCATAAAAATTGTATTATCATCATCATCAGCCTATTAATGTTTCCACTGCTGGGACACAGGCTTCCTCTCTGTGAGAGGGTATGGGCCATTATCCACAACGCGGACCCAGTGCGGGTTGGTGAATGTCACATGTCTTTGAATTTTTGGTTCTAGGACATGCCGATTTCCTCACGATGTTTTCCATCACCGTTTTTGAGAGCAGTGATAATGAAATAATTCACACAAAGTAAAGCGCCTGCCTGGGTTCGAACCCACGACCTACAACTTGTAAGTCGCGACCAATATCACTAGATCACCACTGCACAAAATTATGGAACAAATAAAATAAAATAAAAAATCCATTTAGTCTACTACATTAAAGTATTCATGCATTACACTTTTAAAAATAAAATTACATTGTAAAATTTAATTAAAAATCTATAAAATAAATACATGTAAAATGTTCATTGCAGTTCAGTAAATTACAAACCAATAATAATACAATTTCAATAAAATTCCAATTTAATTTAATTATAGTTGCATTTTCAATCTCAGTTATCCATTAACAATTCAATACAATTATAAATCCTATTTATTCTTCTTTTAAATTACAACTATATATGTACCTTTAAAATTACAATTTGCATTCAGTTTGACACAATTGAAAAAGTAAAATACATTGTACAAAGATTGTTTATGCTTGTGTAATAATTATTTAAAAAACAAATATTAATAAAAATGTTAAAATTGTATGAAAATAATAAAAATGTCAAAATTGTATAAAAAGAATAAAAATGTTAAAATTGTATAAAAATAATAAAAAAGTTAAAATTGTATAATAATAATAAAAATGTTATAATTGCATAAAAAAAATAAAATTGTATAAATACAAATAACCAAAATAAAGTAAATTTTATGAAAATTATGTAAAGTGCCTCATGGGCGTAAAATTATGGAATATTGGGCTCTTAATTCACATTTCAAAGATTATTTGAACGGATCATTTAAATTTGATTCCAATAGACAGCGCGGTTTTGAATTTCTGCGGCATGCTACTCAATTTTTAAATCTGTATTACACATTTGGGTACAATGAAACTATAAAAACGAGAAACTACAAATCGTCACTGTATTTAAAAAAAAAGGTCACGAAACGAGAAAACCCTTTTACTTGCAAGTCGCTGCTAACACCAAAAATCTAAAAAAATAAAAGTCTATCTATAGCCGCGAAACGGAACCGAACGCAATCGAAGTACTTGCAAAAATGATCAGCTTAATCACACGAAAAACGCTAGTTACGTCGGCACGGTTCTTTGTATGGGATGAGGCATCTGTACGCTAGTATTATATTATCTCTATTTTTTAGACAAATTTCTATCCACTCTTAGTTTAAGTTTTATAAAGGAAACTCGAGTGTTTCATCAACCTTCATTTATTGGCCTCTTGAACAAAGTGGACTTAACTTCTTAACAAACTTAGATTTACTCAATCAAGACTGTAGATGATTTAATGACAACAGATATAGGAATTTTTCATTTATTTGCTAAGTTTACCCTAATTATGATAATTTATTAGAGCCCTTTACTTTTTTAGTTTCAGGTTATGTCCACCTAGGAATGATTTGTCTTTGGCGACCTTTGATTGTTAACTGTACATGTGAGACTGTGAGTACATTATGGCTTCGTCAGCGAATGGTGTTATGGAGGTTAAATTTTGGGCCAAACATAACATTAAATAGTAGACATGCTAAGAAGAAGATTAACGACGAAGCAAACGGAGTATGTAAGTATGTAAAGACCGTCTACCACTATGAGAAAAGGGCGTGAGTTTATGTATATACGACTTTGTATGAATTTTATTTTCAATGCTAAAGAGACTGTGTTATTAATGCCGAATGGCTAAGACCTCGCCTCTCGTACTTGAGATTGTGGTTTCAAATCCGGACAACCAATGTGACTTTTTCAAATTCAAATGTACTTTCTAACTTAATCTTCGACATCACAAGCAACGGTGAAGGAAAACATCGTGAGGAAATCTGGAATATATTAGTTAATGTAAGTCTGAAATAGCCAAGTCAGAGGCCGGTCGGGTTTCCAGAGGCGGCTTAATTAACTCTGACACCAGAAATGGCCACATCCTCACATGAAAAGAAGAAGAAAAAGAACTATTATCTTAACTAACTTATATTACAATGTTACCAACATGTGCTCATATTCCACATTAATGTCGGTTGCCACACAAATTCGTTAGACAACGTGCCGCCTCTTTATTTTTACTGACAAAAGGACGAGTCTCGGTAGGAAGAGCACGTCTTCACAGTACGATATTATCTGTGCACGGATGAACGCTGCTTATTCATCCGATATAATTACTCATTTCTTACAGAAACCATGACAGGGACTCTTTTGTCAGCAGATATAAAAATAAGGCTCTTTGTATTTAATTCGTGGAAGAAATGCACTTGGTCTTGACCCTCTCGTGGCTTAATAGTAACAGCCGCATGAGTGGATAATCAAGATTAAGCATCGCTTGCCAAGGTCGGTGCGTGGTTGAGTGATCATCTTTACATAGCGAGATTCCTCCGTGCCCAAAAGGTACGTTAAAAGGTCGGTGTCGGCTGTCATTTGAACATCTTGGCTTAGACAGTCGTTATATTAGTCAGAAGACAGAATATCTGACACCAGTCTTGCCAAGGAGTACCGTGTACCCACTAACTGGGTTGTGAAGGTCAGATAGGCAGTCACTCCATGGAAAAACTTACAGTAGGGTTAGCTTACAGGTTAGCTACTGACAGGCGGGACTCCAGGGTCACGGGCAGCCAGATTGTGGCCAGATGCCTCAATCTGGCCGCCCGTGACCAATATGTGACTCCAAGTAAGACGGTGGCACAGTTGTCACATGCTGCCGTGCACAGCGAGGCTCAGGGGAGATACCTTGCAGTTTCCCCAATGATGTGTCCTAACAGAGGGGGTTCCGGGGTGGTCGTTTATGGGGTAACGGGGCCCTAAGTGCTGTTAGTGATCACCCGGTGATTTTGTTGGTTTTTTGTGGTTTTAGTGAGGTAAAAAGCCCACACTCCCTGGTCCCTTAAAATACCAGTTGCCTTTTGAAGGTTGCCCCAAGAAAACAAAAAAAAATGGTTAGCTACTGGAAGCCGAATCTAATAACTGGAAAAAAGCTAGGCAGATTGATAGACAATCTCGTTAAGAAAGAAAGTTGTTATTTGAGTAACAAACAACTTGAAGATCTTCAGCCAAGTAAATAACGCCCCAAGCACAGTCTATCGACAGTTTTAAACAGCCATCAGCCGGTACACTAGTCGAGGCGACTTCATTAATTTAACGCCCGCGGTTACCCACGCTCCACTCTTAATGAGCCCCATAACACTGATAGTCCAACTTGGCCGACTAACTGAGAGGTAATCACACTTTATGTTTCGCGATACCATCGGAGGAACTTCCTAACACCTATAAAACCGTGGACCAAGTTTAGCACAAAAATATCTCGGAATTAACAAGTCTTTATATTTAATAGAGGGATGTTCAGGAGTTTTTACGACCTGGTAATTCCAGAGAAATTGTGTAACGGCTGCTTGTCTCAATTTAAAAGTTTTAAGAGAATTTGTTGGTAGGAGACGCCTCTACTTTGTCTCTGGAGTAGTCTTATGTACGCGAAAATAAATACTTTATAAATGTCGTGAAGAGTGCTTCTGGTAGTAATAAAAGCTAAATTGAAAACGGTACTTTAAGAGAGGATGAGACGAGTAACTAACCATGATATTTTAATACTTTATATTATACCAGGCAATTTCAATTGAATAATCTTCGGGCCTGCTCCGAGCCTGTACTACTAAAACTATTGTATACCATGTTTACGCAAATTAGAGAATCACTATAATTATTTTGTTTATTCAGTATACTTACTTATTATTTACAATATTAAAAAAAAAAACATTTAATAGTGGCCCACCGATATCGGGCTCAGGCTGATACCGATCATCGGGGCTCCAGAGAGAAGAAGCTCTTAACAGTACGAGCCGTGTCCGTTCTGAATCAAACCTTTGATTCAGCTGCCTGAAGAGAGCCTCCCATTATTACTGCCAGAAACATAACCTTACCCATTTTGACATCAATACATAACATAACATATAAATATTCATTTCTCTTCCACAAAGGTGTTTTACAAACTATAACATAAAAGTGCAACATTATTTGATAAATCCTTTGTTGGGGTTTGGGAGACTGGTATCTGTACTAAGAAATCCTCAGATTACCAGGCTCGGGCCCTCACATTAATTAGATACAAAACATTTCGACATCCGAAAAAAAAGTAATACACCTTCATCACCCAACGTAATAAAGCTTTAATCATCCATTGCTTGTTCACCCTACTTCATTCTGAAGAACCTGTCCGTCACCCTTCAGTAGAACACAAACATAATTAACAGTTAATTTCACACGCTAATTATCCCTGGACTTTTATTCTGGACATGTGGACGGACCCTCGTCTTGTTGAGGCTTGTTTAAACAGAGATAAGTGGCCAACATAAGTATGTATAATTTTAATTAGGTAAGGATGCCTTGGAAGTTTGTAACGCAGAATAGTAGATACTCGTACCAGAAGATATAACGAATGAAAACACGCACACGCACACATAGACGCGTACGTAAGGCGATTTCAAACAAATGACAGCCGCGAGACCGCTTGCACTCGCTGTACGTGAAGTATGTCTGTGTGCGTACGTTAACGGTCGTAGTATGGAGTTAACATTCTGTATTTAACTATTCTGTGTGTGTGAGTTGTATGTAGGATGTTGATAATTATGTTTGAGTTTGTTGCGTAAGTTTAATTGGAGCTGTTTGTCGTTGAGTGCGGGTGAGGATTTAGGTGATTATGTCAAGCTGTAAGAGAGGCAGGCTGGAAAAGTACCTATGATTAAAATATAAATAAAAAATGAAATAGTACATTACTGTAGAATCCAGTAAGTAAGCCTTCCTGGCCAAGTATGAGTTAACCGGACCGAACCGCAGGCGAGGTCCAGTTATATACGAGGCCAGGATGGCTTTCTTACTGGTTGAGGCTTGTATAATGCTTTTCTCAAAAATGAAAGAAACTTTAACAACAAATTCGTTTGATTAATTTTGAAGGTTACATTCATATTAGGGCAATTACTGATAGATATTGTAATCGATTTACCGGGGGCATTTATATTTGTTTGTTGTAGGTACGTCTTGATTAACGGACTCAAAAATATATCTAACTATTTCTAAGAGCTGTGGATTTTCTGATTATTAATAAATAAATAAAATCTCATAAAATTTCATACCAAAAAAAGAGATAGATATATATTTGGTGCCTCCCTCCTATAACCGTATTATAATGGCTAAACTGTAATGTGTGACTGGCTGGTACTATGTTTTTTTTCTAAGCAGATCTGAAGAGGATGACCTACTGTCTAGAGATGGATGTTTTCGGTTTTTTGCACAAACGGTTATGTAACCGATATACAGATTTCATATCGATATCGAAAACGGTTTTCAGATATCGATATCATTTAGTACAGTTTGCATAAGTTAAAATGTTATTTAGATGAGCAAACTAACAACGAACGTGAAATAATACTTAGAAAGAGAGGTAGCGCATAATTATGGTTTCTATCGTTTGTGAAGTTTGCGTTTTGTTCGTAGTTCGTACGTTTCCGCAATATTACGGTTTTAAGTTTTGACTTATTCGTTCTCGCATGCTTGTAGGCAACTCATTCTGCATTATTTGTGCTATTTTAGTCTGTGTCTTTTATTATGTTTTGTTAGTTGTATTTTATTGTTATCTGTGGCATGCGAGCTGGCAGCCTCGCATGCGCCGTATGTTGCTGTCCTTGTCGCCCTTATACGGGCGTGCCATGTCGCCCTTGTTGCTCTACCGCCAACGTTGCCGCTCTTGGCAACGCCGCGACCTGTGCCGGCGCAGAGCGCAAGCCAGTCGCCAAATATTCTACCTGCGTGTAGGACGCGACCCTGTTTGCTCCATTGCTGTTATGTGAGCCCCGTATTGCTTCGGCTCTTCGCCCCGCCGTATAGTTTGTAAGTACAATCTGTTTGTTCTGTGTGTCTATTTGTTCTGTGTGTAAAGTGTATGTGTATTATGTGTTTTGAATAAATTACACGAGTTTGCCAGTAACTTGGGTATTGCATTTTCATTGTGTATAAAATAATCCGGTCCTAATCGCAAAATTGGTCCTTCGAGCCGGATCACAATGGAAAACAAAATTACTGGCGTCGTTGTCACACGGAGCAGAGACGCTGGGGCCGAGCACCGACCTGGAATGGATATCGCAATAGTAACACGTGGTTCGTATAATGTCACGTGTGCGTCGTCTGGGTCGAAATCGAGCAGCCTCAGCCGCGGAGCACGGTACTATGATTACGCTGGGGCCAAGCACCGACCTGGAGTTGATATCGCAGCTGTAACGCGTGGTTCGATTAATGCCACGTGTGCGACACCCGGGTCGAGATCAAGCCGTCTGAGCCGCGAAGCCCGCATTGCTGCTGCCGTCTACAGGGCCGAAGAAGAAATCGCCAAGCTAAAGGAACAGCTGTTAAAAAAGAAGCTGGCATTAGAGATCGCCGAGATCGAAGCGTTCTGCCCGCCTGCTGCTGAAGTCCCCTGGAAACAAATTGACGGATCGACCGCGCCTCCCGTGCCGGCTGACACGTGTTCGACCGAAGGCCTGCAACGAGAATGCGCACGTGGTCTCGTGCTTACCCCACATGTTGTGACATTCTCGCCAATTGCTGATCAGGCCGCCTGCGAACGCGCAGCCTGGGCGCTGGTGCCCCCCACGCTGGCTGGCGCGTGCTTCACCGAAGACCTGCATCGAGAACGTGCACCTGGGCTCGTACATGCCCCACACGTTGTCCCGTTCTCCCCGCCCGCTGAAGTCCCCCGCGAACAAGAGGACAAATCGCCCGCGCCCCCCGCGCTGGTTGGCGCGTGTTTGACCGAAGTCCTAGATCGCCCGCCTGCTGAAATCCCGTGCGCTCACGTGGACAAACCGCCCGCGCCGTCTGGCACGTGTATCATTGAAGGCAGAACACGATACGCGCGCGCGGTACCACGCATGTGCCGCTTACCGCGGTCCGACCGACGGCCAATCGGCCACTCAGCGAAGCATTTGCGCCCGTGGCGAAATTCTCCGGGCCCGCTGTTCAGGCCCCTTGCAAACGCATGGACGCGCCGCCACCGTCCTGCTCGCCGCTGGCTGGCCCCGCGCAGCCGTTGTTACTCGTGCCGCCTGCGCCCCCCGCGCTTAAGATGCGCCCCATGCCAACGCCGTCCACCGCGTCGATGCCGTTCATTGCTACGACGGCGCCTGCAACGTAGACGCAGCCCGCTGCGCCGCCGGCGCCCCCCGCGCTTATGTTGCGCCACGCGCCGGCGCCGTCTTGCTCGCCGCTGGCTGGCCCTACGCCGCCGCCGCCGTTTAGCCCCGCACTGCCGGTGTTTCACGCACCGCCGGGGCCCTCTGCGCATAAGTTGCGCCCTGCACCACCGGCGTCCTGCTCGCCGCTGGCTGGCCCCACGCCGACGCCATCCGCCGCGTCGACGCCGTTCGTTGCTACGACGGCGCTCGCGACGCAGACGCAGCCCGCCGCGCCGCCGGCGACCCCCGCGCATGAGATGCGACCCTCGCCGACGCCGTCCACCGCATCGACGCCGCTCGTTGTTACGACGGCGCCCGCGACATCGTCACCGCACGCCGCCCTGTCGGCGTCCCCCGCGCTGGCTGACACGTGACCGACCGCGCGTCAGCGAGAGCTCGTATTATGTTTGAGCCTTTTGTAACAGTGCGGGTTACCCAAGTGTTTAATGACAATAAGTGGGCATTAATTAAGGACGCTAAGTTAAGAATAATGTAGATAAGATTGTTTTTGCCTACCGAAGTGAGTGTTCAGGAACAAGGGGGTGGAATGTAGGCAACTCATTCTGCATTATTTGTGCTATTTTAGTCTGTGTCTTTTATTATGTTTTGTTAGTTGTATTTTATTGTTATCTGTGGCATGCGAGCTGGCAGCCTCGCATGCGCCGTATGTTGCTGTCCTTGTCGCCCTTATACGGGCGTGCCATGTCGCCCTTGTTGCTCTACCGCCAACGTTGCCGCTCTTGGCAACGCCGCGACCTGTGCCGGCGCAGAGCGCAAGCCAGTCGCCAAATATTCTACCTGCGTGTAGGACGCGACCCTGTTTGCTCCATTGCTGTTATGTGAGCCCCGTATTGCTTCGGCTCTTCGCCCCGCCGTATAGTTTGTAAGTACAATCTGTTTGTTCTGTGTGTAAAGTGTATGTGTATTATGTGTTTTGAATAAATTACACGAGTTTGCCAGTAATTTGGGTATTGCATTTTCATTGTGTATAAAATAATCCGGTCCTAATCGCAAAACATGCTAGTCAGGATTTTATTAGATACAGGTTTTGTAATATTGGTTATTTTGATATAGATATCGATATGATATGATATCTAACTCATAGCCGATATAAGTTACGTTTTGATATATCGGACCAATCCCTACTACTGTCCAGTAAATAAATTACATACTTACTTACTGGACAGTAGGAGATTCCAAATTTAAAATCTCGCTTCTTACTGGACAGTTGTGAATAAGTCTCCGGTAGAGTTCACTTTCTGGATACTTTTTAGAGATGTTATGGCAACATTACATACCATTTTTGAGAAAACATAATTACTAGAAAATTATGATGGGTTAAACGCTGCAACTTTTGGTTTCATCTCAATCCTTTTATTTTATTTTAACAAGCTTTTTATTAACTTGCAATATATGTATGTATGTTAGGTCTCAGTCCTTAGTAGGTACCTCAGTCCTTACCTCTTCCTGATGATAATGAATGCTCTGACGTTGGACATACAGGAAGAGGCACTCTGGTATATGCTGTTTGCCGATGACATTGTGCTGGATGCCGATAGTGGCTGTGGTGGTTGTGGTGGTGGTTAGCAGACTGGAGGTGTCGTGGCACAGACTGGAGAGTGTTGGCTTGAAATTGAGCAGAACCAAAACAGAATACTTGTTCTGCGATTTTGGCGGTCTCTCCAGTTCCGTGCCTATAGCTCTCGCCGGAACACCCATACCGATCTGCTCCGATTACTGGTACCTAGCGTCACTTGGGTGAAATGGTGACAGGTCACTGGAACAACTTGTGACCCACGGATCAATTTACAGGGGAAAATTTACAAGTCCGTGATTAGACCTGTCTTACTTTATAAGTTGGGGGATTACATCGCTGATAAAAATGCATGGCTCAATGGTGGTGCTGCTTCGCAGACACTAGGGCGTATGAACAAGTAATGGGCAGAAATGTTTTGGGCAGACAATGTACGGTAAGCTAAAAAGCTAATTTATTTTTCTTAAAATTCGCATATCATCCTCTTATTTCGAATCGAATGCAAAAAATCTCAATGTTCCCATTGTCCGTTGCTGCGCGGCGTATTAAAAACGAATACCCTTACTCACGAAATCGGCGTATGCTTAAGAAATGATAGATAGCACACTATTTCCAACTACTGCAACTCCAGAAAGCCGTGCTTATAAGTGACGACCACCTAAAAAGCACACAGGCAATGAAGCTCAACGAGTTGTGGAGTAACGAGTGTGGGAGGACTGAGTATTTAAAAGGCTATCAATGTAAAAGACGATACAAATATTGGCCAACAACAGAATCCAATCAGTGACGCGGCACAAAATGTCCACCCCTATTTTACTCCTAGATAAAGCGGGTGAGTCAATTTCGGAAATTACCATCCCATCATTAATCCTTCAAAATTGAATCGCTTAAATGACATGAATAGGGTTTTAGGCCGTCCTTTGTTTAGTGCGTTGATGCACCGAGGGTTTATTGAAGGGCTTTTGTGAGACCTGATATTGTCATAGTGGTTCGAGATATGGCTACCGTCCTTTTGTATGGGCCTGTAATGAAAGTGTGCCTACCTATATTACTCGTACTTACACTATGAGGAGTATCGATTTATGTCATTCTGCTTTAGTTCAACTCACGTCTAAGTTGTTATTTTTTTTAATTTGAAAGTAGGGATGTTTTCTGGGTAGAAAAATGATAATTCTATTTAGTCCGTCAGTGAGATTATCAAATAATATTGGACACGTATTTTTTGCTTTACCAAATCAATCAAAAATTACAAAGTTAAAGCGCATCAAAGTTCAAGAGTGGGGGCTTGTGACGTCACTAAAGCTGTACAAAGTGTACTAGCAGCGTGACGTTTCACAATATTTCAACGCATTATATCGTCGTCACTTTATGTTTACGTGTCAAAAGAAAAAAACGAGTCCAATATTTTTTATTTATCTACCTGACGGACAAAAAACTAATTTTCAGTAAACTACTCTATTAACAGCAGTCTGTCTGTGTTTTTATCGATATTTTTGTTACATTATTTCTAAGTATAGTTTTGACTAAAATTAAAAATAAGTCAAATATACTGCCTTTTATCCTCAATTAAGCATAATTTTAATTACTTATTACTTTTGATTTTAATTAAAATATAATCGTTGCTGTCCTTGGTGGTTGTGAAAATGCATACGAAGGTATATACATATGACTAATCGGTAAAATTAATATGTACACTGCTAATTTAAACATTATTTTTTTAGTGGAAATAAAAGCCGATCAACTTTTAATGGGGACTATCTCCTAACATTACTAATTAAATTCGGAATGATAAAATTATCAATAGTATGCAAATTAGTATTCCACATTTAATCTGCATTAAAAAGCCTCGTCCAATAATATTTAACACGTTAATTGTGGAATTAATTATGAAATAATATTATTAAAAAGTTGTTAACAAATTAAATTTACCAACATTTTTAGATTAAGCGATGAAATGCTTAACATTAGTATTCAACGCAGATGATGATTATTACCTATTCAATTTTTTAGGGTTCCGGGACCCTATTACTAAGACGCCGCGGTCCGCCCGTATGTCTGTCTGTCACCAGGCTGTATCTAAGAAAGAAGAAAGAAAGAAAGAAAACTAGTTAGTAGGTACAAATAAAAGGGAACTTAATTTTAAAACAATTACATATATAGTGTGCCCCGCGGCTGCGCCAAAAAGGTCGAGTTCAACAAAATGCCGGATAACTAGGAGTTGCCTGACGCTGGTTTTCAACTGAACCTTACGTTGAAGTGAACGGATGTAAATCAGTTTTTACGGTGTTAAATATACCGGTAAATAGATATATGTTAGTGTGTTACAAACGATGAACCGTGATAGCAAGACAGTTTAAATTCTCACAGATGATGTATTTTTGTTGCCGCTATAACAACAAACACTAAAACCATAATAGAATAAATATTTAGGTGGGGCTCCCATACGAAAAATGAGATTTTTGTGCCGTTTTTACCCGGCTGCAAGGAAAGGGTTATGTTTTTCGCGCGAATCTTGTATGTAAGTATGTTTGTATGTATGTAATATTCTTTATTACCTCGTATCTATCAAACCACATGACGGATTATTGTAATTGATACATCGTTAGATAGGTCTTGGCCGCCCAGGTGTTCTTAGATAAGTACCGTTGAAAAAAAGGAACATGGCGGATTTCAATATTGTTGCGCATGCATAATTTTTTTTCTTCGAAACCCATCGAGTGGGTTTTTATAGGTGATTACAAAAATATATACCACTTATATGTTTAAAAGACATTCGAAAAAAAAGTACAACAAAAAAGTTGTAAATTAAAAAAGGTAAAAAAAAAAAACCGACTGCAAAGATGTAAACAAGAAGAAAATCATGCTGTGCAGTCGGAGGATATTTATAGTTTTCGTCAGCCAGCTCACGAATATGTAACCTCCGACTGCACAGTATGATTTTCTTCTTGTTTACATCTTTGCAGTCGGGTTTTTTATTTTATTAACTTTTTTTTGCAATAATGGTACGGAAACATTCGTGCGCGAGTCCGACTCGCACTTGGATAATTTTTTTATAATTTTATTCATCAATTTAATATGTTTTATTATTGTTGGCCCAACTAATCCCACTTAATGATTGGAATTACCATTCATGTACTTTTTCAACACACTTGCTCGTAAACTGAGCCTTATTACATCACTTTTAGGGCCATAAACCGAGCTATAACAAACACGTGCGTAATAACATTACACACTAATGCATAATAGAATTATCCCTTCAAAGTTAAATGAGTACCTTTCTGCAAGTTATATGCGAGTTAACAGAGCATTTTCATTTGAACCGGGTAATACAGTTTTTTTTTTAAATAACCACAAAGAGGTTTTATATCGCTGAAAATCCTTACCTATACATTTTTGGATTAAATGAATATGTACATCCTTAATTAAGTCAAACAAACATTTACAAATTATCAAATTATTCATAATTCACAATATTTTTTTATAAAATATTAAAATTATTTAATTTTCATCATCATCTGCCTAGCCTTTTCTCAACTATGTTGGGGTCGGCTTCCAGTCTTACCGGTTTCAGCTAAGTACCAGTGTTTTACATGGAGCGACTGCCTATCTAACCTCCACAACCCAGTAACTGGGTAACACGATACCTCTTGGCTAGACTGGTATCAGATCTCAAGCATCTGACTACCCGTAACGACTGTCAAATATCTTCAAATGACAGCTTTCCGAGGCACCGAGTAAACTCGGTATGTTGAAATGGTCACCCATCCACGGACCGACCTCGTCAAGTGTTGCTTAACCTTGATGATCGACCCGTGCGGCTGTTATTATTTAGCCACGAGCTCCTCATTATTTAGCCACGAGCTCCTCATTATTTAGCCACGAGCTCCTCAAAATTATTTCATTTTATCACTTAAAATTATAATTTTGAAGTAGGGTGTATGTTCACTCACCTTGCATTTAGCACGTGAAAAAAAAAGCTTGCGCGCAATTGCCCATAATTTACATATTTTGTTTTTATCGTATTTGTCGCTATGGTAAATTGTTTTAGAAATGATAAGTTTTCGTGCAAAAGATGAACATTATTCATAGAGTTAACCCCGCAAGAAATACTAAATGAGCTGCCTACGATAGTTTCCTACAATAGAAGCTAGCTAGGTGAAAATGTGTTTTTGGCGTATTCCTCTAAACTCGCCAATACTTAAAAGCCCAGCTCCCTGTGGTGCATCTATTCCTGGTGGTGGTCAAACATGGTGTTGATATCAAAACGTACTGTAACCTGATAGCATTTATGCAGACATTGAGTCAATTTTTATTCTGCAAAAACGAGCCATCAGAGCAATATATAATCTTCGCCGGCGCGATTCCCTAAGGGAACTGTTTAAGGACATTAACATCATGACGGTTCCTTGTCAATATATTTATGAAAACATCATGTACGTGAGAAAGAATTTACATCTTTTTAGTAAAAACGGCGACAGACATAATTACGTTACTAGAAATAGGGACCAATTAGTTCAACCAGGTTTCAGACTGGCAAAAGTAGCCTCTTCTTTCATGGGGTACTTTACAAAATGTTACAATAAAATTCCACCCCACATTCTTGAAATGAATGAGACGAAATTTAAAACTTGTATAAAAAGCACACTATGCAGGCTGGCATATTATAAGTTGGGGGATTACTTCACTGATAAAAATGCTTGGCTAAATGCTATTCCTGCTCCACATCCACTAGGGCGCGAAACCAAGTGATATGCAGAACATTATTGTTTTGCAATGTTCTTGGAACTGCTGAAGACTGAATGAATATATTTGTATTGTATAAACTCAATTTCCTTACTATTGTATAACTGCAAAGCACGTGTGTGAGTACTATGTACCCAACTGTAAATCTACCATTTACTGTACCTGTGTGTCGTTCGTTGACTTGTGTGTGCCCTGGCAGTTGAGTGTGTCATGCTCTCTCAAATGTCTCTCTGAGGGTGGCGCGTGTGTTGGATCATCCGGTTCCCTTCATGACGGTTGAGCTGGGTGGTGCCAATTCATGCGTCATGTTCGTGAACGGACGCCGTCAGCTGGGATTGGTCATAACTTAACTGCTTCAGATGTTAATGCTTTTTTTTTTCTAGCTTCTATTATATAACTGCACAGTGCATGTGTGAGTATTTTTATTACTTTATGCCTGTACGTAGTATAGTGTGTAGTGCTATTCTGGGTGCATTGTCCTCACATATATGAATTTATTAATGAATGTACTTATATGTAACTAAATACTGTAAAAAAATTTTTTTTTTTTTTAAAAGAGTAAGTATGGAGTTTCTTGTGCATTCTTCTCCATAACAAGCTACTTTCCGAATGCACGGTAGAATCAACTTTTATAACTTGTAAATTTTAATGTACCTAACGTTCAAAAGTGCCGCTTGGTGGCCTACTTGAAATAAAATATCTTTGTCTTTGTCACGGTTCGGACGGATATATTGGTCAGAAATCTAATGTTTTGTCGCCAGCCGACGTTGAATAGTTTTTGAAAGAGGCTCCGGATAGTTAGTGCCTAGCAACAAAGGTACGTTGAATATTATTAATCTAAACGTAACTAAATAATTGCGTAACCTGAGCATAACTTCTTAAAAACTAGTTAATTGATTTCGTTGCAGGTTGCCTTAATATTCGGTGTTGTTGGTGCGTGTAGACGACAAGAGCTTCATAACATTACAACAAAGGATGTAGAAACCCGAAATGCCTTTGTCGCCGACATTTACATAAGTAGAAAACGAAAGTATCAAGAAGTGGCAAGCACCAATGTAACACAAACTGTGAAACTGCCATCCAAATCAATCCAATATCGCTTTGAAAATTGTAAGTTCACCAATTGTTTTAATAATTAAACGATATAAGCAATACATGTTTGTTTTTTCCTCGCAAATGTGTTGAAAAACGTCGCATGACACTCGTGAGCTCTGCTCATTATACGCTCGGCTGAATTACGCCCTCGCTTACGGCTCGGGCTGCAACCCACAGCCTCGTGTGTAATTAGCAACTTAGCTCACTTGTATATACTATTACAGCATTGATGTCATAAATAGAGATTAGTAGATTACATATCAGCGTATCCCATAAAGGAAAAAAAATGTTTACAATATTAACGGCCTCCTAGATATTACAAAATCCAATTTACAATAACCTTTCAACAAAACAGTAATAAAGATAACTCGCAGCATCCCGTGATATAGTGGTGCTGTTCATCCCAAACACTGACACTACAAAATTTATGTTCCAATTAAAATTTAAACGTGATATTATCCGGCAAATTCAAAAGGCAACGAGCCGCTCACGAATCAATTAATAAATAAAACGCCTTCATAAATCAGACGGGTTATATGATGTAATTTTTAACGTGGGATATGTCGAATTTAATGAAGTTTTACCATCGACACAATGAAACTCTTAATGAAGTGTTAAATTCAGGCAACTTTAATTAATGTTAATAATGAGTTTCGAACGCACTTCAGTTTCAGTAATATATCCACCTACTTAGTTATATACGCATTGTGTAAAACTTTTACAATTGCAGATTTATCTTTTGGTACGACAATTTAAGATATATCTAGTTATTACCAGTACCTGAGGCTGTTTGTTTTCCCGAGCTCAAAACTCTCTCCTTTCCATAATAAACAAACAGAAGGCATGTGATATAATACAGTTAGTAATACTTAAATCCATAAGTAGCAATAACATTATTATTATTATAATGCTACCACCATAACATAAAAATAACTCGCTGACTCAGATCGGTAGCCGTTACTATTATAATAACAATAAAGCTTGAACAGCTAGGAAAACAGAATACTTTATGAATAACACAAATAATTGACTAGAATCTAATAGGCAACATAAAAACTTGTGCCATGCATAGGCACCTATATCTGTAACTGTAAAAGTAGAGTTCAACTGGCAAGTGATTGAAACTTCAATAAGTTAATTAAATGATGAAATTGTATTCCTGGCAACACCAAACACTTAGAAAGTAAAACAAAAGTAAATACGAGATAAGACTGAAGTTTGAGATGTAACACCCAAACAATCACAGACGTCAGTCTCTTTAAATGTTTGACATTATCTTGGTCAGATCGAGCTTAAGATTAAGAGGACCATGCAGATTAGAGATCTTACGAGAAAAGAACCACCCAGATTTGAGAGAAACTGACCTCTTGTTCAGTCATGGTTTGCATTTGTCAGTATAACAAATATAATACCTTTAAACGAGCTGTTTAACAAATGATCTGTAGATTTTTTATTCAAATCCTCTATAGAAAATTTAATAAAGAATGTGCTAACAATCGCTAAACAAATTGTTGTGATATTTACAAAAAAGGGTAACTATGTTTTATACCGATATCTAGAACCAACTAGGAACGTTTTTATTTCAACGTCTACACCAGTCCGGCTCATCAATTCTTTCCACCAATATCGTAGAACACATACATAGTTTAAATTGAAGGCTTTTGTGTGATGGCCAACATTCCCTTTTAAATGAATCCCCATCGATTCACACCGATACAAAGGACAGCAATTTCGAACCATCGAAACGGTTTTCCAATCGTAACTAAAAAAGAAAAATATATGGCACCCAGTTTTCAATCTAACCCTTTGAATTCTGAATAGTTTTCAATACTGCGAGTTTAGAGGGTGAAACGTAGAGGCGTCTTGGATTCACGCAGGAGTGAGGTTTTGTATCAATGTCGGGATAGAAGGAAGAAATGTATTGTGACGCTGTTTCTGATAAAATACAATACTGATATTATATGGTTGATTTAATAAAATTTATGCGATGTTAGAGTAACCGATGCTAGCATATGATTGTAAATGAGTATACCTTCAGAGAAGGACTCTTAATAGCAAGTAGGAATCTGACTAGTGACTACCAGTGATTAATTAGGGTCTTGGTTTTTCTATCAAATTCATTTTAACATCCCACAAAAAAGCTAATATAATAATGAATAGCCAATAAAATAAAGACATATGGCTTGATATGACAACAGATATAGGATATTAGTCAAAAAGAAGTAAATGTCATCAACGATATTTTAAAAAGAGGTATGTACTAAAAGTGATGTCGATTCTGTATGAAAGCAGTAACTTAAAACTCAAACACACCTACTCTAATTTCTTTATACAGGAGGTACATTTTAGTTTCAGTATGACCAACAGCAATAAAATACCCTCGTGGACCTACTGGTAGGACAAAATAGTAGGACCACGAGAAAACAGCCCCGATGAGTGATCTCATGTTATTTCTAAACAAAATTTTCTTGATATTTATGCTAAATTCTCAGAATTGATCTTTACTGAAATATTTGTATTCACAGGGCTTCAAATTGATATTCGATTCGTGTTCTAGTTTCAAGGTCAAAATCATTTTCACACACGAAGAGAATCATAACTACAGATATAATGATCGTATTTATCGACGTAGTATGTACTATTTTTGTAGGTCTTTATATCCAAGCCTCTGGCTTTCGGAACAAACAGAACTTTGCCTAAACCAACGCACAGCCGCTGTGATCTAGTATTTGCATAAAACCACATACGGAGGTATATTGATGACGAGTTATATTTTCTGTTACTGGAATAGGATTTAACTTTACCATATTCTTATTTCTATATAGATTTTATCTAAAACATAAATCTGAGAAATCATTTCACGCAAATTAACACAAAACATTTTATATCAAACATGTTTATAAGATGAACTGAAGACAAAGGCCAAATACAGCTTCCTAGTATTTGATCGAGACGAATAAACTTCTTAGCAAACTTCTTAGAACCACTTCTCCAGTACTTACTAATAATAATTTCAAAACCAATCAACTCGACAAGCGAGATGATTATGTTAATACCGAAAACCTCTTGTATTTTTAGGCCACCCTCCTGAACTTAGGAGCCATTATAATTTCAACCTTCATTTTTCATCCATTACCTATAAGTGTCCATCAGAAAAACATAAGCCGACGCCAATATTGATGCTCACAGCCCATCTATAAAATATACGAGAAATTCAACTCTTAAATTGAGATTCTTGAAAAAAATAGCAAGCAACCGAGAATATTCATAGGGAACATGGCGACGAAAATGCGGCACCTATTATTGGATCAGAGAGGATCGTGCTTTTCGCGAAGAGAGGAGGCTATACTTTTTAAAATTTCTCTCGTAAAAGAGGAAAAGATTTAAGAAAAGGGCCTGAATATAGCAGCACAAGGACGAAGGAATTTAGTTACATAAACTAGTCTATGGACTAGTTTAAGAGCTGGGTTCGTTGGCGAATTTTAAACTTTAGGTTTTTGGTTCAAGTTTCTAGAGCGACAGGATTTAAAATTGCTGAACATATATTTATTCAACTAAGGGCCAATTTTTCAATAGTCTGATAACTTTTAATTGAGGAATAAAAATCGCCGTTTGACAGCTTTTGTATAGAAAACTAGCTGTTGCCCACGGCTTCGCTCCCGTGGACCACGCCACAGGACCCATTTTCGGGATGAAAAAAGTAGCCTATATCACTCAGGAATAATGTAGCTTTCTATTGGTGAAAGAATTTTTCAAATCGGTCTAGTAGTTTTGGAGCCTATTCTGTACAAACAAACAAACAAAAAAATCTTTCCTCTTTATAATTATAAAAAAATTAAAATCTTCCTTGAAGATTTATTAAGTGGCGATCCCATGAAGTTATCCTCTAGAGTGTGATGCTCGCCAGACTGAATTTGGGTTTAGTAAAAAAAATACTCGATCACATCTAATGCAATATAGTTGGCCGACGGAATTAGAGATAATTATATGTATAGGAGCGCTTAGGTGTCTTTCTCGCTGAACATACAACCACATAGTAGTTATAATTTTACCAAATACATTTATCAATTAATCTTTGAAGGTTACAAACACATCATAATTATGTTTTAACAAATTATGTTTTCTGTCATTTGTACAAAGTTTAATACGAATTATGTTTTTTTAACACTAATTGTGTTTAATGAGCAGTTGTCGTGCTATCTGTCCTTAGAGACCAACTTAACACACTTTTCAGACAAAATACCTTTTCAGAAGGTCCACAATACACCTAATTATTTTAAGCGTATAACTACATTTTAATATGAAAAACCCGTGTCTCCATTATAAGTAACTCTATCTGTCTGTTGGTGACGTTTTCACGCCAGAGCTGCTGCAAAATTTTAATGAATTTTGGCATAGATATAGATTGGACTTTGGATCTTTTCCATAGGATACTTTCTATCCCGGGAATATGTTTCCTTGGCCTAACTTCATAGTTTCACGTGGGCAAACCCACTGGCAATAATGTATTTCACATTTTCTCTTTTCATTTTAATATCGGAATGTTGTGTTTTCATAGAGCTAACAAGGAAGGTAAAAAATCGTTATTTCCCTCAATTGACTTTTATAACCATGGCATGTAAAAAATTGGTGTACCGTTTTAAAATCAAAGAGTCGCGTAACTTTGTATGTAAGCGTTTCCGTATTTTTATAATTAACCCGATTTCTGTGTCTTTAAAGTCGTTATTGGTTATAGTACCATACGTTGAATGTTTAATGGTGAGTATTTTCATGCTCTTTTCAAAGAACGTAATATTTGGTAAATAATACGATTTCTACTCATATCATATCACTACAGCAGAAAAACGTCACAAGGTGTACTTATTATGCCCTTCCAAGTGTCTCCACATCGACACATATTTGTAAAAAATTATGTGTTTTCTCAAATTTGCCGTATGACATTGCCTACCAGAATTTTATCCTTATTAGTGACACTATCGGATTGTGTAATCATAGTTTTGTATGTCTTCACTAGGTGTAATAATACAGCGTGTGTTATTTTTTCCAAAAACAATCGAATCGTTTCGATTCCTGGGTAGGAATATAGATTTTCCAAAAATCCAATGATGCTGGTTTAGTTTTCATCAAAACCGGCTCCATGACTTCTTCGAGTGTTTTTCGCTATTCCTTAAAGTTTTGGATTTGACTATCCACGCCCACTATAAAAACTCACATATATTTATCGCTGATAACATTGTGAGACGGGAATATAAGGGAAGAAAATAGCCCAATAATAATAATGTTAATCCATTGATAAATATGCGCGAAGAAGGCAAGTATCTTAACCCTATTCTGCAGCAATTAAAATCATCGTTAATACAACGACCGGCCGAAGGGTAAGTGGGGGCTAATTGCACCATTCTCATTTACCGACGAATGAAATTTGAATGCAATAAAAGTTAACTGGTCGTTGTGTAGCAATAACTGGAATATTAGCGAAGTAGCGAACAGAGGGTGCTGGTGGCAAATGTTATTAGAAAAAGCCTTTTAATTCTATTGCGATTTATACTTTTCCGGTTATTTTAAGGTATCCACGTTTTTAGTAATTGCCATGAATAAAACTATTATATTTCCAGAAAACATTCCGGACCCAAGGTACACTTGGAGGACACTCCTGGGTTTGCCATGGCGACTTGAATTCGGACCCCATAGCATCCCCAGGACCTCAAATCCATACAACGGTGTATCAGTGGTATCACGGGTTTTATTTCCTAGTTCCTATGAATCTACCAATCGATTAGTGATGGGAATACTAGTTTAAAGTTTATAACTTCAGTAAAATTGTTTTTTCGAATAACATGGTTTTAAAAGAGTTTTTAAAGTTATTTTAATATATTTTGGCATGCAGTGTAATTTATGAACAGGCTGTTATTTAATTATTTTTCATCTAAATCTGCCAATAAAATTAAGTTGCAAATAAAAATAATACCACGGTTCATATTATTACATAACAATGGCTGCCTTTTATTATTCTTCTTTCACAATTTCATTTAATAAATTCTCTGTGTGACTCATATATTATTAACTTGTTACTAAACAGACCTAACGAGGTTTGATTTTATTATGGTACCTGCTTTAATATCGTATGTGTTTCGTTCACAATTTGTCTAACATTCACGTTTCGTACAAACACGTCGTAAACAATTGTTTTAGCCACCTAATCACCGTCTCTCAATTGTGTTAGAATGTTTGCTCCAAATTTTAGTTTGCAAGCTTATGTTTGGGTTCGTTAATTGGTTGCTCGACAATTTTGTTTAGTTTATTTATTTATGATTAAGTATTGTGGTTAGTTAGTAATTTGAGGTGTTGTAACATGGGCTTTAATAAATTGAAACGACCTATGTTTTGGAGGCCTCTTCGTGGTGTCATTTAGACACCTAAATGCGACCTACTTAAAAAGTTATTTTGGACGAAAACGCGTTTGTAAGGTAGAATTTTTTACCTATTCATCAGCAAACTCAGGGGTAGGTGATTAGCATGAGACAGTTACAGGGATGGTATCGCATGAAGTTGACAGAAGTAAAAGCCATACAGTTTGGTCAACTAATTTAATCTTCTTACATGCCGTCCGTCATCACAGTTTCTTGATGTTTATAAAGTACACAAAACTTACTTTTAAATGCGATACATTTTACTCTTAGTCGACTACTTACGATACTGTTTAGCTGCCATTCAGCATCTTGCAGGTCAGGATGTCATATGTATTCGGAGCCTGTTGTTGAAATTGCTGTATGTCGTACTCATGACGAATTGACCATTATTTATTTGTTTATGTTATATTATAAGAAATTATCCTTAGGTCCCTGTCAAGGAGAAGAATGCATCATGCGCATCAAATACGCACATGTTTCACAAACATGGAAATTTAAACTAATCAAATTAATACTTACAAAGCCTATTTGATCTTATGGATCTCTTAAGTTTAGGTCTGGGCCCTTGCTGCCTTCTAGTCATCTCGATTAGTTTAATTAACGCTCCTTTGGATAAATATACTTTTTGTATGCAGCCGAACAAAGGATTCCAATCAAAAAGAATGTCATTCTTCTCAACCATAGAAGATGATAGACACGATCATAAATTAGTAGATTTGTCCTTTTATATTTATAAATTGAATTGTGTGTGTTATTATATTATATTTATTTATTACACACAATTCATATTTACTTATATCTAAATTAATTTGGTATGTTTCAGCAGACACTAGCGCCATCTGACAGAATTACATTAAAAGTAATGACAGTTATAAGTAAGAGATTCTCGCCTTTGGCACTAGATGTCGCTATTATATGTAACCGTATTAATAATTGTTACACGTTCTTTTAAATCTATACTATACTATAATAATAATAATATAATATTAATAATTAATAATAATATTATAAAGAGGTAAAATTTGTAAGTTTGTAAGTTTGTATGTAGGGGGTAATCTCTGGAACTAATGAACCAATTCTAAAAATTTTTTCACTGGTAGAAAGCTACATTATTCCTGAGTGCTATAGGCTATTTAACATCACGCTACGACCAATAGGAGCGGAGCATAAATGAAAAATGTTGCAAAAACGGGAAAGAATATTAGGTGTAGGGTAGGTGTAGGGTAGGGTAGGTACGTAGCCAGTTGACGGGAGCGAAGCCGCGTGGGACAGCTAGTATTAGATATAACAGAGACATTCATTGGCAAAACAAAAACCACAGGATTATGAATAATATTATAGTTGTAAAACATTTTAAGTCTGCGTTCTAAATCCAACAATCACGCGTAAGAGTAGATTTATCCATATAGTTAATTTCATAGTTCAAGGCGCTTGATATCTGAGATTTGTTTTTAAATAGTGTTAGTCATTCCAACTACCCACTACCGCGGCATGTTATAGATAATGTTAATTTTTTTATTAATTTTAGGCTTGCGCTTGACCACTATCTCACTAATCTCACGGTAAGCGATGATGTGGTCGACGATGAAGCTCGCTTGCCTAGAAGAAGCCTATTCACTCTTGTCTTAAAGACTCCCAGGTTGTAGCTATCAGGAAATACAGACTCCGGCAGGGAATGCCACTCTTTTGCTGTGCGCATAATAAAAGTATTCCCAAAACGTTTGGTGCGTATGGGTGTCCGCCATGTACCGATGACGCATCGCCGTACGTCTTGTAGATCGAAGATGGAACGGGCTAGGAGGAATCAGTTCATGCAATTCCAACGCACACTCCCCGAAATGCAACTGATAAAAACGGATAGGCTGGCAACTATAATTAATACGATTAATTGGATGCGGTACACGATGCTGTTGATAATGATCGTACGGGATATCTGCAGGGGTTTAACATACCCCGATAACTGTTAAATTTTGGTACTGGTCATGTACTTATGGAATACAGCATAGTTCAATTTCTCCCACATCATCATCATTACCATTTGATGGTCAATGCCCAGTTTTTTGTTCGTAGTTAATTCAACTAATGATTAGAGGTACCAATGACAATCTTTAACCATTAGTTGAGTTAACTACGAATAAAAAATTGGTCCTAAATGAGGAAGGTACCATTATAGTCAACAAAATAAAGCTTTTGTACACATTAGCGTGTTAAATTGATACATTATTTTATTTTTATGTGAATATTTCTGATCATCACACGTCCAAAGCACTGTGAACACTGTGATTAAACTGTAAGCCCATAATGGCATTTAAGATAAAATCAAATTAAACCTAACCGTAGATCAAAAAAGTTCTCCATTTTAAAAATGGAAATTTTCCACTTCGCAATTTCACATGAAAAACTCCCATAATCACAAGCAATTGCACGGCCCAATTCAATTTGCAAGGGACCTGATTTCCCAAAATCGTTTCAAGAAATTGAAAAAGCGAACTGTCCGAAATCTTCTATTACGTTTTTTTGCACAAGGAACGGCACACAATTAGTTGTCACAATTCGCCCCGGTCTCCTCGACAAATGAAAAATTCAGACCCACCTTAAGTTCATGTCAGAATTTGGTAGGTCCCTAAGAAACCTACCTTGAAACACTGGATATCTGTTTATCCATCGGTATTTGGATAACACTTTGCACTTGTGCAAAAATAAATCTTTCACACGTGAATATTTTTAATCAATATAGAGCAGGTTTCGGAATTCAGTTTTTTTAATAGCTGGCCTCGTTTTCAGGCAAAATTCAGGCTAAACTATAGTTGAAAGAATACCTACTTAACTCCAAAATCGAGGGTTACTTACTTAATCTAGTCGAGGCATATTTTCCAGCTGACTGCTTTAAGAAGAATCACGAAAACAAACTCTGAGGCCAAAGTTGCTTGCCAACAATTGTAGCATACTTCGTCGTACTTTTTATGCTGGCAGTACTTTGCCTTGGGATAATTTTAGACTGATACTCGGACAGAGTCGCTGGCAGAAGCTTGTAATGTCCTATTTATCAATTTAATTAATTTACCTGTTAATGCTTTTATTACTTTATACCTGTACGTAGTGTTATTTTTGGGAGCATCGTCCTCACATATATTTATTTATTTATTTAAACTTCATGTACAATAGTGGTACATAGGCGGACTTAATGCAGCAAGGCATTCTCTACCAGTCAACCTTTGGGTTAAAAATGACAACATTGTGAATAGGTACAAAATAATATTTAAAATAACAACTAGTATACGAAAATGTATATACTTACATATATAATAATATTTTTTTTTTTTTTTTTTTATCTTATATAGGCT